>OZ002742.1:78609280-79228073 GCA_963924295.1 Dioctria rufipes | reverse complement strand
AATCGCATAGAAGATTTTTATTTATGCAATATTAGGCTCTAAGTTACTTTCTTATAGAACGCTAGTTGATTAAGTTATTTTATTTTCACAATGTTAGTTTACAAATTATTTTGGTTTTTTCTTTTACTTTTTCAAAAGCAATTATAATCCTCAAAAACTTGACAACTCTTTTATCAAATTGCGTTTTTGTTTTTTGTTCTCGGCCTACTATTTGACACTATGGTAAACCCCAGAGTAATTCACTAAATTCTATTATAAAACCTTACGAATTCCCAGAGGACCTGCTAAATACAATATTTACTTATATTCACCGCCAGAGACCTATCATTAAAATCCAGAATAATTTATTTCGAAATATTTACCAGACAATAAAAAATGTAATTTCAAATATAAATATGATGTTCCTTTAGGTACCGGTAAGTTATGAGCAAATAGAATGATTTATACAGGCTGTCCTGTATTAGGATGGCCATATGAAAGGAGGTGATAGATCTCGGTAAGAAATGAAAAAAACAATGTATGGGAGGGGTATCTATCTTCAGCCCCCTTGGGAGCTACAGGAGTTTGAATTTTTTTGTGTGTTGAGTAAGTGCTTTAACTTATTTCACAATATCTCCTAGGTTTTTTCAGATATCGAAATGAGTCTTTTTATGATCGATGGATAAACGAATTCCCATTAAGCGTGTGAAAATGCTTTTCCCAGTTGCTAATGTCTTCGGAGTTACAGGCCTTCAAATTCAAAATTTTGAGTCAAAAAATTAATTTTTTTTCAATTCAAAAGCAATTATCTCAACATCTTACCCTATCATGTTCTTATTTTTTCGGCTCAGAAGAAACCCCAATCGGTGCTCCACAAATTAGTCTAAATCGCATTTTATGAACTAGATGAATGCCCGTATGAAATTTCGTATGATCACCCATTTGAGCAATTTTTATTTTTGCAGTGATTTTTCATATATATTTCTAGAACAGTTCATCCAACAGAACAAATGACTAGAACTAATTTTATAGGATTTCATATTCTGAAGAAGGTTTTGGTACAATAAAAATGTTAAGGACTGATCGTTTTCACAGTATCCGTAAAAACCCTAAATTTTTATATGGCAACACCAAGAAGGAGTTGCCCGCTTTATTCCATTTTTGAAATTTTATTTTATAAAAACACCATGTACAAAATTTCAGCTATCTATGTTAATGCGTTCTCAGACAATGTCGATATATATAGTGGAAAACGAAATTTTAGTATGGCAACCCCTCGAAGGACTTGCCTGATTTGTCTCATTTTCGATCTCAATTTTACTTTTTTTTTTAATCCGCTTACAATTTTTTTTTTTCAGCTCTCTAAGTACACGCGCTCTCGAGTTATCGTGCGCACAGACGGACATGCAAAAATCAAAATAACTTTAAGCATTATGTGTGGGTGTCCAATCCATTTTGTTCTACCATCATTATTTCTGTGCGTTACAAAAGGAATGAGAAACTAAGTACATATATCCCATTTTGTAACCCCCCGTTACGCGAAAGGTTTTCCATTGAATATTGTGATCAGCGCGACTCCAATTTTGTATTAAGACGTGTGAGTTTTGTCATGTTGGAATTTGCCTAGAAAAGTACCAAAACGTCTACGCCAATATCTCGGTCAAATCTCAACCGATTTTAATCATTCAAAGGTTTCGTAGGGGTAGAATCTTCTCACCCATCTACCAGTTTATCCCATTTGGCCACGCACCAACTCTATCGGGGGGTTGGGTATGAAGGGAAAATAGTGAAAAAATCGAAAAAAAATTTAAAATATATAGAAATCTTTAGACATACCTCCACTCTTTCGCCTATAACTTCTCACCCTCTTGACCGAATCGGTTAATTCTTTGACCATATGGTAGGTAGCACCCATTCCCACTTAAAAACACACTCTCCCCGGGCGGGCGTCCCCACCCACCGAACCTAGTTCTAGGGTATAAAAAGTGAAATCTTTTTCTGAAATAACTACAACAATTTTCAGTAATCTAATAAAGCCGCAGAAAAAAAAAGAAAATCTGGTGACTATACCGCAACTGCACTAAATTATGTACACTTCATTAGTCACATCCTCAAATTTCAAGCAAGCCATAAATCAATTCCAGTTTTTGGACTAATTGCAAATAATCTAAAGGATTTTTTTATGGACGTGTGCATTACCTTGAAATATTATAATTTCAATATTTACATTTTCATACCAGGAGGAATTAAGAACGACATATCATAGAAGATCTACCAAACGCAGATGTTTGCTTATGCATTTAAAATAATGGCGGACATTTCGAAAACATTTTGAATAGTTGGCGTCCGTTAGTTTTAGATATATATTTCTAAATTATAATAGTATATGCATTATTATATAATAATAAGAATAGTTAATAATAAAATGTACCAAACAAATCGAAATTACTATTTCTTTATTTTTTTGTGCAAAAATGTGTACTTGTTTGCTTGTATCGCTCTTTTTGTCTGTAAATTTAAACTCTTTGGATCAGTTTTTGGACTATTGAAAAGTATTGTAGTTATTTCATAAAAGAATTTCCTTTTTTTGACTTTGTTCTGCTGAAAACGTTAATTTCATAAAATGAGATGCAGGTAAGGAATCTACATTTTACGTTATTATTTGAGAAAGGTCGAATATTTTTGAGTATTGTAAAGACTGACTTGTGGATCACCAATTGGTCTTTCTTCTGGGTAAAATATTGAGATTGCGTTTGAATTTAAAAAAAAAAAAAAAATGTTTTTTTGACTCAAAATACACTTTGAAGGCTTCTGACTTCGAAAACAATAATAACAGGAAAAAGTATTTCACACGTGCTTAATGGGAATTCGTTTATCCATCGACTAGAAAAAGATACACTCCAATATCTTAAAAAACGTAGGGGAGATATTGTGAAATGAAGCACTTACTCGTTTCCTACCGACATCCATCCAGTGCTTTTTTTTGTCATAGGACGAAACTGGAATGGCGTTCCACCACCTTTACACGACAGATTCTAAAAGTTTTAAAAGAATATTTTAGATTTGTAATTTGATGCTTGGTTTGTTTGAATTCATTTTAGTTCATCTCCCTCTGCAAAAATTCGTACGAAACGATCGCAAGCTTAATCCGAAATCAGTTGTAGCTTTGAACTTGCTCATATATGATTTCACCTATATTAAAGGCTGGATCAGAATCTGGTGCTGACGCTGGCGCATACTCTACCACTTACCTTGTAGCTGAGTTTGAATACAATGCTTAGTTCTGTCAAAACTAATTTGATATATGAATTTTCTTCCTTACTTCTGCTTTTATTTTTAAAATTTCTATATAGGGGATGCAATAGATCCCACAATATATTTTTTCTTTTCATTAATTCGATGATTTTTTCTATATCGAAATTTTCCATATTGTTTCACATGGACTTGAAATGGGTCGTATTCTTCATTTTACAATGCATTAACATAGTTGATCATATAAATTAAGAAATTAAGAAAACTGCGGTTAAAAGAATTGTTCAATCCAAGAATGAAATTTCTTTGATAATGATGAATCAACCACAATAAGCAAAAAAAGTACTCTCATAGTATATGTCCGATGTTGTATCGAAAGTGTCGGGGTGAATTCACCGTTAAATTTGTTTTTGGACTTGGTAGAGCTTGAAAAAGTAACGGCAGAAGGAGTATTTGAATCCTTACTCCAATGTCTTCACACTTATGGGTTTACAAAAGATTATTTTAAAAAATAGCTGTGTTCTTTTGTGTCCGCAGAAGAGGACAGAACAAAAGATAGACAAAAGAACGCCTCATACGTTTTCATAAAAAATTTATAAATGAAGCGAACAGTACAAAAAGTTCGCTTCTATCGAGACAGAACAATTTGTTCTGTCCAGTATATGGGAGTTTTAGAACTAGTTACCCAAAAGAGCACAGCTAATATTTAGTTTCTGTGGCTTACAACGGCGCAGCCGTGATGTTAGAAAGTGAAAAAATTGCTATCAGAACGTCTTCGTTCTAATATAGTTCGGCATTGCGCTAATCACAGACTAGCATTATCAGTAAATGATGCTGTCAAGGAAACTTCAGGAATAAATAGATTCAAACATTTCTTGATAAACTTTACGTCATATACCTATCATACTTCGGCAAAGAATAGTAGAGAGTTGCATTCGTGTGCAGAATTGCTAGGGCAATAGCTGCTGAAAATTGAAAAAAATTTAAGAACCCGATGGGTATCATCTAGTTTGCGTACAGTTTTGGCTGAAATTATTAGAATTAAGTTTGGAGCTACAGGACCGAAATATGGACCTATACAAGGCAAATAAGAATATAAAAATTCTGGTAAAAGTTTTTGAAGAAAGCAGACAGCACTTTGGGCTATATTATAATTGCAACAGTGCTGAGCGTGATCCTCGCTTTCGTCGACTTTTACTTCACGAAAAAAATTCAAGAAAGGATCCTCTCATTGACCGAAATACATTTTATATAATATTGAAAGATTTAGCAAAGACGATGAGTTGGCATATTAGTCTGGTGGACTTAATCAATGGTATTGGCCTAAAGATATTAATAATAAGCTGACATTTAGTGAAGTGAAAATTAGAAACTTGTCAATCAGACTGCAACTAAATCAAATGGAAATGATCCGCGGATTCCGTGAATACATTCTCGAAAAGAAATATAACTATTATACATTTGATACGTACTTTGAACACCACTATTCAATATCTTCAAACGAATGTGAATGCGGGTTTTCGCAGATGAGCCTTATTGCCACCTCAACAAGAGCTTCGTAGAAGACGAAAACAATTTCAGGTCTTTTGTTCATCAAACTGATCGGATCGCCTCTGAGACTTGTCGACCCTTCCAAATACGTTGATCTCTGGTTACGCAGAGAACGTCATTCGGACACGGATACTAACAGCAAGAAAAGAAATCGAGAAGATTTGTGAGAATTGGACCAAACTTTGGAATATACTGGGAACATTTGCTTTAAATACAACTAATAAAAGTAATTTATATATATTATATATACATATATATTTTTAGTAATGAGATGAGCGTTCCACTACCTTTTCTTTTACAAAAACAAGCACTGCCGACATCTATCACCTCCTGTCATATGACCATCCTAATTCGGGACACCCTGTATAACGGCATTTAATAGAAATATTATATTAAATTGAAACTGTAGTTAATATTGAAATTCAGCGGTACATTATGGCAACTTATGCAGCAAATAAAAGATTATTTTTTGATCAATTTTAGTCACCATCCGATAACGTCTGGAAAGAGCTTATTATTTCCCTGTATTTCTTGTTATTTACGGTGTCTTTCTATTTATGAAATTTTAGAAGGCTCGCCTCTAAATTGGAACTTCAAACCAGATTATTGTCAACTTGAGGAAAAAGAGTTCTGAAGTCAATATTAATCTATGAAGATTACAATTTATGAAAAAAAAATGTGAATTTAGTTTACCAAACCAAGAGACTCGGCCTGTTTGTAGAAGTGACAAGCTTTTCTATGGTTTGGTCTTCTGAAGTGCTAAATTCGGTAAGTCTACTAATAGATATTTGTTGCCACTTCTCCTTTATCTCATTCCAGGGCTGATCGTTGTACTTTAAAAAATCCTTTATTGGGAAATATTCTGGATTTGTATCGGCGTGGTATCTTTATTGATTGAAAGTTGTGGTTGACTCCCCTTACAGGGGCGGCTCTGTGTTGTCCTTAAAAGGCCCATTGTTCACTCTCCGGACTTATAAGTGATTGCTCATATGTCCCAACTGGAAGCTCTTATGAATTTAAGTATTGGCTTCCAGCCATGCTTGCCGACTTTACGCAGCTCGTTCAGGAGGTGTGAGCCACTTAATCTGTAACGCTTTCTTGAGAGAGCTGGACAGTGACAAAGGAAGTGAATCACTATTTCGGGGTCCTCTTCGTATCGCCTACATACAGGGTCAGCAGCAAGCCCTATTCTGTGTAGGTGACCTCTGAGACGAGTACCTACAGTTTTTTGGTGTTTTGATTCGGTCTGCCCGAGGTTGCTTAAAGATAAGAAAGTTCATCCGCTTTTTCTTTTCCGTTAATGTCGCTATGACCTGGTACCCAAAGTACCAGTACCCTGTTGTTCCGTGTTAGAGAGTTCCGGGTGAATTTACATTCCAATACAAGCTTAGAGTTTATAAAGAGTTTTGACAAGGCTTTGACAGCTGTCTGGCTATCCGACCAGTGTGCAATCTAATTGGCTTCAGTGTATGAGTTAAGTAGATGCCTTCCTGCTTCAAGGAAGGTCTCGACTTCCGCCTGGAAAAGCCATGACATGGCTTTCAAGGTGTACGACAATTTCCACATGAGGGTCTTGGCAGAAAACGCCTGCTCTGGTGTTTTCTTCCCATTTGGAGCCGTCTGTATATATGATGACTTCTTCAGCTATGTTAAAATTTGTTAATTTTTTTTTTTCATTAAAATATGCATTGCAGAGTTCTCGTTTTGGATGACCATACTTAGTTTTACAGGGAATAAAGTAAGATTCCTTTTAAAATAAGTAAACAAATACAACCAAAAATTATAAGATGGATGTTTTTATCTACCTTTTCTTCTTCAGGAATCTTGATATTTTCTTCATAATATCAGAGCTTTCGGTTAAGTATATTATAGTATTCTATTACTAAATGTACTACTTGTCGTTGTCCCTGTTGCGTTATTAAATTTATTGTTTCCTGATGGTGTAGTGGCATCGACAGAATTTCTTGATTACTTTATGCATATAGTAACTTTGTGTTATATTTAAATACATCTGAACTTACTGATTCGGGGAGAGAATATCTGAGCCGAATAAAGTAAGGGGTCTTCCAATAAGAGGTGTTATTTTAATTAGCCCGCTATTTCGGTAGATGTCACTTTTGGAGCTGTCATTTTTTGACATTTGACAAGTAGAAACTATGCCATTAATAAAAATGGAACGATACACGATTCAACAACGCATTGAAATTATTAAAATTCACTATAAAAATGGTGAAAATGTGGCAGAGACAGTTCGTAAAACTCGAACATTTTTGGGTCGTCGTGAAGCACCTTGTCGGACCGCAATACAGAAATTGGTAGAAAAATTCGAGCTGTCGGGACAAGTTAGTGATGTGAAGAATAAAACCCGTGCACGTCGCTCAAGAACAGCCGAGAATACTGCTGCTGTAGCCGAAAGTGTTGAAGAAAACCCAGGTTTGTCCATTCCTCGTCGTTCTTTGGAATTAGGCATTCCACAAACATCATTACACCGTATTTTGCATAAAGATTTGGGTCTTAAGGCTTATGAAGTTCAGTTAACACAAGAACTCAAGCCGGCCGATCATCAACAACATCGAGTCTTTGCTGAATGGGTCCTTGAAATGCATGAAAATGATCCGGAATTCCATCGAAAACTCATCTTGAGTGATGAGGCCCATGTCCACCTCGATGGCTTCGTCAACAAGCAAAATTGTCGCATCTGGAGCTCGGAAAACCCAAGAGTTATTGTTGAAAAGCCTCTCTATCCTCAACGTGTGACTGTTTGGTGCGGTTTATGGTCCCGCGGGGTCATTGGACCTTACTTTTTCGAAAATGAGGCTGGAGCAACAGTTACGGTTAATGGATTGCGCTATCGACAGATGATTAATGATTTTTTATGGCCGGAATTGGATGGTATTGATCTGGACAACGTTTACTTTCAACAAGACGACGCTACGTGCCATACAAGCAACGAAACCATTGATCTTTTACGGGAAAAGTTTGTGGACCGTGTGATCTCTCGAAGACGTGGTCACAATTGGCCACCGAGATCTTGTGACTTAACACCTTGCGACTTCTTCCTTTGGGGCCACGTGAAAGAGAAGGTCTACGCCAACAGCCCAGCGTCGATTCAAGACCTCAAAGATGGAATTCGTGAGGCTATCGAGGACATAGGGCAGCCACTTTGCGATTTGGTTATGGAAAATTTCATGAAAAGGATATGGTCTTGTAGGCGTGGTCGTGGTGGTCATTTGGCTGATGTTATTTTCCATTATTTACGGCATACCTTCCTCTTTATAATAAAATAAAGATCCGATCATTTATCTGAAAAAATGGCATTTATCTTTGAATATCAAAATAACACCTCTTATTGGAAAACCCTTTATATAAGGATACTTCGTGTGACCAACATAGACATTGAAGGTCCGGAAATGCTACTGCAATGATTTATACGAAATGGTTCTATTTTAATAAAAATAATGAGAAGATCAGGTTTAAGTATAAAAAAATTTAAATAATACTCTTGAAAAAAATTATTATAATTTAATCTATATATTATATAATAACTACATAACAAAATAAATTTTAGCATACCTCGTAATCTTTCCGCTTCTGTAATTCTTCTTCAAATTCAAGTTGTAATTTATCCAAATTATGTGATTTTAGAAGTAATCCTCGACCTGAAAAATTTCAGTTTTATAGTTTTTTAGAAAAATTACACACATTGATTAGTTGAAAGCAGTTCATGGTGGAAAAAAATTCAAAAGAGAATTCTAGTAAAAATTATTTTTTCAAATATATCGGTCTAACTTGATTTTTACACAAATCCTAAAGAATTTTTATTTAAACAACTGAGTAGAGTTATGTATATTATCATCAATTTAAATGTTTTAAAAGAGCTTAGAGTTTAGAGAGGTAGGTAATAATATACCTAAAGTTTGCACCCATGCAAGGCGCTGGGATATTGGCGAAAGCATTTATTAAATAAATGGTAAAAAACCCCTCTCTTTAACTACAATAACGGTAATATGATGCTATAAAAGTGCAACAAAATTCACTTTGAGTAGAGTTTTCTTTATCCTCATCTGCAGCACTGTTTATAACCGGTTGTAACCGGTTTTACAAAAAAAAAAAACAAAAAAAAAACAGGAACAAAATTACTACCTGAACCGATTTTACAAAAAAAAAACAAAAAAAAAAAACAGGAACAAAATTACTACCTGAATCCTTATTTCAAAGCTTAATTGTCAGAAGGCGCATGGTTCAGGAACAATTCGTCGGATGTAATGATATGCACTATCTACATACACTGAGAGAAAACATTATTACTTTGAATGTAGGCATTTTTTTTTTGCCTACATTCAAAATAGTAAAGTAAGTTGGGATATGTAATATTCCCACATGTTCTGTAATCGGATTTACCAAAAAACTATGTAAATTTGCCATGCACTTGGAATAGTTCAAGGAAATAAGTTTTAAACATGTAATTTTCCCTCTTTAATGCGCAAATTGACGAATTTACAACAAAAATTATATATGGTCTCTTAACTGCTTTCCGCAGATCCTTGCTCCCTAATTCGCAAGAAAAGTAGCTACTAAGCGTATTCCCCTACGCTTGTGAGGGTTGGAGCATTTACACAGCAACCTCTTCCTCGCCCATACAGCTTCTTCGGAAGTCTTTATGTGGAGCTTGCAAGCGTTGTGCACGTTGCGATTTTTAGCAGAATTTCTGTCAATTTAGGACATATCTTGGGCTATAGCTGTCTTGAAATCGCACATATGGTCAGTTCCTTTAATCTGCGATTACCCAGCTTACAGGTCTGTAAAAACATTGCCGTTCGACACAAAAGTCGCTGGATGAATGAACCTTTCTCTCTCACTTCTCGATTATATTGAATGTCGTCGCTTCTTAAAATTGTACATAAAATTTTCTGAATTTACGGTATAAATATGCACAGCATCACAAAGTGTGGACAAAATTAAGTGACTTGTATTTAATGTAAATGTAATTATATTGCTTTAAAGTATTCCGACTTAAGATTCCCTGATCTCTTTAATATTACATGCATTTTATTAGTAATTTACTCCAGGGTTATGTAAAATTAAGGAAAAAAGTGTAACTTTTTTACTATTTATTTATTTTCTCAGTATAGCTTATCTTGGAAATGATAATTCCCAGTAAAACGTTCGTATTACATTTTACCGAATTTTTGTGCACTTTTATCATTAATAAAGGGCATAAAATTTAAATTTTACGTAAAATAAATCAAAATGACTGCATGGTTGTTACTTCAACAGATTTAACTTATTGATGTTATAAAGTTTAGAAAATTTCAGAGTAAGTTACCTAAATTAAACAAAATGCATATCCAATGAAATTACAACCACTTGATATAAATTGTAAAATCTAGTGCAAGGTCCGATTTACTGCAATTTTAACAATATATTTTTAAAACTTGTAAAAATGAGGACGAAAATATGTTTTACTACACAGACGACCACTAATTTATTAAAGCAACTACATTTCCTGTGGAATTAGCATACATTTGTCTTATTGATAGTTAATCATGTAAAGGTGACAACTTCATAAAATTTAGAACTTCTAGTTGTCGAAATAACATTTAAAATTTGTTTTAGTTTCTTACTTAATAGGATTTCTATATTTATAAGAAAACTTAGTATACTTACAAGCATGCCAACATAAAAATAAACCCCTTATCGCGTAACAGATCTCACTATATCACAAAAACAATCTGAAATCTTTAATATTTGATATAGTCCTTAACAAATTGCTAAAATATTATATCGAATATTCCTTTTAAGGACGATGTTCTTTATATAATTCCTTAAATAACATATTATGCTAGTTGTGTTTTGTAGCATTCTGCTAAATAGCAGAAAATTATATAAGCTAGGAATATCAACGGAAATGTTCACTTACATGAATCCGGTTATTCTCATTTTTTCTAAATAACTACAACACTTGTAAAAAAAAAAAGTTTCCAACTGGTGTAAAAAATAAAACAAAAAAAAAATTTACTGAATTATAATCTAATGGGTAGTCAGTCGACAACATTGCTTCAAAATAAAAAAAAAAATATCTAAGCACGCAATGCCTCCGCCTTAAAAAAAATCTGGACACGCACCATCGTTAGCATTCCAAAATATTAAAGTGGATATTCATCCCATTCCTACCCATGTACATTGAAAAACTCCTGCACAAACGGTCGCAACTGTTTTATTTTACTTCAATCTTGATTTTGGTCGGTCTTAGTTAAAAATGTCGTGTTTGTCCGAAGTGGGAGAACTGAGAACCAAATAAGTTATAATCGTAAATCGTCCAATAGAGAAGTTTCATTGGCACTCCACGTCCTTCCTGGAAAGCTTATGAAACAAAATCTCCAATTCTAAATCCTTTTATCCAATTTCAAATCATGTAATTTATCCGAACTTCAAAAAGTTATGGTGGGGCGCTTAGTTTGTGTGTGACAACATGTGCACCCTACCTTTTGTTTTTACTGCCCAAGGTAGGTCAGTTTACGAAAAGCTTCTGAAGTCCTCGTTTTAGTACAACATCTCCTTCAAAATATTTTAACACACACAAATTGTGACTGTTTACATCACAAGCCCGTAACCCACAGCTGCCGGAAGCACTATACCATGAAAAGCTCTCCGATGTATGTATGTATATACATATAACGTTATCGCGAAATCCTTCTTCTTCGGTGTCGTGCCTTAGGACTCCCTTTCTCAGCGGTATCAAAAAGCCTACCCAGAATGCTTTCTGCATGCCAATAAGGTAGTAATTCCCTATTTATATCCAAATTAGAGTTAGCAGCTTATAATATCCTTTAGCAGTAAGCTTTAGTAGACAACTCTGCTTGTTATCGATTTCGGGTCAGGGCCAGAAGGCGTAACATTTTTCCTTATAATGTTTTATTTCATTTTGATGTAGCGAGCTTTCTTTGGGGAACGCTGATTATTGTTTAAATTAAGGTAAGCTAAGGTACAAGTTTCCGTACTTCCTGTTTTTCTTATATTACGGTGGGAGTATTGATTGACAGATAGGGTCAAACAAGCTGAATTTTGAGGTTAGAATTGGATGATTAGAGGAGTATTTGTTACTAAAACAGGAAACAACAACATTATAGCTAGGATATATAATTATATGTGTACCTACGACAGTTAACTTGAAAAACTTCTCTAGACAACACGAAACTATTAAAAATCAATTTCTGATCTCCAAGGAATACTTCCAACTATCTTTGCAAGAGATAAACTAAGAAGATTTGAATATATTATGTTGGAATGCATGTTTTACTGGAATTTTGAATTTTGAGGAACTTAAATTATTGTGTAAGGAAATTTATGTATAAGTGATTGAAAAAACAAACATCCTCTGGATATGTATATTTTGCCATGATTGTGAAAAATTCCACTCTCATAAGAGGTTCTAACAGAGTAAATTTAGCCAAAACAGTTTGTAATTGATTGTTCCTTAACAGCAACGATTACTTAACTTTAAACTGTTGGCAATAATTCTACACACGTATCAAATTCTTAACAAATACATACATACATGTTTTTTTATTTTTTTATTCGAATTTTTTATGTTATAACGCAGTTGGAAAAACGATCATCATAAAAGTACTTGGGGGCCGCTCTTTTAGAATGACGGAAGCACTCGTTATCAGCTTCATTTGACCTCCTTTCAACATAGTCATGTCATTAGAGAGGAGCACTCCGTGTG
This sequence comes from Dioctria rufipes, assembly GCA_963924295.1. Classification (NCBI taxonomy): domain Eukaryota; kingdom Metazoa; phylum Arthropoda; class Insecta; order Diptera; family Asilidae; genus Dioctria; species Dioctria rufipes. The sequence continues at coordinate 79,215,562 of OZ002742.1, read as the reverse complement.
AAATCCGAATTGATCAAAACCGGAGCTCTCGCTTTTAGCTCAGAATAATCATGATTGATTGATTGATTGAAAAAAAAAGTTTGGGACTCCGACGGAACACCCGAAAGGTACACTAAAACAAGGTCTATTGTTTATTCTCCAGACACATGAGCAACTGCTCATAGGTTCCAAACGGATGCTCTCATAAATTTCAGTATTGGCCCCCAGCCCTCCTTGCCGGCATAGGAGGTGTGAGCCAAGGAGTCGGTACTCCTAAGAGTGCTAGACAGTGACTAGGAGCTTTTACGTTTGCTTTGGGTTGGGTTTGCCCCACAGTCCCTTTGTTCCTACCGAGGGGTCCTTTAACCAAACTCGACTGTGTGGCGGTCAGCCCAAATTGAAATGATTGAGACAAGTTATTTTGGTGCAATCCCGACTCTGGAGACAGGTTCCTCCGAGCCTTCACCAGAACGATCAAGCTCGTGTGCCCTTTCATTCCCGCTGTGCCCTGGCATCCACTGCATAATTACTCTGTTATTCTGAGAGAGGGAGTTCAGAGGGGTGTTACACTCCATTACTAGTTTTGATGATATAAATGATTTAGATAAAGCCCTGACAGCTGATTGGCTGTCTAAGCAGATGTCTATCTCCTTGTTCTCAGTTAAGAAGATGCCTTCCCGCTTCAAGAATGATCTTGACTTCTGCCTGGAATACTGTGGCATGGCTTTCAAGGTAAATGGCGATATCGATCTAAGGTTCCTCGCAGAAAACTTCTGCTCTGATGTTTTCAGCAGATTTCTACCCATCAGTGTAAATTATAATAGGGTTTCTTAATAGTTGAAGCACGGAATGTGATTCCCATTCTGCCCTGAAGGAAATTTTAGATTCAAAATTGATTTTCAGCATGGGCCAGAGGAGGTGGTCACTGTCCCCATCTATGCCAGGTGCGATAGGCTGCATGAATTCATAAATGGATTCATGTTGAACTCTTGTTCCCGTGTGAAGCCAGTCAAGATTAATATGTTTTAGCGCTGCAGTCGACGCTCCCGAACATTATGGCATGCGTTTTCTACATCGATAAAAGCAGCCAGTGTAGATTGTTTAAAGAGGAAACCCTTTTCTGTTGAGTGAATCACCTCGTGGAGGGCCGTTCAACAGACTTTCCCTTTAGGTACGCGTGCTGATGCTGTGATAATCTGCTTCTGGGAATTGAGCATTGATGCATTCAAGAGTTTGAAGTAAGAAAGGAGTCAAGCTTGTTTCTGGGCAGTTGCCAAAGCTAAGGAAGGAATCAAGATTAAAGGAGCCTTTCGGGAATGAAAAGCCGAAAAAGGAGGTTCTTCAATATGTGCATATCCTTAATTGAGGTTTAGATTTTAGTGAAGCTTATGATAACTCCCCTTCTGATGACTTATCTGTGAGCTAGTCTGTTCAACTATAGCCCGCCGAGCATATACTAAACGAGAAATCTCTTGAACAGCTATTCAATACACCCATAGTCCCATATTCGCCAATGTGTAAAAAACAACAGTGAACCACTACACCCTAATTCGCCAATGTGTAAAAAACAACGTGCTCAAAAATATAAACTTTCTCCTTCAAATATTTCTCTTCGTCATACACGTGCTCACTTTCCTTATATGCTTCAAGCAATTCTTTCTTTCAAAATTTTCACTTGTTTTTTATTTTTTTATTTTTATTTATTTTTTACATCACGCCTACTTTGTTAGTATACGCTCGCCGCTGTAGACCAGACTGACTTACAAACTAACAATATTTTACTGGAATACTCTTACTCTAATTCTTATCAAAATACTGTTACGCCGCACAAAGTAGATTTTTGAATTGAAAACCATCTTAGTACTGGTCAATGCAGCGGTACATTCGAATCGGGTACATGTTGTTACATAAGTATGACCGTGTCACAGAGTTAAGCCTTTTAAGGTGACAGATTGGAGATCAGAAAGCATAATATCATTCCAATAAAAGGCAATACACTGAGACTTGAGTGAATTCAGTTTAAAAAAGTTATTGGCAGTTCAACGCGAGACATTTTCCCAGTCAGAATTCATTACGATCTAAAAAACGCTTGTGCATATCCAAGTCGTCTGATTTACATGAGCGTGTGTAACGAAAATCGGAACTTGATATTCACTATTGCATAGGTAGAAGCAAATCTTGCGACTTTTCTATAGATCTGAACTAGACAAAATCGGATATTATGCAGGCTTTAATTTAATTCTATAGCAAAGTCATCTGATTTACTTATACGCAATAGTTTCGGCCGATTTCATTCAGGTAAGACTTCAGTCTCAACTCAAGATCCGGCTACATACGCTCATGCAATTCGTACAATTTGGCTTGTGCATGCCAAGTTGTACGATTTGCTTAAGCGTGTGTACCGGCCTTAAGAATGCTAATTTGAAGCTACACGTCATCAACATAGAAATGAATATTGCAACTGTCAATGGAATTGGGCAAATCATTTATAAGCATGCAAGGCTGAGGCATTTACACAGCCGATGTTATGTGGACTCGACCTCCTCCTCATCCATACAGCTTCTTCAAATATCATTATATGAAGCTCAAATGCGTTCTGCCACTTTTCCAAAGAGGCATATTGTACCGTGATACCTGGAGTAAGATTTCACATACGGTTCCTCCTTAGCAAAATTTCTGTCTTCGTAGAACATATCTTGGGCCATAGCTCTCTTGAAATCACGCATGTGGTGAATTCTCCCCATCCGCGGTTAGCAAGCTTATGAGCCTGTAAATCTAAAATTTGATTTCAGAGGCCTTAGATGGATTCTTTCATTAAACTTATATTTATAGCCGAATCCTTCCTGGCCAAAGCGTCAGCTGCCTCATTTCCTGATACATCACTGTGGCGCAACACCTAGCAAAGAATAAAGCCTGCGTTACAATGTGACGCTGTCGTGAGACGCGGACACTGTTGCTAAGCCTGTCAAAAGTTAAAACACAGATAAGTAATACCCAGATTTGGAAACCAATGTTAAAAATCTGCTCCTCATGAGCCAGCCATGATGTAGATATCAGCCAGCCTTCGCCTTTAGCAAAGGCAGAAGTTCTGGCATACAGGCCAGCAGAATAGTTTGGTTTCAGCCTACGCTTGAAAGATAAGGAAAAATTCTGAAATCTATAGAAGTTTTGTCAAGATATTCAAAAGCTTTAGCAAAGACTTCAACCAAAAATATTGCACAAAAAACTATGAAGATGTCACTACACTTCAATATCTGGGTATTACCTAAGAATAATAAAATTAAAATTAATTTTATTATTCTAAGGTGCTACTTATCCGTGGTTAAAAAGTATTAAAGTACTCAAGCGCAGGTACAGTGTATTTCTAAGGGTGCTGCTGTTGCTGACACCTGTCGTGTTGCTTAAAATTGAAAACATATCAACTTGAAACGCACAACACCTTGACAGCTGGAGTTGAGGCATTTTATTTTTGCAGAAAATTGAAATTGTGAGTGAAAATGGTAAGTTTTAAGTAATACTACACATAATTTAATAATTTTATTTGATGATGGAACGAAAATTCAACACATGATAGAGTGTCATCACTGGAACAGTATATGCAACAGTCAGCATCAGTAACATATTTCCCGACCGCGTCTCGCGGCAGCGTCACATTATAACTCAGGCTTAACTCATAGTCTTCCAATGGGATGCTAATTACTGACGTAGATTCTACCTTAAACCTTACATAATTGATGTCCAAGTCAATGGCAGTAATTTTCCTATTTGGGGGTCAGTATGTTCGCTTGCTTGATCTACGATGACATTCTAATCTATGATGGCATACAGGCCGTTCTGACTAGTGTCGCTACTTCGACTATTGCTTGCTTTCCGTAGATTAACTAGCTTTCGCTGCAGTTATGTGCCCGTATTTCATGCTTGTTGCAGGAGTATAGATTTTTTACTGAAGACAAACAACATACTATTGAGAGCTGCACCGTTTTACAATGTAGTCACAATTAACAAGATTTTCAAAGCCGGCATTTCTTTTGCAATTATATAGAATACTTTTTCCCATAACTAATCTACAGGAGAAACAAAGCAAGATTTAACAGATTCATTAACTGCCACTTTAATCTTAATGGAGGAATTTTCCCATACAAATACGACTACAGTGACGATGATTGATGCATAAATGATTCAATTGAAATTCAATCCTGCAATTTTTAAACGACCACAATAATTACACATTAGACAAAATATAAAAAATTGCTGTTTCATCGTGCATATTGCAAATTTGGCTCTTTTTTGATTGTAAAAATTTTCTTTGGTGGTATTCTTAAAATTTCTTAATGGGAGGAAGTACGTATGCAGTTTGATATCTCTCAATATTATCACATAAAAGAATGGATGCCGTTTTTGCAAAATATAAAACTTTTTCCATTCAATTTGAATAAAATGGAAATCGAAGTTCATTATCTGGTAACATTATCAATTGTTCGCTTCATTAATGCCTAATCTCTAGAAAAAAGATTGAGCATTCTCCAATTCCACTAAGAGCTTAACGAGGATATTTTTCATGGTCCTTATAAAGTAGTCTTCCATTCTTTGGAGGAAATAATAAATAATTGAGAACAAAGTTGGGAATGATTAGGAAAAACGACTTAGAGCGACTTTTCACGTAATTTTTTGTCGATATTGCTATTGGTTTGAACTTTCTTATCTGAGCTGCAGCGGAAGTAGAAGCAAAAATTCGTTTGAGATTTAACAGTGTCGGTATATCTAGAAATATTAGTAAACGCTTTGGAAGTAAAGTTGTTATTTGTTAAGATAATATAAACTAATTCGTAAAAATTTATTGGCATAAATATAAAAAGACTTTCATTGGTAGAATGATGTAGAGAAAACTGTTATAGTTTTTCCTTTTATTATTTATTACTATTAGAATTAAAGAACACAGAAATGTTAATTCAGAGTGTTTTTATTATAATATAAAATATACGTCTAGTTGCGTTGAAACAAGAACTCGAAGTAAAGTTCGAACAAGAGTATGATAAGTATGACAGCTTAACTCTAGGTTTACATGATAGCTTAATACTACGTTTACAAAGATTGACGTTTCTATATTCTAACATCCCCGCTAGAAACGGCATCATCTGAGGATATAACACCCATTCCTCTCATAAATAACGTATGCTTACTCTTCGGTAATGCCTTAGTCAATCCGTCTGCTATCATGTCATCGGTACTAATACCTATTAGTTGAATCTCTCCACCTTCAACTTTCTCACGAACGAAATGATGCCTCACATCTATATGCTTTGACGGAGCATGGTAACTGTTTGTATTTCCCAAATGTTTAGCACTTTGGTTGTCACAAAATAATTTCGTTGGTTCGATGGAAGACTGTATTCCTAATTCTTTCCAAAGATAACGGATCCACATTGCTTCTTGAATTGCGGATGACATTGCCATGTATTCGGCCTCCGTTGTTGACAATGCTACTGTATGTTGACGCTTACTTCCCCAAGATATAGCACCTCCTTGAAGCTTAAACAAATATCCTGTCACTGATTTGCGTTCATCTATATCATTTGCCCAGTCCGAATCAGAGTATCCTATTACGTCTGATTTTTCGTCCTTTACGAAAAACATTTTTTGCACTCGATGTCCCGCGAAGATATCGAAATATTCGCTTCACAGCTGACCAGTGTGATTGATTAGGGTTATTGTTGAATTTACTCAAACTATTCACTGCATAACATATATCTGGTGTTGTGCATTGGGCAACAAACATTAAACTTCCAATGGCCTCCCTATAAGGAATATCCTGCATTGATTGTTTTTCCTCTACACTGTTTGTTGATTTATTACTTTAGAGCTTTGTATTAAGTTCCAATGGTGTCTGCACTGGATTACATTCTGACATGTTGTATTTTCTCAGGATGTCTTCAATATAAGTTTCCTGATCAATAGCAATCATTCCTATTGATTTGTCTCTAGTTATCTGAAGACCTAAACAATATTTTGCTGTTCCAAGGTCTTTCATTTTGAAACGTAATGATAACTCCGTCTTTAGTGTATCTTTAGTTTCCCGATCATTTGAGAATATCATCAGATCATCTACATATACTGCAACAAAGATCATAGTTGCCTTATGAATCTTAAAATATATGCAAGGATCAACTTGTGAACGTTGAAGACCAGTTTCCTTCAAAGCTCCATCCAATTTTCTATTCCATGCTAGACTTGATTGCTTCAAGCCATATAAAGCTTTTTGTAATTTGCACACTTTATTTGGATGATTTTTATCAACAAAACCTTCAGGCTGATTCATATAAATCTGTTCTTTAAGGTCACCCTGCAAGAACGCTGTTACTGCATCCATTTGATCTATCTCCAAATTATATTTGGCTGCTAAAGCGATCAAAAATCTCAGAGATGAATATCTTACAACGGGTGAGTATGTTTCCTGAAAATCTATACCTTTACGTTGTGCGCATCCTCTGATTACTAGTCGCGCTTTATATCTCGGAGCATTACCTTCTTCATTCCTTTTTATTTTGAACACCCATTTACAACTGATGGCTTTCTTATCTACTGGAAGGTCTGTTAATTGCCAGGTTGAATTTTCCTTCAAGGAACTAAATTCCTCATTCATGGCTTCAATCCATTGTTCTCTATCATGCCGATTCATGGCTTCATCTATAGTACATGGTTCAATTGAATCCACATCCATTGCACTATAGACTATATAGTCATCTAATATTTTGGGTTTTGGTAGTCTGGAAGAACGTCTTACTATGGTTGACGTATCCATCGTTGAATCATTATCACGAAAAATATCACGTTCTGTTTCGCACATCTCTGATGATTCCGATTCCCTTACTTCATCCAAAATTTCTAATTGCATGTCGTTTACATTTTCTTGGTCATCTTGAAGCTGAAAATGAACTTCAGAACGAGGTTGATTATCATCACATCTGTTAATTTGATTTTCAATAAAAATAACATCACGCCTAACTATAACGTTTTTCGTGGATGGCTGATATAGGCGATATCCTTTTGAATCTGCTTCGTATCCTACGAAGATACATTCTTCCCACTTCGGATCCCATTTTTTACGTAACTGTTTAGGAATATGTGAAAAACATCTGCATCCAAACGTCCTCAAATGACTCAAGTTAGGTTTCCTGTTTGACCATACTTCCTCAGGAGTCATCTCCAATGATTTATGTGGAGACCTATGTTTTGTCAAGGTTGACATCGTGTATTAAACTTCTAGCTTCTTCTACAATTGTCCTGTTGCATCTTTCATCTAGACCATTCTGTTCTGGCGTATATGGAATTGTTGTCTGATGTCGAATACCTGCTTTTCTTAAAAGCTTTAAAAGCTTGTCGAAAGTGTGGTTAACATATTCTGATCCATTATCTGTTAGGAGAATTTTAATATGTTGACCAGACTGTTTCTCTGCAAAAGATTTGAAATCTTGGAACCAATCATAAACCATATCCTTGTTTTTCATAAAATCTTCTATAAAGTAAAAAGTGATTGAGTGAAAAACATGCATATCGTTTTTGAATTTTAACATTTTTATAAAATAACCGATTTTTATGAAAATTTCTGCATGTATAGAAAAAATATGCGTGAGTTGCCCTTGTGCACAGAATTTCGAAATTCGAATTCTAAAGTACTTTTTATGATGGTTAAAGTTGGACATTTTCGAATTCGAATAACTTTTATTTGAATCGTACGATTTTTTAATTATAGTACTTTTTTGAAAGATCTTTTTATTCTGAACCATTTTTTTCAAGTTTCAGTTCATTTGGACTTTTGAGTGGGGAGAAAAATAGGGTGGGGGGAATTTTCGATATTAACTCTAACTTGAGTAAATTAAGGAGTAGGGTAATGAAATTTATACACCTTATAGATCTTTTGATAATCTATCTTTTGGTTTTCGAAAATATTCGAAATTCGAAATAGATTTCGAAATTCACGCAGTTGAAGTTTTCAAATCATCATTTCAGATTTTCCCTTATTTCTTCACTTCCTGAGGGTCTAGCCAGATGTTTTAAGATTCGTTGGAAAGCCTATGGGCGTGGCTATAAAATATCAAAAATTTAGAAAAACGATATTTTCGAAACGCCCAGAAAAGGGGGAAATAGGGTGAAGGGTGCCATCACGAAAATCGTCCTAGATTCCGTACTTCTTATCACATGGGGATGAAATTCTACACCTAAATTCCACTTAAAATTTCCCATAGCATGATGGTATTTTTTTTCGAATTTCGAAAAAATTTCATACAAAATTGATGATTTTCGAAAAACGTAAGGGTCATTTGCCCGGCTTATAACAAGTGAAATTCCAACTCCACTGGGTCGAGTGGGGTATCGTTGGAAAGAGAACACTTCAAAATTTACGAATCTGAAATTTCACCCCCCTCCGCCCTTCCTTGCGGGTGGGGGGAGGTAAAACGTAACGTAAAATGTTAGGGGGTGGAGCGGGGGAGGGGGGTGTCCGAGGAAAATTTCGAATGCGCCAAATGAAAGATCCCTTCGAGGACTATCGATTTGTGCACTAATATCGCTTAAGGGTGGTACTGGGTTGATTTAACAGGGTGTTCAATTTACATCTACCCGCATCACGGTGCTACCCCACAAAAAAAGTTATTGCAAATTTGGGATCCCAAAACATAAGTAATAGCGCATCAAAGAGCATGAAACTTTCTGGAAAACTTAATAAAACATCAGCGAAAAACAAATTGGTGTGATCGATTTTCTTTTTCTGCCCTTATTTACTTAATAATAGTATTTGAAATTCAGAAATTTGCTTTAATTATTTTCAATATTCGAACCTCATTTGTGAAGAGAGGGGATGACGGATTAAAAAACTAACTTCAGATTCAGCTTTAGTTCAATAAAGGGATTAAAGTTATGAAAAAAAAAATTTGGGGTGGGGGGATTTTGTGGTGGGGGGTTGTTACCCCCACCCCCCATATGCCCCAAATATGGCATGTGGGGTGTCTGATTAAAGCCCCCGTCAAGCTCTATCGAATGGTGTTTTTCAAATTTCAATTGAGTATACTTCGTAGTATATTTTTTTCACCCTCTTACATTTTACCTGAAAACCACTTTTTCACTTTGTCGGACCCTGCATCATAACGGATACCCGTACAGAAAAAATGTTATATTCAAATTAAAGGTAACCAAATTCCCTATCCATTAGAAGGTTTTCATTTGTGATTTGAGACATTTTCTCACTGAGTTTTTCCTCCCGAAGTTCAAAGTTTTTCCTCATATGGGTCCCATATACCCCGTTACTACATATTAGTTATTTTTCCAATTTTTTTTCAACCATAGGCATTAGTGTTCGATTACGTAACTTTTTTATCTTTACAAGAAAAATTCTCCGAAGCACCGTTATTCCGTAAAGAGAAATTGTAAATTTTTACATCATCTCACGGCAAAAAGCGGCAAAAAGCCGTCGTAAAAGGAGGTTGTTCTACTATTATTAAGTTTTCTCCTAAACTATCAGCCCGAGCGGAAAACTAATTGGAAATAAACGTTCCCAACAAAACAGGCTTCATTTTATCCGCTGACATTATACTCAAAAAGTGTATAATTAAGTAGTAATAGTAGAAATAATAACTTTGAAAACGACCAAAATGGTCAGAAAACGCCATGAAAAACCGGCATTTCCTTAATTTAAGCCGTTTTGTAGAGATACTTTTGTTTTTATTTTAGCTCTTTTTAACCGGATCTTCATAGTTCATTTTTTGTATGATAACTATGACCCCTGGGAATCTTGTGGATTTTTTTCAATTTTTTCCGGAGCCGGGAAGGGCTCCTACGGGCCCATTTAATCACCCTGTTCCCAAAATAACAAATTTCATTTCCATAATTACTTTGCGAGGCAAGCTAAATTAGTTTGATGCACACACATAGGTACATAGGTGTGCTACTGAAAACTACCACTCTTTTTATCTCCGCCAAATTCCAACCGATTTTCAAAATTCTTTTTACTAAATTCATCTTAGTGAATTTTTTCTGATTTTTTAAGACTATTATTATTATGCCGGGTTATAGGGTTCTTACCCACCCCCTCAATATATTATAATTCGAAACTAATTTTCACTTGTGTATGTAAGCATTTGTATATGAGCTAAGAAGTACACAATTTCATTGATATATGCATTTATAGCGCAAGGCAAGTAAGATAGTTTGGCTTAGCCGGTAGGGCGCTAAGTCAGAGAATTTAGGGGTTGTGAGTTCGAGTGTTGAGCATGAATTTTTTTTAAAGTGAACCAAGCACAAATCTTTTTCAAGCTTTTGGTTTATCCCTTTCTTGACGGCTACTTAGAATTGTATGATATTCAAGTAAATTGGTACTCATTACATGTACCAGTACCAGTACTTATATTGGAAATAAATTTACCAGTAAAAGTGAGACTTGATGCTTATTATGAGGATTTTTTTCAACATAAAGCAAGGTTGGCCTATTTATTATTAGAGTACCTATATGGGAAAAAATAAAGAAAAATATGATATATGAGACGGATTTGGAAGATTGCTATGTAGGTTTCATATTATTATGTGAAATGTAACATTCAAAATTAATTTTTTTTTTTTAAAGCCCATTTGCAAATTTTTTCCCCCGGATGGACGGACATGCAAAACTCAAAATAACTTTTAATAATCTGCGTATAACCCATTATTACATAACTTGTATATATACCCTGATTTACATATTTCCACGGCAGGAGGTTGTTCTACTCATTAATTTTTCTTCTAAACTATTAGGCCGATCGGAAAGCTAATTAGATTTAACTTTATGTCCTAAAAATAAATCTTTTTACTAAATCTCGATGCGATTCTAATTACTGATTCGCCGATGAGTTTTGTATGATACTATCTTTCATCGGTCATTACATTCAGCGCCATCTTTTTTGTATATCCTGCAACAATTAAGCCACTTTTTTTCTCTTAACATTATCTCTAATCCACTCGCTTTTATCTAAAATAAACTACAAGACATTATTCAAAGCCGTTTAGCAATAACTAACCATGCATGGTTCGCTAAATTAGTTTCTAATTAGATTCGTTACTCATTTATATATGGGGAATTTGACGTATGTTTGAAATGTTTTAATTTTAACGGGACTTTTCGCAATCCTGTAAGTCCTGTTATAAATGTAAAAGTAATATACTACTGTCCCTAATTTATTGTATTTTTTTAACGTTATCCGATTAACTCTTTAAAATATTGTCATACATAGATTTCATATGTCATTTAATTTGCATGTTCATATTAAGGAATTAATTAAAAATCACAGTATTTTTCAATTAATATGCTAATTTTTTTAGCTTAATTTTTATTATGATTTTTTTCTGATTTTTTGAGTATATTTTCAAACTCCTCCGACATACGTGACAAAATCTGAATATTTGGCGCCCGAAATCAGCGTCCTGAAAATTGATTTGGAAATTTCGTTATACGAAATAACAATTATTCCAATTTTTAATTTTTTTCTACAATTGTGATCATAAAAGGATTGTCTATACCGAATTTTAGCATTCTCTGATTTTATTTTCCTATTTAAAAAAATTAAAATGTCCTGGAAATGTAAGGTCCATTAGACGACTCCTGGTGGGGGCCACAGAAAGCAACTGGACCAACTATTTCAAGAAGTGGCTTTTGACATTCCTGCTTTATCGTTTAAAATTTATTTGAGCTAATTCCGTTACTTCCTTCAAATTCTACAAGAATTTCACTTCGACAAGTCCAGCCAAGATTTGCGAAATCAAGCATTTTGTAAGGGGTTTGCCCATCAAAAAATCTCAAAATATCACGATTTCATTTTTTGAGCCTACCCCAACATGTGGGGACTCATTGGAAAGGTCTCGATGAGTAGATTACAGAAATAACAAAAATTTCCCCCCTCCACCAATTTTTCGGTTGATTTTGGACAAAAAACCGTTAGTTTTGCAGTCTGCGCTTCCTAGCGGCGCCCCCTTGAACTACACAGACTTCCAATACAGAAGGCCATTATAGCTACTTATATCCTTTAATTTTTAAAATTTATTTGAAGTCATTACCTCCTATCATTCAGGAGATATCGAATTTCAAAGTATTCAAGTCCCAATATAATTAGGGAGTTCCTTGGTGCATGTAGGTATGTATGTATGAAAAGTGATAAAGCATCAATTTCCTATTTTTCATCCTATCTTAGCGATTGACTACTCATTGGAAAGGTCTTGGCGAGTACATTTAGAATATGCAAAAACATTTTACCCCCACCATATAATTTAGTGAAAAGGAAGGCGGGGAAAGGAATTATTTGTACTGCGCGTACAGTTTGAGCACAATTATTCACTTATTTCAGAAATTTTTCGATTTTCTGTTATTGTGAATTTTTCTGCAAACTCCTGCAACGAACAACGTGGCGTAATCAGAAATTCTTGAGCGCCAAATTTCCACCTTGAAAAGTGATTTGAAAATTTTATTGTATGAAATAACGGTTATTCCAATTTTTAATTTTTTCCTACAATTGTTATCATAAAAGGATTGTCTGTACCGAATTTTAGTATTCCTAGATTTTATTTTTTTATTAAAAAAAAAAAATCTCACGATTAATTTTTACGCGTCTGCATACACCCGTGAGATCGAACACAATTCGGTCTAAATATACATTTATAGCCCAAACTGACTAAGGAAGTTTGGCTCAGTCAGTAGGGCGGTAGGTCAAAGTCCTCGAGTAGGGCGGGTATGGGTTCGATTGTTGACAATGGCAAGGTTTTTTTTTTTTTTTAATTTTTTTTAAAATTTTTTTTTATATATGACGGGTTTATTGCTAAAGTGAACCAAGTCCACTTTTACAACTGTTAGTAATATTGATTAGAGTTGGTCCATTGTGATTTTATTTACTATTTTTATGAAAAAGGCCGTCTGCTAACTTTCAGCGCTCTAAGTGAACTATGCCTATAAAAAAATTCGTATACAAAATTTCAGCTCACTACGTAGATGCATTCTCAAATATTTTCAAATATATAGCGAAAAACTAAATTTTTAAAGAAAGCCCCATGAAAGAGATACCCGATTTGTTTTTTTTTTAAAGCCAGTGTGCAAAATTTCAACTCAGTTAATTGGGAAATTTTTATTTTTCCTGTATCTTACTACGTTCATGCGTCAGTTTCCAAACAAGATATACAAAAGTACCAAAGTGCCAAGTTCCCGCTTTGAAATTTGACAGTCAGGCTCTAATATGGCCGAACTTCAAGCACAGATAAGCCGGCATTTTGGTTACGCTGAAGGTAGATACACGACAAGTATTCCCATTAGAATTTTGACACATTGAAGCTGATAGCCTGTGACGTAATTGTGTGACTAATGTACTTGCATGTTTATAGGAAAGACAGAAAGACAGAGAGATCAGAGAGCGTATTGTGTTCCCTGTACCGTGCTTTCCTATACATTTCACGATATGACATCATCTAATGGTGGAACATGCTTCGTAATGGGAATAACATGAATTCTATATACCTTGGGATACGCTCATGTACCTGAGAAGTTGGCCTTATACCGGCGCGGCGCTCCCTTGAAATATCGAGATTTCCAATATAGGAGAAAGTTATACTCACTTAGCTTTTAGCGTTCAGCAGATATCAAAATTCAAAGGATTTAAGCCCCTATCTAATTGGGGATTGGTGTACGTTCCATACATTATGTATGTATGTAAGTGGTAAAACATTAATTTACTATTTTTTATCCAATCTTAACGTATGACCACTCATTGGAAAGATCTCGGTGAGTGTATTATGAACATGTAAAAATATTTTACCCCCTCCATATAATTTAGTGATAAAGATGGGGAGGGTGGGAGTAAAAACCAGAATTGACTCCACTCTTTTGGCTATTGCTCCTCACCCTCTTTACCGATTCTCTTCATTCTTTTTGCATATGGTAGCCAACCCCTCTCTCTACAAACAGCCAATCATCTGTTCCTCCCCTCACACCCTTGCGAAGCACACCATGCCAATCTACAGTCTACATACAAAAAAACTTTCCGACATGCCTTCACTCTTTTCTCCATTGCTCCTCACCCTCTGGACCGTTTCTCTTAATTCTTCTCTCAAATGATAGCCAACCCATCCCCCTACCTATGCGAAAACGTCACACCCATCCCCACCCTCTCGCCGGGCATCGCCGGCGGGTTCACCCTAGTATATAAATATTTTCCGTGAATAATCATCGATGAAAGTTAAAAAGTAACGATTTCCACCAATTGATTCAGATTCCATCGGTCCGCATACATCGGAATGTACTAATTCTAGTATTTTTGTAGCATGACTACCTTCTTTAGGAAATGGGTTTCTGTGCTGTTTGCCCTTAGCACAACCTAAACAATTTAAACTTTCTTCATTACTGAAGCTTATTCCTTTAACATATCCATTTTTCAATAGCATCATATTGTCAGTGTTCATGTGTCCCAAACGTCTATGCCATTGTTCAAATTTGACTGATGAACCTGCTGAATTACATTGACCTATATTCTGTGATGGCTCATCCAATACATACATATTATCTAGATTACTTGCGGTAGCAATTAACTTATTTTTCTGATTATAAATTTTGCAATTGTTTTTGCTAAATATTATAACATTACCTTTATTTGTAATCTGACTAACTGACAAAAGATTAGTAGCTAATTCGGGTACATATACAACATTTTTAACGTCAACTGTATTACTGATATTATGTGTACTCACTTTAATTTCTATTTGTCCTTTACCTGCAACATTTAATTTCTCATTATTTGCCAGCACAATTTCCTTTACCAAGTCCGAATTAAAATCACTTAGCCAATCCTTTTTATTGGTCATGTGTACTGAAGCACCACTGTCAATATACCATTTATCGCAATTAAGTTGTTTTGCAGTGCAGCTTGAATAAAACGCCGACTTGTTTAAAGATTTTTGTCTTGCAAATCTCTGAGCCTTTGAATTTTGAGGACAATCAACAGCTATATGCCCGTAGCCGTTGCATTTAAAACATCTGATACCTTTTGTATTTGACTTCTGATTATAATGTTTTCTTTTACTAAGAAAAGCCTGATTATAGTTTAGAAGATCAGCTGATGATGATTCAATTTTAATATCTTGCAAGATTTTTGTTTTGATGCTGTCTGCCGTTATAGGTAGACCAGGATTTTCCAATCCCATTATCATAGGCTTATATTCATCAGGTAATCCGGTTAGAAGTAGTGTCCCTATCCACTCATCACTGACATGAAAACCTATTCCATTTATTTTATGAGCTGTGGTGATTACCGTGTTTACATATTCATCAACAGACTTGCACTGAGATAATTTTGTTGTAGTTAACTTTCGCAGAAGTCCTACACGTCTACTTAACCCTGAATCTTCAAACACACTAACTAATTTATGCCATACCTCTTTAGCCGTTTTTGGATGTGAACATAAATAATTGGATCGACAGACAATATAATTTTTGTTCGAGCCTTAGTGTCCTTTTTAACATCCTTGACTTCCTCCTTGCATTCAACATACTCCCACAAATCCTCGTGTTCCAAATAAGTTCGAATGGCAAACTTCCAGGTATTGAAGTTGTCTTTGCCGACAAGTTTTTCAATCGGAGCAATTCCTGCTGTACTTGACGTCGCCATTTTGAATTCGGTGATCAAACAATTACCCACAAGTTGATCGATAATTCCCTCAATAATTTTTATATAATTATTGTTCTCCAGCTTTACTGCTAACTATATGACTGGAACTAACTTTTATGTTTACAGCGTATTTATACGTAACCTGGGGTACTGGGCTCATAACCTATTAGAATTAAAGAACACAGAAATGTTAATTCGGAGTGTATTTATTATAATATAAAATATACGTCTAGTTGCGTTGAAACAAGAACTCGAAGTAAAGTTCGAACAAGAGTATGATAAGTATGACAGCTTAACTCTAGGTTTACATGATAGCTTAATACTACGTTTACAAAGATTGACGTTTCTATATTCTAACAATTACGATAGGCAAATATTATGAAGGCATGCTGGTGCTTACATATAAAATATGAGTGTCATCCTTATTTAAAAATCAATGATATGTTTATTTGACTTTTTGTTTTAATTAGGTTATTGTCGACTTTCTGTACGTTTCCATTACACGACGTTTTTAAGTCTAATCTTTCAATAAGCATCATAATAAGGCTGACTCATTTAAACAATTTTCGCGTGGAACTACTACAGGTTTTATGTATTTTCATTTAAATAACAATTAAATAATACAATGTGGTTTTAATTATATTCTTTATTTGATTCTTAGCAAAAGACACGGTGTTGCCCGACTTTTCACCATTTTCGAAATTCGATCTAAAACTTGTTGAATAAGTCATGTACATTTTCCCTTAGAGGTCTCATTTGGAATGACGGACGAAACAATGTATTGTTAAAATAATACATGTGTGTTAAATCAAGTTTACCGTACAATCACTATATGCGATAAAAATGGAAATACAAACTGAAATATATACTCAACATCTATCGCAACTATTTTAGCCCTCGTGTTATGGTGTTTCTATTTTCCATATTTCCGTGTATATTCAATACATTCAGGGTGTTTCACTATCGATCCGCATAGCTCGAGGGTTTGATAGCTGAGGTGGAGACAAGCAAAAAATTATTTTTGGAAGGGGGGGGGGGGAGGGGGGAGTTGGTTTCAGATTTTTAGAACTTTTTCCACTTTACACCCTGTAACTTTCTTGATATATGTACACTCTAGCAAGATTAGATTCATGCCAGATAATAACAAACCATCTAAGCTTTCCAATTAATGATAGGAAGACTGATTGGGATGTCATTAAAAATGTCAGATGGTTTGATATCATCTGAGATGAATCTAAGCTGGATACCATATAATTTTTGCTTGTCTCCACAGCAGCTATCAAACTTTTGAGTTATGCGGACTAATTATGAAACACCCTGTATATGTGAAATGTCGCTTCAATGAATTTATGTTTATGTATTAGTCAGTGTATTAGTTTTTTGTTTTTAGTTTTCCAAAAAATATTAATAGAGACATGCAAAATTTATTAATTTTGACTGAGCAAATATTTTTCTTCGCTTAAGTGTAATTTTTATTGTTCGTAAAAACAGTTTAGGCCGATTCACATCGACGCGATAACGATTGCGATAATCATAGCGATAAACTAACTACACTATTCCTTTCACACCATTTCGATAGATCATAGCGATAGTTACATGCCTGAAGCCTAAAAAGATATTTGTAGCACGCCCCTGTCTAGTAACCCCTCTCATTTCACTTATTTTCAACCCACGGCTATGCTTATTTACCACCGCCCTTGGACATTAAATAAACATGTAAGATATTCCAGTGGAATATCTCCAGCAAACATTGAGATGAAAATCTTCAGGGCGATATCTTCCAGTTATCATCTTCAGAATATTTGAGCAATACAAATGTATGAAAATTGCTTCTAAGTTGCTTAAGCAATAATTAGTTGATATGAGTTCGGTTGCTTCTAATTTCAGTTTTACTTTTCTTCCTCCATACGAAAAGCGAACGATATTGCTTGCAATTTAAGTTTTATCTGGATGACAGAATGGTAATAAAATAGCAAAAGGAATTATGTGTTTTGCCTCCTCAAGCAAAGAGGACGATAACCAAGGGCGAAAACCGGTTTATGTTTATTTTTAATGAAGAAGATGCGTTACCTGAAAACTTAGATCTGTTCATTCTGGTTTAATAAGTTTTCGGAGTAAATTATAGTTTAGATTACTACATACATAATACTTTACTCTTCTCATTTATAAAGTTGTATTTAAAAATAATTGAATTTCTTTTATTACCGTGGCGATATTATCGATATATTTTGGCAATATCAATTTGTACTCTTCCAGGCACTGCTCATTGATACTTCAACGTGATTCCTCAACGATATCTTCCTCTTATCTTCTGCAAATATTGCTTTTGTGTTCCCTAGATGGTTCAAAAGCAAATCATCAAGAAGTATTGCTTTCGTATTCCCTAGAAGTATTGCGTTAAAGACACATCCATTCCCGAATGGGGTGACTTCCGCAATATATAAAATGATAATCTTCCGCGATAAAAGTATCTTCACCGGAATATGATGCTCGAATCATCCGCATATCACCTTGCTTGCTAGGTCATATTAAAGAAATGCAGCCATGCCCACAAAAATGTTTAGCTGAGCATATAAAAGCAGCAGCAGCAATACAAAACCTTCCCTTTATGCATCTGGCTTTCATCGGGTAAGGGTTTATTTTTTTAAGATTAAAAAAATTATGAAACTTTGTAAAATTATTAGTAAAAATAATTTGTTACACATTTGAGAAAAATCTGAACATGAGACAAATTAGAGTTTCCCAATTGTATTGGCTAGTAACGATGGAAGACATGCTACGGTTATGTGCCAATTCAATGCTTACCAGCTTGATTTATTTTGCATTTTGAAAAAGTTTGTCTTACTGACCATCGCTGATATCGAATATAAATTTTTATATATCGACGTTGAAAGATATGGAAAAAGTAATGACGTAGGTGTTTTAAATGTTTCGGCTATAGAGATGAAATTAGAATACGGTTTGCTCGAAGATACCACCAAATGCTTCCCTGATCAATATCAAAGAACACCTCATACCCCGTTTGTCAATTAAGGATTCCTTTTAAAATTTTATTTGGTGCGTCCTTTCGCAGTAAAGTATGCTCGACAAGAACTTTAGAAAGATCAGTACAGTACTCAAATTTGCACAACCTTATAACTAGATAATTAAAAACATGTTTGGAATTTCGGCGCAAAATACAGAATTTTTGTCAATCCTACTGCAACACAGCCTGAAACAAATACGTTCTTCATAGTTTTTTTCCGAGGAAAAATAAAACTGAACATTTAGACCCCTTTTGATCAAAAATGGGGGGTTTGATAAATCTTGAAGTTAATGGCAGAAGACACACGGAAGAAATTTTCAAAATCCAACAACGTTTTTCACTTGCCTTGCAATATAACCTCACTTCGTTTAACACTTCCCACTTCTATTCTAGGGTAGATTTAGCTTCTAGCGAAGGATACAATAAATCAATTCTGGTAGCGGTGTCCGCAAGGTCCCAGTGGCCAAGTCACCAATACTTTTAAACTAACCCAACCTGCATTCAACTCCTTGGCAATATCAACCCCCACTTTGTCCTTTTTTCTACCAATTTTATAATGTCTTAAATTCACATCATATAAAACTGGGTATTCCTTTATAAGATTTTAATTCATTTTTCAACACCCACTTAAATTTGCACTATCCATTTTAATCTCACAGCTCACGACTAAAATTGTGCATGCTGCAGAAATTCTTTGTATCACTGTGATCTATTGCGTTGGTGTGACCGTTTCCATTGAAAACTATTTGTAGCTATGTATAGCTGTCGGTTCGTTATCGCTATATTATCGCAATCGCTAAGGTTTCACAATCGCTTTCGCGGCGGTATGAATTGACCTTTTATTTACACCTTGCAATTTTATTTAAAACATAATTAGTTTTTCATAACTCTTCTTAATTATTTATCTGGAGTTTTAATTTATCAATATAACTAATAAAATTCAATCGACAGTAAAAAAATTGGTTAAGAGCGAATCGACCGAAATTAAATATATTTCAATATAATTCAAATTTGATTATAATTATTGAATAATACACAAACAGGCAGTTTTCTTGTTATCTATGGATCAATCACTATTAACCCTGATAATGTAGAAATTTTAGCTTTGGAAACCTAGAGGATCAGGGCGGTAACTGTATTTTTTCTTACATTTTCGACTATGTATTTATAACTAATTCACCAAACATTATGAATTCTTTTTAATCTTTGAAAATAGCCCTTTCATACAATATCATGCACAACATAAAGAAGAAAAAAAAGTTGTTTTAGAAGCCCATTAAAAACTAAAAATTAATATATTTAATAATGTAAGGGCGCCGGGGAACAATACACTAAGTCCTACAAGACAAAATGTTGACAAATCGCAAATCAAAGTTCAACTTCTTCCCGTAATTACATTAATGGCCAGTTTCACAGTCGAGTTTAAACCATCCTCCAAGTTTAAACGTAGTTTAAACCAAGTCGGGTTTCACAGTGCATTCTTTTAGTAACAGTGGTAGTAGGTACTGATTTAATTGTGAACTAAATTAGTTATCGCCGCCATTGTGAAGCAAATTTTCTATCAATCAATCTGCCATTCGGAATAGTAAACAGACCAGAAAGCAAAAAATAAAAAAATATGTAGCTATATTTGCTAATTTTAAATATGTCAACATTCAAAAAGGCTGAAAATTTGTTGAGCTATTGCCGCCCCTAGCGCATAAAAATGATATATATAAGAGCGCAAGAATACAGACAAGAATAGATTCAAACACGAAGTGACGAAGTTCTTTAGTTAAACGGAACCTAGTATAAAAATCAACGTCGTCCCACTCATTAAAAGGATTTGGCCGATTTCTAATTACTTTCAGTCGTGGACAGAGTTGTAAATGATAAAATTGTTTTTTTGTTTCAAATAATCAATGCTGCTGTCAAAATAAAATGTCACACTTTCTCTTGAGTTTAAACCGAGGGATGGCATGGTTTAAACTTTAGTTTGAACCGGAGTTTAAGCCATACTGTGAAACTGATTCGTCGAGTTTAAACTAAATATTTGGTTTAAACTCAGACTGTGAAACTGCCCATAATTTGGATATTTATCATTCTGAATATGAAATTTGTTCTTTGTATATCCTAGTTTGCAGATTATGAAAAATGTTGTAATATTATTAACTACTTTGGTTCACCTGTGATAATTAATGTGAATTTCTGTGGACTTAATACATTGTTCCCAAACAAATATTAGAGGAAGTTGGACTTAAATCATATTTTCCCAAAAAAACACTGTAAATTTTCAAATGCTGGAATTTTAATTTATTTGAATAAGCAAAATGTTCTATATTATGTAATTGCGCATTAGTCATCTTCGTCGGTACACGACGATAAGATATCGTCATCTTGAACGACATCAAGGCTGGCGAGCGACAACTGCCGGGGTCAAATTGTAGTAGAACTTCCTTGACTAGATTTTTGTTAGATATTGTGTCAGATGCAGCTGGATTTAAAGGTACCGGACCTTTGTGGAAGATATGAGATGTTTGGAAAATCTTACCCCTGTAAAGTTTTGTTCGTAGATCATTCGTATTTGGCAATTTGTTTAATGATGTTTTTACGGCGATGTTAATCGTTTCAAAGGCTCCTGAATACGTGTCTCGATGGTAGACCAGTTTTGGCTGAAATTTAATTTCACGGATCGGTCTCGTCTGTATAGGGCATTTCTTTTTATAGAAAGGCGCAAGGAATTCCGACCATTTGTCGAATAAATTTGATTTGCAGTCGATGACGTTGTATGGATCCGGTTTCGTCCTGCTGTTCCTTATAACATCCCTCCATTCATCAGGGACTACAACATAGCTTTTTTGGTTAACGATAGACATATCTCCATCGCATTTTAAGTACGAATGCCCGCGAATAGGGAATATGCAACGAACGCAATCGAACCTCTTCAACTTTGTGGTCAGGAAGTGTAAAAACGTATAACTGTATAGTTTTTATTTTGGCCAGAACAAGAGTCACAGAATATGTCCAACTGTCATATGTCTGAAGACAGCTTGTTAGTCACGAAATCGTACAATATGGAACATACATCATCACTTCCTTTTTTTTGCAACGCTTTCATCATATGTGTCGAAATATGACGCATTGGTTGCCAGAACATGAATGTTGAAGGATACGAAATTTAGCTGTATGCGGTAGTATACGTCATTCTTTGTAATGTTTGGTGTCGGAAGATTCTTCTGGTAGTCCAAGCGATGCTTTCTACGTTGCTTTTCTTACTAGATTCCATTCTGCATTTTCGTTTTATTTCATAAAATTTCGCACCCCTAGCTTTGTGTACAGTCATTTCGGTTTGTATCGTTTCTTTCTCTTTGCATGACTTTTCCAATTCGGGTTCGGCTCTTTTCTTGAATCCTTCAAGCTCAGTAATTTTCGTCCGCAGGACTGATATTTCAGCCGATTTGCTGTTGCAAGTGCTACACGTTTCTTTATGCCGAAAAGTACCATACGATACTTTTGAATTATTATTTTCCTTATAATACATAGCGTGAAGTTTCGAAATATTTAAGTCTTCCGGGAAGTACAACTCCTGCGAATCTTTCAGAGAGTAATGTGACTTTCTTCCTTTGATCGTCTTTATAAATGCGTGAATAGTATGTTTTGTTCTGTCTGGTAATTTATGCGGCCGGTTACTATGTTTTCCTCTCCCGTCAGATGGCGGTGAGCCATTTATTATGATTGCTTCGCGAATCGTATTTACACGTCTCTCTGTAATTCCATGAATAGCCAAGAAGGCTTTCGTACATACCTGTATGTCACCTGGCAACGAGGCTATCCGAAAATTAGCTTCATCTTCATTTTTTCGATTTCGCCGGCATTGCACCGGAGTAATGGTTACGAGCCCATTAAGGTACTTATTTTGCTCATTGTAGTTAGCTACTAAGGAATTGAATTCCCTAATGATTCGTTTTCGGTCGTTCAGGTCAACATGCTCAAAACATTGGTAGGTACAGTCCTCTCCCATTTCGTGACTACTGGCAAGCAATTTCTTCTTTGAATCAGTCCCACTAATCTCCATGATTTCTATGCACTTACCGTTCTGAACACTAAATCACCGTAGCAAAACACAATTCGAACCACAGTAAAATAATCGGCTGGGCGACTTTACCAAAAAAAAAAAAACCGGTTTTAGTAATATTCACTACCTTCTTAAAGGGTCGAAACCACCTTTGGGGCTAGATCGGCTTATCTTGAAACAAAACTAAAAGCGCACACTGTGGTTAAATTTTCTGTCGTACAAACCGTTACAGTACAGTAAAAATGGACTTATGTCATTATTCCCTCAAAACGTGTGGACTAAACTCGTTTTTCCCTTTTATTAAGTTTTTTCTTCTCATAATTTTCCATAGACGCAATGCATTTTCCGTAAATATAATCTGTTCACCTGAATCTGCTTCCAATACTCCACAAAACTGCATGTTTAACTCATTTTCATAAAAAATGTGACTTATTGCATTGTTCCCAAGTGCCCTTCGTATAGATACGAAATTTATGCCAACTAAATGCTTTTAAAGTCTATAAATTTCGGCTCGCTAAATAACCCATATTAGTCTATATTTTTACTATTATGGTTTGTGGAACATATATGAAACTACGAAATCTCCTCGCCTGTTGAGCTTAATTTCAATTTATCAAATTCCGTGATATATCTCTCGTCGCTTGGCGGTTTTTCGCTACAATAACCATACATAACTTTTAATGGATCCCTCTTGAAAAGAATCATTTGCTTATGACAATTGCCTTTATATCGTCTTTAATTTTGGTTGTGAAACAACATAACTTTGGATCATATTATTTAGGCCTATTGCTTTGCTAATATTTCCATTCACGTCACAACAGTCAGGAAGTTTTAATTGCATGCTATGTCGCTTTTAAATGCCTTTGTTTTTAGTGTTATCTCATTATGTGCTGTGAAAAATTTATTTGAGACCTGCCATGCCACGGGTTAATGAGTATTGCTACAAGGATGTCGCAATTAAAGTAGCATGGGCAACAGCAAAGGCAAATATTTTCACAGCTATGAGAGCATATACCTATATACGTGTACTTCTACTCGTCCCTACTACATAATCATACGTATATTTCTCTCAGTATTGTAAACTTCATAGCATACCTACATAAATGAAGGAAATTATTGAGATTTATCTAAAAGGCATGTACAATGTAAACCAGGACTGAGCTCGTATCTGTTTAGTTGTTTCATTAGTTCGGCACACATTGAAGTCTACATTTTGCTTGAAGGTTGTTAATATGTACAGAATTTCCAACTTGAAATTTCTCCTTTTGTATGAATATTAAGGAATTAAGATAAGCCGTGTTTAGTAACTAATTATTATAACAACACTCAGTCCATCTCTATAAGTATATTATACATATCAGGTTATGAAGATTGATGTCTGGTTCATGAGGACTAACACGGATTCACCACTAATATATCAAAACCATAGAATATAGCAAACGTATCAAGATTTGGATTTGCAATAGTTAGTAGATAAGTTTTGAAATTAATACTTGAAAAACTTGCGTAACTTATAGAATTTCGGTGTTTAGAGTAGATACCTATGTAATGTATTGCAAGTAACAATGCTAACATAAAATATAAAGAATTTTCTAAAGCCAAACCGTATCGTATGGAATGAATTGATTTCTGACTCTAATAGGAGCGAAATTTGGTATAATTTGCACCTTATTGGCATGAAATGTCGCACCATATTTTAGTTAACCTAAAACTTTTTATTTCCTAAAGATTTCATCCTTTATAAAAAGAGCCAATTCGGTTTTACATAAAAAATTGTATATATAGAAATATCCATGTAGACCATATGTGAAGCTTTCAATTTTGTTTGTTTATATTAAACGAGCCTTCCATAAAATTCTTTTTGTTCTGAACGCACCTGTTGAATTAGAAGTCCTCTCAGCCGTTTTAGGGAAAGCCTATCTGCACAAAATCGTATACATTTCTATGGATTTCATTTTTCATGACCGTAATGTTTCTCTAATGGATAGAATGTCAATTCTAAGCGATATCCTTATTTTTTGCTTCCATATGTATATCCCGACTTATTTCTGATCGGCATTTCTTTGATCATCTCCACCGCCGAGTTCAAATTGATAATATTAAACCACTAAACTTATTAAAAAATCTGCACGGAACAGTATGTTACCAACATTAAGGAAAGCTAAGGGGAATGTGAATTCCGTACTACCACCTATAAGGAAAGTAGTTATCAGTAGTAAAGAAAACAAAGGCTTAACTTTTACTCATCAAATGAAATCAGTTTCAACTGATAGTCTTATCAGTATAAAGAACATAGCAGGCTTCAAACTTCCTTACGTTGTGTTGTGGGTCTAATGAAGTTGAGATATACGTTCCGATGCAGTTGGCCCGTATCTCACACAACTTTATTTTCTAACGCTTATTGTTACTCCTGGTGATAAGTGATTTATTCAATCCTGTTCTTCGGCAGAACTATGATCTTTCGGAAATCGTTGTTCTTCGTAAGATTTGTGTTATTTGTGGGTGATCAGGATCCTGTGTTTGCTTTACAAAATCTGAAAGGATGAATGATTTCAGTGGAAGTCGATTATTTAAAGCTATAGAGAACATGTTCCGCTCATTGTAACAGTATGGGTGTCGCTTTCAACATAGTAGTGACACAGGCCTACTAAGAATTACCACAGACCTTTGATTTGCTTTATATATCTTCAAACAAGAGTACTGGAGTCACTGGAACTTTCAAAAAATTTTAAATTTTAGCCGTTTGTTTTTTGCTCAGTTCTGAAATTTTTGGATTTTTTTTTTAATTAATTTTTTTTTTTTTCATAATTTGTAATTTCCGATTATTTAATTGTTACTTTTTTATATGATCACTATTGACTCCTTTCCTTTTTTTAGAATAATACTTACTTGATATTTTTGTTCTTGCCATAATGAAATCATATTCTAACTCAAGCAACTACATATGCTTGGAGGGGTTTTTACTCTTCAAGAAGTGATGCCAATTATTATTCTTAAGGCTGATTCACACTGGCGCGATAGCGATTGCGATAACGAAGCGACAGAAATAGATCGCTACACACAGTTTACAATTATTTGTTCAAGAAGGAACATTTTTTGGATTCTCCGGTATATAGCAAAAGCTAAAAAATGTTTTTAATTTGTTATTTCATCACACAACCCATTATATTTTGTGTGATAAGTTTCAAGTCTTGGTTTGACTCATCAACAGGTTCCAAATAGCGAAATTGAGTGACTTGAAAAACAAATGAAAAAATAGAACAAAGAAAAGAAATGAAAAAATGAAAAAAATTGAGAAAAATACAGAAAAAAAAATTTATTAAAAAAAATTTAAAAATTTTAAAAAACTAGATTTATTCGAAACGAATCGAATCTGTATTCGCCCGCAGTAGGCTGAAAAACGAAAAAGAAAAAGGAAGAAGAAGAAGCGTTTCGTGTTAGCAGAAAACCTTATAATCATCGGTACAGCGTGGTTTTCTGCCTGCTGCAGACACGTGAAACAGATCAAATTGATCTTCTCTCATGCACCGAAGAGTGTAAGGTTTTCTGCTAATACAAAACGCCTCTTCTTCTTCCTTTTAATTTTTTCTTTTTCAGCCCACTGCGGGCGAATACAGATTCGATTCGTTTCGAATGAATCTAGTTTTTAAAAATTTAAAATTTTTTTTTAATTATTTATTTTTTCTCTATTTGTCTCAATTTTTTTCATTTTTTCATTTCTTTTCTTTGTTCTATTTTATCATTTGTTTTTCAAGTCACTCAATTTGGCTATTTGGGACCTGTGGATGTTGAAACCTATCACCCAAAATATAATGGGTTGTGTGATGAAATAACAAATTAAAAACATTTTTTAGCTTTTGCTATATACCGGAGAATCCAAAAAAACTTCCTTCTTGAACAAATATAAGTTTAACCCGGTAAAAAATCCTACAGAGTAATCTCTACCTTTTTGGATTACACAGCGATACAAAGAATTTCTGCAGCATTTGACCAGCGATTCAAATGTCTATCGCAGCATTGCCAAATTTAGCCATCTATCGTGAGCTGTGAGATTAAAATGGATAGTGCAAATTTAAGTAGTTGTTGAAAATAGAATTAAAATCATATAAAGGAATACCCAATTTTATATGATCTGACTTTAAAACATTATAAAATTAGTAAAAAAAAGGACAAAGTGGGGGTTGATATTGCCAAGGAGTTGAATGCAGGTTGGTGAATTGGCCAACAGTACCCTGCGGACACCGCGACCAGAATTGATTTATTGCGTCCTTCGCTAAAGGCTAAATCTAGCCTAGATTACGAAGTGAGGTTATAGTGCAAGTACAAAAACGTTGTTGGATTTTGAAAATTTCTT
Source organism: Dioctria rufipes (assembly GCA_963924295.1). NCBI lineage: Eukaryota > Metazoa > Arthropoda > Insecta > Diptera > Asilidae > Dioctria > Dioctria rufipes. Next base: position 79,188,488 of record OZ002742.1, on the reverse strand, counting down.
CCGTTGGTCTTCTTCCATCAACTTCAGAATTTATCAAACCCACATTTTGATTAAGAGGGCTCTAAATGTTGATTATAATAATTATCGTTTTCATTCGCGGTTGGTAAAAAAAATGTAGTCTTTCAGAAATTCCAAACGCATTTTCAGTTATCTACTTATAAGGCTGTGTAAATTTAAGTATTCTGGAGCTCTTGATGCGAAAGGCAGCATCAAATAGAATTTTTAAGGAATCCTTAATCGACAATCGAGTTTCAAGGTGTTCTTTGATATTGATGAAGCAAAGATTTGGCGGTATTCTTCGAACAAATCGTATTCAACTTTCATCTCTATAGCCGAATTATTTAAAAGACCTGCGTCACTACTTCTTCCATATCTTTTAATGTCGATATATAAAAGTTTATATGCGATATCAACAATGGTCAATAAAACAAAATTTTCAAATTGAAAAAATAAGTGGAGCCAGTGTAAGTCAAGCTAGTACACATAGAACTGACACATTATCGTAGCAGTCCACCATCGGTAGTAGCCAATACAATTGGGAAACTCTAATTTGTCTCATTTTCAGATTTTTCCCAAATGATTGTCTATCACGTTGATGTGAGAGGAATTGAATCGCCAGTTAATCGCCTTCAAGGCCGATTTACATCTCCGCAATAGTGATTGCGATAACGATAGCGATAATCGTAGTGATAAGCAAGCGACAGAATTCCTTTCACACTAATGCGATAGATCATAGCGTTATTTACGTGCATATGCCTGAACCAAATAAAAACTCAGAAAAGTCTTCCAACAAAGATTTTATTTAAAGGTAATACACTTAAGAATATTAATTCAAAAATTAGAAAGCCCGGTTTCTTTGACATGAACATCGAAATTACTCATTTTTTTTTTTTTTGCAGTCGAACATGTTGTGTCCTGAACATCTACCTAATTATTTAAACCCTTGTTCCAAGAAAGAAATGCGGGCGCGCTTTGAACATTTTAATAAATTGCCAGAAGGCCCATGAAAGGGTCTAAAGGTTTTCCTTTAGTCGTATTTATATTTATTTTCTTATTATTTTTATGTAATTGAATTGCCCTGCGGTGCATTTTCGGTGATTCCACAATTAAAGACACAAATAAAGAAATTTGGGACAAATCTGAATATGGGATAATATTGAAAACGGGTTGGGAATTTCGGCTTAAAATTTAGAATTTTTGTCAATCCTATTGCCACACAGCCTGAAACAGCAATTAACAAAGCCCCATACGCAAATGAGAACGATAACACTCAAAACATTTAGAGCCCAATTAATCCAAAATGGGCAGTTTAATAAATTTTGAAGTTGACGGAAGAATTGAATTTAATTTAATTCAATTCAATTAATTTTATTAGGAATTGTACAACAAGATAACAAAATCCTTTTCAGTACTAAACTAAAGAGGAAGTATCTATACCTATCCCACATAATTGTAAGCAAAACAATAGCTATAAATAATTTAAAATATAAAATTCAAATTCAATATTAGAATACAAATTAAAAAGAGAAAGAAAAAATATGTTCATATAATTCTAATTATAATGAATGAAAAAAATCAAACGTAATGAAAATTGAAGAAAAAGAAATTAAATTAAATTAAATTAAACGAAATTACATTTACATACATAGCAAGACTGCTGGAAAAACCAGACCCAAAAAACCACAAAATCAACCATCAACTGGCAAATACTGAAAAATAAGCCTCCTAAAAACTTTCGCATTGCTCATCCTCTGAATAACCGCTGGAATTGAGTTCCAAATACGTACAACTTGAACAAAGTAGGAGTTTTCTTATTTGGAACATCTATGACGTGGAATAGAGATGTTTAAATTTCTTGAAGAATTCATGAAATTCAGTTCATCACTGAGATATAATGGCTTTTTGTTGTAAATTAGCTTGTGTAAAAAGATAATTTATTTGCGGATGAGCATCGTATTTAAGGAGCAACCGGACAAAGCATACCGAACAGGTGAGATGTGGTCATAGCGTCTCACCACAAATATAAATCTCGTGCAGTCATTAAAAACTACATGTAACTTTCGAGCGCATGTGGAATGTAAATGCGAGAATACTAAACAACCCGCTGTAAAATAAGGTTGGAGTAATCTTTTTACGAGCCTCATACACATAGATCTGTGCAGTACATCAGCAGCCAACCACAGCCGTCGAAATCCCATGTAAATTTTAGCAACGGTACTATTGATTTGGTCACAACTCATTGAAGTATTAAGGAGAACTCCAAGGCTCTTAACCGTATTGACATACGTCAAATTGACATATTTCAAAGCAAAAGGGGGAATATCGGTTGTGTCCAAGCTCTGTCTATATATTGCCATTGCATGTGATTTAGTGGGGTTTAATACTAAGAGATTGTCTTCTGCCCAACTAACAACTCTATGCAGATCCGAGTTTATGCAGTCGACACAATCTTCGATTAGACCTATAGGCCGACTGAAGTATAATTGTACATCATCGGCATAAAGATGTATATTACAATACTTAATGTTTTCAGGGAGGTCATTAATATAAAGACTGAAAAGAAGGGGACCAAGTACGGAACCCTGCGGTACCCCAAAAGACAATGGCAGTAAGCTTGACAGATGGTCAGCGATACTCACTTGTTGATATATCTCAGTAAGAAAGTTGGATATTAAAAGTACGGCCGAGGATGCAAAATTGAAATGAGTGCAAAGTTTCGACAAAAGCCTAGTGTGGTGTACGCTGTCAAAAGCCTTGGAGAAATCCAGTAGAGTTAAGACAGTCAACCAGTTTTTATCCAGACATTTACGGATATCGGTAGTTGCTTTCAAAAGAGCAGTCTCACAGCTATGAGAAGGCCGAAAACCTGACTGCCAACGGGTTAGGAGATTGTTGGTGCCTAAGTGCTCCAGGACCTGCGAGTACAGTAAATTCTCGAGTGCCTTGGACAGAGAACATAAGATGATTATTAGTCTATAGTCATTTGGGCCTTCGGGGGACTTTGATTTAGCTATAGGTAACACATTCGCAATTTTCCATGATGCAGGAAACTCGGAGGTAGTGAGTCAAGTGTTGAAAATGTTAAGAATGGGAGAAACAATCAACGGAAGAATAACCTATAGAAATTTAGGGGAAATTTTGTCCAGACCGGTCGCATCCGATTTTATGGAGTTTATAACATGGATGACTTCTTCAGCATAGACGCAGCGAAAACTGAATCCTCCATTCTGATCTGCCGATCTTCCAATTTCTGCAGATAACACATCGGACGCCGGGGCTAGATAATGCATTCAACTCCTTGGCAATATCAACCCCCACTTTGTCCTTTTTTCTACTAATTTTATAATGTCTTAAATTCAGATCATATAAAATTGGGTATTTCTTTATATGATTTTAATTCTATTTTCAACACCCACTTAAATTTGCACTATCCATGTTAATCTCACAGCTCATGACAGATGACTAAAATAGCACATGCTACGATAGACATTTGAATCGCTGGTCAAACGCTGCAGCAGTTCTTTGTATCGCTGTGATCTATCGCATTGGAGTGAGCATTTACATTGAAAACTATGTGTAGCGATCTATCGCTGTCGCCTCGTTATCGCTATCGCTATACGTTATCCTAATCGCTATCGCGGCAGTGTGAATCGGCCTTTACTCTTGCCTACATGATCCATTTATTCGGCGCATTTTTTAAGTACAGTACAGTACATTATACTGAAGATAGCCGAAGAGCTGAAATAGTGTGGACTCTGCATTAAATTAATTTGAAAAGAGTAATACCATGGATATTCGTTACTGCAACGAAAAAATTCACGAAACAGTGTCACATATTCGAACTATGAGATGTAATTTTTCAGTCGTTTCTGACGAAACTGTGGCATTGGTTGGTCCTCCCCAACAACGACGGTGCTTAAAATGCAGATGAACCATATGCACAACACAAAACTTTATTTTTGGAGATAATTGACACCTTTTCTACCCAACTGGCTATTAGATTTGAAAGTATGAAGAAGGTTATGTTTATTGAATTGCTGAATTACAAGAAATTTGAAAGTTATTCACAAAGTGTACCATCCAAAGCATTTAATTCTATTAAGAGTTCATATGGACACAGTTCTTTGAATTTTAAAAAGTGGGCAATAAGTTGATTGTGGTCTATAATTCAAATGGTTCCAGAAATCTGTCTGTCAACGAAATTTAAAAAAAAAATACGCAACATGAACTTCAATCAAGTGTTTCTAAAGTCTGTAAGCTTGCTTGCTTAAAATTAACAATTTCTGTAGTGCTGAAATATCGTTTTCATTTTCAGCATAAAAACGAATAAAAACATATTTGGGGAACTCTATGGGACAAGAACGACTGTCCAGCTTAGGCTTTATTTCAGTTAAAAAACATCTTCTCAAAAAATTAAAGCAAAAAGAAAAATTCCACGAGGAAGTCATACAGGACTTCTGTAAGAAAAGTACGGGTATGGAATATAATTATAAATTTAATCTATGACATGTTTGCAAAAGTTCCTTTATCTTGAACAGTAACATAAGTTGCGCCCCTTCTTTTTCATTTATTACTATTAATTGAATTTAAAACTCTTACCCATTAAGATATCCGATTAAGGCATATTTCGTTGCCTTTTAAAAATACGAGCATACTACAGTTTGGTATTATTTTTAGTTTTTATGTGAGCGAATTAGCGAACTTATATATTAATTTCTCAGTATTGGTCGATTCTAAACACCCTGCTTAGATATTCACGCCTCGCCACTGGTAGGTAGTATGCGATATTAAATATAATGCCAGGCATATTACAATTAACAAATGCGGCAAGTCCCGCATACGGTTGGAAAATGAACTGACAAAAATCTTAATGAAACTAATATTCACGATATTATACTCTTGCAAACATCCATTTCCTGACTTAAACAATTGCGGGTTTTTTTTTTATACCTTATGTGCAAGAAACCATAGGATATACAAAATTTGTCACTCTAACGAACAGAAATAATAGTGGCACGGCGAAATTGATTAGACACACAAACACAGTGGATATTATAAGACATTTTAATTTCTGCACGACAACTAAAGCATACGCCACACATAAGTATCATCTAGTTACTCATCTGGCTTGGCTTGACTTAAGCATTTATTAACTATACATATACATGCACATTGCAAAGGTATGATAAGTCTTTCTTTGTACAAGCGAAAAAAAAGACTTCTCTGTAAGTAAACGTTCAATCATGGACTAAAGAAAACATATTGAAAGTTAAAACTATTTCAAGAAGAGATTGAAGAAAAAAAAGTTTTATTATCAATAATTTATTTAAATTTTAGAATCAAACTAGAATTTGTAAATACTGTCAGTTTCACGATCTGATGTCTTCCATACTCTTAATAATCCATGGTCTCAACAGAGCAACATTTGCATAAACACCAGATTCGCCAGGGCGAGCACAACCCCTTCCCCAGGAAACAATGCCAACAAGTACATTGTTCGCAACAAGTGGTCCACCAGAATCACCTTGGCAAGCGTCAATTCCTCCTTCCTTCCTTCCGGCACAGATCATTTCTTCAGTAAAGGGCTGAAGAAGCTGACGGCAATAATTTCTATCCATAATGGGTACTTTTGCAACCAATAACTCATTGGATGGGTTTCCATTTTCTTTAGTGAGACCCCAACCGCTGACAATAGCTTGGGTGTTGACTGTAGGCTCTACATTAGTTAAAGGTAGGATACCCGCGTTTTTTCCCAATGTAACATGTTTAGCCAATTTCAGAACTGCAATATCATATCGGAACCCATCAAATGTGAAACTTGGATGGTTTATGATTCTTTGTACCTGATGAACCTGACCTCCGGTTCCTCTGCCACTGGATCCTACGCGAGTTTGATAGAATGCTGGAGGAATGCCTTGTGTACAATGGGCCGCTGTAAGTACAATGTTCGTTGCGATTAGTGTTCCACCACAGAAATGTACTTTCTTTAGTTCCAAGGAAACTTGATATTTCAATAACTCTTGCTGTGCCGTTTCACCACCAACTATGCCTAGAACAGGCAAATTTTCAGTCGGAGCGCTAAGTACAACTCCAAGTGAAAAGACCAAGAACAATAAGCAGAACATCTCGATTGAATCTTGTTACCAACACAGAATATGAATTCGCGCATTGCTTTTATATGAATTATGAAAATCTTCTGACGAAATGTTGATTTGAACAAAAGCGCCTTAACGTAAATTGACGCCAGGTATGCAAATAGCTGTGAAATAATTTGAGATTGGTAAACATTTACATTTTCCGTCAATGCACTGCGGGGAACCTTGATTGTTTTTGTAATACGCTTTTGCTTCTTTCCTTAGGTAAGCAACTAAGATTGGTACACATATCGTCAGCGGCCGAGTATTGATAAAAGGTGATTTATAGATCGTTGAATGCGTTCTTTCTGAACCTGTGATCGGTTTTTTCTTAACTCTGAAAGTTGCTGAGATAATGAGCAGCACTTTTGACGCATATCCCTAAAAATCAGCACTTGTTAATATCTGTATGCCGTAAACGGAAATTTTTAGAATGTACGACAATATTTTCTTGAAAATTGCAATTATTTTTGGCTGAGTATTGATTTGTCGTGTACGTATATAAGCGGGAAACATATACGTTAAAGCAAAGAAATTTTTATTCAGTTTTGTTTGTCACGTGCATAGAAAAGTAGGAAAAGACTATCAACATACGACAAAAAATAAAAAATTGTTCGTCGTACGTGCTTCTAATTTTCCTTAGTAAACCAAAAAGTATAAAAATATTGGTGCCGGTAAAGAATACATTACCGTTTGGAGTGACTCTTGCATCGCGCAAAACCAAGGCAAAAAATAACAGCTGCGCTCCTATATTTTCTTCACAATCAGACTAATCTGAAAACTATTGAGCAAAAGCCCTCAACCCCAGGGCATTGCTTAATTCAAGATGTTGACTGCGTCCATAGTGCTATAAATAGAAACCTTAAAAATCTGGAAATCTATAGCCCGTTATCATCACTAAGATATCTTAAGAATATGTCCTATAAAAATATCGCAGAAGCCGACAAAGTCCCGGACTACCGATTTTCTTACAAGGCTTTTACATTTACTTTGGGATCGGCGAAAAATTTGTTTAATCAAAAATTAAATATAATTCTAAATAAAAGTGAGTCTGCTTCCAAAGAAGAAATTGCCTATATTAAAAGCTTATTGGTAGGTAATACCATAGATGGCACAAGAACTAGATGTCGCATGCCATACGAGAGCAGAGTGTACAAATTGTGAAATGGGTAGTGCATTCTGGAATGGACCATAACATGTTTTAGAGCATGTCGAAAGCAAATGTTTTTATACCCTAGATGAAATCATAGGGGTATACTAAGTTTGTCATTCCGTTTGTAACACCTCGAAATATTGATGGTAGAGCAAAATGGATTGGACACCCATTCATAATATTAAAAGTTATTTCGATTTTTGCATGTCCGTCCGTCCGTCTGTGCGCACGATAACTTGAGAGCGCGTATACTTAGAGAGTTGAAATTTTGTAAAAAAAGTAAAATTAAGTTCGAAAATGAGCCAAATTGGGCAACTCCTTCGTGGGGTTGCCATATAAAAATTTCGTTTTCCGCTATATATTTGGACACTGCCTGAGAATGCGTCGACGTAGAGAGCTGAAATTTCGCACGTGATGTTTTTGCTACATTAGCAAATAAAATGTCAAAAATGGACTAAATCAGGCGACTGTTTATTGGTGTTGCCATATAAAAATTTCGGTTTTTTACGTTTTTTACGTATACTTTGAAAACGATCAGTCCAACACATTTTTCTGGTACTAGAAACTTCTGCAGAATACGAAATCCTATAAAATTGGTTATAATCATTTTGTCTGTGCGACTAACCGTTCTAGAAATATATGCGAAAAACAACTTCAAAATCAATACTTGAATAGATCGGTGACCATACGAAATTTAATACGGGCATTCATCTAGGGTATCATAAGAATTGGTCTTAGACCAATTCTAGCTTTTTTACTTGTTATTATAGCAGTTTTGTATACATTTAATGGACTTCCTCAACACTTCAAATATGAAAAAATCTGAATCACTCGACGTATACATCATTTCAAATGTTGTGGTCCATTCCGGAATGGACCACTCAGCCATATAAATTTTGTATACGTTTTTGGTATTGTATGCGACATCTAGTTCTTCTGCCATTATGGTAATACATATATGCCAGCAGTAGACTAAGAGTATTACATTCGGCCACTAAAGTGAATAAAAATTCGCCGAAATATTTTCTGTAAATTTCTAAGAAGAAATGAATGCTTGTTGCTTAACTAGCGTCTACGCTCATAAATATTATTAGCCGCCCCAAGCACCCGTTGACGACCATAATGCATAAAAATTCTAAAGAAAAAATATTCAATAAACTTCTAGGAAAAATTGATGTCTTCCCTGCATCAGGCCGAGCTATCGTCGATTTTATATTGGAGCGTGGCACTCATATTCATTGCATAGGCTGAGCCTATCCAATCAATCCATCCAATCTACACACTCGTCCATTCCTTTCATTCAAGAAATAGCAATTAGCAACAATTTACTCAGCTGAAAACAACAAATAAAAATTGCTTCGTTCTACGTCAGTATACAAACAAAAATGAGCAAAAGAAAAATGATTGCAGTCAATGTAAAAATTTTGTCGATTCATTTCACTGTTCGTTCGGAGCTTCGCTAAAGTTAGCCAAGACTTGTCAGTTAATCTTGTCGGTTAATATGAACTGAATGGCAACACTTTTCACTATGGGCCTTGCATATCTGTTATTACCCAGAGGTTACACCTACAAGTACAGCTTGCATGCAAGCCTCCCTTCCAACACGGTTTTTAACTTGACAGCGGAAGGCAATTCGGTTGATGTCTTATCAGCTTGCATGCAAGTTCATTTAAAAAATGGCATTGAGACGTATATTGGAAAATTATGGCAATAAAGGAAGTATCACAATGATAAAAACCCAAGAAAAAAGGAAGATGAAGGTGTTGGTGTATTGCAAATGATCCCAGAAAATTTCATTTTCCCGGTATAAATTTATGAATTTCTCTCTACATTTCGTTTCCGCCATTTTGAAAACTGTATAAATATCATGATTTTTCATCATGCAAGTTCGCTGAAAGTTGCATGGCAGTTATATTACACGTGCAAAAAGGATGGCAGTGCAAGTTGCATGCAAGCTGTACTTGCAGGTGTAACCCCCGGGTTACTTGTCTGTGCTACTACTATGAAAACACTATGTTCCAAATTTCAGCTCTCTATGTTGCCGCATTCTCAGGCAGTGCTTAAATATATAATGGAAAACGAAATTTTTATATGGTAATCCCACGAAGGAGTTACCCGATTTGTCTCATTTTCGAACTTAATTTTACTTTTTTTAAAATCCGTGTACAAAATTGCAGCTCTCTACGTATACGTGTTCTCGAATTATCGTGCGTACAAACAGATAGACGGACATGCAAAAATCTAAATAACTTTTGATATTATGCATGGGTGTCCAATGCAATTTGCTCTACTATCGTTATTTCTGTGCGTTACAAACGGAACGACAAACTTAGTATGCCCTATGATTTCATCTAAGGTATAAAAATACCCGGTTTTGCTGTTGCCATACAGAACTTTGGGTTTTCAGTTGAATTTTATGTTCATCTAGGCTAGGATATAATATTATTAGTCTTAGACCAATTGTAACTTGTTCTCTTATTATAATTACGTAGGTACATTAAAATTCCGAACGAATTCAAACAGTAACAAAATAAAAGAATTAATTTTATTTAATATGTAAACCTTTACTTAGGCTTTGAGGCATAAGTTTTAACGCTCTTTGTATCATTTCTGAAGGAATCAATTTGATCTCTCGTCATAACAGCCTTTTCAATTGGGGTATATTTTCAACTTTTTTCTTATTAATTTGGTTTTTTAAATATCCCCATAAAAAATAATCACATGGAGAAGGGGTCCACATGTTGGGTGGAATAAAACGCACTCCTTTTGTTGTCAGGAAATCTAATGTCTTCTTTGACGTATGCGATGGAGCCGAATCCTAATGGAATATCCAATCATTTTCGGGATATAAGCTGTCCATTTTTTTGTTAATGGTTTTAAACATTTCTCAATATAGTAAACGGAATTAATTTTGGCACCTGATTCAACAAAAATGGAACTTGTGCCTCCATTGTTAGAAATACCCATGAAAACTATTACGCTCTTCGGGTGGATGCCTTTGAAAATACACAAAAATCTAGATGAAACCAAGCTTCGTCGACCGTCACATAATTTTTCCACTTATTACAATTTAGCAAGTTGGATAGACCACGATAACGTTCATGTCTTTTTTAAATAGTATTTTCGGAAAGATTCTGACCTTTCAGTTTTTTTATTTATTTATTTATTTAATTGTCTACAGATTACATTATCTTACAGACCTGCACTTAATGTATAAATTAAATCTAAGATGAGTTAAGACTTCTATAATTATCGAAAATACAGGATTTAAAACTATCTCTTGGCATGGAAGTATCGACAATTGATGATAATTTATTAAACATTGAGGAACAATTTGAAATAGGCTCGTGATTACCATAATTTGTTCTGTGATGAGGAATATACAGCAAGCACCTAGCGAATTGGCCTTTCGGGAGCATATATACTAATCAATGATAATAACTCTGGCGAGTTAATTCTGTAATCCAAAATATCTTTAACAAAAGTCGCACAGTTAACCTCCCGTCGTAATTCCAATTGAGATAAACCAAACAGTAAAAATCTTACAGAATATGAAGGTAAATTATCATATCGGTAGTTACATTTGTAAAGCGCATATCTAGTGAAGCTTTTCTGTATTGATTCAAGACGATTAATATGAACTTTGTAATAGGGGCACCAAAGACACTTGAATATTCTAAAATAGACCTTACCAAAGCAAAGTAGAGAACTTTAAGAGTGTGAACATCTCTGAAGTCTTTAGAAGTACGCTTAACGAAACCTAGGCATCTACGAGCCGTACAAACTATCAGCTCAACATGTGGAATGTAGCTCAATTTAATATCATGTATAATACCCAAGTCATTAATTTCAAAAACCCTAGGAAGAGTACTGTTATTTATAAGATAATTAAAAATTATTGGATTGGATAAACGATGAAATGTCATAGTTTTACATTTACCAATGTTTAAGTGAAAATTGTTTACAGAACACCAATCAGAGAGACCATTAAGATCACGTTGAATGAATGCGCAATTATCCACAGAATTGACTTTTAAAAACAATTTCAAGTCATCAGCAAAGAACAAACATCTAGTAAATTTGAAACTTTCTACTATATCGTTAATAAAAAGCAAGAAGAGCAGAGGACCTAAGTGGCTACCTTGAGGCACGCCAGAGCAAGCGTTTATCTCTCTGGAGAGGATCCTACCAATTTTGACGTATTGTTTACGATCAGTCAGATAGGATTCAATCCATTTTAAAAAAGATGAGTGAAAGCCAAGTATACTAAGTTTACATAAAAGAAGAGAAATATTAATTCTATCAAAAGCTTTAGAGAAATCCGTGTAAATAACATCAACTTGAAATGAATCTTCAATAGCATAAGAAGTAAGATTCGTTACACATGATCGACCACGAATAAAACCATGCTGTTCCAATGAAATAATTTCTTTGGTTAGTAATTTTAATTTCAATATACTTTTTAGGGTGTATTAAATAATTCTCTTAGACACATTAAAATGTTTTGCGAGATGTTTTTGTATTGGAGGCTTATTTTTTAACGTCATTTTTCGTAACCTGCCAATTTGCGATTTTGTTAGGCTCGATTTTTTTCCACTACCAACTTTACGTTCTTGCGATCGTAGAGCTGGTAACCCGTTATTTTTATACTCAGATATTGTTGCCTTTGAAACACTGAAACTTTTATTTTTACACATCTTTTGTATTACAGAAAAACTGAATTGTTTTTTGAGCAATTCAAAAATGTACACTTGTTGTTCTTTAGTCAATGTCATTAGTATTTGACAGCTTCCCGCCAACGGGTAGCAGAGGAATAAATTGCGTGACTTCAAAATTTATAATGGCTACTTGCAATATTGTTTTTGATAAGTGCTTCAATAGTAAATGTAATGTAAAATCGTTCGGTTTTACCTACCTTACATATACTTGTATTAAAAAATGCAGTTGTGTTATATTGTTGTTGTTTTTTTCTTCTTTTTTTATGAACATTGCTATAAAATTATTTAAATCTTCTGTTGTATGAATATATAATTTCAAACTTTATTCAATATTTGAGTGGCGTATGTGCTCTTATTTGTTGTCGTATACGACAAACTCATTCTGACTTAAATTAATTATAACTGCTAACTTTAGTAAGAAGATAATTTAAGCAGTTTTAGTAATCTAATAATACGGGGTAATAATGGTACAGAAAGAACATAATTTCTATCGGGCCGATATTTTTTAATTGATGCTAAAACATTAATATGTGTTTTCCAGCATTATGACCAAATGGGGTATACGACAAACCAATATTTGTCCGGAGATATGCTTGCTTACAGGCCAAAGTTTAAAAAGATTATTATTGTACAATGTAAAATATGTATGCGTTAAAAAATACGTGTTGTTTATTTCAGGTGTACTCTGGATATTGAAGAAAGTATTTATGAGTTGCTTTTGATGTGGATAAAGGTAGAAAAGGTTGTCACTAAATTGGAGCCATTTTTTGTTTGATTCTCATAAACTTTCAGAGCTAAGTTTTTGGGCATCTTAAAATCAATATGATAAATTGATATTGATGACGTGTTTTTTGATAAAAATAATAGTTAAATAAAAAAACGAGAAAAAATTCCGAAATTTTAACTTTGTTGAGCCATAACGGAAAGGGTGCGGGAGAAAATTTGCAGACCATTGGACAGGTCCAGCGATTATCTATCTACCGAAGTTTAACTCATAATCATAGGGTATAACGTTCAGAAGTTACAGGGTGATCGATAAAAACATACCCAAATATCTTAAAGTCCAGTTATCTCGGAAACCGTTATGACCCCCCCCCCCCATCAATGGGTGGGTATAGTAGAAAATATCAAATGAATAATCATTAAGGTAAAAATCCTGTTCACCAAGCAACAATTTTATAGTTGATCTTATACTAATTTTAGCGATACTCAGATGAGTGTCACCTCTGTTCTGAAAATGTACTCGTTACATATTTAAAATAGTTTTTCATGCGTATTTTTAGGACGGTTTGATTATGTAAACTTCCATTATTGATTTCATTAGTTCTAACACTGACCTAATTCAAAGTGAACATTCAAATTCGGAATTTGTGCAACCCTATGAAGCGATTTTTAGATGGCAACACTATAAAGGATTTACCCAATTATACCCATTTTAAAGCTTAGATCTATGCACAATTTTTAATAAGATCTGCGGATACAATTTTAGATTTTTACATAAGTACGTTTTTATTCAGTAACCAAATAAGTCTGCACATGTAGTTAAAAACTGCGAAAACGCATATAAAACTTATACATGTGTGTTTAATCAATTTCGCCGTCGCACTATTATTTCTGTGGTTTACATATGGAGTGAAAAACCATGTATATCCGACGATTCTATGTTTATGCTATACTGACCTGTGCCTACGAGAATCTAAATAGAGCTCTTACCAATAAAAGTATCTAGATTTTCTTCGACAGCTAGAGCCAGAAATCAGAGCTTGTGTATCAAAACGCTCTTGACAAAATAACTATATCACATCGGGTAAGCCTGATTTGGATCGCAGAACATCAAGACTTTGCTGGCAATGAAAAGATGAACTTTCTAGACAAGGCTGAGCTACTCTGTAAACTGAGGAAGGCCCTTGTCACTATTAATGTGGGCTCTGAAGTTACCTACACATTTTGTCTGGAAGGTGGTAAGACTACTTTACATGTGTTGTGTGAATTCCCAAGTAAACATAATCGTAGAATGGCAACCTTTGGTAATTCACCATAATTTGTTAAAGGACAGTCTGCTCCGAGGACTCTTAATCCTACTAAAGGGGAGTGGTGTGGTTAAAGTAGATGAAAAGATAAGCAAAATGAGCTCCCTCAGTCACAACTTGCCCCTTTTTTTAAAGAAAATTTTTGAGGAAAACGAATGCTAATTGTAGATGGCCAAACTCAGGCACCAGAATCTATCCACAAATTTTGGAATATTGTCGGCCACCCATAGAATAGTCATAAGAATATTGAAGATAATTGCCGCGAAATTTTGTGAGAACAAAAGGTACACTGTAAAAAATGTTCAATTAGATCCGTATTAAAGTGAACTAGACTGGACCTCCTAGACATTCTGGTGAAAAATCTAGTTGGAATCATTTAAGCAGAATTCCAATTGAATATTTCAATTGCATTTCTAGTGAATATGTAACAGATTTCTGGACATGAAAACTATATATCCAGTCTGATTTTATGAACTGGGTTTGAAGTAAATTTAAATGTTATTTCCCATATGTCAACTAGATTAAGTATTAAATTTCAAAATGCTTTTCCAGTTAATTAAAGAAGATTTGTAGTTTAACCAACCGACCTAATCGGTTAGATATATCACCTAAGTTTACAGTCAATTTAAGCTGAATTCAGTTTAATTAAACAGGGATCCAGTTTTCACAATCAGAACAGATTTCTAGTGAAATTAAATACTTTCATTTAATTTCACTAGAAATCTGCTCTCGGTGCGAAAACTACATTCCTGTTTATCCTCGTAAATTTTCGTTTCCATAATTTTCTGCACCCTGTATAATAAATATACTCGTATACATGTCCATGCGTATTGCATAACATTTTGCTCATTTTTTGTAAGATTTTCACTTGGTAAAACGGAATTCGATAGCCGAAAAATGCCTTATATCAGGAAATAATTTTTCTTATTATTTGAGGGGAAAGAAGAATAATTTAATTATACACTGTACATGGAAAAGAAAATACTAAAGAATAAAAAGAAAAAAGCAAAATTTTCAATCAATCAGTCAGAGTTTTATGAAATAGAGACACTATCCCTAATGGATTTACTTTTTTGCTTTTATAGATAAAAGCGTCTAACAAATTAAATTAATTTTGTCAAATGTGTGCTGTACTTAAAATTGAATACATGAATTATATAATATACAAAGGAATGGTGTACATAGTCCCCTGTTTCTATACAAAATCATATAAAGAAACATAGAAAACTCCCGTTTTAAAAAGTCGCTCAGATCTACAGATGATTATGGGTTGATTTTTTTCTTTTTTTTTTGTATAATGGTGTTGATATCATCTTCAAGCTGTAAATACGAAAAGTAAAAAATACAGATTTATTTTGCATTCTTAAATTATTTTCAAACTTACATTGATCCACTATATTAGTTGCATTAAAAATGTTTTGAAGTTTTTTTCTTCCCAATCTTCGATATCTGTGGAAATTTGGTAGTATGACCATTTTATTTAGAGGTTGGGCAGTTTTTTTAAAACCGTTTCTAGCATCCTTAAATTATTTATGTAAGTATTTCAGAAAAAAGGGTAAACATTTTTATTAGAATTAGTATATACAGGGTGTCCCGTAAGTCGACGTTAAGCTTGACGTCGACTTACAGGACACCCTGTATATAAATGTAAATATATTACAGATTGAAGGAAAAATATAGTTCAATTTCTGCATCAAAAATAAGTTGAAATAAGAATTAACTTAATTAAAACTTATGAGCTAATTCAAACTTTTAAAATAATATGAAATCTTACCATATTTAAAAATTCTGGATAAGTATCACTTTGAAGGATTTTTATTTGGCACATAGCAGGGTCATCAATGCAATCTTCATTCTGTCCCATATTTTAGAAATCTAGGTTAATCTGAATACGAATATAATATGTAAAGATGTCAATAGTAAATTTAGTATAATTTCTTACCATAACGCCTTTAAAATCAATTATTCTTGGGAACATGTCAAAGATGTATTTCACCGATTTTCCGGATAATATCATAGTTCACCTAGTACCATAAGTTTCTTCCATTAGATTAATTACTGTTTGGTAATTTTTCTCCACAATTTAAGTTCAATTATCTAAGTAACAGCCATTAAAAGCCTTTACACTTTATTTACCTGACAATCAAACAATAAATTATAGAAAATATTATTTTCTAAGCACTGTAAACAATATGATAGACCAACTAATATGCATATATACTGTAAATTTATTTTCCATAAAATGGATGCTAGGTGGATGTAAAGTTTAGGAGAAGTAAACTAAAAATGGCTAATATATCGTGGCAACCTTTCCAACCTCATTTGGTCTTCATCAACAGCAAACTCATAAATCCTTTCTTCAATATCCAGAGGAACACCATTAGAAAACTTTATCAAAACTGGAAGTGAATATGGGTCTAAAAATAAATAACGTATTTATTAACGCATAGGTATTTTACATAGTTGAATGGAAGCCTTTTAAACTTTGGTCTATAAGTAAGTATATGGATAATATTGATGCGTACCAATTTCGGTTGCAGTTAAGAAAAGAAGCAAAAACTTACTATGTATGTACTATCTGATTGTACAATGACATTGCTTGGTGTTCCACAAGGACGTATTCTTGGACCTCTTCAGGGAAGGATTCAGAACAATTTCGGTGCGAAATACAGGACGATTTAAAGAGACTAGAATATTGGTTTAAATCAAACAAATTACAAGTTAATGTGTGTAAAACATTTACTATAATTAATTAATTAATTAATTAACTATAATTTTGACCTGGATTTAAGAATGGATAATGAACAAATTGAACGAGTTGATGAAATCAAGTGTTTAGGTATTATTGTTGATAAGGAACTGAAATTTAAAAAACATATAGATTACATAGCAAAGAAAATGTCGAAAAAATAGGATACTTTAGAAGAATAAGAAATAGAATAGACTTCCTAAGTTCAATTAATGTATATAATATACTAATCAAGCTCCACTTTGAATACTGTTCGACAGTCATGTTTATGTGCGATAATAATTCTTTTGTAAGACTACAGAGACTTCAAAATATGGCAATGAGAGCCATCTTAAAGTGTACTACATACACATCTATCATATTTGTATTAAATTCTTTGTGTTGGTTGAGTGTGAAGCAACGAATTATTATGAATTTATTAATTTTTATATTTAGAATTAAGTCAGGTGATATGCCGAGTTATTTAAGTAAATTAATGAATTATGTTGGAGACTTACAACCTTACGGATTAAGAAATGCTAATGATTTTAGGCTGCCACTGTATAGAGATAATTCATCGCAGAATAGTTTGCATATATTTAATAAGTTACCTTTAGATGTAAAACTTGGGAATAATTTTAGGATATTTAAGAGAAAAGTTCTTGAATTTGCTCAAATTACTTATTAAATTCGTAAACTAATGTAGAAGATAAGGAAAAGGAGGAAAGAGAGCTCGACTTATAGTATAATTATATGGCCTTTGTAATAAATAGCAAAAAGTGCTAAATAAATTCACTTACTTACTATAAGAAGTAAAGAAAACTAAAATTGGTCTAAGACCAATTCTTATGATACCCTAGAAAAATGCCCGTATGTAATTTTGTATGGTCATCCATCAGTGCAAGTTTAATTTTCAAAGTAGTTTTTCACATATATGTCTAGAGCGGTTCGTCAAGTAAAAATAACTATAACCAGCATCATAGGATTTCATATTCTGAACAACCTTTCGGTACAATACAAACATCTAGGACTGATCGTTTTCATAGTATTCCTAAAAATCCGAAATTATTATATGGTAATTTCCGAATTATCCCATTTTTGAATTATTTACTATTTCTATGAAAACACTGTGTAGAAAACTTCAGCTCACTACGGTTACGTGTTCCTAGCCAATATCCAAATGTATTGTCAAAATCAAAATTTTTATATGCCCACTCCACGAAGGTGTTACCCGATTTGTCCAATTTTCAAACTTATTCTAATTTCTTCTTTTAAAGTCTGTGCGTAAAATTTGATCTCTCTAAGTACACGCGTTCTCAAGTTATAGTGAGGACGGATAGACAGACAGACGAACGAATGGACAGATGAACGGACGAACAGATGTACACACTGTCATGCAAAAATCAAAATAACTTTTAATATTATTAATAATATATGCGTACAAGAGAGCCACTGTAACCTCAACCTCTTTTTAATCCATCGATCCATCCACGACGTACAAAACATGGCAAAGCCACATCCTTATTGGAATCTTGAAAGAAGCCAGCAAATTTGGTAAACATGAACCCCATGGACAAAACCTGCGAGAGAAGAATCACCAACTCTTTCTTGAAGAGAACTGAGAACTATCATGCAAAACAGAGTACACTAGACTGAAGGGTAACTATTTTGTAAAGGAGCTAGATAATGATTAAATTACTCACAAATTCCTAGTTAAGTACTACCAGAATTTTATCAGGGTATAGCACTATAGTCTCTCTAGTGAAAGTTATTAAGAATATCCGAGAATATATTGAAAAGGATCCTTTTACTGAACTATGTTATGCCTGGCATTGGATTCTATTGGTTGTAACTACTTATATAGAAACTTCATATTTAAATATAATATTTTCTCAAAAGTTGCCAGATTTTTTACAAGTTATTTAAACTGAATGCGTACTATACCCTAAATATATTTATTTATGCTGTTATCAGTCTTCATCAGCGACTAGTTTGATTGCATTATAAGCATGTAAACTTTATTTCTCCACAGATGAAGCTTAGTTATAACACCGACTATATACAACTAGATAAGGAAATCTCCATATAAACTCGAATCACTTTTTCAAAGCTCTTTAACTTTTTATTCGACCAAAGAAAGCTATCATTGCAAAGAATTTATGTGGCATAATACACCAAGAGAGAGAGATAGAGAATGTATAGAGCTCTCTATTAGAATGCCATTAGCTCATTTTGATTCGACCGCTTTTTTGTGAGATGTAAGTTGTCTCAGGTTATATCTACCAACCGATTCGCATACCTAAATAAATGTTTAAACATCATTTTAACTTGGAGTAATTCCATAAAATCAATTATTACCAAAATTTGAAACATATGGTGGATTACTTTCGCTATAGCTAACGCCCTTTACAATTATGTTAAACTTGTTAAGATACAGTCCATGGTTTGTTGATTATACATACAGAAATATCGGGAAATTTTATCTTTCTGTTAATTCACTGTTTTGGTTGCAACATGCTACTTTTAAATTTGGTTCTCGTTTTGTTTTTTTTTTACTTATTCTAGATTCGGGAAATATTATAAATCGGATCCAACTATTACTTTTCTTATAGAATATTATACAACGGGGCACTAATTCTTCACCATACAATATTTGGATCCCTGTTCAGTCAAATTTACTGGAGACTTGTGATTAAGTCGGGCACGTTTAATATGTATTTTTAAAAGCACAGGATTTGACTACCTAAATAGCATTTGGATATATATTTTCTACAATTTATCATGAATTATAATGTTACTTATTTAATTGATTCAATTTATGCAACATAGTAATATATTATACTGCCCGTAGTTAGAACGTACACGCAAATTTGAATTTACTGAAGACTGCAATGAATGCACTGATAATTATGAATTAATATCAGTGGTCTATCTTCTTATAACTAAAAAACACTGTTCACTTCTTTTAACATTCAATAAACTGACACTTATTTCTTGAATTTTCTCACTACTTGTATTCAGGTCAGATTAAATATAAGGAATTAGGTCAGAGATCCACACACACTAGAAAACACACTCATTGACACAGATTTATAATATATAATTTCCAAGAATAGCTGTATTGGGATAAAGCTCAATATATTAGTTTTGGGTTAGAGAAAACACTGATTGCCAAAAGATTGCAATATATGATCGCAAAAAAGGCAATGTATTTATAAAATAAATATAGAGTCAGTTGAATTGTTATATTTGATAAGTATGCACACGAAGTATATAATATGTAGATATATATATATGAGTAAATTTATTAAAAATAGATATATAAATAAATAATAAAATGTTACAAGTGGCTGGTACTCACCGATCTAAACTTGGCACTTAAGATGGTTGACTTTAAGCTAATGTTAAGACCCTTTGTTTTAATCGTTGATTAGAACAATTCGTTATTTCTGCTAAGGGCAAAAATAACGTGTTAATGTTAGTATGGATTATTTCAGTCAACTCCCGAAATAATATTCTTTAAGTCAGTCAACTCCCGCCTAAAAGTGTTATCTTAACTTCAGTCAACTCCCGAAGTAAGAAATTTCATTTTAGTCAACTCCCAAAATAAAATGTATGTTAGTAATTATTATTTCAGTCAGCTCCCGAAATAATGTGATTTGTTAATAAGAATTCTATATCAGTCGATACCCGATATAAAATATTAGTCCCTACCTAGTCAACTTATCCCAAATGATGCCAAGTGCAAAAAGAGAGCTCGAGATCAGTCCGCTTGTTGTTTTTATAGCCCTTGCTTGCACACGACACCACTGATGGAGTAGCAGAGGCGCATGATTGCAAGAATTGGCAGTGCAGCTGTGCTCATACGGTACTAGGGATAATATGCATAGCAACGAACCAAAATGCATAGCAACAAGAATTTTTAGAGCAACTCATGTTGCTGTGTTAAGTTGAATTACATTTGCAAAAAATGTTATCTCTATCACGTAGAGAAGAAATTCCTGTTCGATGGTACTTATAATGGTGATAGAGTTGCAAATTGATCTGCTTGATCTGATCATATTTTTGCCATGCATTGTATGTTACATGACAACACATGCTTTTGTTATATGTCG
The DNA here is from genome assembly GCA_963924295.1 of Dioctria rufipes. Taxonomy (NCBI): domain Eukaryota; kingdom Metazoa; phylum Arthropoda; class Insecta; order Diptera; family Asilidae; genus Dioctria; species Dioctria rufipes. Next base: position 79,167,610 of record OZ002742.1, on the reverse strand, counting down.
TACCTATTTTTAGGGAACATTGTAATTAGATTAAATTTATAAAACTTTTCATGCTTTGTTTTCAGTATGTTTTCTTTTCAGAAGTTTTAATGTTTATAAAAATATATTCGAATCAATTTGGTTCGAACATATATATTTTGCACTTGTACCAATAAGAACTTACACCTTGTAGTATGTAGACAGCCACCAATAAAAATATTGAATTTATTTTAGAATTTTGTGTACATCCAAAGTTAAAGAGTTTCCATATTACACAAACTCGTGTCAATATTCATCTCACCTTCAGTGTAAGCAGAGACATATTTAAATATTTAATTCCCTTCAGGAGATTTAAATTCCCTTTAGGAGATTTTAAATTCATTTGAATTTCGTAACCATGTCGTAATACTCTTTGGTGCTTTGTCGTGTATACCTCTATATATAATTGTTCAACCAAAGCACTTTTTAATTGCGTTGGATTATGCTTAAGGAGTTGGAAAATTTAAATTGGCCTATGCACTTTGTCGTTTTTAAACTTACCCATGGGCGCAATACTATTTTTCCCTCTGGTATAATACAGTCGCTCATATTTGTGGAGAGTATAATGAGGAATGCTCTTTATTTAACAGAATTCCTTTAATTGGTGTAATTTCTTCTATTATCCACACTTATCTACTGCAGAATTTCATTTTACCAACTAACGATATTTGTACAGATTATGAATATTTTTGAGAAAAAAAAACAATGTAAAAATTGGAGTCCTTATAACTCTGTATGTCACTTGACTGAAACCGCAAAATATTAAGCAAAAGTTCACTTTGAAGTAAATCAGCGGCATTTAAGCTTTAATCTTGCTAATAGTTCCTATATACAGGGTGTTCTAGAAAGAGGATTACCTTGTTACTTGCCTCTCGTAGAGTGAGAACAAGGTATATTAATTGAAAGACGGTGACTGATAAATTGTATCTCTTTTATTATTATACTAAAATGGTTAAAAAATGTTTAAACTAACCATATATTAACAAAAAATGCTTAAGAGCTACAATTGAAATGTTCAAAGAATTTTTAGTTTGTAACCCATTTAGCATAAATATACTTGCAAGGTGGCTGAAATAGATTTATTTATTTATTTATATTTATTCTCACACACCAAAAGGTAGAAAATAATTATTATAAAAAAGGCATTTTGCTTCTACCAAAAACACAATAAATATCTACATAACTAGACTATAATGTAAAAACGATTGTAGGTATCATTATGGATTGAACAAATAATAAATAATTGATAAAAGTATTACATACAAAATAATAATAATAAATTTGGAAAAAACAGATTTCTTAATTGAGCATTTACTTTCATTGAAGGTAATTATGTAGCTGCAAAGATTAAACTGTCGAACAGACTATTAAGACAGTAATTTGATTTATGAAGCAAATCAAATAAGTTAGTGAAGAACCTCAAATTTCTAGTGGGAGTGAAAAAGTAAATATTCTCAAGCTGGGAAACAGAGACAAACCTATAATCCAGCAGATCCTTTATAAATATGATATTACGGATCTTTCGTCTTGTAGATAGCTTTTGTAAGTCAATCAATTGACGTGTTACATGGTACGTGGGTAAAGTGGAACTCCAGTTAAGCTTCCTCAAAGCAAACCTGGCAAATCTCCTCTGAACACCTTCGACTCTGTTACTATGAACAGCATATTAGGGATCCCATAGAACAGAGCAATACTCAAGAATAGGACTGACCAAGGAGATATACAGGATTTTGGGAGTATAGGGATCAAAAAGTTCCGCAGCATGGCGCATAATAAAGACAAGACGAGAAATAACCTTGCTCACAATAAAGTCAATGTGCTGGGAGATGGTCATACCGGAATCTACTATAACACCGAGATCAGATGCGAAATTACATTTAAAACCAGGAGATCGATTAATGAATATGTCAAATAAAACCAGTGCAGTCCTTATAGATAAGGTCAGGTGCTTACATCTAGCTTAAGTTTAGTTACATCAAGAGCATAAGCAATATTGATGAATATTTTTAATCATCGGCAAACCCAAGGAATGAAGCAAATTTGAAAGTCTCAAAAACATCATTGATAGAAATTATAAAAAGAATAGGACTTAAATGACTGCCCTGCGGCAAACCAAACGATACACGAGTGAACTGAAATGGCACATCATAGATCACAACCATCTGACTGCGATTTAACAGATAAGCAGAAATGCATCAGAGCATGTTAGTCCTATCAAATGCTTTGCTGAAGTCTGTATAGAGGACGTCAACTTGACCAGAGTCCCTCATTACTCTTAGGGAAAATTTAGCAAAAGATACAAGATTAATCTCTGTAGATCTGCCTTGAATGAAGTCATGTTGAAGACGAGAAATGTACACCTTGAGAAAGAATGCTCTCAAAAAGCTTAGGAAAAACAGAGAGTTTACAGATTGGACAGTAGATCGAGAAACACTACTGATAAAAGAGAAAGATTGATGATGTCATACAGAGGGTGAGATAATGTCTCACGACAGCAAGAGACAAAGACAGCTGGAATACTATCAGCAGCCTACGAACACGAAGTACCAAGCTTGTTAAGGGCATCAATAATATGATGACCTCAAGTCCACAGATGAGGGTATGTTCGTCAATAGGTCATTATCAAATGGTTAACCATCATCCTCGTAGTAAACACACTCAAAGTAGTCAGCATAAATTCTAGAATCATCAACAGTGCTGTCTGCCATCATAATGTAATAAAGGACGCATGAAGGGAAACCATATGAATTCCTTTTACCATTAAAAAATGACCAGAATGTTTTGGCATTGTGCTTAATGTCAGTTTCAATAGAATTCAAATATTGCCTGTATAAAAACTTGTTCAGAAATTCATACTCCATCCGAAGTCTTCTAAAAAGAATATCATATCATTTACATCACACGTCTCTCTATATTTCCTAATTGTCGAATTACGAGCATTTTTTAATTTAACTAATCTATGATTTCTCCATGCATGGCCAGAACTGCCTATCCTAAAAGCTATGGGAACATGAGTAGAAATAATGTTGTCCAAAACTAAAGCAAATGTCTAGCTGATAGAGCGATGAATTCAATTCATTTATCGTTACATAAATTGTATGTCATCTTTATGGTATTCCCTGACGTGAACAGTAAATGAGACAAGCAACAAATTATATTGCTGGTAACGTTTTAATGGTTTGGTAAGTTGGAATTTAAACTTAGTTATTTCCTACGATAATATGTTATCATCAGGTCAGTATGTCACACTATAATAACAGAACAAATGAGAAGGCCAATACACTCTATGTATGTAGAATTGTGCAAGGGGAAAACCGGAAAATAAATGGTATATAGGGTTTATACAAAAACCTACTTTTAGAGAAACCTGTTTTTGAAGTCCACATTTTCAAAAAACCGGTTTTAGCCGATTTTCGAATTTTTGTCAAAAAAAGAATAGAATAAGGAAAAATATTTAATTTAGTTTATATAAAATATAAAAAAAAAGGAATCAATATCAAAGTCAAAATATAAAAAGAAAATTAAGGATTACACATTACTTACACAATATAATAAAAACTCAAACAAAAATTTCAAATTTCATATAATATTAATATTTATTTCACTAATTTTAATTTCTCCTAAGAAAATAGGATTTAAAAAAACATAAAATATCCACTGAATGGTGGATAAGTCTTGTTCTTATTTTGGACACAATTTTGCCTAAAATTGAAAATATTTGTTCACTAGCTACTGAGCTTGGTTTATAGTTTTCAGGGCATCGAGTAACAAATCTAAGTTTTTGATTCTTTTATTCGTTGCTTCAAAAAATAAAAATTCAGCTTTCAGTGTCTTTGGATTTGTAAGTTTTTCTATTGAATTATACTTTGACTATAAAAAAAAATATAATGTACAAGAATAACATTTAACAATGGAACTTGAGTACTGGGCACAAACAGGACGATTGCACACATTACATGTCTTCGGAGTTTTTCGGTAACTCTTTGATAATCGGCATGAATAACATGTGCCATCGAACTCTTGACATTTGCTGGTATTTTCCTGTGCTGTACCGGAGCAATCCAAAGTCTTTTCCAGCATACATTCAATACCAGACTTAGTCAGGAAGTGTTGAATGACGCGACGATTTTGTGATTTTGTGATCGTTCTTCAATGAATGGCATTGCCAGCATTGTTCCCAGATCCGTTTGGAAGATACGGCGACTATCGGTGCTCCTTACAGACATGGAGTTATTCTCGGAAAAATTATGTACGCTATAAGGCTAGCTATATCTATCATATTATAAAACAAAGCTATGGCCATCGTTTTATTTTCTGCTTTGTAAAATAATGTGTTACCATTTTATTCATGTTGTCAACTTCATCTTTTACGCTGTTGTGGTAGTGTATAATTTCTCGTTCATTTTTTAGGCCACTTGTTTCGTCATTGTCATTGTTGATAAGAGTATTGCACTTTTCTTTCTTCCGTGATTTGTTAGTAAACATTTGTGAGGGTATATATTGCTTATTTTCTTAATATGTCCACTACGGCGAGATTCCATGGCATCAAAAGTCGTGCGGCAGTTTCGTAAAAAAAGTTATTCATATCCATAGCAATATTTCTACCGCTGTTTTTATACTTATGACACAAACCCTTAACAATACGCTCACCTTACTTAAATTCATGTCCTGTTTTTTTTTTTTTTTTTTCCAGTACAAACTTTGTCACATAGTGGATAGGAATTTTTTGCATCACATGCCCACACATCTTGATACCGTACTTTTGCAGACCTAGATGGAACATATTATGTGAATTTTCTGCGTCCTCGATTGCAAACCGATTGCTCCTACGTTATCTCGTGATAGAAGTTGTAAAGTGTCTGTGGTACATTTGTAGCACGTCGCTCATAGAGGAGAGGGTTAAGAAAGCAATACTCTGATGAGTAGTTTCTTCGATTTACTCTTCATCAGAATCGGTTTCCACAGAAGCATTTGGAAATATTCTTGTTGTGAATACACAACTTATCCACAAGCGACCTGCATTCTCCCAGTAACTTAGATATTATCCGAGGGCCACTAATATTCATTAAGTCTGTCTGACTGTCCGTTAGGATAGCATTGTCCTTCCCCTTGATTTGCATGTAATGCGCAATCTTCGTTTCCATTGCGATGCCGAAAAATTCAGTCTGGGAAACGGTGGTGTGTCTTTCCAGTTAGTACTCCATCCCAATGTCAGATTCAAAAAAGTAGATGCCCGCCCAGCTCCCTCATCAGTGAGAGAGCCGTCTGTTAAAATTTCTAGAGCGGACCGAGGAAGACCCGATAAGGTACTTTTCTAGTCCACTATTGCTTTACAGTAAAGCTCACAGAGAGCGACGTTCAAAACTAAGCTCTGGTTCCATCGCATCTCGCGGCCAGAGGGTTTTCCATGTCCAACCCATACGCCAAAGAGCAATGTAAAGAGCCAGTCCAGCCGTCCTCCCAACATCCCCATGAGCTTAGTCTGCATATGGCCCTTCTGGAATCTGTCTGAATGGCGAGATCCAGGGGTGGCATGTTAAGTAGGACCTCAAGACCAGGAGTGGCTGTGAATAACATGTAATTTCCAAGCAGACAAGCCTTTGCAAACCCGTCGGCTTCCGGATCGCAGTCCCCACAGGCGTCTTCGGCCACCATACACAGGAGGCATATGTGAGCATGGGTCTAACGATCGAGATGTACATCCAGTGCACAGCCCACGGTTTTATGCCTCATGTATATTGAGCGAGGACTCTCATAGCCGCATTAACTTTTTCCTCTACGTACAATCCCCACGTCAGTTTCGAATCAAGATAGACTCCAAGGTGCTTAACATGGGGAGATAGATGCAGAGCATATCAAAAAGGCTGGTCTTTGTTGAATTCACTGTCATATCATAACGGGTGCACCAGTTCCCAACAATATTGGGGCCTTGTTATATAAAAGCCTAGACAGCAGCCATGCTGTGGGAAGGATGTCATCCGCTTACGCTTCACATGAAAATCCCACGTTTTTCAGTATTGTGATGAATGAGTTAACTGACGTACACCAGACTACTGGGAAAAGCACGCCACCCTGTGCCCTGCCTCTCTCCATCAGCATACTGAGAAAAGTTCGGCCGGCCACCTGCACAGTTAAGTATCGTCGTCTTAACATTTGGTCGATGGATCGCACTACAGTGCAGTCAACACCAGGTTGGCGAGCTGCATCCCAATGCGACTCGAACGTGGCCCTGTCAAAATGCACCTCGATGTCCAGAAAGGCTCCCAAGGTAAAGATCCACGATCCAGTCCTCGCTCAATGACAGTAAGTATTGTGTGGATAGCCGTCTCCGTAGATCTGCCCCTCCCGTAATCGTCCTGTGAGGTGTTGAAGGGAGAAGCCTTTAAGGCTACTCCCTTGATATATTCATCTACAAGCCTCTCCATGTATTTCAAAAGGAAAGAGTCGAGGTTTATAGTTTGAATGCTGTTCGGATCCATGTATGAAGCCCTACCGGGCTTCGGAACGAAGGCAACCTCGACCTTCCTCTAGACCTCAGGGACATATCCGAAAGCGATACATGCTCTGAAAATGGAATTGGATTATAACTTGCTCTCATCGATGTAGTTCAGACTGATTTTTGCATTCATACTACTATCAAATATTTTTTTGGTTAATCGCGTATACGATCATCAGTTGCATTTTTCGTATGAGCAGAATACTGAAGAACGCTTATAATAATATAATCTTCTTAGTTACTGGTAACCAACTAATAAGACTCCTTGATGAGAATTATTCCAAAACAGTTCCTGTATGGTTGTTTTAATGTCTCAACAGAGACTCCCCACCTGCGAGAATGTGATTTCGTCCATAATACCACCTGATTTCGGCCCATAAACATGATATTATGTTAATCAATAACTCTAAAAATTTCGTCAAACCGCCAGTTAAGGATTGAAGCTCTCATTATCCAAATCCTTACTTCAAACCAATTTCAAATATATGTATATTTGCTAGTTCGTAACATTTGGGTACTAAAAGCTGTCATGGGGAGACACTTTAAGAACTTGATGAAGGCAGCAACAGTTGTAAACTCTGTGATACTTTCGTGTGGAGGCATGGGGTATTGGAACATTATTTCTGCGATATTTTTTGCCCGGTTGAATAAAATTTTTTGGATGGACTTATCATAAAATGCACTAATAGACTGAAAATATTTATTTTCTAAAAATTGTATCTATAACATAACGCCATTCTTTTCCAACTCCTGTAAACCTTTCGACTATTTCTATTCACCAATAAGAGCAGATAATGGTTGCTTATGTTTCCTTCATTTCTGTTCAGGTTTGAACTATTTATAGAAGATAAATAATCGATCTGCAGTCAATTCAAGTCGATTCAATAATTGAGTTTGCAACAAGAAAGTACAAAATATTATTATAACTCTAAAAATCTTGTTTCAGCTAATCTGATACAACTCTTTTATATCAAGGAGAAATTCCTTATAATTACCCGCATAGAGTGTTCTATTTATAAAATTATTCGATCCTATTCCCATGTAAATACCAATTCACAGCATAATATAAGGAAAATGTTTGACGGTAAAATACAGAAATTTATCACTGTAGGTTTATCCCTTTATTCTATTTTTATGGGAAGCACTGGTAGGAATATGTGCACTTTTTAAGTACCTACAATTAATTTTTTTCATTCTCCCAAAATTAAGCAATTTTAAAAACTATTGTGTATATTTTAATAAATCATAATACACAACCCCCCCCCCCCTATCAGGGCTACTTGAATAGTAAAATAAACATAAACTCCTTTATATCTTAACCTAACTCAAGGATAATAGCTAATTATTTAACTTTCCTTATAGCTATTTACTTTTATTAGCTGCAATTAGTTTTTATGGACAGCTCTTAAACTTCTGGAAATTATGGTCGATTAACATTTAAACTTCAAATTTCCCCACTCAAGTAAACCTACCAAGTTTTTTTTTTTTCAATAGCTCTACTGTACTGCTGGTATTCAGGGTTCATACATTTTTAAATTTCGTTTTAAGCTTTAGCAACTGTATTAAGTTTTACAGGGAAACCAGCTTTTCCTGCCTTCGGTGGGAACAGTTTTCCAAAATAACCACACAAATTGGAGAGACATTCTGCTTGAATGGGCGCTTTTAGTATGAATTTCGGTTCTTTCACTTTCTTTTGTTGGCAATGTATGCAAAAGTAGTTTTGGATCACTATCTGAACTCCTGCAATTTTGGCCAGATATTATTTTCCTTTTTTACATATTGAATAATTGTTTCATTTGTTTCTATTCTGTTTTATTAGAAAGGGGAAGACGCTGCTGTGTAACATTTTGAATAAATATATGTATACATGACAAATAAAAGAATGGTAGAATGAACTGTTAAGCTCACAGAATTTTATTGGAACGTCCTGGGTTCTACGGGCATGTTCTTAGAAGCCTACTTGTCAATATTTAGTACTGATGTAAAAATATAAGGTCTGGTATAGTTGCAGAATAGCTATCTTGAGCCACCCCTTTCCATGCTCCTTCAATCTATACATAATCGTCCTGCTAATACATTCGTGACAACTTTCGTTTTTTATCGGCATTTTATATACCTTGCGACGCAGTTAGCTATTGTTATATATTGTCTGTTTTTTAATCTTAATTAGCTATGTAGGTACCTAAATTCCATTTTCGGAAGGCCAATTATCATGTACTATCTATGTTTCCAAATGGGTCACGCACTTGAAACCCAAAAAGAATTTCTTATTGTAATAATTTAATTGTCCTTCAAATCAAACCCTGTTATGTACGTATTTTTATGTACTCAGTCTCAGTCCTTTGATCAATCAACTATTGTTGAGTTTAGTACAGTCCTGGTGCAATGTTCAAATTGATCATTCGCGCATTATTTTCTTATAACCGTTAAGATGTGTTTCATGTTTTTATTAGCATACAATACCCTGCTTAAGAAGAAGGCTATAACGCGATCTGTTTATAGTTCGTCGATATGTTAGTTCACATTTGGACAACTGAAGTAGTTCTAGTGTTTTGTAAAATATATTAGTACTTAGAAAGTCCATTTAGATCAAAATGTGTGCATTGTCATTGATCTCCTTAGGGAATTTTCCTAAATAATCAAAGTGAACCACATAAAAAGATGCCAGTACCATTTCTTTTCGTGTAGCCTAATTGCATTCATGTATCCTTGAAGGCTGTTGCATGAAAAGTCTTTTTCTTTCAATGAATTATACTAACACTGCGCAAAAACCATGGAAGTTACACCATAGCAAATAGACGCCACTGCAACCACATTTATGTATATAATTGTGATGAACTAAACTTACTGTCACATGTTGGTCAATTAGCTAGTAATAACAATGACAAGTCAGTTTTTTGTTTTGTTTTTGTTTTTTGTTGTTTTTTTTTTATTATTTCTTATGGTGATGTATACCCTCACCTTGATACCCAGCTTTTTTCAACGTTTTAAGTAAACGTTATTTGTATAGGTATTGACTGAAAATCCTTCTGGTAATTTAAACACAAAATTCATCACATCATAATTAGCTCTTGAGTACTTATATCTGTGTTAGTATTGCCAGTATTTACGACCTATTCCGGTTTCATTTCGATAAAATACCGTATAAATGTATAAACATGAAAAATAAATTTCCCGATTTACACAGTGGCTGGTCATGCGTTCAGAAAAGTGGTGGCCAAAATACAAACGCGTCGCAACACTCTAACCCTGATAACGGATTGCAGGTGCCCCGCAGGGAACTATACATGGTCCATACATATTCTTGATATATATATGACCTACCATAGTTTATCAAGTAATTTTGCTTATTATATGCTAATGATGATAAAATTACAAGAGGACATATGTATATACCCTTCATAAGGTGCACTAACAATTTTGAAGGTAAGTAAAATCACGTTTTCTCGTGAAAGTTATCCAATTTTATTTGAATTCAATACTAATAATGCACCTATGGGACGTGTGGATGTTGTTAAGAACTTGGACGTGCTATTCGATTCGAAATTACTCTTTAGATCCCATTTGAATTATATTACCTCGGTGCCTATTCGATTAATGGGTTTCATATTTCGAGCCTCTAAATCGTTTTTGTCTCCATCTTCTTTCTAGTAAAAAGTCCTCTTAAGTTTGAAATTCCTTCTACTTAACATATTCGCACCAGTTGTAAGCAGTTCAAAGGCAATTCACGCAATTTCTGATTTATAGGATTTATAGGTAATATGGCACCAGACTTACCAGGTTAAACCTAACTCGTTTCTGAAACTATAAAATAGAGAAGATCCCAACTCTATTTCACATCACTTTGTTGTCATTCTCCACACTGTGTTTCTGTATGAAACCCTACATAATTATCTATTATCCCTAGAATTCTGTTCAGTGAGAGCTCACTCACTCACCCACCAATTAGGTAGGTATTCTAGAAAACCAATGGAATGAGATGTACACTGTTTAATAAAATAATCCACCACATTTGTGGTGAATATTTTTGATGTGTCAATCAGTTGTTTTTTGTTTACAGAAATAGAATTAAAAAGTAATTAAAATTATTTTAAGATGGCAAGTTGGAGTGTTTGTCCCTGAATATTATTAATTAATTTTTTGGAAAATGAAGAAATACGTAGTGGGCATAGAACTCAACCGATTAATTGATGCACATGAGTCGTAAATTACTTATGAATCTTTCGTATGTGCGCATAGTGTGCGTTTCCTTACTCTGGCAATGTATTTGAAAGTTGGCTTCAATATAAATAACAATTCTGCCCAATGAGAACACTCAAGAAAAAATATAGAGAAGGATGTGGACTGTAAATAATAACGCCGGGGAATATTTATAGTCAGTGGTTTATTGAAGGCACGTAAAACTTAAGTCAAAGTTAAGACAACTTTGAGCAATGGTATTATATATGTATATATGTATAAATATATTACTCAATATGAATCAAAAAATGTACTCACCAGTATAAAACTATGGAATTGACTTTATGGCGTTGGTAATTAAATAATTAGTGAATTCTTGTTCTAGTCGTTCCCCGGAACAAGATACCAAAGCAAAGTTGTATTAGTCGTGTTTATTCTAGTCGGTACCCAGAATAAATATCTTTATCTCAGTCGAGACCCAAGATAAAGGTTTGAGATTAGTGAGTGTTATTCTAGTCGCTACCCGGAATAACTATCTTTATCTCAGTCGAGACCCAAGATAAAGGTTTGAGATTAGTGAGTGTTATTCTAGTCGCTACCCGGAATAACTATCTTTATCTCAGTCGAGACCCAAGATAAAGGTTTGAGTTAGTCTATGTTATTCTAGTCGCTACCCAGAATAACTATCTTTATCTCAGTCGCTACCCAAGATAAAGGTATTGAGTTAGTGAAATATATTCCAGTCGAGACCCAGAATATGTATCTTTATCTCAGTCGGTACCCAAGATAAAGCTGTTGAGTTAGTAAAATTTATCTCAGTCGCTACCCAAGATAAAGTTATTAGGTTAGTAAATCTTATTCCAGTTGAGACCCAGAATAAATATCTTTATCTTAGTCGTTACCCAAGATAAAGTTGTTGTGTTAGTAGAATTTATTCCAGTCGAGAAATTTATTCCAGTCGAGACCCAGAATAAATATCTTTATCTTAGTCGTTACTCAAGATAAAGTTGTTGTGTTAGTAGAATTTATTCCAGTCGAGACTCAGAATAAATATCTTTATCTCAGTCGTTACCCAAGATAAAGTTAATTTGTTAATAATTTTATTTTATTACACTCGCCAAGTCGAATTCCAAAAACGATGCACAATCTATGATAGCTGGATACTAAAAGAGAAAGATTCAAGTTGGCCTGCGACTTATATTGCCTCTAAATTGCGCAAGGCTCCAACAAATTATTTTACATTGCGCATAGTAACCAAAGTACGTTGACCTTAGCAGCTGTGCGTAGGTAGCAACAGAAAAGTCCGTTGACCTTAGCAGCTGTGCGTAGGTCAGAAGAGTGCATTGACCTTAGCAGCTGTGCCATTTCTAAATTATTTTTAGTTAATACTAAAATGTTTTATGCTTTTTAAGCTAAGTAATAATTTGCTAATAATATATATTTTAATTTCAATTAAAAGCTTGATGAATTCTCTCGATCGTGTCGAGATTTTGTAATGTGGAATGCAGCGATCATGTGTCGATTGTTGTCTCCACTAAAAAACTGCTTTATCGACGAGCTTGTAGGTAGATATATGTAGTTTCGTTCCCAACCTAGTTTCAATAATAAGAAATACTTGGAATTAAAATCTTTTGAATGATTTAATTTTCAGGTGGCTTTTTAGCTTTTTAATGTTGGTTTGAACAATAACAAAACTCTAAAAACGTATCTCTTCGTATTATACTTGGCTTAAATGGCGTTGATTGTGGCCCAATTGCATTTACAATATCACAAGCTACCTCTTCCTGTTGCCAATGCAGGCTTTGAGTTTGTGGTTCTGTGATTGCTCCTTAGAATATATAGCAAACAAGAATGGCAGAAACATGTATAATTCGTGTACATGAGCGTAATTTTTCAAAAGCAGGGCATCATACATAGGAGTAAGTGAGATCCCAAGAAGATCTATTGTCAAAACTGGAGCTTGATTGTCAAATTGTGATTTTGTTTTGTGAATAGGTTTACTCAATTTAAAATTCTTTTGCAAAATTTAACAAAAGCACAGAATCAGTTTTTTTTTCAAAACTATTTATCTTTATCTTATAGGCTTATAGTGCAGTAGTGCCTGTTGAAACCTTCATAAGAATTAAAAAAAAAAAATTAATTTGGTCTGTCCTTGAAAATATAAATCGCATTACAAACTAGGAAAATCGTGTTTCAGGCTAGTGCACTATATAAACTATCTTTTTTGTTAATAGAAGCAAAGATTTATATAAATTAAGTTTATGAATTATTTCAAAATATAGTAGAAAAAATACTTGCAGCATCTTGCCACAGCAATGGAATATCCTTGGCTCCAATGGCAGGATCTAACTTGACAGTTAGAAGAATTTGGATTCTTCCTAAAAATTTAGCCTGCTTTTTAGTCTCGGGGAAAATTTGTCCTCATTAAATAATTTCTCCTCCATTTATTTGTTTTATAAAAATTTAAATAATAAATAAAAATTCCGTCAAAAATTGCTGAATTTCGCACTAACAAAACAAAAGTAACCACAAATGGCCGTGTCGAGTAGCGTATACCCAGTAGTAATATCTCACTCACTTTCCCACAGAAATTTCACTCATTTACGTTCCAGAATAATGAAACAAGTGTCATCGCGTAAGTGAGTGAATGAGTTTGGTGAGTGAAATTGCAGAATAGAGACCCAACACCTTCGGCTCTTTTCGTCACCCGTTTCTCTCCATAAACGTTATGTGAGGACATATTGAAGTATCTGAAGTCTAAAAATATCGCAGCTGATAATATTTCTTGTCGTAAGATAAGTAAAAGCTTTATACCGTTTCCTTCCTTTGATTTAACCATCTCCGAAGATGTGTGGTTATTGGATACCACATTTTGGCCCTCTGGCACGTTTACTAAATTGTTTGTACCTTCCGGACGCCAAAAAACCGCAGAGTCAGCCTAGAATGCCGAATTGCGTGCCACGTCGATCGCCTCGGTTACGTTTGTGGACACTATTCCACATCTTCGCGCACAGCATCGATATTTTCGGCTGAACGCGGCCTGTTCTTGGTCTGCCAGACTTAGGTCTATCCAATATTGGGCCAGTTGCTTCGAGCGTGTGGCAAACCATCGCATTGTGCGACCAACCGGTGCCGGGCGGCCGGGAAATCGTCGACGATATTCACGTTGTGTTTTTATTACTGATGAATTATTCCGTAAAAATATTGCGATATTTAATCCACGTTCTTGGGGTGTATAACGGTCCATGTTTATTTTTAGTAATTTTACATTTGTTTTCTACACAATTTTCAATACCAGAATGAAAGGAGGTGTCATTTAAAAAAAAAATCTAAGAAATTTCAATAGTGCCAGTACTTTAGAGCCACCCAGTATTATGTAGTTAACTTGTATTTGCAATAACAAAAGCATATGTATGTATATATGGATGGTATGCCTACGGCATCACAATACATATGATGAATTCTGAAAAATAAGCAGTTATACCTTTTTATTGTTAGTATACCGTAACTTTATTGGCAATCAATTTATTTTTCCCTATACTCGTCACTGTCATTCGAGAATTCAAGAATCGATAATTGTTCTCATCCAGAATATTTGATAATATTTATTGAAAAAAAAAAATCTTTGCTCCCTCAAGTTTACCCAAATGAGTTTCACTTTGAAACTCATTCCTGCCCAAAAGAAATTTTTACGCTGCGCTCCTAAAAAATTGTTACTTAAAAAGGTATATAATGCTTATGACAGTCTTGAGTTATCGATATCTAGATATTCGGAATATCCCGTTTATACACAATGTGTGTCATCAAATACTCCTAATATACCCAGAAAAACTAGTGCGTATTGACTAGATATCTAGATATCAATATCCTGAAAAATTACTGGGTATAGCCTGATCATCGGCACTTGTTATTATGCGCAGCGCCATCTTGTTGTTGATAATAATATGATAATATGTCTAATTAAGCACAAATGTGTTTGTACTTACCCAAAAATGCGAAAAAGAAGAAGAAGAACTAAATATTTTCCGAGAAAAGTAATAAAAGAAAGCAAATATTAAACTCCACATAGTTAACAAATTATTCCATTACAATTTTGTTATTTTTAAACAAACCGCACACTTTTCTTCATTTCACATAGAATTGTGAATTGAGACACCTCATCCACCGATACGTTTTGCACCTCAACCAGGATCTTATCACAAGATAACGTAATTTGTTCTTTTTTCGCTCCAAATATTTAATTTGTCGCATATTTACAATTAATTGTTGAGGCATAGCTTGTATTATAGCTTCCACTTCCATTTCCAATCTGTTAACTGAATAAAAATGTCAAAGTAGGTACGGTTTGTGACATCATTATCCTCTTTCATGTCTTCAGGGATACTTAAATATCTAGATATTCGGAATATTTAGATATGAATATCTAGATATCGATACCCCATGTCTTGTCTGTCATAAGCAGAAATCGGATGAGTGGTTCTAGAGTTATAAGCGCACTAACGAGACAGACAGACATAGAGACTTTGCATATTATAATATATAAGTAAGATCAGTAAGACCGCACCTTATTCTACTGGCAATTTAAACAATAAACTCTGAGAATTTCCGCTATGCATTTAAATTTTAATGCGATTCTTTGGGAATATAGAACCGTACAAGGGGAAGGTACGGTTCTATATTCCCAAAGGATCTCCTAAATTTATTCGCATTCATTCGAGTTAATCCCACTGAAACAGCTGGACATCTACATGTACATAAAATCCAAAAGGATTCCTTGTTCAACAACGCCTTGCTAATATTTAGCGAGTTATTTGTCACTTATCATCTACTTTACGGGTAGGAGAAATTAAGCGCCGATTGAACGTTGTAGGTAAGTACATAATTATTTATGCTGAAATATACTGCAAGTAATTCCATCGGGGACGATGCATGAATATTTTCCTCCTTGTATGCTTCCAAATAGATATGCATTGCAAAATACTGCAAATAAAGCGAAAACAACTGAATAAGAGGTCCTGTACAGTCCTGAGCATTATAATTGGCACTTCGAAAAAAGGAAGCTAGCCCTTAAAATAAAAAATCTGGAATTCCCTCGTATTTTGTTTTTCGTTCTCTTTTTTTATCGATTTTTAGAAAAAAAAAACGACGCTATTATGCTTGTTATCCTTTCTTTTTCCCCCCACCATCATCAGCGCTTCTTATTGTTAGTAAAATTCCTTCTTTAAAAATCGAAGGACGAAAATATTGATTAAAGGACGATGGATTTTTTTTTCTACAGCAACCAATTACTTTTTTCGTAGCGTGCAAATTATGGGGTCATCTGACTTGTGTACACAATCCCGAACCAAATTATAAGGAAGGTGATATGGAACACATATTTTTCAGCACTATCTGACAGAAGGCGTTCGGTATGTGGTTTCATTAAAAAATCATAAACCCTTTTCTTCAAATCGCATGATTGAAACTCATTATGATTTGAATATATCACGCGTAGTCAATTACAATGAAAGTGTTACTAAATTACAGCGGAAACATTAAGTTTATTTGATTTCTGAATAGCTGCATGCATCCAGTGACTCTATTTTTTTTTTCGATTTCGTTAACTCTATTTTCGGAATTATATTTATATGTTCGAGTTTTTGAGAATATGTCTAACTTAAATTATTAAATTGTTATTTATCATTTGGTATTGTAAAAAAAAAATTTAAATTTATTTAATTAGTTGAAGACTATCTAGTTGTGAAGCGCGTTAGCCCTCGCATGTCTATAAGACTCGAAGCATTCGAAGTTTCCATTTGCAATTGGAAGGTAATCAATGAAAGAAAGAGAGAAAAGTTGTAGCAATCTAAAAGTCTTCGGTGCATTCCTTAACTAAATTTTGGAAGTTTGGAACCTAATATATAATTGATAAATTAAGTTAAAACTGGTAGACAATATATAACGAGGCTCATAATGTTCATATTTGATGCATCTGATTGATTCAATCTCATCTTTTACAAGCTATATAGAGGTAAGGTGTCATAAAAATTATACAGTAAGTCCAACTTCGTCTGACTCAATAGGTCTTATATCCACAACCAGAGCCATCTTTACGCATGGGCCAGCTGGGCCGGGGCCAGAGGCCCGCGATCCATGGTCCTTTTTCATGGTATGCTTTCAATACCTTCAATACAGGTATTGTTTCTTGTTAGGCCCAATGCCCATTGAGACGTTTTGGTCGCGGTCGCGTTGGCTTGTTTAGTACGCGCACAGTGAGTAACTGTCACTGCACAGTCATGTTTTATATCACCATTCATCAATATTTCGACGAGGCAGCTGTGATATGTGTATTTGTTATAAGGATATAGAAAATATCAACAAAAGAAACGCTACTGGGTTCTTCCAATTTGGCGCGAAAGGATGCTTATCGAGAAATGTCACTTAATGTTTGATGAACCCTGTCTTGAAAATTTCAATTGATATTCTCGTATGAATATTGAAAGATTTGATGATTTACTACTACAGATTTTAATACTTGCCATAACTTATTAAAGTACCAATATGCGATCTTCAATTGAACCCGAAGAGAGACTTAACTTAGATTTACAAAGGTCTATAAAGGCTTTCATAGATATTTCTTCCCACACTTGTATCTTCAATTTGTTATCAGATTATTCCTTCAAATTTTTCTTGTATAAGGGTGATCTCATTTGTACTTCCTGTTTTAAGGCTTCATTATTTATAACTAGCTCTCACACTATCGTTGCAGCAGATATTAAAAAAAAAAATACTGTCACGTCACTTGATGCGCGCATTTATATTAGAACCTATGGAATTGAAGGTGGTGACAAAACAATTAAGGTAAAGATACACGGTGAGAGACTTTTGGGTCCAGTCTCCGCTTTACAGAGACTAAAACCTCCGAAATATATACACGGCAAGAGACTTTTGTCTCTGGAGTCCAAAACAATTAGGTCTCCGGACACCATTATTATTATTTACGGGGGATGCAGACAGGATTTCTGACTCTCATCTTGTCATTGCGACCTCTAAGTCTATTGTGACATTACCCCTTGATGCCCTAGGGCGCCCATTCGAATTTAAGGTTTTGATGAAGCCTATAATATTCTTTAGGGCCATTTTTTCGATATCCTCTGGCAGTGGAAATGCCTTTCCTAAATGTCTTAGCCTTATGCGGCACAGACCTTGACAGTCACATAGGACATACTTAGCGGATTCATCGTCTTCCATACAGAATCGACAGGTCTCATCATTGACTTTACCCATCTTCTTAAGGTGGTATCTAAGTGGGCAGTGCCCAGTAAGTAGGCCCGTTATGAGCCTTAGTTCCTTCCTGCTGAGTGTGAGGAATTCTTTGGTCCTTTGTTGCAAGTACTTTATAAACTTCTTCACTTGTCTCAGCCCCGGGGTATTTTCCCAGTATTCCTTCTTAGTTCTGTCCTCCCAAAGCCTGATCTGGGCTGAGAGGTGACTTTTTGGGTGTCCAAAGACAGGCTCAGGGCCAACGAACTGAGATTTGGCTCCTTCCTTTACAAGGCGGTCCGTAATCTCGTTTCCCAAAATACCTTTATGTCCTGGTACCCAGATGTTTCAAAGTTATGGCGTTTCAGCATAACGTCTGCAATTGGGTTAGCCATCGGGTCCTCTATGAAATCCTGAAGGACTAATTGCACTAAGTATGGCCTGCTCCCTAACATGCAAATGTAAGGGTATAAGGTCCAACATAGCCTCTAGGGCCGCAGTTGGGCAGGTACGCAACAACAACAAGATTGTATGTTGAAAGGTTCTCTGAATTTGTGATTTTTGCAAACATATTTATAATTATGGGTCGCAAATCCAATATATGTACATTTATCTATAAATTCATGACCTATGATAAGAACACTGATTCATAAAAGTGCTTATTATGTGAAAGGGTTTTAAAGGAAAATTTTTAGGAAAAAGCACAAGACACTAACTGTTCACAATCATAATTTTGAAAGTGAAAATATTAATTACACAGAAACATCGTCAAGTGAAACAAATGCTATATCTGTAAGTAGCCGTCGAAGTACCAACATACGTTAGCCTTAAGCTTGATAAAAGCAAATTTTGAAGTTCTGTGTCAGATTAGTTAGTGCTAAAAATATACGATGATATGTAACCTATTTAAAAAAAAATAATTGATATTAATTAATTTAAATTTAAATTTAAAAAGTACGGTTGATAAGTTGAGAGTGTGTTCTAAGGTAATTCAGGAACTCTTGGCCAGAGCAATAAAGAAGTAGATGGTTTTCTTAAAACTTGATCTGGCCACAAGGATATGGAAAAAATTATTCCAACAGTGAATATACAGTATCTCAAGGACTTCAAGATTTTCGTTAACACTAAAGGAATGATCCAATTATAAAAGCGGCATACGACACGTTTTCCCAAAGAGTAGATAGTAAAATGCTTATTCGACTTGAATATCTTTCTCTCAAATATATTCGTCTACAACTGATAACGGTGCAAATGTTTTAAGAGCGTACAAACTTCTTCAACAAGAAATAGAACAAATTACTAACTAACTAAGGCAACGATAGAATTTCATCTAGTTTTGAAAACGATGCCGATAATGATAAATATGAGCAAACGCACTTGAAATGTGTTTTGACTGTAGTAAGATATGCGGCTCATACTTAACAACTAGCTGCGAATTATCCCATAAAATCGAAGAATTCTGAAAAGCACCAAAAATACTGAGAACGATATCAGAAGCCGTCGTATCAAAAGGGGATATAAAAATGCCAATACTTAACAATTTATCATAGTGGAATTCATCAATAAAGGATTCCATCGAAAACAACGACATTGAATTTTCTTTTGAAATGGATTGGGATTTCATAAAATATTTTTGAACCGTTTAAACCAGTGGCCGAATGCAAAAAAAAAACACATCAAGCCGAACAATATATTATTGGTGATTTTTCTCGTGACTGGGTAGTATGTGAAACAAAATTGGAGAATGAGCAGAAATGTATATGCCAAAAAATTAGTTGAATCAATAAAAACAAAACAAAAAACAATAATGAAATCGCAATTATATAATTCGGCCTATGGCGCAAAATAATCAAAAAAAAATATTCTCTTTCACTCTTTATCATTCGCGAATGCAAAAGACTTCGAAATGAATAATTTCATTCTCTCACGAAGGAATGAAACTAACTCAAATAATGTACGACTCATTCATTCGCGAGAGAATGAACGCTAAAATTGTCCTAAGAATATTCCTTTGAAGAATGAATGAATTTCGATCATTCTTCTCACCCTGACCAGAACTCTACTTACGAAAGAAATTTGTTGCCCTAAATCTATAGACGATAAAAGAACAAACTTCGGAGACCGAACCTGGAGACCAGTTTCTTTTAAAATACACAACGGGAGACCGGAGACCAAAATAGTTTCTAGAGACTAGGTCTCTTTAGAGATTTTTTGCGCCTTCGAAATGTATACACGGATCTTTGGGTCTCTGGAGACCAAAAAATTTTTCTTTGGAGGCCAAAGCCTCTCGCCGTGTAGTTTCACCTTTGCTTGACAAAAAGTCTTCAGTGCGCGATATACCTTAACGTATTTTACGTTACTATTACTGCTGATAACCCAAAGTATCTTAGAAAGTAATTTCTATTAGCGGGCACCTATATCATAAAGTGCCCAGGTCCTCCAACAGACCAATCTAGAATCAAATAGTTAATCTCGTGCGAGCAGAGAAATTCAGGGGATCCCGATTAAAGTCACAGTTATATATACCGCTCTACGCGAATCGCCCCACAATATTCAGCTGAGATTAAATTTGAACTCGTAGTACTTAGTTCTTTTTCTGCTCCAGTAATTTTGGAATTTATCCTATTTCAATGACGATGCCGCTCTCGATTCGGTCGAACGTAAATATTTATACGAAGATGATTTCGCGCCTAACAGACTGAAATTTATTGAAAGTAATATCAATAAATTTACAGTTAATAATTTATAGAATGTATCCAGCTACGGCAACGATTCATAAATTTCTGCGCTTGTCGTATAAAACAAGATAAATGAATTAGTAAAAAACCCAATTGTAAAAAACTCGACCAATCTAACTGATTTGATGCTTTCTTCTGATGTTACCAAAGTTAATTTTTAAGATCAGCTATGCCCATTTAGTAACTTGGATCACGATAATTTATTTTTTTCTTATGACATCTCGCTAAACCCTGAATCACCTCACAGATTTTCTTATCGAGACTATAAAAATATCAACGTCAACGCTTTATCCGAAGAGTGTGTGCTTTTACCTTGGCGCTCTATAACGCAACTGCAACTGCAATACGTAGAGCCAAACGCCGCTACTTTAGCTCCAAATTTAATTGCCATCTCCCTGCCAAAGCTCTTTGGCATAACTTGCGGTAAGCGGGAGTTTTTGGTATGGATAAAAATAGCTGTGAACTTGATCCGGATGTACTCAATGCTTTCTTTACATCTCCTACTAACACTCAGCAAGGACTTGTGGATGAAATGCAAGATAATCGAAATCTAATTACTTCTAATTTCACAACAGGTAATGATTTATCTTTTTCCTTCCGCGGAATCTACCGCCGCGAATTAATTGAAGCGATTTTTTTTGGTCAAGTCCTGTACTATTGGTCCAGATAATATGTCTCCGCGGTTCGTTAAGTTGATCCTCCTTTCATAGATACCTACATCCTCCATATCATAAATACACGTCTTATGACTTCGTCTTTCTCTAGCGGCTGGAAAACCGCTACTGTGTTGCCAATACCCAAAAAATCTTCTCCTCAGTCCCCTTCTGATCTCAGACCTATAAGCATCCTATGCTTTTTATCCGAAGTACTGGAAAAGCTAATAAGTAGGCTATTTGGATTCGAGGGAGCTTCTAAGCAAATGGCAGTCTAGCTTTCGTCGTGACCACAGCTGCAAAACAGCAGTACTGCGAGTGTCCACTGACATTAGAGCGGCCTTAGATCTAAACAACTTGGCTGCTTTAGCACTGCTCGATTTTTCGAAGGCTTTTGACAGCGTTGATCTTGGGATCTTACTTCGGAAACTCAATTGCTGCTTTGGTTTTAGTCCCTCTGCCGTCTCTCTTATCCGGAACTTTTTGGTCGATCGTAAGCAGGTGGTGAAAGTGGATCTTATAACTTCATGTTCCCTCCCGCTTCTGTCTGACGTTCCGCATTGCTCAATATTGGGCCCTTTGTTATTTAATTTATTTATAAATGATTTCCCTGAAACCGTTCGGAACGTCAGCGTGCACATGTATGCTGACGATGTGCAGGTCTTCCTAAGCAGACCTGTTGGTTTGTTTGAGGACTGTATTGCTCGCATTAATGACGACTTAGAGAGAATCAATATTTGGTCGAAGGCTAATGTCCTAAAGCTGAACCCTGACAAATCCCAATGTATTGTCTTCCACAATGGCACTTTTGACCAGCATGATTCACCTCCTGTGGTCTTGGATGGTACAATTTTAAATTTGGTACCCAAAGTTAAAAATCTAGGCATTATTTTGAATCAACATATGAAATGCTGCGATAATACAAAGTTAATTATCGGTAAGATTTACGCTGTACCTCGTAGGGTCTGGCTGTCTGCTGACTCATTATCTTTCTAAATCCGCTCAAAACTGATTAAAAGTCTAATTCTACTTTACTTCATTTTCCGCAGTTTGATTTACCCTAGACTCGATAGCGTTTGTCTTCGCAAGGCGGAAATTGCCTTTAATGATTGTATCCGCTTCATTTATGGACTTCGTAGGTTTGACCATGTTTCACCTTATCGTACAAAATTGCTGAGTTGCTCAATACTAGATTATCTAAAGCAAAGAGGACTGATTCACTTATATAATCTATTACGCACAAACAAACCGTATTATCTGCGTGAAATTTTCAAGCACACAGCTTCGGAACGTAATCACAATGTGGTAATACCCCGTTTTCATAAATCAGTAATGGAGGTCTCTTATCCTATCCAGATAACCCGTATCTGTCTGGAATAGTCTTCCCCCTCGTTATAAGAACATGCGATATGTTGGTGCTTTTAAGGATCTTATGAAGGTCGATGCTTTCAATTAATTTTGCCCATTTTCATTTTCATGTTGTTATCCTGTCTCACAGCGTAGCTCACTTTCGTAATTTTTATAATTTTTAATTTTCAATACTGTTTAATATTTTGTTTTATTTCATGTATATCAGCTATAATTTTCTTTTTATATAAATTTTAATTTTTCTGTCTCTGTTTTTTAGTAGTATACTTTTTCAGTTATTTTAGTCATTTCCAATTTTTGCTTAGTTTTAGTAGGTTTTTAATTTAATTTTAGATATTCTCTATATTCTATGTATTTGTTTAAAATATTTCCATAATTTTTTGTACTAAAAAATCTTGTGTACGTTTTGCCAATCCCATAAATAATAATGATAATAACTTCTTGAGCTCCTGTATTCATATAGTTTCCTAGATTAAATCCTAATTTAAAGTTAGTAGGTACTATTTCAATTCAATTCCATTTTTACTTATTTTAATTTGTCGATCTCAAACCTTTCAATTATGCAAACTGGAATTATCCATCCTTTCTAAAAAAACAAGATACTGGCGTTCCATTGGCTTGTGAACATGATATAAGACCAAATTTTCAATCTTCAAAATTTATAATTGCCTTAATTTGGAGTTTAATGTAAGCGCACCCCAAGCTGATTGCAACTACAAGCCCCAATTCAAATTATTCTTTTACCCCAATATATTGATTATAGCTAAAAGACTTCTTCAGTTTGTAATGCATACATTCATTAAAAAATCAAATTAAATCTAATAATGCTAATAGAAAAATCATATAACAGTCTCTACGTGCAACATACTCTCGAATCACTTTCACTCAAAAGGAAAAATCCTGACCTTCTTACACGATTTCCATATTCTACATACCGCAAATAATGAGGTTTTATGGAAGCTATGAATGAGAAATAAGCACCAAAGTCCTCTTTATATGGATGAGGTCAGTTCTTTGAAGATAAAACTCGTTTTGGATTATCACAATTCTATTGATTTCAAAAGCAAGCAGTAACAAGGTGAAATTCTTATCAACGAACAGCAACAAAAGCAAGAATTCATAAAATTTACATAAAATCTATCACTAAACGCAAGCAGATCCCAACGTGATTACAACATCTGGGACCAATTGATTGTAATCTAAATTGATAGACGTTTTGGGAAAAATGTCCACACATTTGCACAGAAGTCACCATTCTAATTAAACTCAGCTCCACCGTCAGCCCCTAATTTTCAATGATACTTTAATGGACTGGGACGCACATGGCTGTCTCATGGATTCAAATGGCTCTGGGTTTTCACAAACAGAATAGTGTCTTCCTGTTATTCCCATGGAATGCTCATGTGGGTGGGGCTTGTAATTAAATAAGCGCTCAGTGGAATATATTGCTTTGTTATTAATTAATTCACGCTTCCAGAGCCATAAATCTTCCAAACTAAATTTGCAATTATCATCTATGCTCTCCTGAATTATGGGAAAATTATGGACATCATAATTTAAATTGGAAATTTAGGGTTTACCTTTTCCGGAGGTTATTTAATTTTGGAAATTTTAGGACATTACCACAATTCCTCCCTTGCGTGATTTTGAGTTAAAATCAATATTGTGAAATTTAAATTTATACACTTGATGACTCAGTATGTATAATGGCGAAGGCCAATATCTGTAAAAAATGTCTTCACAATGAAAATCTTCCCGAATGTGATGGTTCTGACGAATGGGAGTATTAGTTTTGCTTTTATGTAAATATCATTGCACCACTCCAATAGCGCTAGTATATGCTTAAATCTTCCCAGCAGTGTCGGATCCAACTACGTAACGCGGGGGGCGCGCGCCTCCCTGAAGACCACAAAAAAATTACAGTAGGTCTTCTGAATGCTGCACTTTTTGTAAAAAACAGAAAAATTTCTGGAAACGTTCAGTTTGAACCAAAGCTTATTTGGGTAAAAAAGCGATGGGAGATTTGTTTTAAGTGAAACACAGCTGTCAAAGTTTCGTTGATGAGTCTTCGATGTAAAGACGGCTCGTTAGAATATTATCGGCGGTTCAAAGCAAATATTGAAAGAAACAATTACAACTCGTAATTGGAGAAATTCAACGAAACTACACAACGGCAAACAAATCATTGTATATCGTTGTATTGTTGTATTACATTTAAAGCTAGACATTTGTTTTGGGAAAAAATGTTTTATTATTTCGGAAAATGCAATAAAACATTAAATATAAAAAAAATTTAAATGCTGATTGAGAAATTCTCAATCAGTATTTTATTGCAATTGATTGGTCGGTCTGTTTTTCTTCGAAGGATGTTGATGAATGCACATGGCATGCATCGCATGAATACATTCTTTATTCTTACAGCCGGTTTCAACAACAGCAAAATCGCTCTTAGTTTAACGATAAGTTCAATCAAATACGAAAAGCGAAAGAGTTTGCTTTTCGCGCCTATTAATTGCATTCATGTCCAAAATTGAAACAAGTCTACAATACTGCACAGAACACCTGCAAGTCCATTATCCGGAGAGTAAAGTTTCCTTTTGATCAGAATGTTACACAAAGAATCTTGGGAAGCCAAAAAGATAGCAAAGGCCTCTGGTCCTGGTCAATATCATCAAGAAAGACTTCAGCAATTCCTCTATACCTTCACTACTTAACAATGCTGAAGTAGTTGACTCCTTGGATCAAACTAATATTTTGACTGGTAGACTTTATCTATATAAGAGCTAATACATATCCGTAAGAGAGATGTGTTCAAGGTCCTTAAGGTGTGATCAACGTCTCCAAAGCCGTAGGTGCTGATTGTTTCTCACCCCTGTTAATTAAAAGCTGTCTTTCATCCTTGGTTAACATTTGCGCAAACTATTGTATTTGTCTTATTCGACAGGAAAATTTCCAACTAGTTGGAACCTAGCTCACGTTCAGCCTATTCCCAAGAAAGGTGACCAACTACAATAACTTGAATTTTTTTCAAAGTTTTTTGATTCTATTATTAACTCAAAATTAATGAAACCAAACAACTCATAAATGATCGCCATTATGGCTTCGGGACTGGACGCTTATCTGGAGACTTGCTGACTTTTTTTATGGAACATTCGAATGGTAGTCTCCACAGTTTTGGTGATTACAAAATCGTTGCTCTAGATATTTAAAAGGTCTTTGATAGAATCTTGCATCCAGCCGTTAGACTTAAAACATTTGGTCTCTCCCCACCTCTTCTATTACAGATTAAGAGGTTTTTAACTGATCGCATAATACCGGCCGTACTACATAGGGTTTCACCAGAACCTTACTCTATAAATGTCAATGTGTTCCAGGGCTCTGTTATCTCTCGATCTCTCTTCTTAATTTTCATTAATGTGCTGCTTTTAGTTACTTATAATCTCATCTATAGTTTTGCCTATCATAATAGTCCTGATTTCGTCTACTCCTTTGACACTCTTCGGGACTCCACAGAGAATGCCACATCTGTCAAACGAGATTGCATGATTAGATTATTGAATAACCACCTAAATAATATTAAAATTTTCCGTTAACAGTACCCTTGATACTCTTATGGACTGGAGATTGAATACCATATCTGTAAAACGACATTGCTTGATTAGATAAATGAATAAGGACCTTGGTCGTATCCTTGCTTGGAGTAAATCGATTCGCGTCGAATTCAAGGCATGTAAGTCCCAAAGCTGTCTCATCTCTTTGAAGCAAGATCATAACTTTTCACTCCCATTTCATTTGATGGAGCACTGACCTATGATACACCGTCTTTGTACATTCTTGGCATTAATATTTCTTGCAAGCTAAGCTGTACAGATAACATCTTGTCTCTAGCCAAAGAAGCATCGAAATTCCTAGGATTTCTGAAAAGGTGTAGAAATATTTCAGCCCATCTAATTCAACGATCCTCTATACACGTCCTACTCCAGACCCAGAATTTAATACAGTTTCCATATCTGGGCCGGGGCTGGTCGGACAGTCTTATCTTCATTGGATATTGTCCAAAAAAGAGCCTTCAAGCTCACTGGTGATATGGCAATAACTTGTAATATCGACTCACTCGAACACCGCCACAATGATGGATGGCTTTCACTCCTTTATCGCTATATGCATGGTCAATGTTCCGATGCAATATCTAGTCTAATCCCTTGTAGGATAATTCCTGCACGCAATACTCGCGCAGAAAACCGCCACATCATTTTACCCATCCAATTACTTTCGGCCATAAAGTAATATTCCGTTATGATTGTGATCTTGAACTGTGCGAATGTGGAACAGTCTACCATCTTCGGTCTTTACTCCAACTTACAATCTGCGAAAGTTTATAAAACTAATTCCTGTAGTTTTCAAAGTTACAATTTATGATGAATTCGTCAATTTGAAGAAAATTTGTTTTCCTATTTTTACTTACTAAAAGGGATGATTGGGAAGTTTTACATTTCCATTATTTACAAACCAAAACAAAATAAATAATTTAACGCCTCGTTTGACTTTTGCGAGAGGCAAAAGTTTCACGTTTAGTGGTAGCCACTGCAGTTATCTGCTCGACACGTATCTTTTAAATGATAAATTTTGTGCCTTTGACATTTGCGAGTGATGGCGAGTATCTTGGAACTTTGCACCTGGACGCGGCCCTACTTCCCAGCAAATAATTTGGCGAGGTTTTGCCAAAAGTAATGAATGAGCAAAAGTTGTTAAACAGGGACAGCATTATAACAATAAAGTGTGTATAAGGTTGCCTCTCTTTCAATACCAGTTGTCTATTTCTCGCTTTTAGCAAGCCTCATGCAATATTAATTCAAGAAATGAAAAAATGATGATTTTGATTTTTGTTGTGATAGGAAGGTGTAAAACTTTCCAAGGCAGCGGACTTATAATTGTAATAAAATTATTATTACATATCGTGGACATATTTAAAAAAACCGATTGCCCTCACGTTTATGAATTACAAAATGTCAATCCAGACACATTGGTAAATTAAAAGTAACTTATTCAGTCCCCGCAGTTGGCAAGCATATACAATATATGTACTCAATTTTGGTAAGGAATAGGCGACTTACTTATAAATTACCTTTTTTAGCTTGCTTTCATGTCCATTTAGTCCGTCGCCTAAATTACAAACGAGCACTTGGCAATATCGATTTCGAGGGTTATTCTTTCCCATGGCAAGATACTTTCAAATGATTTTCGATTCAATTTGTTTATTGGGTTAAGTCAATTTTTTAGAATAGGAAACCAAGTATTTATAAATTAAGAAAAAAACCAGCTAAAAAAATGTAATAATGATGAACAACATTTTTTCGAGGACCTGCATGGATAAACGTAAATAAAATATAAACCAGCTGCGAGATTTATTACATTTATCGAGCAAGATGAGATTAAAATCCATGATATGCAAGGTATGTGTAAAAGGATAAACACCATCTACGGTCTTCAGCATTCATCAGCTCTGATTTTTCTCCATTCTATTATCAGATATAGGAATAAATTGAAATCTGAACTAATAAACGCCGATGACCTTTGCATAGTATTTCCTGCTTAATAAGCGATTGACAATTAAGTTATGAAATAACTCCGACTAACTGCACATGGCTTGTGGGTAAATGAGTGAACAAAATGCCAGGAATCACAGAACTCAGAGGAATTACTTACATAAACGCTGTTTACTTCTAGCTTACGTAATTTCTGTTTGAACCTTAGACTGCAATTGATTGCGATGCCGTTCAAAAAAAGCCCAGCAAACAAAGTGAATCGAAAATAACTCGAAAGTAAATTGGCATGGGCAAGCATAACCCTCGAAAACGATATTGCCAAATGCACGTTTGTAACTTAGGCAGCGGACTAAACGGACGTAAAAAAGCAACCTAAAAAAGGTAATTTATAAGTAATTCGCCTATTCCTTACCAAAAGCAAGTATACATATATATTTTATATAAGTACTTGACAATTGCGAGGGTTTCGTAAATTACTTTTAATTTACCAATTTCAACTTATTTTTAATATGACATTTAAAAATAACGGCAATCTTTTGTAAATATTTCCACAATATCTTATTATTATACCCTAGATGAAATCATAGGGGTATACTAAGTTTGTCATTCCGTTTGTAACACCTCGAAATAATGATGGTAGAGCAAAATGGATTGGACACCCATTCATAATATTAAAAGTTATTTCGATTTTTGCATGTCCGTCCGTCCGTCCGTCTTTGCGCACGATAACTTGAGAACGCGTACACTTAGAGAGCTGAAATTTTGTACCCAGACTTTGAAAAAAAAAAAGTAAAATTAAGTTCGAAAATGAGCCAAACTCCTTCGTGGGGTTGCCATATAAAAATTTCGTTTTCCGCCATATATTTGGTCACGGCCTGAGAACGCGTCGACGTAGAGAGCTGAAATTTCTTACATCATGTTTTTACTACATTAGCAAATAAAATGTCAAAAATGGACTAAATCGGGCAACTCTTTCTTGGTGTTGCCATATAAAAATTTCGGTTTTTTACGTATACTTTGAAAACGATCAGTCCAAGACATTTTTATGGTACTAAAAACTTCTGCCGAATACAAAATCCTATAAAATTGGTTATAATCATTTTGTCTGTGCGACAAACCGTTCTAGAAATATATGCGAAAAACAACTTCAAAATCAATACTTGAATAGATCGGTGACCATACGAAATTTAATACGGGCATTCATCTAGGGTATCCTAAGAATTGGTCTTAGACCAATTCTAGCTTTTTTACTTGTTTTATTATAATTTAAGTCCGCTGCCTTGGAAAACAAAATGAGTCAGCAATTGTAATAAATTTGTAAAAATCATTGTTGCAAAATTTAATAAGAGCGAATTTGATAGAAGAAATACTGCAAATTTTGCACGAGGCTTGCTAAAAGCAAGAGATAGGCAAAAGTTGAAATAGAGCCAATAAAATACACATTTTATTGCAATAATGCTGTCCCTGTTTCACAACTATTGCTCATTCGTTAGGGCAGCGACATACGATTAGGTTTTAGCCGTCTACGGTTTTTACCGTCGCCGTGATTACGCGACAAACGGGACGGGTTTTCTCGATTATTTTGTGGATACAAGTCAGTGAAGTCAGTTCAGTAATTTTTAGGGGTGCTATAAAACATGGAAAACATTAGTGATATTGGACTTGTAATTATTTTACTTTTAATTGAGGATATAGAAGGAAAGAAAAAAACAATTGCAACGTAGATTTTCAGTGCATCCGCTAAATCAAATTAGACCATCGCGAGCACATGCAAATTTAAGGAATGATGACGAAAAGTTTTTTAGCTTTTATGGAATGTCTTCTCGCTCTTTTGATATATTACTTCACATAGTTAAGGAAAAAATTTCAAAATCAAATACTTTCAAGCCGATCTGCGCCAAGCATTATACTACACTAGAAAAAAAACCCTAAAACTATTCTAAATATCGCACGCGCACTCCAAAAACAATCTTAAATTATTTTATTAACGGTACCTTCATATCGTTTCGTTCGCTGCTTCTGTACCGCTGCACTGCATTAAATTTCAACAAACCGTCCGGGAAAAACCGAAACGTATGTCGCGTCACATTACACTCAATGAGTTTAGAATTTCATTCGGGAACAAACCGTATGTATCAGCCGTCATCAAACCGTGGCCATCCACGGTTGCTTTCAGGTTTTGAAACCGGTCCGGTTTTAACCTGATCGTATGTGGTTGGGATTCATTTGGCACGGAAAAAACCGTACAGAAAAAACCTGATCGTATGTGGCTACCCTTACTTTTGGCAAAACCTCGTCAAATTGTTTGCTGGGAGGCTTTTACAGTTGATCCGATTTGTTAACATGTGTTTGTGTAAAAACGTCAGAATCAGTTGTTAATTTTGGAGTGCAATAGTGGATAACTGTCCATGAAATATAGTTTAAAATTAAAAATTACGTAATTGTGATGAAATGATCAAGATCAGCTAAAAATTATGTAATTTCCCACACGCTTGAAACAGCTGATTTCAACGTAATTGCTAGAAATTTATCCATGAAATTTAAATACGTTTTTACGAACACATTCCAAGTTTCTGAATAAATGCCAACTTCGCTTCGGAATATTGGCATTTCATTAGTTTCAAGATGGCCGACCATGGTTCATCATACCTCGTGTTTTTGTGTAAGAAAGAAGAAGAACAAGCAGAATACCATGCGACAAGCAGTGAACTGTCAACAAAATTATCAAGATATAAGTGAAAACAGGGTCGCATTATTTCAAAAAAAATTCTCTAAATTATGTAATTCAGGCCCAGTGAGAACGTACTATTACCAAAATTGTCAGAATGTGATATTTTAAAAAATGGATAAATTGCTTTCTGTTCCAATCTGGATCGGACGTAATTTTTTGTTCAAACGAACACTTTAGCAGCACTTAGTGGGGATGCAAAACGGAACAGAGGGGCAAACGAAAATGACATTAGATTGAAATTCCGATAGGTAAATATTTTGATATCTATGTTCACTATACATAGTCTGGGAAGTAATAATGAATAGACTCACTCTTGATATTGTCAAAAATTGTCCAACTTTACTTTGAAAATCAGTCGTCGGTTCGAGAAACTTATACAAGCCATCTGTCGATTTCGTACCACAACATGGCATCGGAATGTACGTTCTGAAGAAAATATTGTCGTTGTACGCGAAAACATGCTAGCGGATCCAAGTTTATTGTTTCGGCATTGGTCGCAGCAGTTACGGACTCTGTCCGTGCCCCACATTAAAAATTTTGCGGAAAGATCTTGGTCAGCATCCATATAAAATCTAGATACAGGTATTAAAGCGATAAGACTATCGCTTACGTCGTTCTTTCACTGATTGAGAATTGAGCTCTAGAACAGTTTCAAGCCAGACCCGTTATTATATCGCAAAATTGTGTTCAGTGACGGGCCTTATTAGATTAAATTAGTGTGCTCGTTAACCCCACAGTGCACACGTGAAATAAAAGCACACCATTGAACACAACAGATTGTTCCTTTTACATTTTAGAACGTTGCACACTGGTAAAATATCCTCGTTTTGTTGAAAAGAGCTTGCTACAGGCACATATTTACGCTTCTCCATATATTAGACGATACTAACACTTTTTAAAGCAAAATCTACTTCATCCATTGGCAGGTTTACAGCAAGTACTAAATTTTGAACAGCCGCTGCAATACATGTAAGTTGTGAAGTACCGCAACTGAGGCATCTGCTGCTTCACTCGGAGAAGCTAGCAAAACATTTCCATTCGAAAATGATACATGCGAAAAAAATCTTCGAAAAGCACTGAAGTTTGAGCAGAAGTTAAGAGCCATTCCGATTGCTGAAGAGTGACAACAGATGAAATAGATTATAAATCCATATGCAAGTTACCTTCACTCGAAGTAACTGGTGCAAGGTCTCCATCCGAAGTAAGATCATTTACAGCGTGTTTCCACCTAGGCCGTCAATAGAGCAGGAGGTGATAGTACTCACCTAGATAAAAAAAAATTGTATGGAAGGGGGGGCGGGGGGGGGGGCAAGAGTTACAGGGTGATTGAGAAAAAAATTCTAGTTTTTCGCAGAACACTCTGTATCTTAAAAGAGTAACAGTAGTCTAAACTAAAAATTTCGGATTTTCTTACCTTTTATAGTACTTTGACACCTTTTTTTTTATAAATAGGTAGTTAACATAACTTTTTTGCAAAAACTGTAAACTGGAGACCATCCTCTTTAATTTGACCTATTCAGGTCACATCGAATTTGCCGAAATTTGATTAAAATGACGTGTTTTTAGTTACTACGGGAACAAATTATCTTTGAGAATAGTTTTGACAATAGTTTTGAGAATAGGTCAAAAATATAATAACTCTTAACGGATACAGATACTACATAGAGTGTAATAGGTCAAATTAAAGAGGAGAGTTGACAGTTTATAGTTTTTATAAAAAAAGTTAAGTTAATGACTTTTGGCAAAAAAAAAAATATATAGGTCAAAATAAAATAAAGGTAAGAAAACCGAAATTTTTATTTTAGACCTCAATAACTCCTGAGAAGAGTACGCTGCTGGTTGTGCAGTCTTTGGAAAGGCTATGAAATTCTGCATATAATGAACTCTTAACTGTGACCGTACGCCCTGTACTTTTTAAGATACAGTATCTCGCAAAGAAAAATCCGTGTTACAATGTCGGAAAGAAAAATCCAAACAATGTCGTAAAGAAAAGTCCTGTGATATAGGAAATACTATAACTCAGATTATAATTATACATCTTAAATGTTTAGAAGATTATCGCGCTTTAATATAAGTATATTTCCCTGTAAAAAAAAGTTTACATGAAAAATCTATATTATTTCACATCAAAATACATATAATGGTAAACATAGAAAATAGAAATGTACCCATGAAATATGTAAAACATTATGCTAAAGCATTTAAAAGAAAAACCAGCCCCCCCCCCCCCCCCCCAATTGTACACAAATTCAGAAAGCACGCATTATAACGATATTCGGGTGAGGTGAGTCTGTTATAAAGTTTTTTACGGAAGAAAAGCACAATGCCATTTAATAGCACTCAGCAAGAGATTTAATTTGATATCACACAAGACCCAAATTGGACAAATCCTAGAGGTGTAGTTATCATCCCACCACAAACCCTGAAAAACGTAAATTTGTTTACACCGTCAGAACGCAGACCATTCACTCATTCTAAATCAAAACAAACCCTATGTAAATTCATCCACCTTTACTACATTCAAACTCTTTCGACACGAACGACTCCCTGAACACACAAAGTTATTTAGTCAAGCGCTTGTAAGTTGATAAAAGTTATTTAAAAAATTGCGAGATATAAATTTTTAAAGTGAAATTTTGTGAATAGTATTGAGCGATCATCTACGTACTTAGAACAGAGTTTATTATCCTGAGTGCAGTAACAGATTTATTATGCCAAAAGTTTTGTGTTGTTTTATATTGTATCATTTGTTGTACATCTGATATCATACAAGTTGGATATAGAAATTAAAAGAAATAAAATTGGATAAAAATAAACAGATGACTGTATGTATGCATCATTCATCACACTACAAAATGTCACAGTTCTCACAGCAAAATTTATTTACTAGACATTTCCCACAATCTTTTCGCTACAAAATCGTCTGGCAATGTAATTAGAATCCGACAAAAAATATTTTGTGGTGATAAGGTGTGTGAAATTATGAAATAGTAAATTTTTATGTTGCTTAGATTTTTAGTTTTTATAAAAATTCAAATAAGCATCTTTAAATTATAAAAATGTAATTTTATGTAAAATAAAGCCAGTACAGTTTTACTTTTATCGAAGCAGACGTTTATTCATTTTATCGAATTCTCTTCGAATCGTTGCACTAGTTTTGTACTAGGGTAACACAAAAGTTTCATAGGTATTGTACCTAGGCAACGCTCTTCTAATCGGGCGACAAATAAGCCAATTATTATATTAAAAGAACTCCGAGAAATAGATAATTATATAAATTTCAGTGAATTACGAGGTATATATAAATTTCTAATAGAACTAATTCCAATAGAAATATGTATCCATCTATTCCATAAGACGTAAGCAATTAACCAGACCTATACGATCCACATTATGAAGTTTAGTATAATTATCGTAAATTAAGACTAGGATAACGACAATGGAAATATTGCATGTTATCGGAAGCTTCTTTACATAGATTTAATTTAATTTAACTAAGTAGTATCGGATATTCTACCTGTAACCGGTTACTCTAGATGATTAAAAACATTCGTCAATTGAACATGTTGAACACGAAGGCAAATACTTTGGTAAACGGGCGGCACTAATTATCTCAGGTAGAAAGTACGAAGGGTGCTCAATTAAATGGCACAATCACACAAATGTTATCTTAACCGTAATAATTTACAACAAAATTGTAGCATATTTACTATCTCATAGTGAATAAAATATATTTAAATTTATATTCCTCCTGCTCTTGGTAAACCTCATTACCACATCGCTAATCAATTTATATGGTCGTATGGATAACATCTGACCTTATAGACCAAAGTTTAATGCTTACTGAGCCTCAAAACCTTGCATGTAAATACTAAGCGAATGTAAACATACCATCTAACGTTTACTTTTGTGTTTATATACATACTCACGTCTGTAGCTCAGTGGACTTCCTGTGCACGTGAATATTAAAAAACAAAATTACTAACACTACATAAAAAATAACGAACAGACAAGGAAAGTATGTCAGTTTGAAATAATATCGATGTCGCTTTGTACGTATACCTTCGATTCATGTAAGCACTGTTTACATTTTTCATTCTGTCCTTCCCTGATAGCTCCAACTTTCTGAGTGCTTACCTAGTTTATCAGATACAGTGTTTCTCTATATAGTTTGACCCAAATAGCCTTACAGGAATTTCAACTACTTAATTGAATAAGTTTCTCCATTTACAGAAACACTGAGTTCAATTCTCCTCCTATCTACAGATAACAGTAAGTTATATATCCTTAACTTTAAGGACTGTTAATAATGCCGATAGAATTTTAGTACGGAAATTTTCACGTGACGAATAAGTCAAATAAAAAACACTCGACAGTTTTAGGGAACATTCATCAAAGTTATTACGTTAAAATACACAGATCTTGTCGATTTTCTGTTCTATTTTCTACACTTGAAGGAAAACTTTTCCGTTGGGAAAAATATTACCTTTCAGTAGAGGTACTGTTTGTGAACTGTTTAATAAATGGCTATTTGCGAAAACTTCTGCAAGAGCTTCCGTACTACGTGGCACTAGCAAACGTCAGAACAAATTTGTCCCCATCTATTCAGGTATTGTTTTTTAGATTGGTAAAAATTTAAAGGGGCCATTCTGTAACATCAAAGTCAACACAGGCACACACATATAATGATTTAAATGTGTCGATTTAGTTCTGTTCTTTTTATATACGCGTACATATTATTACAAGAACTAATATTATGCGCTAGTTAGCAAGTTTTAAGAATACTGTTAAAATAATTATAAATATAATAGATACTGCCGAGATATTGGGACTGTTCCGGAAACCCCACATTAGGTATTAAACATTACTGTTTGCTTATTAAATGCAGTTGTAAATAATTAGGGAAGCTAATGTATAGTTCACTTAAATTTAGTGAACTAAGATTTACTACTACTACTATCTGCACACCTTAAGAATAGAGCGAATAAAGCTCTTAGAGCCTTTGGAATGTGTCGCAGAACTATCGGGAAAAATTGAGGACCCAAATCGATTTATTTCCAGCAAAACGTGTTTTAAGATCGCGACGGTTCATCTCAGACTAACTGTGTATGCTTTTTCTTCAGCTTTCCCAATTTTTTATAATATGAATTGTTCGCGCTTTTTATTTTTATAAACTGCTGACGCAGAAAAAGATTTATTTAATACTATGCCTTCATTCTCAATGGAATGGAAATTATTTTTTGTCAAGTATGAATATTAACGAAAAATTAGAAGAATTTTGGTAATTTATCAAGAATAGAATGGGAGTTCTATTAGTTAAGCAAGAGTAAAATGGGTAAATGCGAACATTGTGCACAGTTTATTTAATATTGATTTTTTATTATGTTTTCTAGGGTATGATCTATAATATTTATCCTCAATGTGCATCAAGAAAGAGGAATCAATCGCAGCGCTGAGGTTGCGTCTCAATCAGAGCTGGATTCATACTGAGTTCCACACAAACCCATCATATGTGCAGACTATCGCATCTAAGATCGTCAGGAACAGCGATCACTTCCTCGAGACTATGCTAATAGGAAACTTTCAAGTGAAAATTCCATCTACGGAGAATGCGAATCACACTCTGTGCTTCAGTAAATTGACAAATCCTATTATCTACAGAGATAGCTCCAAATCGAAAAAAAAACAACGAAGCGGGCGTTCAATGCTAGGAGACTCTTGTGAAAATTGAAATACACCTTAAAAACGATGCGACAGTTTTACAGGCAGAAATAAAAGCCATCCTTGTAGCGGGAAGGTATCTGTTTAACTCGGGCAATGTTATGAAAGTGATTGCCATTTGCTCGGACAGCCAATCTGCTGTCATGGCCTTGTTAAAACCTTTTACAACCTCGAAACTGGTATTGGAGTGTAAGTCCGCCCTAAATTCTATCACTCGGTGTAACGGGCTACTCGTTCTATAGCTACTAGATTACACTGATGTTAGCGGAAACAAAAACGCTTGGTGCGCACTCAGTGGTATACCCTCCGCAATCTGGTTTGCACCAAAATACCTTGCCACTAACATTTTTGTTTGGGCTGATTGCCAATACAGTCGTCTCTGGTTAGATGACCCCTTGAGTAGAACTCCAAAGGAACTGTGGCAATAAACCCATTCCACATTAAAAAAAAAACTTTTTGGCCAAACAGGCCAAGCCTGAGAACACTAGTATCAATTCTCACGGGGCACTCATTACTCAGAGGTCAGCTACACATGATGGGACTTCTTGACAAACCTATATGCAGCGGATGCGGATAGGAATCCGAAAACGAAAATGACTCATTTTCCCAAGACTTGTAAAAAAAAAACAAAGTGGATTGTGTATTGTTTACACATTGGTTTTGAATAAGCTCTAATATTTTATCATGTTTTTTTTCTTTTTGTTATTCACTCCTGGAAAGACAGCTATATGTAATAAGTCTTAAGCTTAAAATAAAAGATAGTAAACTTACTAGTTGCTCTAAGTACTGTAGCAATTTTTTGCTAGGTTACACTTTTCTTATTTTTGTTCTTGAATTCCGTCAAATTTTATCATATAGGCACTTGTGTGCCTCCACCTTTATAATTAATTTGACTTTAAATTCCTTATCCATATTATTTTTGTAAACACAAAACTGAGGTTAAGTAAGATCGAACAAATTTCACGCCCCGAAACGTTCCACAGTGTGGAAACCGAAAAGAAATTGACAGATTCAATCGAAATTCTGTTTTTCGGCAAATACAACATAAAAGTTGTGTTTTACTTAAAAATCGGAGATAAACAGACTATTTTCATTAGTAAAATTCTTAGTTTATCTTATTTCCCTTGATTATTTGTAAGGAATAAAAAAATTGGTAAAACGCTGGACTAAATGTAATCGACCTTAAAAGAGAGTATGTTGATAAATAAAACAATTTTTTGCCGAAAAAAAAAAAATATCTTTTATTGAAAAACTGACTTATCAAATGGCTGTGGTATCTCAGGTGCAATTACACTGGTAAGTATCTGTTGCATGAAAGTATAGTCTCCTTTGCCCTTACTACTTATGAACAGAAAAGATGAGCTACATATACTCGAAATGTTGTTTTATAATATGGATAAGAGTTAATGTTGTGATCTTACTCCGTATTCGCCTTAAAACACCAATTTTTTTCCTATCTTCTTACAAATGTAGTCAACATGTTTTTTAATGTCGGCTTACTATGAATAACAATGCCTGAATTGATTAATTTTTTCAACACACTTTAAATTATCACTATTCATTTTAATGCCCTCAGTAGGCTCATTAACAGTCACCGTCGAGTTGATTTTATTTACATTTTGCTTTAATTTATTCATTGTCAGCCACCCATTCATTCGTCCTAATTCTTAGTCATACATTAAAATTTTAATGTTCCACATCACAATTCTCACATTTCTTAGAATAGTCGTACCTACTATCATTTACAAATACCAAGAAAAGTAATCTATCCAGTACTGAACCTTGCGGTTTCATATAAGTGCTCCCCACTCTTGTTTTCTAGCATCTTCCATTCAAGCAGGTCTGAAACGACTCATACTTTTTCTCCCTAATTCCATATCGATGTAATTTTATAAGAAGTATTCTTCAAGCAACAGTCGAATTCAAAAAATACAGTCAGAACAAGAATGTTCTTTTCGAAAACGCGATTGCTGCTCAATAAGTAGTTTTTCTCTGCGCTGCCCTTTCCTAGATTTTCTCATAATTTGCCATCATGTTTATTGCCCGAAATTCCCCCACGTTGCTTGTGTTTTTTTTTATTTCCATGAAGTGTCATCAATTAATTGGCAATTCCACAATTTAATTTTTGAATTTAATTGATTGCAGGTAATATTTTTTCTGCTCATGTTCATGAATTGGAAATTGTCAAGAATCAATGGATATCTATGAAAGAGACAGAAAATCTTCTGATTTGGTGATTAGTGGCATACCCTGCAGTAACGCACCCAGGATTTGGTTTGGGGGGGGGGGGGCATAGGTGTCCCAAGTCCTAACAAGTCAGAAAAATAGGGCTTTAAGGTCGCGTCCAGCACCCATCTGAGCACATAAGGACTGCTATTGTAGATTAAAAGGTTTTATTTTATTTTATCGGACTTTGTAATGATATACAGAACACATTTTATACGTAATTTGTAAATTATGTTCAAAAAACTGACATTCTGGAGGGGGACCGGTCCCGTTCGTCCGTCTCTCGGTGCGCCCCTGATAGCCTGTTTGCCCGAAGATGATTTAAATTGTGTGGTTAACTCGCTTAGTACATCTATTGCTGCTGATAAATCACTCAAGCCTAGTAAAATATTTAGAATCAAACTTAAATCTTATCCTACATCTGGTGACTTAATTGAATCATCCATTTTAGTCACATTTCACTCTTCGGCTGCTAAAAATAAATTTATGAAATCTGTATATAAAACCAAAGGAACGTAAAGCAACAAACAGCGATACATAATTAAGGTGTTTCCCCTTAGGAGATCAATAGAGAAGGGGGTAATAGTACTCACCTGGTCAATCAAAAAATTGTATGGCAGGGGGGCGGGGGGGGCAACATCAACAGTTTAAGAATTACAGGGTGATTAAGAAAAAAAATTAGTTGTTCACAAAACACCCTGTATTTTAAAATGAACACGGTCACAATTAAGAGCTCTTTGTATGCAGAACTTCATGGCCTTTCCAACAACTGCTCAACCAGCCCCATACCCCTGTCCTCTCAAAAGTTACGAGGGTTTAAACAAAATATTTCGGATTTTTTTACTTTGACCTCTATTTACACAACACACATTAACATAACTTTTTTTATAATAACTATAAACTGTAGACTCTCCTCTTTAATTTGACCTACTATACCCTATGTGCTATCTGCAGCCGTAAAAGAGTTATTACCTCAAAATAAACCGAGTATTGCCGTTTTTAAGCTCCGGGAAATAACGCCCAAAAGTAATAAGTGAAATAACACCGAAAGTTCCATATAAATTTTAAAGTGTCAAATGTGAAATAATGTCTAAAATTTTTGGGTGTTATTTCACTTATCGGCTTGGGCGTTATTTCATAATGATATAAAATCCAAAAATTTAACAAAATTGATCCTGATGAAATAATGAAGGAAATATTTCCCAACGATGTGTGTAAAGTAAAACCGTGTCGCGCACCGGCGTAGGGTCTGGGGCGGCAGTAAGGGGTGCAGGCCGCATTGATATTCGATTTAAAGTAAGAACGCGTTGCACGTGGTTGTCGGGGGGGGGGGGGGTCGTCAAGGGGTGCAGGAATGCCTTATTATATTTCGAAATATGACCCAAAATTTTTGGGTTATCACTTAAAACTTTTGGGCGTTATTTCCCGGAGCCCCGTTTCTATAGTAAGTTTTTCAAAAAATAATTATTTACTGTCGCAAGATTTAAATAAACCGAGGATTGCCTTTTCTTGTGGAGAGAATTCTTTTTGATGATCTTGTTGAAGCATTCATGAATTTGTATTTAGTCGTGCAGTAATTTGTTTCTGATTTGTACTTTAGTTCCTGAAACATGGATGTTTTTTTTACCTGTTAAAGTTTTTAGTCCTAATATCAACAATTACTTTATATTTATTTTTTCTCGGACGGGAATCGAACCCATTCTTGTTAGAATCAGTCAATGATGGATAAAGAAAAATTTTTTAAGAACTTTTATTTTTAACGATTCTAAATCAAATTCATAAATACAAGAAGAAAAAACAACCGCCTCGTCCAAGGTTTGAAACCGGGACCTTCCGCTTGCTAGGCGACTGAGTCTACGGCTGAGTTCAATGATACTGATGCGTATAATGTGGCTGATCTGCCAAATTAAAATAGCCCTATGCTTTATTATGGTGAATCATGATGATGTAGCACGTGCCTTAGTAAGTATAAAATCACATGCCCCGGGTGTACGATGGAATTGACCCTCGAAATATCAGGATCCTTTTTAGATTTATAATCTCACCACTAATACATATTATTAATACTTATTTCACAACTAAGTATTTTCCTTGTATGTGGAAATATTCTAAAGTAGTTCCCATATCTAAAGATGATGGCTGCAGTGAATACAGAGCAATAAGTATCTATCGTTCTTCACCAAGGTCACCGAAAAGCTTAAATCCGCACAAATTACTAATCATTTTCGGAATAACAACCTATTGAATTGCTGTTAGTTAGGATTTAAAGTTAAGCATAGCTGCATTACTGCTCTGGTCAAGGTTTCAGAGAATATTCGACAGGCCATTGACAGGGATTACATTACGTTTTTGCTTTTACTGGACTTCTCTAAAGCCTTTTATACAGTTAATCATGATCGTTTATGTGTAAAGCTCGTTAAATACTTCAACTTTTCACTCCAGGTATCTAGGCTAATTGCCAGTTATCCAATCTGTATATATTAATGGAAGTTACTCGAACTCTCTCCCTCTTTTGGCAGGCGTTCCGTAGGGTTCAGTTTAGAACCCTCCATTATTTTCGTTGTAAATATATGATGTATTTGTGGTTATTAAAAACTGCAAGCCTCATTTATATGCGGACGACGTACACCTAGTATTTTCTAGACCTATTGGTTTGTCCGAGGATACAATTTGCTCTGTTAATGACGATTTTTATTTACTTGCCAAATGGACTCATATTACTAGTAAATCAAAGTGCTTAATTATAAGTAGACTATGTACTGACTGCTCCGATTTTATATAAATAGTGTAGTAATTCCTTTTATTACTTTAGCTAAGAATCTAGGTATCATATTTAATAATAGAATTACTTGGAGTGACCATATAAATTTCGCCGTTATTAAAATTTATTATGAGCTTCAAATCCTTCGGGCTTTTAGCGACATCACTTCCTTATTAACTCGATTTAAGCTAGCACAAGCTTTACTTGTACCGATTTTGTTATATGACTGTGAAATTTACAATGGACTCGATAGTATGTCGGAGAGGAAACTTCTGATCTCCTTCAATTCTATCATTAGATTTACTTCGGCGCTATGACCACGTTCACATTTTGCTGACACTCTGTTTTGCTGTTCTCTTCAGAGATATCTCAAATTCAACACAGTGTGCTTACTATCTATAGTTATAAAATTTTCGTGTCCAGATTATTTATTTAACTTTTTGCACTTCAATTGATCAAGTAGAGCATTAACTTTTATACCAACTCGCAGCGAATTTCTAGTGACAATTTTTCATCCAAACAATCAGTATTTCGAACTCTCTACCAGTTAATCTGAGGAACTCCTTATGACAGCTTTTAACGTAGTATTTTTATTCATCTTACTACTAGTATTTGTTCAACAAGGAACTTTTTTTGGATTCTCCGGTATATAACAAAAGCTAAAAATTGTTTTTAATTTGTTATTCCGTCACACAACTCTACTAGTGTTTAACTTCTACTACTTCTGTTCACTCTTTTATGTTCTTTTTTCTTCGTTTTCTTTTTATACTTTTTGTTTTCTTGCTTCCAACCTATTATGTATAATTAATAAAGACTTATATATTTACGTTCAGGTTTTTTGTAAGTATGTACAATTTATTATTTAGTTTGCTTTTACTTTCTCATTTTTGCTTCTTTTTTACAATAAAAATGTGTATTCCTCTACCTCGCTCTAGACTATTGGAGAGAACATCTTCAGCTGTCTATTACTAAATAGAACTATTTGTTATGTCAATTTACTTCTCAATATAGTTATTAAATGGTATGTTCCAAATATAAGTGATATCTATAGTAAGTATGAACCTATGTATTTACAATAGCTTGTTTAGAAAAAGTTTATGTAAATAAGACGTTGAATAGGAAAATGTGCCTTATGCCCGATAGGCGGAAGGACTTAATAATTTTCAGAACATTTATGTCGAGACGAATACATCCAACCAGATATGAAATATGTTGTGAATTTTAAGATCAACTGATTCCAATTCCGATGTTTGAAATTTCCCAACAATTTTTTTGTGGTAACCTATTCCTTAGCGTCGCAAATATGAGCAATTTAATGTAGTTTGTCCTGAAGTAATCCATACTCTTCGTAGTACTTACATAATCCATCTGAATCACGATTAGTTTCCCCCACTCAAAATTGCTTCATTGTGATTCCTGAACCTACCCACAGTGTGACATTATTGCGTGACTGGAAATGAGGCTTTGATTAAAAAAATCCTCTGTGTCCTCGACCTCTAATTATATCAAAACAGAACGTAGCTTATTGAATTCCTCAGTTATGAGAAGAACAAAAACCAACCAAACAGCTCAAAACAGTCCCCTTTTTACGAATTTTTCTTGAATATTATTTTTACTCTCCCTCGAAGCCACCTTCAGTTAATTCAGTTTACTTTGTGGATCGATATTATTCAGAAATTGATTCCACAGTTTGTTCCCCATCTATTTGCATATATTAAATTTCTATTCGGACTTCCGTAGGATGCCTTTAGTACACAGATATTCCGTCTCATCCGCTGTTTTGCTCATTACGGTACGCTATTATCCCTTTAAGGGGTTTCTTTTCAATCTTTCTAAGTTATTTTCCTTCTGGTATGATAATTTTCTTGCTTGAATGTGTCATCACTTCAGAGATAACAGAGTTTCATCATCATCATGAACAATTTATCCATTGCTGGATTAAAGGATTTACGATTTGAAGCTGTGCACGTAGACACATCTATTATCTATTAAGTTTGCATTAAAGCACTCCTGAATGGATAATCTGAGGGATTATGGGCAGGAATTTGAATCGTCGTACATCGCAAATGTGTATTATGTAGTCATGTATAGTATAATAACTTGACATGGGTGTTGAATATCATTTATGCTTTTACGAAAATTAATTATGTACATACACACCTGAGTTTATCAAGGTACGATGTAATGTCAGAAATTCAGTGGGGTGTTGTTGTTATTGCTGTTCTAAGATATATTTTTTTCTATTTTTCCTCTCATAGCAGATGGTAAAGGAAATTTGGAAAGTGAGTGAGTTTCACTGAAATAATTAAAAGACATTTTTAGGGAAATTTATTACTACATACTTCAAGAGCAATAAATTACAAGTTTTTCAACAGACTTCTTGAGATTGCTGTGCAGACTGTATATTTATAATACTTACATTTATTTTTATTTTTTTGTTTATATTATAAAACCAAGCTCAGGGGATACCCTATAATGCAAATCACAGCATGACAGGAAGGAGATAGGGAAAGGATTCTGGGACAAGAGGAAAGTGACGGAGGTGCTGATGTATGTCACTCTTGCACGTTCACAGATTGTAGGCCTGAGGGAAATCAGTAGATGGTAAACTGTTCCACATTCACACAGTTCGGGATAGAAAAGCATCACGGGATTTTACTCTACCGCCGAAAGTAATTTGAATGCTAAAATGAAGTGCGCAATTTGCAGCGCGAGTATTGCGTGCAGGAATGCTTCTACAAGGGATCAGACTAGACATCTCATCAAACATTGGCCATGCATGTAGCGATAGAGGAGCGAAAGGCATCCAACATTGCGGCGGTGCGCGGTCGATATGGCAAGTAACTGTCGAGTCCCCAATGAGATTGAAGGCTTTCTTTTGGCCAATAAGGCTCTGCTCTGATATGGGAATTGTATTCCATTCCCGGTCTGATGT
This sequence comes from Dioctria rufipes, assembly GCA_963924295.1. Classification (NCBI taxonomy): domain Eukaryota; kingdom Metazoa; phylum Arthropoda; class Insecta; order Diptera; family Asilidae; genus Dioctria; species Dioctria rufipes. The sequence continues at coordinate 79,122,996 of OZ002742.1, read as the reverse complement.
AGGACTTGTAGAGGAGCGCTAGATTCGATGAGCTGAAATATTTGTTACATCTTTTCAGAAACTCAAGATATTTTGATTCTTCTTTGGTAATAGAGAAGATGTGATCTGTCCAGCTTAACTTATGGGAAATATTAGTACTAAGAATGCATAATGACTCTGTATTGTAAATCAGTGTTCCATCAAAAGTTACGGGAGTGCATAAATTATGATATCGTTTTAAAGAGATAAGACAGCTTTGGGACTTAGATGCATTGAATTCAGCGCGATTCGCTTTGCCCCAATCGGGGATATTTGCAAGGTCGTTATTCAATGATCGAATCATGCGATTGTGATTGACAGATGTGGCATCCCTCTGGAGTCCGCAAGAATACCAAAGGATCAAGGCTGCTGTCATCGACAAAACTATGAATGGGATTGAAAGTCAGAGAAACAGATAATTAATGAAAATTATGAAGAGATACGGATAGATAACAGATCCCTGGGGCACACCGGCATTTATAGAGGGAGATTCAGATATAACGCCGCCTAATACAACACGAATAAGATGACCAGATAGAATACTCACAATCTGTAATAGAAGAGGAGGGAAGATACCCAGTGCTTTAAGTTTGGCTAAAAGAGCAGGGCGCCAGACTCTATCAAAGGCCCTTGAAGTATCTAGAGCAACAATTTTGGACTCACCAAAGTTGTGGAGACTACGGTTCCAATGTTCCGTAAGAAAAGTCAGCAATCTCCAGATGAGCGACCAGTCCAGAAGCCATATTTTCGATCGTTGATGAATTTATTGGTTTCTAGATACTTCAATAATTTTGAGTTAGTGACAGATTCAAAAACCTTGAACAGAATCGAAGTGATAGCAATTGGTCGATAATTTTAGAGATCGGTACCCTCTTATTTTTATGGAATTGGCTGAACGTGGACTGGTTTCCATACAGTTGAAAATTTTCCTGTCGAATAAGACATGTAGAGTAGTTTGAGCAGAGGTTTAGCCAAGGATGGATGAGGTCCAGCTATTAATTAACAGGGGCGAGAAGCCATCAACACCTGCGACTATAGAGACGTTGATCACCTTAAGGACCTTGAATACGTCCCTCGTTCGGATGTGTATCGTCTCTTGTACACATCCAGACAGGGGATGCAAAACTGGTGTCTGTGAAGTGGGTGGAAGACGAATACTTATTGATTCTAATTATAAGAAATTGTCTGAGAAGTTACATATGAATTTTGACAAGACCTTGATCAAATTACGAATGGATGATCATTGATTTGGTTCGTCTGTCTAGGGTATAATCTAAAATAATATCGGCTTTATCTAATCATGCTTATACAAATAACAGTACTTCAGCGCGTCTATCTCTCTGTCTGGCGGTCTGTCTACCTGTCCACCCACACGAACTCGAGAATGCGTTAGCTTATAGAGCAGAAATCGAGAATGCGTTAGCTTATAGAGCAGAAATTTTGCACATGGCCTTTTTTTTTTTTTTGAGATCGATGTTCGAAAATATGACGAAGAAAGTAACTCCTTTGTAAAGCACATTTTCATAAAAATAGTTAACTAAATTTCAAAAATGGACTAAATCCGGAAATCCCTTCTTGGGGTGTGCCATACAAAACTGTGGCTCTTCACTTTATTTCTTTGTTATTGTCTTCTAGAATATACTATTATTAGTCTTTGTCCATAGTTTCACTACATGTATTATGTTCTCGAATTACTTCAAGTAATCTAGATTATCAGATGTGCTCCAGCAGCTAAATAAACCAGGGCAGCAGAAGCAAAATATGTTAGTCCAATTAAATGTTGGTCTTTCTATATACTTAAAAGTCTTTTTAAAATTTAGTAAACACTTAATTGAAGTAAGAATCTTTTTTCATCGGAAAATCTTTGAAAAAGAAATTTCTTTGGCGTATATGGACGGCTGGAGCAATCCGTTCTGATGAGTATACGGTTCCTGCCGATACGAAACGCCCCCTTTTGCAAAACTCGTGCCAGTGGCAGTCTGTGGAGTACACTCTACACCCTGTGCCTGCACTTATCTTGGATCTGGCCGTAAATATTGAGATATCGGATGCTAGCAACATATTCTTTCCATCCCACTCACTCATTGCTTTGACGCCCCCACTAAAATTTGGGAAAGGTATTTTATAGTCAGTTTCTTCCTTGCAATCACTTCAGCTTATCTTCAGGAGTATATTGGAATTCCCGTGACCCTTCTTCTTCCACCAAACCCCGCTCTTAGCCTAACAGCATGATGCGCAAACACCAAGCTATTCCCACGCAATCCCTCTGGGTCTCTGACAGCATATCCAGGTTACATTTTCTCATACGTGCCGTCCACCAGAACGTACAGACGTACCAGAGGATCGTTCGGACGTGTACATCCAATCCCCAGTTGCCACTAAAAATTCTTTTGTACGTGTAGAAGGCCCACACTGGCCTCCTTAACATACTCTTCTAAATTTGCCTTCCAGCTCAGCTTGGAATCCAGTTTGATTCCAAGGTACTTTGTTTAGCTAGAAAGAGCAAGATACTTTCCACCCAACATAGATAGTCTGAAACTTTGCTGCTGCTTTTTCTTATAAAAAGTGCTAGCTTGGCTTTCGAGGGCTTTGCACTCAATCCACTTTTCTTGACCCACCTATACAGCTCCAGCAGCGCATATGCGAGCCTTTCACGAATAGTAAAGATATATTTGCCGCTTATCAGGATGTATATGTCATCCGCGTAGGCAACCGCCTTAAGGCCCTCTCTCTAACAAGAGGAATTCATCTATTACCAGTGGCCACAGGAGTAGTGATGGCACCCCACCTGTAAGAGCTAATATTTGTTGTGAGAAGCATTGAGTTGAGGCTGTCACATAGACCCTTATCAGTACCCACCATTCTCATTCCGTTATATATAGCCTCAATTATTTAAATTTTAATTAAATGAGGTCAAATGCGTAGTGTATCATACAAATGAAGTTCATCAAGGACCCATTTGCAACATTTCGCTTCCTTGCCAAATAGAATAGCACTAACTAGAAGTGCCATCTACTGTCCTTAAAATGAACTTAATTTATTGGAAAATTGAAATATTTTCCAATAAAGTCCGCAGTGACAGCCGTCAGCTGATTATTAAAGAAATTTCTTTCCAGTTTTTCTTTAATTTTTTTTTTTTTTTGCCTCTTTAAACAAAAAGAGTTTATTTTGCTTGGTCCTTTGCAACTGCAGCGAATACTCGCAAATTTTCTTAAACTTTGCCATAATTTTTACGAACAGTGAGGACCAGTCAATATTATTTGAATTTACCTAATTTTCATCCACAGTTTGTCAACTATTCATTTCCCTGACATAACTGAATATCAAATTAAGTAATTTTGGAGACAGCCTGTCTGTATTGGATTATATAAATTAGGTATGTCATTAATCATACGGTTTCATCTAAGGAATAATGAAATTATTAATGTTTATCTATACATACCATAAAAATAAAAATAAACCAAAAACCTACCTGATATGTAAGCATTTCTCTTACAAGAAAATTCTATGCAAAGCTATCAAATTATATAAATTAAATTCCTACAATTTACTTTATTTTGTTTTTTTATATTATTAAGCTAAGCTTACGGAATCCCCCTTATCAAAAGCACAGTATCTCCTTCCTGCCATACTGGGAAAGGAGTAAGGGATATGAGGATAGTGCCGGAGGTGCCGATGTATGTCGCCCTTAAACTTCCGCAGGCTGTATTCCGGCAGAAAAACAGAAGATAGTCAACTGTTCTACATTCGCACTGTTCGGGATAAAAAAGCATCACGAAATTTTACTGTACGGTCGAAAGTAATTTATTGTTTTTGAGATTACCGAGAAGGCATTTTAATTGTTCAAATTAAACCGATTTATTACTGGAGTTGCGGTTCAAGAACCGGTTTCAATCCTAAAAAAGATCAGGATACAAGAACCTTTGATAATTTAAAAAAATCATGACAAAGGAATTCTGATTCAACAATGATTTATAGAAGAAACTAAAAATGGATTGCGAATTTTTTTAATTAATTTTTATTAACCTTCTTCTAATAATCACATTTCTCTAAATGGCTCTCATGCATTTAGTGCATCGATATTTGCAATAATCCATAGCCTTATTGTAGCAATATTTGTGTAAATGCGAGGATGTTCACAACTCTCCCCCCAGATAACAATTCCCGCAAGACTGTTTCCTACAACTAGCGGTCCACCGAAATCTGGTAGGCACATGTCGACTCCTCCTCCATTTTTCCCAGCACAAATAATGTCTTGAGTTAAACTGGAAAAGGGTTGGCATTCATTTTTATTCCTTATGGTTATTGGTATGAATCGTAGCATCCCCGACTCATCAGTTATACTGCCCCAACTGCTGACCAAAGCTTCGGCTTCAATTTCAGGCTCCTCAGTAGCTAAAGAAAGAATACCTACATTTTCACTCAATTGTATATTGGTTGTCAATTTCAAAAGTGAAACATCATTTGAGATAGTCGGGTGAGTTATGACTTTTTCAATCTTGTAAACATCTCCAACAATTTTCCCGCCTCCAGATCCTATGCGAACCTTCACAGAATTGTAATCATACCCTTGTACACAATGAGCTACAGTAATTACAATGTTCGATAAAATAATTGTTCCAGCACAATGGATTCCATTGAAGAGCTCTACTGAAACTCGATATTTAAAGAACTCTTTGTCATCGACTACATCTACGACAGGCAAGCTTTCAGCTGGAACGCTAACAGCTACTCCTACAGCAAAACACAAGAAAATTAAACAGAACATCTTGATAGGAATATTCGGCGAAAACTGACTTTTTACAATTTTCGACTGGCATTTTATACTAGCACTGACTGCTCTACGTGGCATTGAAACTGTCGACTAAGCAAAATATAAAGACATCGGACTTTGAACTTATCTAAGCTGATTAGGTGGATCTGGTAAATATATTCTTTAGGATTATTTGTTGGAAACGTACATATACATACCTATAGTATAAAAATGGTGCACACACTAGTTTACAGTGCATTACAATGGAGTTCACTCATTTTAAATAATATTTACCGCCTTGTGATCATTCCATATTTATAAAAACAACAGCAGCTATTGTTCTGAAATTTCCATAAAGTTGATCAATAATGATCGTATACAAAGTAAAGAATTTGGAACATCATCAGGGTGAAATCACATTAAGTGCCTACTTCAACTTTTATTTAGAGTCTAACCAATTATCTGAGGTTTATTGCTTAACAAAATTTCCCCTCCTTACAATATATTTCCTAATCGATTCCTATTATCTTCTAAAATCTATTGACGCTTATAATGCTCTATTTTTGCAAAGAGAAGTAATATAGGATATAACCCTAATACTGCTATGATTTCTCCAAGCTACTTCTTGAAGACTGCGGTCCGTTTCGGTCTTGACTTGAGGCTACTAAAAGCTAGACCATATCCGTGGGATAAACTAGTTGCTCTTTTTCTTTGTGGATTACTCTCTACGGGATTGTTAAAATATATTTCCAATAGCGGTTAGAACGGATTATCAGTTTACGTTTGAGCGTTTTGCTTCTACCAATATAATGTAGGGCTTGGTTGGCTCTGATTCTCCATTTATCGAATCTCTCATCAAAGCGGATGTTCATAGAAAGGATCAGCAGAGATGGGCAAACCTGAGTGCTTGCCGGTGTTCAAAACTGTTGCTTGATGGGCCCAATAGGAATATCTCCGATTTTCTCATGGGGCTCGGAAGGAAACAATGTAGAACTGTGGTTGGCATCATCACTGGTCACAGCTCACTTCATGTTCATCTAAAAAGGATGGGAATTGTTGACAGCACTAAGTCACTAAGTCACTCCGGTCACATAATCTTTAGTCTTTTATTATTCCGTTTTGATATTTGTATTTAAATAACTCTTTGTTTTTGTAGGCTGAATTTTCTTTTCCCTTTTTACTTCTATCTTCTCTTATATGATTTCTTCGTTTTTAAATTAAATTAAATTTATTAATTTAGTCTTTAGTATAAGTTATAGTAATTGTTAATTTAAAAAAAAAAAGTTATTTTTTATTATATAATTTACAATTTTTGAAATAAATATGAAATATATCTAGAACTGATCGTTTTTACGATATACGTAAAAAACCAATATTTTTATGTGACAACACCAGGAAAGGATTGCCCAATTTCTCTTATTTTCGAAATTAAATTTACTTTTTTTTAAAAAGAGCCCGCGTGCAAAATGTCAGCTCTCTAAGAGAACGCCTTCTCGAGATATTGTGAGGGCGGATAGATGGACATGCAAAAATCAAAATAACTTTTAATATTATACGTGAGTGACCAATCCACTCTGCTCTACGATCATTATTTCTGTACGTTACAAATGGATTGATAAGCTTAGTATACTCTCTGATGCCATCTAGGGTATAAAAGGATTATAATAACAGTAGAAATTAAAACAAAAAATATAAAAATGGGAAAAATTAAGATCTAATATAAATAAAAACATATGTAAGTAATAATTAATTAGAAATACAGACGAAGCAGGATGTGCACTAATTAGAAGTGAGCGCATTGCCTAAACGTCAAAGGGCAGTAGATTCCATTTACGTGGGATTTGAAGAAAATAAGGGCGTTCTCCATAATGTGAGTTACATCCAAGAAAATGAAAACTTCTGGATGAATGCAAAAATCATTATTCTTGTAGAGATATTCGGGATACTTATTAATTAGTAATTTATGCAGAAGGGACAAACCATTATGTTTAACGTGATCAAAAACAAATGAATGCAATGAGATATTAGTACTATGCGGTAGTTTATTCCCAAATAGAGACGAACGGACTCAATAAAAGCTACTGTAAGTCTCATATGGCAGACTTTGGAAATAATAATGTACCGTACATCAAATGAGGGTACAATAAGCGTTCTTACGAATTTTATGCACATCTCAGTTGACAGAAGATATCCATGGACCAATAACTGGCGCAAGGACCTATACACTCTAAAAATTAAATTGGTGTACAGTAAGAAAATTTAGCATTCCGTTCAACTCGTAGATTTCTGACTAAGTTTTGATACGGTAAGATAACATTATTAAGTAAAACAGGAAACATATCTGATATATTAAGAGGATTTCTATATAACTCAAGATCAACCTATTTTCAATAGATCACTCAGATGTACGATGCAAATCCTCGTTTATACGAGAAATGCAGTCCTCTTGTAATCCAGTTGGTGTCCTGAGGTAAATCAACACATCGTTTTCAGAGATATGAATAGACACACAAATCTAGGACAACTTTGGGATCATTTAGAAATAGACTGAATAACAGAGGGCCAAGAATCGAGCCATGAGAAATACCATATTCAGTAGAGCGAAACTGCGATATTATGTTACGCACCTTAACAGCTTGTTATCTACGTAAGAGAAAGCTCCTAATGAAATTAACAGCAGATGAGTAAAAATTAAAATTGCTTGCGAGTTTATAAAAATCTACAGAATCAAACGCTTTACTAAAGTCCAGAAGAACAAATATCGTTAGGGAATCTTAATCAAGAGCTACCGAAATATGATAGGTTACTTTTAATATAGCTGTTTTATTGCTGTGCATTTGACGGAACGGAGCTAGCTCTGACTACTCGAATAGGCAGCTTGTTCTCCAAGTGTACGTAAAGATCGATGCACACTTACCGGCACGGCAAGAGCCGGAACATGCAAGCATCGATCGGCACTGACATTTTTCGTGCACATATAACGACATAAACCAGAAAGGAAACTTTCGATTAAGGTAGGTATCGCGAGAAAATTATAGAAATATAATCCCGTGTTAGCTACGCAACTAGACCAGCAACCAACAAATGCCGGACTGGTTTCTAGTCACCAATAATGACCGGCACTTAAGTGTCCGTTACGTGCCCGAATCTGCCGGTGCCGGTTGATGTGAATTAGCTAACTTGGTTTCATATAAAAATAGTTTGCCTGGCTGTGCCGGTAAGTGTGCATATATCTTTAGTTTCTTGAGTTCACCAGAACTGATTACTGCTTTATAGTTTAACTAAAAAGATTTTCGCCTCGGTCTACATTACAACCACAAGTCCTGGTGTGCAAGGTGATAGCCCTAAATATCCCTGAATGCACAATCTTCGAATATGGTAGATAATACACCATCGTGTTTCGATCAAATCTGTCATTTTCACTGTTAGCGAATCTGTAATTGAAGTGGAGTGAATTAACTAATCGACCCATGAAGTGATAACTTAAAACCACCAGTATCGAAATTAGTAACTTAGCTATGTTTTGGTGATACGTTCGCGGACGTCAATGCTATGGCATTCATTGACATTGTGATTCAAAATGACATGAATGATATAACATCAAAATTGATAAGTTACGTTATCATGCATTAAATTCTATATAGTTTTTAAATTTTAAAATTATGGATTCCATAGCAATTAAAATGTGATATTCTGAGCCCTTGGACAAAATGCGACTAATCAAAATTTGCGGATATCACAATGAACTTAAGCATAAATTCCATGTCCGTTTTTGCAGCTCATTAAAATTTTTACTGTCCGAAATCGTGTAAACAATGAAACATGATAGACTGCTAAGTGAAAGGGCATAGAATAAGTTCTGTCAGGTGTATTACAGAAAGCATGTCTTTTCAGAAATAAATCTAAAGTATTACAACCTATACATCTACATATGTTTGTTGGTTTCTTTAATCTGTGCAAGTTCACAATGCAGTGAAAGCCATTCTCATATGAATCAAGATGCAAGTTCCACTCTAGTCCAAGAAACCACAGTCCATCATAGTTATCGCATATAAAATTCTAAGCGATTGAAAAATTCTGCAACTTCTGAAAGAAGATTCCTATAATGACCCTAAATCAAAATCTTTATTTGAATTCCAAAGCAGACATTTAATGAAAAACATTTTTTTTTCAATTGATAGATGCCGAAATGTAATAATAATTGAATAATCTTGAAGGAAGTCAGATGATTCGATGACCACTTGTGCAGCTAAAATTCCACCTTTCTGAAAAAGTCGATTTTTTCTTGCTCTAATCTTTTTAAATTTTTTATTAAACTGACGACAAATACAGCTTTGCCAACATAGAAGTCATTTCTAAGTACTTGAGAACCGAGTGCACACTTAGCTTCTTCATTGTAACAGCTAACTACTTAAGAATACTAAATTGATATATGTATATAGTACGAAGGTGGTACCATTTTGTCTCAGTAGGCAGTCTTAAGAGAAGTCAGCACCAAGATGTGCAAGTTTCATACATTTTTCAATGCGAATTTCTGTAGCAGAATAATGATTTATACCTTAAATCAAAGATAACGAAGAGGTCTATTGAAAAATATCCTTACCTATTCAAGTCATACCGAAATTATTTTTTATTGTGATTTTCAGTCGCTGAGGGAACAAATTATCTTTGAAAATAGGTTTGAGACTAGCTTTGAGAATATGTTAAGATCTAATACCTCTTTAACAGCTACAGATAATATATAGAGTGTAATAGGTCAATTTAAAGAGAAGACTCCACAGTTTACAGGAATCTCGTATTTAAATGAAAATAATCCAGTTCTTCTAAAATAATCCACAAATCAGAATATCTTCCATCTCCATGCACTTTTCTTCCTTCTTTTTTCTTAGAAAAACAATGAAACTATATGACTCATTATCGACCTCCCCACTCCCTCGAACTTGCCTTTGTAAATATAGCCGCAAAAATGTCTATCTCTTTTATTTAACAACACGAATGAATATATCTATTCATTATTATACATTACCCTGCCTTCCTAAACCAGGTCAACGTAAGGTAAATTCTTGTACTCATTACTAATGCATTCCAGGTAATGTTGACAGTAATCTTAATCTAAGTCAGACATTCCTATTTTTCTCCCTGGGATGTTACAGGTTTAATCGTCTATCGTTCAGCTTAAACTATAAACCTGAAAAAATTTAAATTAAATCTTTCGGGTATTTAAAATGTAGCGGCAAATGCTGTACCTGTAGACGCTTTTACCTGTGGACATCCTAAATATATCATAAACTATTTATTGCAAAATTCAATACTGAACGCACCCGTGCAGTATTTTGTGCTTATAGCAACACTGGAGAGCCGCCAATTTCTTAGTTGTGAAATTGATGTCAAAGTTAGGTTGTGACAAATATTGGACATAAAAAGTAAATATTTTCTACATTTTTAATATAATTTTTATGGTAATTGCCTTTAGTATCAATTTAAATTATGTTCAAAGATGCATTACTATTCTATTAAAAAAAAAAACAAAAAACAAAAAAAAGTTATAACCTTTTGAGTTTATGTTGCCCGTATTTGTACCTATGGACGAAGAAATATTTGTACCTGTGGACTGTCTATAGGTACAATCATTATTTGAACCTGTGGACAGTTTTTTATATATTTTATTTTTGGTTTTGAGTCAAGATTTATTTATTATTTTTGTGTCTATAGCGCCTCGTAGCAAAGATTGGAAGAAAAGAATCAAAATATGTTCAGATGGCTTTACCCAAGCCGAACCATCGTTGATGTTAAGACCGGCACTTCAATTCGCCAGGCTGCTGAAAAATACAAAGTATCAAAGTCAACTATTTTTAAGTACCAAATTAAATAGCAATAATGATCTCAATAATAAAACGGTAAAGATTTTAACAAATAATGTTAAAAAAGAATTTCAGCAAGACGAAGAGATTCTACTATATGATTACTTAGAAAAAGCAGCATATTTACATATGGGTTTAGACACTATACAAGTTCGGGAGCTTGCCTATAAATTTGCTTTGTCCAAAGGAAATAAAGTTCCAAAATGTGGGAAGAATCTCATATAGGGTGGTTAAAGGGATTTCGTCAACGACCTCCGGAATTTTCATTGCGAAAGCCTACTTTAGTTGGAGCCACTAGCTTCAATAAAACGAATATTTTGAAGTTTTTTGATAATCTTAAGAAAGTAATGATTCAACATAACTTTTCACCGGACGGTATCTACAACGTAGACGAAACGAGTGTAATGACAGTGCATAAACTTGCAAAAGTTTTAGCTGCAAAATCAATAAGGCACTTGGGTTAACATAAAAAATACATCTGCCGAAAGAGCAATCAATAACACCATGATTGCCAGTATTAATGCCATCGGGAATTCCGTACCCCCTTTGATAGTATTTCCTATAGTTTTTTTTTTTAAGACAATATACTAAAAGGAGCTCCTCCAGGTACAATTGTTGAAGCAAATGCATAGGGCTGGTCAACAGAGCACATATTCAGGAAATTTTTAGATTACTTTATAACTCTTGCTAAGGCCTCAAAGGAACACTCAGTTCTTCTTATTATGGACAATCACGAAAACCATATATCTGTGGAAATGATAGATAAAGCTAAAGATAATGGTATTGTACTTTTAACATTACGTGCTCATACTTCAAATCACCTGCAGCCTTCGGATAGAATAGTCTTTGGCCCATTCTAGACAAAGTATTACACAACAGCTGATCAGTTGATGTTAAATAACCCTGGTAAACCTATTACTATATATGATTTTGCTAAAATCATTGGAAAATATTAGCCTGTTTCATTTACCCCAAACAATATCATCAAAGGTTTTGAAATTACAGGCATATGTCCCTTTAACGAAAATATATTTTCCGATAATGCTTTTCTATGTTCGTATGTCACAGATCGCCCTGAGCCAACTTCCATTGTTCAAAACGTAACTGTGTGCCCTGAACAAAAATAAACTGGTGAAAATGTCCACATACCAACGACAATGTATCATGAGTCTACAGTGACTGAAAGGATCAATGACTTACAAACCTATAATTCGACTTCGCTGAACTCCTTAGATGTACTAAACAAGCGCCCATTGAATGAAATTATAACGCCAGAACTAATACGCCCTTTTCCTAAAGCGTAGCCTAGAAAAAATACACAACGTGGAAGAAAACGTGGTAAGACCAGAATTTTAAATAGCACACCTGAAAAAAAAGGAAATAGTGAAAGAAATTGAGGTCAGAAGAGATGTATGAGGCAATCTTGGAAGAAGCTGAGAATACCATATTGTAGTTCCCAGAAGAGGAGATACAAGTAAAGGCAAGACATCTGGAGGATTAGTGCTATACTGTCCGTCAAAACACACAGCAGGCATAGTTTAAACTCCGCCATTTAAAGGGAAATATTATGAAACTGTAGACATAATAACAGTTGAAATAAAAAGAAGGTTTGAAGACAATGAGTATTTACATACTAGATTCAATTTTGTGTTTTGATGAGTTGGACAAAGTTTTAGTCTGTTCAACATTTAAATATATAATTATTGTGGGGAAATTAATGAGAACAATACAAATCTGTAATTGCAATTATTTTTCAGGTATTAGTTAAAATTCCTTTCAAATAAGAAGAGGCTACTATTGTGAAAAGCTACTTGAATGAGTTGAATGGTCAGAGCGAAAAAATATTACAATTTCTATACTGACTATTTGCATCAGTTGCAACAATCGAGTGTAGTACTGCTGCGTGCGAATCTACCTTTTCGACACTAATTGCTATCAATAAGCCTAAAAAAATGTCAATTGTTAATAAGATAATTGCAGGTTTGGTATTTTCTGCTTTTGAACGGAAAAGAACAGACAAAAAAGATATTGCCGAAGTGGTAAGAAAATTCCACAATATGGTAAATCGAAGACTGCAATTATATTGAATATTTTTACCATATTGTGTTTTTCGTTTGGTCCATTTATTTCTTCTTATTGCAGGTACCCGTTTTAGTTCACATATAAAAAAATGTAATAAAATGAGGATTCTAGAAGCTTAGTTTTTCAAAAACATGTCCCTTCACTTGAACAGATGTATCCCAAACGCACCGAAAATTTGCGCCCTACTTGAAATTTCGAATGCCCTACCTTTAATTTGGTTCTAGCTACGGGCCTGCATGCGACACGTTGTAATCGAAAATCCATTTGAAAAAACACACATACATTTTCAGATGCCATTTTTTTTGTTAAACTATTAAAATTTCCCATATATAGTTGGCATTTTAGGTTAAATTACTTTACAATTCGAATGATGTGGTTCTCAAAACATTGGTAGGTTGTCATTCAATGCTGACATTTGCCAACGGTTCATATTACGCTTGCTATAACTCAATTCTAAATTAAATCCCCTTTTGTGCTACGTGGCTTTGTTCAATATCCTTTGGTCATATCTTTCATCTGTTCACTTTTTTGGAGATCCTCTTTTTCTTCAATGACCTGATATGGTCACATTTTAATTAGAAGAACCAATGACCAATGAACAAAACGCCGCAAAGACACATTTCTTTTGATACACATATAATATTGATACCAATGGTACCAATGATATTAACTAGAACACCGATCTGGTGGTGATTCTGATCTTTTGTCGTACTTTTATGCCACAATATACGCCTAAATGTAATGAACTTTTCTACTGACTTTTTCGTGATTTTATTTAGTTCAGCAAGCTTTGCATTACGTACTGGAATTGACACTTCACATTGCAAATCCATAATATTATTTAGAATTTAAGCACTTGTATAGCTCTAATTAGCTATAGGATATCCATTTACCACAGTATAAAATTTTTGTCACAACCTCGGAAGCAGTTGACTAATCTGTCGTACTTTTAGGCGTGTATCTGACATTAATTCAAGTAATTCATTTTAGTTTATTTTGTGGTTGATGAAAAAGATAAATCAAAATGAATGTGGTGAATATAAAAGTTCGACAAATTTGACGTGAAATGTCAAAATATGTGATTAAAATATACGCCTAAGCTACGACAAAGAGATCTGGTCACATTCCAACAGTTAGGAACTCGCTATACCTAGGCAATACCGCTTTAGTTCTGGCCAATTTACATACATAACGACATAGTATATCTGCCGACGTGAACCACGAAAAGATGGGGCTCGCCTGTAAGTTACATCAGCACCTATAAAAATTTTAAGATGGTAACGTTCCGCATCATATCCCGAGTATTTATTTTTCTCTATAAAGTCTTTGGTATTACCTTAAGTGTCCAAATACAGCCGAAGTTTTCAGCGCCCGCCCGAAAGGACAGTAAATCGTATATTCCTCCACTAAGAGAGTCACAGACTTTTTTTTTTTGAAACGCCTCAGGCAAAATCATTTAAAATAAAAAGTTTATTTTAAAAGTAAAAAATCTCAACATCTTAAAGATAAGTAGAATCTTTCATTTTACTTAATTTTTCATCTATTTCCATGCAGAATGATATAACCAAAGATGACATACGTCTAAAGTGAGAGCATTTAGCTTTGTTCTCGCCCTCTTAAAATCAAAAGTGAAAAATGATTTTTTCTTATTTTCGCTTTTACTGAATAAAAACGTGATTAATGACAATACAAAGTTTTTCTCACCTGGTTAACCTAGATCGTTTGGTATTCAACACAGAAAATCTTCAGCAAATCTTTATCTCTTTTTTAAAGGAATTGTGTCAATTTTTCACTTTGGCTCCTTTCGTTTTTCTGTCTGAATTGCTAGCAAATATATACATGTGGATGTCTGTCGCTTTTAACAAATATATAAATGCAACAAAAATGAGATTTTGAGACTTTTCTGTATGTGCACATGAAACGAGGTTCAAGAGGTTTGTGGCAATGTCAAAATCCCAAAGCAATAAATCCGTTTGAAACGATTCCTTGATATGTTTGCCTTAATGTTATTTGGTACGAAAAGGCGGCAATTTCATCAATGCTCAATTTAACTTAATTGTGTTGTTTCTGCAAAGCACCATTTTGACGCTACATATATGTTCATATATACAGACATAATGTGTTCTCTCTCTATTCTGTAAACCAAAATTGCCTTTATTTCAATTTATTTTTCATGCTGCCGTAGCAAAAGTATTGGGGATGCACTCTTAACAGATATCTAGAACTCACGAACAAATACTTGAAATTTACATAACTACTGTCCATTGTCCTAGTTCTGAGCGACCATTATTTCAGCCTCAAGCAGCTTATATGGAATAAAATGTGCAATTTAAAGTGCTTGATGCTTAAGTCTACCTTTGCACAGCAATTCGTTTCTTTATTTAGAAGGTGCAGTCATGTGTAGGTAGAAGGTGCATACATATGTAGGTATTATCCTTGTGAAAATTATATTGAATATCGGGAACTTTTTCAACAGCAGTTTGCCTTTGAAGGTGATTTTCGTTTTTAAATAAATATTATAACTTGCTCAATAATTGCCCGGGATATACCAAATAGAGTTGATTATTGCTCGAGTAGTTATTGGAAAAAGTATCAACTAGTGATGTACGGATAGTGGTTAAAACTTAGAAAGCGCGACCAACTTCCTGGAAAACAAGAAGAAGAAACTTCAAACTATATTTGAGAATACTCAATAAAAATTTCTTTAAGTTTGGTTTTAGAACTCAATTACATCAAAGATCGTACAATTTAAGCACCCGTCGATATGAATTAGTCACTGAGCCCCATGAAGCTTCCACACGTATCACTTTTCTGATTTGTCTTGGATTAAAGGCACTGTGACCACGAAAATCTATCCTCCAGAATGTAATTTACGCAAGGCTCCTGGATCCATATACATATTTTGAAAAACAATCTATATCACCAAAATCTTCCAGTCCTGTTAATGAGGAGCATCAGGTCTAGGTGATGAAGATTTTTCAACTCTTTTATGGATAGGAGGGTAAAACCTAGAGTATTCAGCCTACTCTGAGCGAAGGTCGGATAAGCACACAAAACGTCTTCGGTTGTCTCAGGCTCTTCTTCCAGGCAAGACAGACACTCAGGGCTATCAACAACTCCCATCCTTGCTAGATGAGCGTGAAGCGAGCTGTGGCCAGTGACGATGCCAACGAAAGTTCTATATTATTTCCTTCCGACCCCCATGAGAAAATCAGAGCTATTCCTATTGGGCCCATCAAGAAACAGTTTTGTGCACCTGCAGGCTCTCCCATCTCTGCTTATAAACATCCGGTTTGATGAGAGACCCGACACTCGAGGTGGCAACGCCTACGGCGGGTTTCGGTCCGAGGAATGGAGAATCAAAGCCAGCCTGAGCTAAAAGGTCAGCATGATCCCCATGTGATTTCGAGACACCTTGTTGTGGATAAACAACTTATCCACAAGCGACGTACAATCCCCCAGTAACTTAGATGAATCTCTGGCAGAAAAATGGGAGCCAGAATTGATTTCCAACAAGCAAACATATTCATACATAGTATCCTACTCATATATGATGGTGTTCCTAATATTACACAAGGTGGATATGAACATTAATCCAAGCAAAACAATTTTCTGGAGATAGAAAGGATCTTTTGAAAGAAACTTCCAAAAATATAAGCCTTTTACCGGGTATAATTGTTTAATGACTTTCTCTTTAGACATGAAGCGTCATAAAGCATTTTATTGTGTTTTTTACCAATAAATGTGGTTCCTCAAAATTTTATGAAGAAATTTTGAGAGTGTGTTGTGTGTTTCGATCCGTAGTATCGGGCGATATCATCAGGACAGCAATGAAACCCTGAACTGCGTTCTGTCTACACTACAGTGAACTCAGATGCCTAAAAGTTGGTGGTGGATATATAAAAATTTATTTAAAAATCTAAATCATCATTTTAAGCAAAATGTGTTTTCTTCACAATTAAAATTATTTTTGGGCGATTCATTCTAACTAAATAGAAATCGGGAATGATTTTTACTCTTTCGAGACTCGTGTAATACACATTAAAAAATAAGTACCGAGGTACTATCAGTTTTTGGCTTAAAGCTTACAAGCCTCTAATGACGTATACCTTAAGTTAAAGAATTTCTAAGGCCCATTTCTGACAGGTCGGTACAATATTGGCACGACGGTGACTCGGTAAGCGTGCAGCATACCGAGCCACTGTCACCACCGTGTATATAAATCAATACCCACACACGGGTCTGGACTGCGCGGTTGAGATGCAATATGTTTTCGGTCTGCAGCGTTGCAACATGCCTTGTCAGTAGAGAAGCGGCATTTACCGAGTTGAGAAGTGAATTTTGTCGTGAAATTAACAAAATGTCTGCTGATTTAGTCCATAGCATGTCTGACCGTAAGGGAGCTCAATGCGGTACGACATCGACGGGACCAATGTCGTACTGATACTATGTCGCTAATGTTCCACCCGTCAGGGAAGGGCCTAAGTAGGCCTCAAATTCTTTTTCAGTTACATTATCCCAAACTCTTTGTCTTTCTGGATGCTGACTATTGTTCATAAACGCTGTTTGCCTTTATAATGATGATGATGCACATAACGTCGTTGGAAATGCATTTGAATCTATCTGTTGAGCGAATTGGACCTGCGCTTTACCGAGTAATGTTATGGCTTAAAGCTCGAATGCTGAAAAGATTCGGACGCCATATAGTACCATCTCTGCCACGTAAAACGTTACTATGAGCACTCGGTCCTTTTGCAGTATCGTCATTAGCTTCTTCGTCGCTGAATTCATTATCTCTCGACTACGTTATCTTCATCACTTACATAGTAACACCTGACTTCCGAGAATTTACACTAGGATTTTTCTTATTTAATCTTAACTAAATTTTATTACGGTATATGCTACGAATTTACTTTCAATTGTAGTGAATACAATCACGGTAAAAGTTAGAATTGGCATCAATGTATAAATTTCTGAAATCCGAAATTGCTGAATTCATTTTTATTAAATTTTATTTGGAGGATTTATTAAGTCACTTGAATTCACAAGATGGCTACATTGATGGTCATACTAAAACTTACTTTTTTCCTATGGATTTATACATTTTTTATATAAATTATATGTACCTGCCTACCCGAGTAGCCGTATGTATATGACTATAATTTTTTTTTTTTTGAATATGAACACAAGGGTGAATCGAATCCACAAATGTTTACATAATTTTTGTTCAATTATCAACTGGTCAAAATTAAGATTTCCACGCAAAAATGACTTCGATATTGCTTAGCTGAAAGATTTTGCTCGGAAGTTTGTATAGTCTTGTTTTAAAGCTGAATAAATTTGCAATCACTTTGTTCTCCTCTTAAATTTTCCACAATTATTATAATATTAGTTTGAAGCCTTCGCAAAATATTAGAAAATTTTCAGTTTAAATCAAGTCGGACTTAGATTTTTGAAGTGTTTTTGTTTTAATCAAAAAACTTAAAAAAATTGTTTGACGCCCGTATTTAATTTTGTTTCTCTTTTAACTTTTTTATTGGGTACATATTTGTTTGAGGTTTGAAGGTTTGTATTGTAAGCTATATCTATTTGCATGAATTTCCATTTACCGATTACTCCAAAACCGAAAAAACCAAGTACCTGTTTGTACTTAGTTTTTTCGATCTGGGAGCAATCATCAAAAGCAATATTAAACCTTATCAATTAGCTCCATTATATATATTAGGTTAGAGTAGCGGCCATTGAAAAAGACTATACGATCAACTCCACTCAGACCATCTATGGTTTATTGTGACGCCGCCTTTTTGGGATCCGACCTGGAAAAAATTTCTCATATTTAGGGGGTACGCCGAAACAAGTCACATGAGTTAAAAAACTTTACCATGTCCACCAACTTCTTGTGTTCTAATTCCCTCAATGCGCAGAAAAAATAGCTACCAGCGTATACGCCGAACGCTATTATCCTTCACCTCGTCCATACAGTTTCAGCAGAAGCCGTTGTATGGAGCTTGGATACAATCTGCATGTTTTCTAAAGAGGCAGTGTACCGTGATAACTGCAATAAGATTTCGCACATCATTCCAGCTTTTTCGCCCCACAGCTCTCTTGAAATCGCGAATTTGGTCAGTTCTTCCCATCTACGATTTGCCAGCTTGTAATCCTGTAAATCTAGAATCCTCTTCGTTGATTCCAGGGGCTAACATATGCATTCAGGGAGACAGTAAAATTCTTTTATTTGAAGGAATGCTGAGTATACACTGGCTACCACTCCCACATCCATTCTTTGACCATCTAAAAAAACACATACAGGGTATCGAGTCGAGATGGTAAAAAATTTTAAGGGTCGAAAATACAGCCTATTTGAGATCGAAAATGTTATATAACATTTTTTCGTAGCTTTCGAAGTTATAGGCGATTTTCGATTTTTTTAAATTTGTTAACCTTAAGTCACCTTTTTGACTATATAACTCAGTTCAGACTGTTCACAAGACGACCATTTTTCTTGTGTTTTATTCGTATTATTACAGGCTCTCATTCGGTGTAGCTCTCCGTTTTCAAAGTCATAAATCTCGAAAAGTAGCCCTATCAACAGATAATCTGATTCTCATAGAAAATATCACTCATTTATTTCCTTTTATAAAAGTCCAACACGATTAGTCCACCTTAAGTATTGCCAGAATAACAGTAAATACTTGCCTGCAAGATAGCTCTCATAACTTCAGCAAAATTAGTTCGAATTGCAAGAAATCTTTTAAAGATGGAAGAATCAATGTACCTGAGGCAAGCACTCTCACGATTCTTTTACTGTAATAAACAAAATTTATTTCTGAGACCGTTGGCAATTTATTTTAGATCATAAACCCTAAACGGTATTTACTAGCTAGCTCCAAGTTTTTGGGATTTTTTATTGAGTAGAAAGAGTTTTCTCTATAAATCAGTTGTGTAAAAAATAAGTTGAGAAATAGACTAGCTATTGAAACTGCAGATATAACAATGCTGGTACGATTTTCAATGAAACCTCTTAGTTGTACACATTTTAAAATCAGCAAACAGATGTTACAAAAAAAAAAAACAACTCTGAAGAGCTCTACAAAAGCAAGTTTCAAGAAGATGATGACGTTCTCTAAGCATTTTCATATATTTAGATTACTTATTTTGGTCTATACTGAAGTGAAATAACGCAATATGTACTTTTGATTATTTACAGGAATTTATAATTTAAAATACCTATAAAAATATATGTATAGATATGGAATGTATGCGGATACATTTGCAAATTATATTTAAATAAGTATCTAAAAAAACTTTTTAAAACTCAAGAATTCAATGAATTAGTTTCATAATTAAGCTTAGGGAATTTTTTTATTCTGCCTTAGTAGTTTGGGAAAAAAAATTTATTCGGACGGAGAAAAATTCAATAGTCCGTCTGGTAATCCTCCACACGCAACCCTATTACCTTAGTATGATTCCTGTGATAAATGAAAGTGATAAATATATTACAAAACAGGAAAAAAAAGCTCGCATTGGTATAAAACCAAGTCTCACGATATCCTAGATAAACGCCCGTATGAAATTTCGTATAGTAATCCTTCTGCGCAAGTTTAATTCTTGTCGTTCGCTTTTATTTGTAGAACGGTTCTTCGGGCAGAAAAATTATCATAACCAATTTCATAGGATTTCATATTCTGAAGAGCTTTTCAGTACAGGACTAATCCTTTTCATAATTATATGGATAAAATCTACATTTTTTGTATGGCAACATCAAGAAATGGTTGCCCGAGTTGGTCCATTTTTGAACTTATTTACAATTTCTATGAAAACGCCGTGTACAAAATTTCTGTTCTTTACGTCAACGCGTTTTCAGGCAATGTTCAAAAAACGAAACTTTTCTGTGACAACCCTACGACGGAGTTACCCGATTTGTTCCATTTTCGAACTTAACCCTTAACCACAGACGCGTGGTCCCAGGGACCGTTAGAAGTCTAATTCTTTTTATATCATTGCCACCATAAGTTATTCAGTTCTTGTTTTTGCAGTAGCTTCCTAGTTTTTAGCTCTGTACCGACTTCTGATGAGATAAGTATGATTACTTCTGGAGGAATGTGTATATAACGGTCCGCAGGGCCGCGCGTTTGGGGTTACGTAAGCATTTTTGTTTATAAGGAGTGCATATTTTCACTGAAAATTCCGATTCTAGTATAAGCCAATTCACAGAAAGAGTAAAAGGAAGTGATAACAAACTTTGAGCCTCATTATGACATATCAAATTTTGAAACTTATAGAAATCTATAGAAATGTATGGAGCAAAAGCAATAAGAGCACGCCTTGCACGTTTCCTGTAGCCCACAATTTTTAATGTGATTTTCTGAATATAAGGTGGTATGGATCCCAATTCAATGAAATTAATGAATTTTTCAAATATTTTTTTTTTATTTTGTTTCCTTTATTTCTCTATATTTAAACCATTATAATTTTTACGAACTTTTGAGACATACTAGTATTATGAAAATATTTACTAAATCAGAGCTGAAAAACCTAAACAAGTCAAATGAAGTATGATTCTTATCTTCCATTGATAAGACATATATAAATTTCAATATTTTGTTTATATTATTCAATAGTAAGCCAGTTTAAATAGCGGTCCGTGGGACCACGAGTCTGTGCTAATGTGATAGATTTATATCTCTGTAGTTAACGATTAAATCTAAATTTTTAGCTCTCTTATTGAACACATTCTGGAGTTATCGTGAGGTCAGGACAGTCTAGTAATCACGCTATACAGAAGACAAGGTGTGTTATATATGGGCCTTGACCTGACGTAAAGATGGAAAATTTTGTATGAAAAGCAAATAATAAAATATCAAAAACATCTTCACGCAATTTGTTTGCCAAAATTAATCAGAAATATAAGCAACCCCCGTCGCATAAATATGGCAGTCCATTGTTTTCTGTATATCGTGACTTGAGTTAACGTGAACCAATAAGGAAGGAAGAAGGATAGAACATGCAAACATAAGTATGCTTCTGCATGTGGGACTAAATTGAAAGGTTTTTATGAAAGCTCTCGCTACTTTTTAAATTTGGTAGCTTGGAATCGAGAGCTTGAATTTCTGCCATTCGTAAGTAAATTCTTTTTATAATTTTATTAAGAAAGCTGTATAAATATGACCACCTTGAACTTTGGGTGAATTAAGTCGAGGTAGATCTGTCCTTGTTAGCTTCCAAAATTTCATTTCGTTTTTTCTTAACGATTTTCGTTAAATGGTCACGTAAATATTGGCAAATTCGAAGGCCACATACTCGCAATTTAGTTAAAAGATAGAAAAGAAAGTATACTTTCTATAACACCAATTCAGCAATACCTTTTATATGTGTGTTACACTTTAGAATGAACGCCATGGCCAGTAAAAATCCCATAAACATTTTCATTAGTTTTTATTTTCCCGAAGTTTTCTTCAGTACATCAAACTGACTTACCGTTTTCCTGATATACCGGAATTTATATGGCAATCCTACATAGCAATTGGACGAATTAATTCATTTTGAAAATTCCATCTGAAATTTGAATGTTATTACTGCATTCAAAATTTTAGAAATGCACAAGTACCCAGAAATATGAACGATCAAAGTAACAATTTTTGTATGAAAACCGTACAAAGGAGTTGTTTGTCCAATTTTAAACATAGATCTACAGTTACTATAAAGGAGGAGCTTACTAAATTTCTAATCCTTATGCGAACGTGTCTCAATCAGTGGGCAAATATGTAGGTACAGTACATATATAGTGAAAAACTAAATTTGTATATTGCAATACTATGAAAAATTTGCCCGATTACCTCCATATTCGAAATTTTATCTAGAAAAAAAATTTCATCTCTCCACGATGCCGCATCACAAGTACTATGCAAACATATGTATGTAGTGAAAAGCGGACTATTTTGGACCAAGGAAATAAAAGTTAGTCGGTGATTCAAATTTCTGGTCTAAAAAAATAAATTATCACTGACTGAAATAAAAAAATATAAGAAAATTGCAAAAAATTAAATCGTTATCTTGCATACTTTTCATACTTTAGATTATTCTACATCTCTGCTTTTATCCATCCATACAAATGACCTTAATTTTCACTAGAAAAGTCTGCATTCAAAATTTACACTTGTTATTATTGATCCTTCAGCAAATAAAACGGAACAAACAAACGGACACGTTTGCGTATAATTTTAAAATTTCTGTAATTACTGCTGAAAAATATTAAAAACGTTTACTTAAACTGACATGAACTCTGTATTAAGTATAAAAACTCTAAAAGGTTTCTGATGACTCACATACAAGTAATTAAGTATACACTGAAAAGGAGTTATGACTCCAATATTTGCATTTCATTTCATTTCAAATGCACTTTAAAGTTACACAATCTGGTATTGTCAGAAACATTAACAAAAGCTTTTGTACCCTTTGATGTGTATGATCGTATAACATCTAATTATCATAATGTTGTCGAGTTGAGCACTGATTTGCAATAATGACAATTGGTCATGCTAGCTGCGTCATGTAGAGGAAATATTGATTTACTGACCAATATAAATCTGTAATGACTACTTTAAATAATAACGTTTGATACAAAATATATATAAGCGGGTACAAGGAAATAAAATCTACAATAATTACTGGTGGAAATTATTTTATCAGAGAGCTTGTAATGTCACAGGTAGGTATCCTAGGTATCCGCTAGCAATTAATCGCTAGCAGTTTACCTCTGCGTCAGTTTATCGCGTAAACAATTTGTAACCTACAATTGATCGCTAGCATATTTTATCGCCTGGCCATACATATTATTTATATATAGTAAGTAATAATATAATTTAATAAATAACTTGCAACTAAGGTTTGTCTGGACGTGTTATTTAAGAATTAAGTACAGCTACAAATGCAAGCTATATCCTAGGTATAGGCAAAAATAACCTATAAATAAGGTAGGAAATGAAACGAACGATCCGAAATATAAGAAGTTGAAATTTTGATGGCTTAGCTCTTCCAACGCAGTGTAGGGATATAGTTTTCACAAACGAATATAAAACATCATGCAATGGACAATTGTTTCTGCAATTTGATTCCGGACCTCAGGACAATAGCATGCTAATTTTCAGTACGAAAGAAATTTGCTGTTGTCAGCGCGAAGTGAGCAATGGTAAGCCGATGGGACTTTCAAAACTGTTCCCTTACTTTTTTATCAACTGTATACGATAGATGGATTCAAGGACAAAATATCGCTTCCATTAGTTTATGCATTATTGCCTAACAAGTCTGAAGAAACATATGTATCCCTACTGGAGTAGCTAAAAGTATTGGAACCGGCTATGTCTCCGAAAACAAGAACGATAGATTTTGAGATGGTGATGATAAATGCTTACAGAAAAGTTTTCCCCGACGCTTCGCAACGAGGTTGTTCTTTACACTTTTCGCAATGTATTTTTCGTTCCATTCAGAATAATGGATTAAAACAACGTTATGAAACTGATGCTAATTTTTCTTTAAATATGCGAATTTTGGCAGCAATTGCATTTGCTCCCACTCCTTTTATTACGATCGTTTTTGAATATTTGTGTGAAAATGGTATTTTTCCTCCAGAATCGCAAGAGGTTGTTGATTATTTTGAGGATACATGGATTGGACGCCCAACCAGATGACATCTTCTTCGATTACCAAAGTTTCCCCATGAAATGTGGAACGTACACCAGTTTATTCTTGAAGGATTACCAAGAACGAATAATTTTTTTGAAGGCTGGCATAGAGTATTTTAGGAACAAGTCGCTGCTTCTCATCCCAATATTTGGAAATTTATCGAGTGTATTAAAAAAGAGCAAAGTATTAACGAACTGCGCATTGAACAATATCTAATTCGAAGTGATACGGGCAACAACAAAAAGAAGTATCGCGACTATGAAGAACGAATTAAAAGGCTTGTTGATGAGCGGGATGGTATTATTGGTTATCTCAGAGGTATAGCGCATAATCTATCTTATTACTAATGTGAATACTGTGTTGCGAAATTTATATAGTCTCTTAGTAATTAATTAAGTCTGAAGATTGCAGAAATATTCATTTTTGAGTTTTTACAGTGTACTACGTCTTACTTAATGTTATAATTAATTTAGTTTAAAATTAACCAATTATTATTGTTTATAAAATGGATTTTTTAAATTTATATAATACATGTAACTATTACAATACATAATCTACCTATTAAATTACATATTTCCATACATGTGTATTTTATTTCCATACTACACCTTTATAGTTTATATTCCCTCATAGTAAATTATTATATATTATATATAAATGATACAATACAATACATCCTGGCTATAAAGAGCGGGACCATTTTATGGTAGTAAAATCTGAAAACTTTGCCCCATCTCATTTATTTACGAAAATGAATAATGATTTTCTCCCATTTAATCTCTTCAGAGCAAAACAGAATCACGTGTGTTCAAATATCATAGGATTACAGTAACAAATTTGCAGCTAATTCGTGCAATAATTCAGAAAAACCTGGCTTCACAAAAGCGTGGAAACATTTTATTTACGATGATATTGTTAATTATCTGAGAGGTATAGCGCATAATCTATCTTATTAATAATTGAATACATTTCACATGTTTGGTTTTTATTCGTAAAGTTTTTAAAGAGTTTTTTTCTACCTTATTATTAGGTTATCTTTGCCTATACCTACATTTTTACTTAATTCTTAAATAACACGTCCAGACAGTTATTTATTAAATTATATTATTTCTTACTATATGGATTGAATTTCTTGATGGCACTTGTTTACATTTCTTCATGATTAATTTAAAACACTTGTTAACTTTTAAACTATTTATTAAAAAGGTCGTCTTTTTATAAGAGTGCGACGCGTTTCGCCCTATCGAGGTATCATCAGGCTATCGACTGTATATTCCCGCCGGTTACAAAATTTTATGGATTTAAGCATTGCTTTCTTTTAATTTATTCTAATTATTTTTAAATGTGTTCAGACGTATGTGTAATAAAGTAATATTGCCTGCTAACTACGATACGCGCTATGATGTGTGTGGGATGAAAGTACGCTGGATGGAGGGTTGTAGTTGAAAGGGGGAATGCGAAAGATAACTTGTGGTGGCAGAGAACGATAAGTTGTGGTGCCACAAAAAATTGATGTGGGAGAGAAACATAGGCGGATGAATGAAAAATTATATTTGTGATGAAGGGTTAGAGGAGGTGAGGAACGGAATATGAAAGGGCAATAAAGATACCAGCCGTAAACATACCCAGCGTTCAGCGCTTGGTAATTCACCCTGTCCCGAGGAAGGTGGTAAAGGTGTAGGGGATGGAAGGAGTCAGAAAAATGAGGTGCGAGAGAAAGATAAGTTGAGATGGAAGAGAAAAGTTAGGTGTAAATGGAAAGAAAGGAGATGTAATAGGAAGAGGAGACGTGCTTCAGCAGAAGAAAGCCTTTTTTATATCCCCCCGATTGATCGAAGATAAAAAATGTTTCCCAGATTGCCTTGCAGCCATGGGCCTCACAAGATTGGTTTAGTTTTAAGCTATGTTAAACCAATTAATATTTTTAATAAATAAATAAATGCATCATATATCATATACAAATATTTCGGAAATTGTACACAATATTCGTGATCTTATATTTAAGTACAATTTATTATAATTTCGGGAAAGAAAAAATAATAATGAAAACTTAACAGTAATCTAAATACTACTACTAACTTATTTAAAAAGAAAGAGAAGATATAAATTAAGGATTATAGTTTATACAAGTAAATGGTAAAAAGTACCAAGTAAGTATATAGTAAAGTATAGTTTAAAACTTAAAAATTTGAAGATTAAAAATCAAACAGGAATTTACTACGACTGGATAAGGCATTAAAACTACGGTCACCAAAGTGAGAAACTACTAATGAGCTTTTTAAATTGGTTGACAGAGGTTACGTGACGTATTTTAGTAGGTAATGAGTTTCATAGCCTGGACAAAGTAAGATCCTTCAAAGGTTGATGAATAGAAACGTGGAATTTGTATGATACATCCTCTCTGATATTGCAAGAATTGAATACTGCTAGAAAGATACTCAGGCTCACCGCTGTGAATGAGATTATACAGAAATACGAGGGCTTTTCGCTTGGGATGTGTGTCCAAGGAACAGCTAACAATCGATGATCTGTAGGGCGTAATATCTGTCGACCTCCGTAGATTGAAGACAAAGCATACACAATCATTGAAGACAACTTCAAGTTTTCGTTTGCAAACTGAGTCTAGCTTAGGAAAGATTAGGCTTCCGTGGGTAAAGTGGGGCATTAGCAGCACCCTAACCAGTCTCAGTCTGAGGTTCACAGGCAGAATATTGGCAGATAGCCACAGTCTTCCTAAACCACCATACTATATATTTTACCAACTGTGATCTTAATGTGATCACAGAATTTTAACTGGGTGTTGAATTTCACTCGCAGATTTGATACACTATCAACAAAAGGTAGCGTCACGTTATTGAGGATAATAGGAGGAAGATTATCACTATCCAGGTCCGAGCTATAAAAAGCGATGCAGTCCTCTATAAGGCCAGGAGGCCTGCTTAGGTATAGCTGTACGTCGTCGGCATACAGATGTAGATTAGCGTCATGGACTATATCCTTAAGGTCATTTATAAATAGGATGAACAGAAGAGGTCCTAAAATTGATCCTTGCGGAACTCCACAGGACTTTGGTATGAGCGAGAATGCATTCTCATAAACAATCACCTGTTGAGACCTGTTCGAGAGGAAATGCGATATAAACCTGACGGCAGACGGCGAAAATAAAAATTCGAAAAAAGTTTACGAAGCAGCTTAGCATGCACATCACTGTCAAATGCTTTACAGAAATCCAGAAGTACCAACACATCAATATCACCCTTATCCAGAGCCAATCGCAAATCAGATCAAACCTTCAGCAGAGCAGTTTCGCAACTGCGTTTACACGAAAACCAGACTGAGTTTTCGTCAAGAGCTATATATTTCATAATCTGAGTTTTCATATTTTTTTCTAAGACTTTTCCAAGGAAGCTGAGAATGCTATTTGGTCGATAGTCTGCCAAATCAATCGGAGAAATTTTTTGGGCATTGGAAGGACCGTAGCCACTTTCCAAATGTTAGAAAAATTAGAAGACTAATGTCTAATGTGTAGGATATATGGGGAAATGTAAACGAATATCAGCTTAATAAAATTTAGATTCATTTCATCAAAACCAGTCGCCAAGGACTTGATAGAGTATACAGCTTGATACAGTTCCACATAATCAATACAGCGGAACGAGAAGCAATTTGCACTTTTATCTCGTAGCGAAAGTAATGTTGTAATCAGTTGCTGACAGATAGAGAGAGATTCGAGCAAGACCCTTCGGTAAAGTATCGATTTAACTTCTCTGCGTCAACGTGACATTTTGAGACTTCATCCTCATAAACAGATACCCGTCTTAAGTTGTCCCATAAAATTTTGAAGGGTAAGCTAGTATCAAATTTAGACCCTTCTTAATTGCAGAACTAACCCTATTTCGTGCTTGCTTGTATAAATTATGAGCGTATGCAGTTTTAAGTCG
This sequence comes from Dioctria rufipes, assembly GCA_963924295.1. Classification (NCBI taxonomy): domain Eukaryota; kingdom Metazoa; phylum Arthropoda; class Insecta; order Diptera; family Asilidae; genus Dioctria; species Dioctria rufipes. Next base: position 79,094,659 of record OZ002742.1, on the reverse strand, counting down.
TTTCCACTGCCGAAATAAAAACTCCCTTTCCTCAATTAGAGAACGAACTGCTCGGGAAAATCAAGGATAATTACATAAACTAATGCTTTTAATTTTAACAGATACATATTTATTGAATAAGTGACTAATCAGTTCATCTAATTTCACAAGTTGATCCTCCGCCGAAGGAAGACCGATAATGTCATTCCAAGGTAGTGACATACACTCATCAAGGAGACTAATCATGTCAAGAAGCTTAAAATCACGAAACTAGAAAACTTTTTCATGTATATTCATAGCAGGCGAAAGATTGTAGGACAGGAAAAGCAAATCGTGATCAAGTATAGGTGGGCTAAGCTGATTACAAAAGAGGATCTTATCGGGATTAGTTACTAAGAAGAGATCTAGAAGCGACGGGTTAGAGCAGTTATAAAAATTAGGGACAGAATTCACAATATTCAACTGCAGGGATTGAATTGCAGATAAGAAATTATCAGTCATAGCATTCTGACGTAGAATGAATGTAGAATGTGGAATGAAAATATTTTATGCGGCAACTTTTTGTGCGTCTCTGTGGTAAAAGGATTTAAAAATTTTAGATTCCTGCTCCGTCTTTCCGTGATAACTTCTAAATATTATAATTATCAAATCGAATGGTAGTATATCTTAGCTGCCGTAATAGAAAGCCTTTTTCGTGTCGGGGGTAAGCCCCCAAAACCCCTCGTTATATAGGACTTCTACAGCAGCACTCCAACAGCAGAACTCGTCAAAAGTTAAATTTCCATTTATCAGATTATCGAATAGAATAAAAAAGTATCGGATAAGATGCGATTAGATATGAAAATCAGAAAAATAAAAGAACTGTGAAGATTTTGACATTTCAAGTAGATTTCAAGCAATTGGAAAATGAAAAAATGTAGAAAATTATATTTTGGAAAAATCGGTATACGTAAAAAATTTCATGAAAATCCATTTAATTTACAATGAGTTATGATATGACGAAAAACATGTTCAAAAGAGGCCATTTCCGTATTCGATTTGTCGCTATCACAGCAAAAATTTGTGATTTTAAAAAATTTCGACATTCTTATTCTTGATAAAAATTCAAAATCTCAACAAAAATTCTGACCAAACATTCAGGAATTCGACGCAACTTTCGGTTTTCAAAATTCGAATTCGAACGCTTTGTTGAGTTTTGAATCTAACATGTTAATGATTACTGTAAATTAAAAACTGTTTGAAATCAGTTTGTACAATTTATTTAATATTTCAATATAATGCGGTATGAATTCGTTTAATTTAATTTTCAGTTTCTCGTAACTCGGTTACCATAAAACGCTGCAGTGGCTTTCATATAACGCTGTATAAATTAACCTGATTTGTCTTCTCATCACATGGTTTCCATATAGAAGTCATTTCCTGATTTGAATTAATTCTGAGTTTATTATAGTACGATTTCCATATAACGCAGAACGAATTAATCGCGTTATAAGAGACTTAACTGAATAATGTTCAGAAGTTACAGGATCATATATAAAAACATTCCCAAATATCTTTAAGTTCCGTTATCTCCGAGACCGTGAGGACCTCCCCTCCTCTACTCATACAATTTTTGCTTGTTTAAGCATGACCTATCCTTCGGATGCAATACCACATGCGGGAAACCCTGTATGTTTATAGTTATTGAACATGAACCTATACATCATATTATCATATCCAAGATATGGTACAGTGACAGGTATTCAAAAGTGTAAAGGAATCGGTCGCTAAATAAAAAAACTATCAAAAATTAGATATAAATAAATTTTACAGTAGTAGTAGAAGTAAAAACTTATATTTATATTCTTTCGAGAGAAAACTACACTTACATTAGCTGCATTCTTGTGTGTACCTTATACTAGAACTCCCATAAACTGGAGAGAACATCGTGTTCTGTCGATTGAAGCGAACTATTTGTTATGTTCGATTCATTAAATCTTCTATGAAAATGTAGGGCGCTGTTCTCCAATTTTTGAGTTGTAGAAGATGGCACTACTCGACTGACTACACCTTTCTTGGGGTAAATCTTTTCACTTTCATATTCCTGTCTCTTTCTGTGAAAGCATACTTTCCCACTGCACTGTAACGATTGGGAACTAGAAATTTCTTGCCTTTCAACGGTACTTCCTACAAAAAAATCCCTGTAAAAAACACTTCCTTCGACTCATAATTAAAAATTAACAATACAAATTGTTCCAAATACTTTTGTGGTAAATTCGGTAAATTCTACTGACATGCATATAAGTAAATTCCCAAATAATTTCAATATAGCGCCAATTTAGGGCAGTTGGTAGCATTGGTAAATGCCATTGCGAGATTTCAGCTCAAGCGAAGCGGTTGCCGATTTGTTAAAAGATAACTCAGCCCTTTAATTCAAATATAAAAATTTTTATTCAAAATATATATCGCTTATACTAATAACACAAATTCAATTCCTTAAAACTAAAATCCAAAATATCCTAAAAATACGTAAAATAATTCCACAAATTTAATAATTCATGTAAAAGTACTATGAGAATATCAGCGCCGCCCCTGTGACTCTGCTCCCTTTATTACTGTAAAACAGAAAAGAATCCACAATTACATATGAATGAATTCAAAAACGGAATAGGATTTTTTGGAGGATACTGTCACGTGTTGGACTTGGTAGAAAAATTGAAAAATGCTGTGAATTATAGTGTGCCATGTAGGCTCAACAGAATGGCGGTCTGTGCGGCTTGTGTAAAACACTGCAGCAGTAGCAGAATTAGATTTCTGCTTAAAGACTGGTAGGCTAGAGCCAAGGAATTTGTGTTCCTATACAAAAACTATGTAGAAACAAAGTCATGGAATGCTCAAGGAAATTTTTTCTTTGCTGATTCCTTGAAGCAGTATACTAGAGAAAAGTAATTCAAACAGAAAAACTCTACTTCTCGATTGACAAAAAGAGGTCGTTCTTTTTCGAAAAATTCATTTATGTCAATATTTCTTCAAAGGAATTTTGACGTATGTGGAATAATTGAAAATTTGATGGAAGGAACGGCGATTTTGCAAGAGGTGAATCAATTTTAAACTGACAAATGGAGGAATAAAAATTGTTTTACGGTTATCTTCATTTTTCATTTGAAATTATCCATTTCATCTCTTTCTCTATTACATCTTTATTGTCTGAGATACCATACAATTATCAAATCCAAATTATCAAAAATTTCTTGATCTAATGTGAACTTTTCTTCAAGAAATAAGAGAAAAAATTCCTTGACCGAATTCTTTGACTCTAGCATACCGCACTTATAGCCCGGTATGCTGGAGCCAAGGAATTTTTGTTCCTATATAAAAAGTATGTAAAAAAAAATCCTACTTCTCGATTAACAAAAATGGGTCGTTCTTTTTCGAACAATCCATAAGTCCGATACACTTATATCTATTAGAAATTTTGACATTGCTGGAATAATTGAAAAATTGAAGGAAGAAACGGCGATTTTGCACTAGACTTGAAGTTTACCGATATAATTTATTCCGTAATGAGCAAATTATATACAACTGGAAATTATCACTTTCTTTATTATTTCTACTTTTATTTTGAGATACCTACACACAATTGTCAAAAACCAATTGTCCATAATGTCTTGACCAAATGTCAATTTTTCTTCAAGAAATAAGTGGAAAAATTCTTTGACCTGATTAATTGGCTTTAGCATACCGCCCTTTAATGTTTGATGTTAATGAAGCAGAAGTAGATTTCTGCAGCGGTAGCAAATGGCTGCTTAGGTGAATGGTGGAGATAAAGGAGAAGTATATTTCTGCGGCAGGAGGAAATTGCTGCTTAGGTGAAAGGTGGAAATTAAGCAGAAGTAAATTTCAGCAGTAAGAGTAAATTCCTGCTCAGGTGATGGATGGAAATGAAGGAGAAGTAGTTATCTGCATAGCAGGAGAAAATTCCTGCCCAGATGAAGGAAAAAGGTGAAGCAGAAGTAAATTTATGCAGCAGGAGTAAACTCCTGCTTAGATGTAGGATAAAGGTGAAGCAGAAGTAAATTTGCGCAGCAAGAGTAAATTCCTTTTTAAGCCTAGTACGCTGTTCAAGAGAAAGTTTCGTTTCCTATATAAAATCTATGTAAAAAATTTCGGTTTGGAATTTCGTAAAGTAGTATACTGTTCGAAAGAAAAAACCAATGTTCAGATCATGGAATGCAGATGGCGCTAATATGAAGTGGAGACATTTTTCCGTAACGATTTATATATCCATACACATATTTTGAACGGAAAAGTTGACATGTATGTAATTTGTGATTTTACGTGTATTACTTCAGGCAGTTTAATGTTATTTAATTGGTGATTTTACATTTTCTCCACAACTTTTTTCCGTGTAGAATTATATGCCCATAATGCAGGCGAAATTTTCGCTTGAACAGCGTACTAGGCATTAGATGGAATCAAAATTTAGGTTTGGATAGTTATGGGAGCTAAAAGTAAATTCTGATGTTTTCAGATTAAATTCTGAAATGGAAATGGGTGGGGTGCTTCTGCTGCGGCTCGTGGCCTTTATATAGTCGCTGTAAGCCGCTACGTCTCTGCTGCATGATATCTTGCCCTGGCAACGCTTGGCTTTGTATCAAATTCTGACTGCGGCGAAGGCGAGAACATATGATGTGACGTAGTGTCATTTAATGACATTTCAGAATGTAAATAATTGGAGGGAATTGGATGTGGAAATAGTAAGTCAGTTCCAAGTTGTATCTACCTCAGTGCGGTCGGACGTTTTCCTCTTGTTTCGACGCTTGGTCCAGATTAGAGATTTTCCATGAGATTCTTTCTCCCTGGTGATGCCTTTAATGCATCATCAGATTTGCAATCTCTCGGTTATATTTTTGGTTTTCGGTGTTTCGTGTACAGTGTTCGTAATCAAAATTTTACCCAACAGTTGATTTCATCAACTGTAACAGTGAATCAAGCGTGGCGTCGGTAACGGTAGTTTTAATTCATGAAACTTACTTGTGTTCCGACGAACTATACATAAACAAACAAACAAACAAGCACAACTAGAATACAAATGCAACTTTAAAACAAAACGCAACGACACACACAATCATAAAACAACAAATAGACGGACATGGCAATCAACAACATTTAGCCGGACATAGCAATAAACATTTAGCTGGATACGGCACACTTTTTTGACGTTATACCCATAGGGTCAAGCCATTGTGAAGGAACTCCAGCTCGCGTGTCGAGGCTACAGTTCCGGATCATAACCAATAGACGAAGAAGAAGAAGAAGAAATGGTAAGTTTGTTATTAATTATGCATTTTATTTATTTATTATTAATTTTTTGATAGTTTTTAGATAGAAGAGTACGGATTGTTCCCTTAAAGCTTCTATTATGTGTGGGTGGAGTTGTTTCAGTCGTGAAGGTGATATAGGAAGCTGCTGATTGGGATTCCTTTTTAGATAAGTGTTTTGATTTTGAACTTATTTTGAATTAGATACTTTGTGTTCCTACTGTTTCGCCTTTCAGGACCACAGATTGAGGAGGAACTTGCATCGAGGGAATTTGTATAATCTCTAGGTTGACTGAACAGCCACACTGGAAATTGGATTGAATTGGTCAAACAATTGAATCGTAAATACAAATTAGTGATGAACTATTATTTTTTATTTCGTTGTTTCTTCTAATAATGCGACGTTTTACAATAGAGTACATATTTAAAAGCGATCCTCATAGGGTGGAAGAATCAAAGAATTATTCCCTGCGGTAGGTGTCTAAGAGCAAAGCGTAGGAATTTTCCCTGAACCGCTGACATATGTATTGAAGGACTGCTTGTTGGACCAAAAACACCTGAAAGCAAATAGCACCACTTTCATATTCCTGTCTCTTTCCGTGAGAGCATATTTTACCATTGAACTGTAACGATTGGGAACGAAAAATTGCTGGAGGTTTAGCGGTAGTTCCAACTAAAACTTTTGTGATAAATGACATGCATTTAAGTAAATTCACAAATAATTTAAATATAGCGACAGTTGGTAGCATTGACGGTCAGAGAATATTTTCTGAAATCGAAACTAGTGCCATATGAAACAGGAGATCAGTCCGCAGTGGCGGATCCAGGGGGGGGGGGGGGGGTTCATAACCCCCATAAATTTGAAGAACAACATATTTAATTAATTGAGTTATTATTTCGTATTTTTTTATTTATATTTTTCAACTTCACAAAAAAATTTTGTTCCAAAACTTAAAAAAACCAAAATTTATTTAAATGAATATTATTGTGTGCATGTGATATATGTGTATAAGTTCTTCTCAGAATTTCAGTTTGCCACCCCAACTTTGTGTGATCCCTCGAGAAACATTTTCTAAGCCACAAAACAGACTCCCTCACTACCATATCAGAGCCCTAACTTAGTCCTAACTTCTAACATTCTAAAATATCTGCAGCATTCTTATATAAAACTAATGACATGTATAATGACTAATGTCCATAGAAAGACACTGCAGAAAGTGAATTCACTTCTATATCGCGTTCTATTTAGGTTTATATCAAAAACTGTAACTTAATTGAACGCGCACTGAATTAATTTCGGTAATCATATACGGAGCTCCGCGTAGCAAAATTATTGTGCTGGTACGTCTCAGCACAAGAGGAGGAAAATTCTTCCTTCCCTAAAACTTCTCGTGTGGGTTGGCTCTAAATAAGCCGTCCGATCATAAATTTCATAATTTCAAAATTTCCGGAACTATTTCCGTTCTATTGATGACATTGACACGTCTAGGCACAAAAGTGTAGCAAAATGCGCGTGCAGTATACTCATAAACTTTAGGTCTCTTCGCGTACTAGCTTCAAATCGTTTTATAAGTTCTTACTCGAAGGCGTTCTCGTACTCGAAAACTGAAAGAGAAATTGTTGACATCACTTTTCCCCTCCGTTCAATTTATTACTTGATTTGACTAGAGAAAAATCGTCAAGTAAAAACTTCAAAAGTGTCAGATTTGACAGCTCCCACTAGTTTTTAGTTACTTTTTAGTTTTTAGCTACTTTTCAAGTTTTTAGTTTACTTTAAAAGAAAAAAACCTGCTATTCCTCCTCCAGTGGAAGTAGAATGTTCTACAAAAACATTTTACGTATTCAAAGTGGTAAATTAAATTTGTTTATTGTACTTATACTATGGAAAGTAATTCTCCGGCATGCATATTTATTTCAAATAAGAACACAATAACTCAATAATTTAATAATAAATCAGGTAATCCACTTTAATTATTTGACGTTACACAAGTTTTTACTGGGAGCCTTTCGCGTACTTTGCGAGTGTCACTTGCAGTTTCTGATTGCCAAAATTAATTGTGTGTGTGTTGAATTAAGTTAGAGTTTTTGAATGAAATTAAAGAGTATTCTACTTGTTTTTACATTTATTTCACAAACATTTTTTTCTTCTCGTTATAAATTTACTGACAGCTGTTTCGATCCCTATCGGATCATCCTCAGAGGAGTAAACAAGTGCTAGTCCTCTGAGGATGATCCGATAGAGATCGAGGAGTAAACAAGTGCTAGTCCTCTGAGGATGATCCGATAGAGATCGAAACAGCTGTCAGTAAATTTATAACGAGAAGAAACTTTTTTTGTGAAATAAATGTAAAAACAAGTAGAATTCTCTTTAATTTCTTTTAATAATGTTTCACAAATCGGTCACGAAAGATTCCATCAAATATATAGAGTTTTTGAGATAAACAATAACTGTGTCACAAATTCACAGCACGTAATGATAATTTAATTATTATATTATCATCTCAAATAGCAGGTAAACATCTATACAACTGATCGATTCGAAATTCCGCAATTTTGAAATGGCCGAATCAATTTCCTTTTCAGTAGTATTATGGGTATACTGCCCGTCCTCCCGATCGAAATTTAGCATTTCGCAATTTGTCCTACCCCCGAATACTTCTCACCCGTAAAAACTGCCTATAATAACCCGCGTGTTGGCCCTGGCTTACATCCGATTTGAGGTGATAATATAATAAAATTCTCATTATGTGCTGTGAATTTGTGATACACTTATTGTTTATATCAGAAATTGTTACTTGTTTGAACGTTTACACAGTTAACCTGGTAATCATATAAGGAATATAGTGTAGCAAAACTATTGTGATAACACGTCTCTGCACGAGGCCAGCAACTTCTTTCCTTCCTTAGAAGTGAAGTGTGTTGGTTGGCCCATGAGCATTTCGCAAAATTTGGGAAGTATTCAGATGAAAGCCAAAAATTTTTCCCCATAATGTTGCCTTCCTTTTTCCGAAAGTTGTTTATGTCCGTTCTTAATTAGTCTTTCAATCAAAGTATCCATTTCCAATAGATGTCTTCTTTTCTATAGCACTATGGAACGTAACCATATTATTTAAATGTTATATAAATACATATGTTATAAAATGTTGAAATACATACTCGTTTTTGGTAAATTAAACACCTCCCAATAATTTTAACGCTAGATCCGCGCCTGTCAGTCAGTCCATTTACATACATGTCAGTGCCATGAACTGACTCGATTCGGTCGATTTGTGCACCGTAAAATGGAGTCTAGACCTGGCTAGCGTATTCGAGAAGCGAATTAATAATAATTAAGCCAAATAAAGAATAGCCGAGTTCTTTTATTTAGCATTATGTAATTTCATAAATTGTTTCCATTTCATAAATTTACTTTTATTTATTAATATGCAACAGCTGTTAAATTTTTGACAAGCAAATTTCAAAGCAGTGCCAACTGCTATAAATTAAAAAAAATTTCTCTTGAAGCGTTCTTTTGTGTTTCTTTTGATCTGTTCTATTTTGCGGACACAAAGGACATCTACATTTTAATTCTTTCGATTTAGTTCCGATAATCGAAGTAGCATTAATACGAATTATAGAGTGTTTACTCTACCGGTCTTATCTGATTAGAGCAAAGTGTTTCTAATAATTACAAACACTTTTCCAATCCATATATAATTTCAACGAACTTTTTGATGCCAATTAAATAGGTCAACAGGAATCAATATTAAAATTAATTGAATCTTGATAATTTTGTCATAATATTCATAAAAGTTGCCTTATCAGATGTGGTCACCATAATTACCTTTCATTATCTATGTAGTTTATTGTACACAACAGTAGCCCAATTCCAGCATTCGCTTCGGAGATTGTCGAGTTTACAAATATCTCTATTAACTGCATTTACATATCAAACTGAATAAAGCGACGCAAATATTTTGGAACTTTACCAAATTGTGGCTCATTATCAATATATACCTGCAAAATAATAAATTTTATGCCTAATTGCACTACTGGCTTCAATCTTTAGTAGATATTTTCCCTTTGCAGGTTATTGCAACGATTTAAATTGGAGGTTATTCTATGAGAGAAGTGGAAAATGCAGCATTTATAACAAATAGATATGCATATGCAAACCTGACCTCATTCAATAAACAGAGAATTGCATTGCTTGAAAGGGTAACGAGACATTGACGGGTCCAGGGAGCTGCATATTTCTCTGATTCAATGAGTTTTATATGTGTGGCATATAAAGATGATTACGTCCCAAGTTCTATTGCCAGACTACCTTCCGGGTGCATCAATTTTATCACACTCTGTGCTGTTGAAGCGGGGGTAGGAGACATATTATAACGGATAGATGTGCAGAAATAGAATCTATGCCAACATATCTCTCATTATGTTTAAAATGTATGTTCAACGTATTCTTTTGGTTGCAGTGCTTTTATGAAAGACTTCCATCCCACCATTATACTACATAGATTGATAGACGCCATTGAAAGGATTGAGTAGTGAGTACACGATACGTTTTAGGATCTAGGCCAGATCTATATACGTTTCTGAATTGCCACTCGCTTGAAGGGAATCATAACATCAATTCATTTTTAATATTCTGCTCTCGTATAGGTGGAATATGAATGCTGCTCAATCAATTGGATATTTTTATGGAGAAATTGTTTAAATTTCGATTTGGTTTGAATACAGTTAGTGTGAATAAAATAGAATCATGGGAATAAAATTACTTTCACTCTAAGATGTGTCGCATATTGTGATACATGAATGTTTATAGCTCGATTGAAAATTAGAACAAAATGAGAATATAGAAAAGAGTGTGAATATTTGTAATAACTGAATAAACTTTCTAATACTCTCACTTTAATTAAATGAAGAGTTTTAATGTTACATACATATTTATTTTAAGTTCATTGCTGTTGGGAACCACAAAAACAAACTTACGAGAACAAACATAATTTTGGATAGTATCTCCCCACCACACAGTTTTTTATTTCAGAATAAATACTTCTTGAATTTCTCGAGAATGAAGTGGTATATATTACGTAAATGTGTTTGATTCGTTTGGAATTCTGGATAGAGAACCTCACAGGAATTCAGAATATCTCTGAAAATATGTACCTAATATGTTGTGACCAACTATAGTAGCTGTTTTATAGACCTATACATACCTACATACACGTGGAATATATTTTAAAATTAAACAAAAATTATGAACTCTTTACTGAACCCAAAAGTTCTACACAAATTTAAAAAAGCAAAATTACAGGATTGATAATGTTTTTGAAACGCAATCGTTCATTGTTAACGTAATCTTCCTTTATTTATCTATATTGTTTACTTATATACATACAAAAACAATTATCAAACAAACTCTAGTGATGATAAGTGTCTTATTTATACTCTACTAATTCTCCTAGAACCTAGAGCCGACAATTCTATTTTAGAAGAATCGAATTCCGCATTACATCAAAAATTGAAATGCAATCAGTTTCTTCACCAAAATAATTGCTGCGTACGATGAATACTTGTTTAAATTCCAACAAAATAACGCTATGCTAAGGACCCAAATAAATAATATTCTATGGACGCAGCGTCTGAGAGATGCAATTATCCGGGATATACGTCCCCAGGATAATCTTATATTTTCCAACATCGCTGAACAGAAGCTTTCTCCTCAGCAAGCCTAGACTTTATAAAGGAGAGCCTAACTTCGTATAATAACTCTCTTCTTCCCAGATGGCCTCGTTGCAGTGGGCCCTCTAGATTTATTGTAGTAGAAGTGAAGCTTTGCAATAAAGTACTTGGGATAGCGTTGAAACTACGCAGGTTGGAAAAGTTATTTCAACTAAAACAAAAAGTGACCTTCTCTATACTAAAAGGAATATGTGTTTCTAGATAAGAGGAGTTAAACCGTTCGTAACGTAATAACAATGAGTGAAAATCAGTGCCACATGATTACCTAAACCAAGCCAACGGAGCTGAAAAATATGTTCTGATGAATCATTTATCAATACTTGTTCAATTTGTTCATTTTTTTTACATTTCCCTCGTAATTTATTTGTAATTATTTTCTTTCATTTTCTCTTGATTTTGACTTTTTTTTTTCTAAATACAGGACGTGTCCATCTAGGTGGTCCATAGAGCGGGAGGTGATAGTACTCACTTCGACAAAAAAAAATTGAAAGGCCTGGCGGGGGGAGAGCATGTCTACTGTTTCACAGTAGTTTCAAGGAAATATAATACGCTTTCATAAAATCACCCTGTATCTTAAGAAGTACAATTTGTATGAGCACCGTCAAGAGCTTATTGCACACCAAACTTCAGGGTCCTTTTAGTGACTCCTCAACTAGCCCCAACGGTAGTAACCATAACATGTTTTACAAAAACTATAAATTTCGGCCTTTCCTCTTTAATTTGACATATTACACTTATGTGCTAACTGTAGCCGTCAAACAGTTATTAACTCGTAACCTATTCTCAAACCTATTCTCAAGGATAATTTGTTCCCTTGGTGACTGCTTTTTAAAACCATATCGTCTAATTAAGGTATGACTCTGTACTTTTTAAGATACACGATATTTTGTGAAAATCTAACATATTCTTTAAATCACCCCTAACACTGACATGGTTGACATAACACACACATTTTCGGTTTGTCTAGGTGACTACTATCAGCTTCTGCTTTATGGACTACCTAGGTGGAAACACACTGTATATTTAGTTGTTCATTTATAATATTCAGATTGTGGACACCTTTTCTTGCGCTCAGTATTAACAGCTCTATTCATAGTAATTTTGCTTTATTTCTCGATTAGGATCTTTCTTTTCTTCTTTTAATGTAAAAATTGTTTGTTTTTAAGAACGGGGATTGGGGAGATCCCATCCCAAGCACGGAGGGAAGCCATAGCGGCCCATTGTGCTCTCATGCTAGAAGCAAAACCTTCCTGTCCTCCTAATAAAGCGCATCAAATCATGGTAAGGAAGGTTTTTCAGCTCATTCATAGATAGACGGGCCGCCCTAAAGTATCCAACCGGCTCCGGGCGATGGCCGGGCACGCACATAAAAAGTGTTCGATTGTCTCAGGCTCGCCTTCCAATCAGGGCTGTCAACAACTCCCATCCATGTTAGATGAACGTGAAGCGAAATGTGGTCAGTGATGATGCCCCATGAGAAAATCAGAGATATTCCTATTATACCCACCAAGAAACAGTTCTATGCACCTGCAAGTACTCAGGGTGGCCTATCTCTGCTGATGCTACCTAGCTAGCCAGCCCTAGATAAAAGGTTCGCCCTTTCATTCACCATGATCCCAATATAACCAGGAACTCACTGAAGGGACACATTGTTGTTGATACATAACTTATTCACAGACGACCTGCAATCTTCCGGTAACTTGGATGTTATCCGAGGGCCACTCAGAGCCATCAAAGCTGCCTAACTATTCGAAAGGACAGTAGTGTCCTTCCCCTTGATTTGCATATCACGGGCTATCTTCGCTGCCATCGAATAGACGTAGACTTCAGGCTGGAAAACAGTGGTGTTTGTTCAAAGTGAGTACTCCATCCCAATGTCAGGTAGAGGAAAGTAGACACCTGTCCCAGCTCTCTCATTAGTGAGAAAGCCATCGGTGAAATTTTTTAAAGCGAAACTCGCAGAGAAGCGATGCCACAAATGAAGCTCAGGTACCACCGTATCACATGGCATACTTTCCAAATCCAGCCCATTCGCCAGAGAGCAATGAGAAAAGCCAGTCCAGCCGTCCTCCCCAACATCCCCATGAGCGTAATCTGCACACAACCCTTTTGGCTTCTGCCTGAATTACAAGATCCAGGTTTAACAGATAAAGTAGGACCTCCTCGTCCACGATACACAGAAGGCATATGTGAGCGTGGGTCTAACGATCGAGGTGTCCATCCAATGCACAATCCCCGGTCTCATGGCCCATGTGCAGGTAAAGGTTCTCCTTCATTTAGCGAAGACCCTCATAATGACATTAACGTTTTGCTCTACGTGCAATCCCCATCCCAGCTTCGAGTCAGGGTAGACTCAAGGTGCTTGATATGAGGAGAGAGTTGCACAGTGTGTCCAAGGAGCTTTGGAAGAACAAAGTACCCAAGTTTACGTCTTCTCGAGAAACGCACCAAGCTGGTCTTTGTTTGGGGTCACTATCATATCATGATGGGTGTATCAGTCCTCAGCAGAATTGAGGCCCCTTTGCATGAAAGCACAAGCAGCAGCCATTATGTGCCTGGAAATGAGCAGAGGAATGTCATCCACATACGGCTTCACATTAGATTCCAACGTTTTTCATCACGGGTTTCATTCACTGTCCCTTCAATTTCACATGAGTATATACTCGATCATATTATTGGGCTTCCAAATGGTTTCACAACGGGTTCAGATGGGATCCCCCAGGCTTTTTTAAGACTTGCTGCCTTGTCCTGGTAGCTCCATTGGGAATTATTGGTTGTTTCACGCAGCTATGGAAAAATTCCTTTATCATACTTATCCACAAAAAGGGTAGTAAAAATGGAATCTCTAACTATGGGCCTATTACAAAATTATCTTGCATGCCCAAATTACTCGAATCTATTATTTACTCTCAACTATTAACCTGCTGTAGAAATTTGCTCTCTTCAAACCAACATGGGTTTATTTCGGGCAGGTCTACAACCACCAACTTGTTAGAATTTGTCTCGGATACCATTCGCGAATTTTCAAAAGACTATCAGACAGATTGTATTTATACAGACTTTAGTAAAGCGTTCGACAAGTTTTCTAACTCCGTGATACTCTTTAAAATGGCAAAGTGTGGGTTTCCTCTAACATTTCTTAAATAGACGGAGTCTTATTTAAATAACATAACTCAAATGTTATTTCGACATTCCATCTCAAGAGTCTTGAGGACTTCGTCTGGCGTACCTCAAGGGAGTCATTTTGGTTCATTGTTTTTCATTCTATCTATTAACGACATTGTCTCTATTGTGAGGTACTGCAAAGTCTTGATTAATGCTGACAACATTAAACTTTTCACCCAGATTAAATCTTTAACGATTGTGAATAGGTACAGAGTGACCTTCAGAGATTTTACGATTTGTGCAAAAGCAATAACTGGTACTCAATATCGAAAAATGTGAGTTTATGACTTTCACAGGAATCAGCAACCAATCACATACGGTTATAGGTTTTCGAGTTCCTCGATTCACCCTTGTGGTTTCTGCCTGCAACTTGGGTATCAAATGGGACCATAAATTGACTTTTATTTCCCACATAAACTATATAGTATCAAAGAGTAGTTCTATGCTGAGCTTTATAAAATGTTGGTCCCGAGAGTTCTCAAATCCTACCATAATATTTCGTTTGTTAACTATCTCTGTAAGACCACTTCTTGAATACGCGAAGCAGGTCTGATCTCCATTTCACGCTACATACATCGACCGCATCGAGTCTATTCACCGGAACTTCCTATGATTTTCTCTCGGGCACCTACCCTGAAATAATTCATTAATTCTTCCACCCTATTAGGTTTGAAGCTTTTAAATATGCACTCGCGTGAAAAATTGATTCTCCGTTGTTACTTAACAAAATCTCTTTTCGTGATAGTAGGCACAATTTGAGAAACTTCTATTGCATGTTAGCTCCTCCAGGTCTAGGGTGTACAAACGTATAATTCATATGTGCATTACTGTTAATAATATGGATTAGCATTTTGTTGTTGACGTTTCTAAGCATGCTTTAAATAAAATGTGGCCATGCGCGTGTCGGACTCGCACACGAAGGGTTTCGTATCTTCGTACTAATTAACACTATTCACTTTTTATTTATTTTTTCAAATGAGATTAGGCGTCATTTGAAAAAATAATGCCTACTTATGATAATAATAATGAATAAGAATAAAACGAGGAAAAAAAAACTCTGAAAATCACGTTTCTTGTATAGTATTTGTTTGCTGTTATAGCGGCAATAGAAATACACACTCTGTGAAAATTTCAACTGTTTATCTATTTCTGTTCATATGATACAGCCCGGTGACAGACAGACAGACGTATATCGGAGGCTTAGTAATAGGGTTCCCGTTTTTACTCTTTTGGTACGGAACCTTAAAAAACGTTCCTATATTATTTAATTTTGTTGTTCTATTCAACTCTTTTTACATTTTCTTGTTCTATGTTGCATGTCATTTTATCCAGTGTTCGGTTTACATATGTTATGAAAAGCATGTATTGCTGACCGTTTATCTATTATATGTCACTCCAGCGAGCTTGTGTTAAGTTGGTTCTGATAGTCAAATAAACTATGAATGTCATATGCAATAAATATTCAAATCAGTCTGTGTTTCCCCAAGAGCTGGAACATCGTTAAGGTAATTGCTATCCCTAAAACTGCTCGCTCTTCTTCGGTTAATAACTACAGAGGAATTTATATCATCTCTCCATTTTCAAAAATCTGAAACGCATAATGTGTTCGCAAATTTACAATTATTTTATTTGCAAAACCCTTCTTTCTAGATTTTAATCTAATTTCGAAACAAGACATATAGCTGCCAGTGATGTTAACTCAAAATTGCAAATTACTGAGCAGCTGGAAAAAAAATTACTGTTTTCGTGGAAAAATTACTGTGTGTATACGTCGTTGCACAAAAATTACCAAAGTTATTATGTTTATAGTTTATCTCAAGCTTCAGTTCAGCAACAAAAATAAGGAAACTACATTTTCAGTTATTAATATAAACAAATAACTATTCAGTTATTAACATGAACATAACTGCCTTCTTTATTGTAAATATTTATATTTTGAATATAAGAAAAACCGGCTATTCTTCCATATTTTCGTGGTCATGCATATATTTATACCAGATGAAATCTATATTCCGTTTGTAATGCACAGAAATAATGATGGTAGAGCAAAATGGATTGGACACTCATGCATAATATTAAAAGTTATTTTGATATTTGCATGTCCGTCTGTCGGTCCGTCCGTCCATGTGCACAATAACTAGAGAACGCGTGTACTTGGAGAGCCGAACTTTTGTACGTGGACTTTAAAAAAGACAGTAAAATTAAATTCGAAAATCAGACAAATCGAGCAACTCCTTCGTGGGGTTGTCATACAAAAACTTTGTTTTCCACTATATATTTGGACACTGCTTGAGAACGCGACAACGTAGAGAGCTGAAATTGTGTACACAATGTTTTCATAAAAATAGCAAATATAACTTCAGGAATGGTCTAAATTGGGCAACCCCTTCTTGGTGTTCCCATATCGAAACTTTAGTTATTTAGTGTTACTGTGTAAACGATCAGTCCTAGACATTTTTATTGTACTAAAAACTTCTTCAGAATATGAAATCGTATAAAATTAGTTATAATCATTTTTACTGTCCGACGAACCGTTCTAGAAATATATGTGAAAAACCACAACAAAAATCAAAATTGCTCAAATAGTTGACCATACCAAATTTCATGCGCGCATTCATCTAGGGTTTCATAAGAATCGATCTTAGACCAATTCTAGCTTTTTTAATTGTTATCTAATAACTTTATGTGAACACGCTGTATTTCAATTTCGTAATTATATGTTTTTTTATACAAATGTTTATTGCGCCAAAGTCCTGTAGAGTGCTGGTGTTTAACCTATTCCTAATCCGCGTTTGTTGAGATTTATGATAGAAAAAAATCTTTTGACTGTTGCAGAACTATGAGGTTGACAGAATATATGTGAAAAAAGTTTCTTCAAATAAGGAAATATTAAAGATGCCTCTCCTTTTATCATATTATGACAAATCCTCCCCCAAAACTCGATTATTTGCAAATTATTATCAATTTCGCCTAATAAGTTTGTATTCAGAATCAATACCCTAGGTAGACGGACAATAACAATAATCATTCATTCGTAATTGATTTTTCAAAAATCGAGTTACCCAAGATTTTATGAATTAAAACGAAAGTCCTGTCAATTTTTACATGTTATTGACAGTATATTTTTAATAACTCAAATTCAAAGGTAAAGCAATTTTTCAAAAATTCAATTATGAACGAATGATCATTGATTTTGCAAGTCTGCGTAGGCTGTAGGATATAAGGCATTAAAAATACTATAGTCATATAATATATTGCGATAATGATAAATAATAATTCATTCATTTTTTTAAATTACTAGGATCTAAAATTTCAAAATATGTAAGACATTTCATGGCATCGAATGGAAACCATTTTTTTTTATTTGTACAGCACTTTCAATATAAAATTTTAAGTAATTGATTCTTTATATTAGCTGACTGACCGTGATATTTTTATGAAACATATTATTTTATAAATTAAAAATTAAAAATCTTTTTTATACTTGTTTCAAGTTTTTTATTTACTTTTCTTTTTCTTTTCCGATACGCGTATTTCGGCTTATGAGGCCATTTTCAAGGAGTCTCTAAGTAAAACTAAAGTACAATATCAAATATTGCAGTTGTTATGTATATCGGGGCTTGATGTGATCAGCAACAACAGATCCTCAACTTTTGTTTTATTATTAACGTTTTATTTTTAATTACTCGTGCAAAATCACATTAAACGTACAAATTGTTTTAAACCCGAGAAAATTTCAAACTATTCTTTAACTTTCACCTTTAAGTTTTTGAATCGTCAGTCGCAATCAGTCAACTCCGCAGCTCTTTTTTCGTTTTCGTTTTTTTTTTTTTGAAAGAAAGTCTCTTCTTTTTTATAACTGTTTGCCACTTGTTAAATCTCACTTCCTTTGGCTTTTCGTTTTGCCCTATTTACTTTTCACCTGCACTTTATAATTTTTTTTTGGCTTTTCGTTACTCAAACCGCTCTTTATAATTTTTTGGCTTTTACTTCACTCGCCCGGTGTTTTAATCAAACTGCGCTTTTTACCGATCTTATTTTCGCGAAAACCTAACTTCCTTCACTTCTCAAAATGCTCACCCAGTAATTCATTTGCCCTACCAGAAGCTTTTTTTCTTTATTATTTTTATTTTTATTTTTAAAATCATTCTATTGGATGACTTTTCGTCCGCTTAATACTCATTGTGCTTAATTCGCACTTTTTTATCGAGAAAAATAACTTTTCTCAGGCCATTCATCGTTTTTGTTGACTTGTTTATTAAAATGGTAATGGCTTGATAAGGTGTCATTCGACACCTACTTTATTTCAAGTCATTACGATTGGCCCCGGTTCACAGCATGTTGTCGTAAATACGAAGAATTCTGCTGATAAGCGGTTCCCGCTGGTGAAGAGTCTTGAGTCTTCATCGCATCAAATTTTCATTTTTTGTTTTAAGAGGAAACCACTTTGTATGCACATATGGGGCATACATTGTATGTTACCTCTAAATGTTAGAAGTCCAATACTTTGTATGTACATATGGGATGTACATACATTGTATTTTATTTCTAGAATATTTGGCCTGTACATATAGGATGTACGTGGCATATATTGTGGCAATTGATATTGCTGAAATGACCTTTTCTTTAAGAGGCTTCTAATTCTCTGTTTTTTTTTGTATACACTTATGTGTAATTTAAGTCCCTTTTTCTTATGGTGCATATTTATATGCACTTTTTGGATTATAACAACTCCTTCCCCCTACAGATAAGAGAATTATTCTTGGGAGAGGAATAATTCTCCCCTCTAAAAAATTGAGGATAAAAATCTGTTACGGGGCTTGGACCAATTTTGGACTTTTCCTTGATCGCATTCGCGATGATTCTTTCAGAGATTTTGACACGAACGCGGTACCGTTCGCCCGAGAATCTTGTCACCCGGATTCAGGCAGTTTCAATATTGTCTGTAATACCTGGGTGGCAGGGGCCTTTACGTTTAAAATTGGTGAGGGCCGGTTATCCGAACCAGACTATATGGTACTTTCCGGCTGAAGCTCAGAAGACATATCCCGTGGATATTAGGTTGTTCCCTCATGAGGGGCTTGCTGTGTATGCTGCGGGTAAGTTCAAAGCATTTTTACGATCATTTTTCGTTATTAATATTTGTTTTTGTTTCTTTTTGTTTTTCAGGTGGCACTTTTCACCTTCTGGGACAGCTTGGACTGTGCGGTTGCTGTATTGAGCCGCCGATTTCCCCGTGGGTTGCCCTGAGGGCTGTCACCCCAGCCGGTGCAGCAGACAGCGATGGAAGTGAGGAGTGGTAGAGCGTTGGGTTCACCCATAAATAAAAAAATAATAATCATTAAAAATTTAAAAAAAAAATGTTTTGTAAAAAAAAAAAAAATTAAATAAAAGATTTTTCTATGGAATATGCGCTTTTTGTCTTGTTTTTTTTTTACCTACTCCCTCACTTTTGTTTCAGATTTTTGTTTTTTTTTTTTTTTAGACGGCACTTACATTCTTTCTACTTTTTGGCTGTTTCGGAGAGCGGACTGACTACGACTGGTCTTGCGCATACTACTTTCGGTGGTGATTTTGAGCTCTTAAATCTAGTTTACAATAAAAGGAGTTTAAAAAGATTAAATCTACTTAAAAAAAATTCTTAATTTATAGTACAATATATTTTTTTTTTGTTGTGGGTTGGTTAGTTAATATTATTTATATTTTTTGTATATATGGAGACCAAATTATTAGCCAAATGGGCCTGTATGCAAAAAAAAATTTTAAGATTTGTCCGATAGGTGGATTTCAAACGCAAACTTGAAAATTTTTTATGTCTCAACTGTGGGGGGTTAAGATCAAGAACGGTTTTATTTCGTTTTTATTCACTAATTGTTACATATTTTCATTCTTGTCTATATTCTCTCCCTTTTTTTTTATTAAAAAAAATGTTCCTTATTTTTAAATTACTGATTAATTATTTAAATTTATTGTTAATTATTAATTATTTATTATTAGTCTCCTTATTTAAGCATTTGCTTCTACAAAAATTTACTTATATTTCGATTAATAATTAATTAATCAAATCTATTGTTAATTATTAATTATTAGCTATCCTTATTTAAGCATTTGCTTCTACAAAAATTTACTTATATTTCGATTAATAATTAATTAATCAAATCTATTGTTAATTATTAATTATTAGCTATCCTTATTTAAGCATTTGCTTTTACAAAAATTTACTTATATTTCGATTAATAATTAATTAATCAAATCTATTGTTAATTATTAATTATTAGCTATCCTTATTTAAGCATTTGCTTTTACAAAAATTTACTTATATTTCGATTAATAATTAATTAATCAAATCTATTGTTAATTATTAATTATTAGCTATCCTTATTTAAGCATTTGCTTCTACAAAAATTTACTTATATTTCGATTTGCTTAGGGCTTCTTTGGTCCGGCGGTGAGTGTGTCAGTTACTATTTATACTGATTTCGGGGCCGGTAAAGTGTGCGTTCTTTTAAAGGGTTGAGGCCCTGCTGGTTCCTCGATTTTGGAATTGTTTTGTATTTTTCGCTGGTGTCTTCTAGTTTTCCAATCTATGAAAGGCTTTTTGAGGAGATTTATTGCTAGGATTATTGTTAGTGAAAAGATTAATACTCCACTTAGAGTAATGGAAGTAGTGGCCATTGTATGTACATGGTTGTGTTTGGGCTTAGTTTGGTATTGGAGAAGCTTTTTCTCTATTTCTTCTAATGATTGCGAACCCTTGTGAAGGAGTTCATTTATGTTTTCTCCAGCCAGAATCTTTGGGTGGCTTATCTCTACCCTTGGAGTGTTGTTTTTTGCTGTTAGGAAATAGGTCTTTACCAATGTTTCTGTTTCATTCATGTTTGGGAAGAATGAAGGTTGTGAGAATTGTATTGGGTGCAAGTTTGGTGCTTCATATATTAGGGTTTGAGGTCCTATTTGCACCTGACAAGGGTTAAGTATGGTGATAATACCCTGTGTCTCAATTTTTTTTGTAATAAATTGGTTAGCGCACTTTAGGTGTACCACCGTTGAAATTGTTAGCGAGAATATCCATGTGTTTGGTTTATTTAATTTAATTACTACGCTGCTTGGGGGTACCTGTGCTCGCAAATTGCATTTGGCAACTTCATTTAGAGGATTAAAAAGCAGCTTGACCACGCACTCCTTTGACCTTGTTGCTTTCGTCACAGGAATGCCTAGCTTTGCCACATAGGTGTCCCCCTGTATGCTTTTATTAATTTTCCTCATTTTTGGAGCGTTTTCTGTTTTAATTAGTAGGAAATCTTGAGTCTGGAAGTGAGTAGCTACGTGTGAGTAAGGTATGTCTGGAACCAGTGAGTGTCCTTCATCAATTTGTATAGGAAATCTATGTATTTTGTTTAATTTAAATTTAGGTAATGTGAAAATTGGTATCTGTACTCTAATAACTAGTTTTTCCTGGAACAATAGTGCTTTAGTTTCCGCTGTTTGCTGTATCAGCATTGGACAGTTCTGTGTTTCTGGGCAGGTTGTATGTGATTTATGGTAGATTTCGAGCAATCTTTTCGGAGAAATCACTAATGGGTGTAGTTGTCCATTCTGGCTAGTTACAACTATGTCTAGTAGGGCCTGCTGCCTGAATTCTAATTCTATTATTTGCAACGTTAGGCTATTTATTACCTCTTGCCGCCACTGTCTTGCCAGAAGTTGGTCATTTGAGTTTTGTATTCTATTAATCTGTAGCATTATTTGCTTTTGTCTCTCCTGGAGGGAGCTCATTGGTTTTTGGATGTGTTGGAGTGTAGTTTTAATTACACTTATCTGCTGTCTTTCCAACTCCGCTAGGGCCTGATTATTTCCTTCCAATTCCTCCAACCGACTATAGATCTCCCTTTCATTGGTACTATCCATGGTACCAAACAGGTAATGCATAGCATTTCCCATTCCGTCGAATATAGATCTCCTCGTCCGATATCTGGGCACCACTTCTCTTATGGCCGTTGTCCTTCTTTTGATATTTTCCAACAATGAATGGATATGTTTCTGCTGTACCAGGCATAGCTCCTCCGTTTGGTTATTACACAACTGGTATACCAAATGTTCTGCTTGTTCAGCCATTCGTGTCTGGTTATCCACTTCTGTTAAATCTATCTCCGTTAGGATACTCCATGTATTATGGTAGGATAATAGATCTCCAATCTCTTCGAATAGTACTCCAGTATTGTTCAGCGGGGTTACGCTGTATGCCTCTGTTTGTTGTTGTCCCGTTATCAGCCGGAAACTGCACAAGAGTAGGATCAGGAATTCCATGGTCTGGGAAGAAGGAAGTATACTTTCATAAGTAACTTTACTCTACAGATTGGGATTTTTATTTATTTATTTTTTTATTAGAGCTTTTTTCTTTCTTTTGAACTAGTGTTTTCTTCAGACATTTTGTACTATAGCTTACTATTTCGGTAGTCAGTGATCTATTCGTGAAAATGTTTTAAGCGGTTGTTATGGACAGTGACTATTCGCTTGCCTATTTTTATCACCGTATTTACGGGATTTAGTATTTTGGTTACCGGGTATGGTCCGACCCAGACTTGAGACAGTTTATTTTTTCTACTTTCGTTTTTAAGCAAGACCTTGTCTCCCAAATGAAAGGAAAGAGGTCGTATTGTTCTGTCATAATAAACCTTTGACCGCTTTTTGCTAGCTAAAATATTTGTTCTTGCCAATGCGTATGATTTCTGAAGCTTATACCTTAATAGATGGTAGTAGCTTTCATGATTATACACGGGTTCAGGTTCCCGTTTTAAGTTGGAAGGGACATCTGCGATAAAGCCGTAAAGGCAGTCCATAGGAGTCAGTGTAGTACCCCCGTGTACACTGTTATTGTACACGAACGCAGCTGTTCGTAGGTATTGATCCCATGTGTTAGGATTTTCATCTACGATGGTTCGCAGATACTCTATAAGGGGTCTATGGGCCCGCTCCAGTGCACCATTAGACTGAGGATGATAAGCTGAAGTTTGTAGCTTTTTTACTCTTAAGAGTTTACATACCTTTTTGAATAGCTCACTCAGGAAATTAGATCCCTGATCGGTGACTATTCTTTTGGGGATACGGTAGCGCGTGACGATTTCGTCGAAGAAAATTTGTGCTACTGTAATTGCTTCCCCATTTGGTATGGCATACCAATCGACGAATTTGGTTAAATTATCTTGAAATGTCAAGATATATTTGTTACCTGTGGCGGTTTCCACCAAGGGACCCACAATATCCAGGTAAACTTTGTCAAATGGTTGCTCTGCTATGTCCGTAATTATCATTGGCATTCGGAATTGGGGAGATGCCTTCATCGTTTGGCACTTTGGACATTTTTTAATATATTTCTTTATATCGCTAAGCATGTGTTTCCACCAATACTTCAGTTTAATTCTCTTATAGGTTTTTATAACACCTTGATGGCCACCAAAAGGAGAGTCATGGAAATCTTTTAAGATTGTTTGAACTTCCGTGGGGCTCGTAATTACTTCTGGTGTTCTACCTGTACTTATATTTGGTTCAAGCGTAGCTGGGTTCTGTGTGTTTGCCTCTGGGGATAGAATTTCGTTTTGTTCCACTATTGTATGCTCTGGTTTTTCCACTTTGGAGCCATCATTGTCTTCTTGAGCCTTTTGTCTTTGTGCTCGAGTTACTGCAAAGCAATGAGCGGATTTCTTTTCTTTTTCCGGTCTCTCCGGATTACAATCCTCCACATCTGAGTCCATGGTGGAGTGGATGAGGGCTTTTACCGTTAAGGTGTTGCCTAATTTGTCTTCGGCTAATGCTTGTGGAATGCGGCTTAGGGCATCTGCATTAGTATTATACTTTCCGGGTTTATATTCGATACTGTAATCGAATTCGGAAAGTTTGTGGTGAAATCTCACCAAACGGGAAGTAGGGTCTTTTACGTTAAAGACACCTTTGAGGGGTTTATGGTCAGTATAGACCGTGAACTTTCTACCTTGGAGATAGCACCTAAAATTTTTAGTGGCCCAGACTATAGCCAGCAACTCCTTCTCTATTGTGGAGTAGTTCCTTTCGGCCTTATTTAATGTTCGGCTTGCATAGGCAATAGGCTTGTCTTTGCCCACTTCTCCTTGGGAAAGCACAGCCCCTAATGCCTCGCTACTGGCGTCCGTTGTCAGATTAAATGGTTTTGAGAAGTCGGGATAAATTAAAAGAGGTGGTGTAACCAGAGAGTTTTTTATTGTTTGGAATGCTTCTTCGCATTTCTCGGTCCATGTGAATTTGACCTCCTTTCGGAGTAAATTCGTTATGGGACGAACTATTCTAGAAAATTCCGGAATAAATTTCCTATAATAATTGGCAAGTCCTAGAAAAGATTGGACTTGTCTAACTGTTCTTGGAACAGGAAATGTTTGGACGCATGCCGTTTTATTTGGGTCTGGTAGTGCTCCTTCGCTAGAACATTTATGTCCTAGATACACAACTTGTCGTCTCAAAAACTGGCACTTCTCTGGCTGCAGTTTTAAGTTGTGTTCCCTCAATTTATTGAAGACTTTTCGTAGTTTATCGTTGTGATCGTTTAAGTTTTTTCCATAAACGACAATGTCGTCAAGATAAACAAAACACTCCAGGCCTTGTAAGCCTGTCAGAACAATATTCATGAGACGCTGAAAAGTAGCTGGGGCTCCTTTGAGCCCAAATGGCATACGCTTGAACTCATAGTGTCCATAGTTAGTGCTGAACGCTGTTTTCTGTTGATCCTCTTTGTTTACAAGGACCTGGTGGTAGCCATTGGCCAAATCGAGGGTGGTAAAATATCTTGCATGACCTAATTGGTCGAGGATATCCTCGATTCGTGGTAGCGGAAATGCGTCACCAATTGTTTTTTCGTTTAGTTTGCGAAAATCAACTACAACGCGCCACCTTTTTTCGCCATCGGGTCCCGCTTTCTTGGGGACCACTAGAAGCGGCGAATTCCACGGGCTTTTACTGAGTTGGACTATATCGTTATCCAACATTTCTTTAAGTTGTTCGTTGATTACCTGTTTCTGTGTTTCTGGTAACCTGTAGGCTTTCTGATTTATAGGCGCTTGGTCTTGTAACAAAGGAATATCATGCTTCATAGCGTCTGTATACGTGAGCTTATCGCCCCTTAAGTAAAAAATGTCGTCGTACTCATAACAAAGTTTGGTTATTGACTCTTTCTCCGTAGAGGTCAGAGTTTCATCCAGTGTGAGCTCCTCTTTTAACTTAGTGAAACGTGTATCACTGGAGGTAGCATCGGGATCGAGATTATCGGGAAATAAGTACTTTAAGTGTTGCAAGGCGACAATTTTTTCCGCATCTTGTACCTCTTCTCGTTCATTAATTATAGTGGCCTTATTTGTTGTCTGGTTCTGTGGCCTTGATTTAAATTGTTTAAGCAAATAGCTCAACCATGATATGAAGAAAAACAAAATAGTTTGCCCGCTTACACTCTGTGTGGTTTGTTGTTTTGGGGAATTCACTGGTTCCAGTTGTTTAGTATACTCATTTTTTCCTCTATATTGGCTCTGGGACTTGTAGGAATTCTTGATACTAACTTTAGTGAGCGGCGGGGTTACCTTAGTCTTTTCTTGAAGCTTTAAGAACTCGCACTCGTTAATTTTGGGGCTCTTAGGCCTCGTAGTTAACTTACTTTTACGTTTTTCTAAAAATGGGACATTTTGAGTTCCCGTGTTATCTTTGGAGACTACTTTTGAAGTGTCATTTATATGTGGCCCTCGGGGTTTGAGAACATCTCTTGGACTTTTTGATCCCTCTAATGGGATCACGTTAAAATCCTTTATTGTCAATAGGTTTAGAGACAAACTTGTTATGACCACCTGGAAACTGTTCACATTGATGATGCCAATTAGCACTGTTTCTGTTCCAGTAGGGAGCAGGCTATTCGCCAGGAAGACTCCATCGCCTATCTCTTGAGAAAGGCAGAGCATTTCTCCGTTTGTCTGCAACGGGATTCTGGCAAGAATTTGTGACCGCGCAGGCATGTAGATAGGTTCCTTTAAACCCACTACTAGCTGTCTAATGTCGTCAATTAATTCGTTGCCCAGACCATTTTTATTGCATTTTGTAGGCTCTGCGTGAGTCTGGCAGTCAGCATTTCTCTGTTGAGATGCCTTAAGGACACTACACGTAGATAGTTTTGCCCTATGAGGCACCATCTTTTCCGCGAGTGTTCCTACTTCGACTGCTTGTTTTAAATGCAGCTTGTCCGTTGCAAAAATTAGAGGCAAAGCAAACTCCTATGGATTAATTGTCGTGCGAGGAAACCTCAATGCCCTGTTGGGACCTTCAACATTGCAGTTCCTAGAAAGGAAATCATTTCCTAAAAGTCCGTCGTCGGAAAGACCTGGCAGGTTTTGTACTACCTGAAACTTGCAGGGAATTATATTTTTTAGATTAAAGTTTCCCTGGCAATTTCCCAGTGTCTTCCCTGTTCCAAAGGGGGTCTGTAGTGTGCAAGCCTCGTTTTTATTTATTATTTCGAGGTTTTTGATTGAATCTTTTTTTATAATACTCACCTCAGCGCCAGTGACTACTACTAGTTGGGTTTGGCCGTTTAGGCCTATATCTAGGGGAAGTTTAACTACGGGCACACTTGATTCGGGCGTCTGAGGGGACCCTTTTATTTTGGTAGTGGCTTTTATAGTCGAGCCGGGGAGTTTTGGGTCGACTGTATGTCGTTTCCCTGGCTCCTGGCTTCCCACTTCCGTTTGTGTGAACATGCGGTTGCCGTATGTCCTTTTCGATTACAAAAATCACACTTTAGTCTGATATTATATACTCTAGGGCCTGTGCTGGGAGTCTCTTGTTGAGACGGCTCAGGGGGCTTGCGGTTGCGTCTGCAATCACGAACATCATGCCCATAATTTTTGCAATTATTGCAGAATGGCGTGTTTTTCCTGGTATAACACTCATCGTATGTGTGGCCCAACTTTTGACAGTAACTACAATTTACTTGTGTAGGTGAAAAGTTCCTGGAGCCAAAGGGGGCCTGTGAATGCCTTGGCCGCCTTTGGTAATCTCCATTTCGCTGATATTGTTGTGGGGCTGGTTTTGGTATACCATCCCCCTGAAGTCGAGTTATATTGAACGCGTCTTTCTCTGTATTGTGTGTTCTAAATTTAATCTTACCATACTCCGTTTGATCTGATGCCTGGGCTAGGGGATATGTAAATCCTGTTGTTTGTGGCTGCGTTTGTACCACATAGGGCGCCTCTTGTGTTGTTTGCTGTATTCCTACGAGCGCGTATGTAGATTGTATGTTTTGCTGTAACCTTTCCAAATCTAGTGCCTTCTGACTTAAGTCCTCTAACGAGGATACCTGCAGAGTTAATAGATATGCACTTAGATGTGGACTATTAGAACCTGTTTTGAGGGCAGTGATGGCGAAATCTTCTAACTGGGGCTTTATTGCTTCATATTGGGCTGCTGTATATTTAACTTCGGCTGCTTGTTTGCACTGCGTCAACAATAATTTGATCCTATGTATATACATGATCAAACTTTCCACTGGGACCTGACGACAAGTAATTAGTCTGTTAACCAATTCTTAGTAAGTTTCTCGCGGAAGATACGCTCTATTTAGAAGATTTTCTAATTCTTCCATCGTGGACCATGTTGAGGAGGTGGCCAATTGATAGGCTTCTCCTCGTAGCCGTGTAGGCAATATTTGAAGGAGAGCTTCTTTTTCGTCTCCCGCAAGACAACGGTCCACTTGTTTGCAGCAGCCTAGAAAAGTTTGGAGTTCTTGGCTTAACTGAGGATTAAGCGCACCAGAAAAAAGAGGAACCATCTGGGCAGCTAACTTTACCACTTTTTCGTAGTCGACCATTTTATTATAGTTTGGTCCTTGTTTAACACAAAACGACTTTTCTGCACTGTCGTCTAGGCTGGAGTCCAGAAAGGATCCTCCTAGCCAATTCAAAGATGTTGCCGCCGCAGACAGCCCTTCGCTACTATTATCACTTATTTCACCAGTTATTTCACTTATGTTTAAATTGGCAAATATATCTGTACTATTACTAACATTGACAGGGCACGAGGTTTCTTTTAACCCCAGGAGCTCTATTTTAAATTTCTCTGTGTCCTCTCTAAACTTTTGGACTTGAGCAAGTCTTTTGTTGCGAGTTTGTGTTAGCTTCCTTTCTAACGCGTCACACTGTGTGATAGAAACTCCTGAAGCCCCTCGCGCTCTGTTTAACAAAGTTTTCAAATATATATCTAAACTTACTTGGGTCGGCTGGAACCCTGATAGTACGGTTCCACTTCGTAGTTGAACTCCTGCTGGTTTTGAAGTGTCTGGAAGCTCGTCCTGCTGCTCAGTTGTCTGCCCTGACGATGTCGATGGAGTTTCCTCTGGGTTGCTTCCTCTGAGCCGAGTCGGGTCGTCCCTTGAGTCGCCCGGCAAGGAAGATTGTTGTATAGAAGTTTCCTCTGCTGACTGTCGGGAATTTTCGTCGACAGTAGGGTTGTCCTCCGACATGCAGGTCCTTATTTAGGGGCACAGGGGGGCCTTTGGCCTACTTGCTTTATTCCCTGTGCTGATGTATTGTCCCTAAGGGGGGCTTTGTGCCTTCTTGTCGTTTCCCTTTCGATGTAGCCTGAAAGGGGGCTTTATGCCTTCTTCTACTTCCTCCCAGACTGAACAGCTGAAGTTCCTCTTTTATCAATTAGCAGTTTTCGGTTCGTCCAAACTTCGTTTCGGCTATGCCTCTTCCAAGCGGGGGTTGAAGCTGATTTCCTTTTCGTCCTTCTGGGCAGGGATGAAGCCCGCTGGTATCCTACGTTGGTGCTTTGCACTTTGTTGAGGGGGTGTCTGCTTACTATGTTGAGTAGAGGCAGTTATAGTTGCACTACCCCGAGCGTTGGAGGTGACCAAATCAAATGCCCCCAAAGCCAGACTCAGCTTCAGGTTAAAGGGTAAGGTTGTCTTGCCCAGCACTCAACTTTAGTCCTAAACCTCTTTCACTTTGTAGGACATTCGAGGCTTTTCAAGCGGTTACTTTTATTTTAAAAAGGCTTCCTCGAATCCTACCGGCTGCGCCAAAATTGTTATGTATATCGGGGCTTGATGTGATCAGCAACAACAGATCCTGAACTTTTGTTTTATTATTAACGTTTTATTTTTAATTACTCGTGCAAAATCACATTAAACGTACAAATTGTTTTAAACCCGAGAAAATTTCAAACTATTCTTTAACTTTCACCTTTAAGTTTTTGAATCGTCAGTCGCAATCAGTCAACTCCGCAGCTCTTTTTCGTTTTCCTTTTTTTTTTTTTTAAAGAAAGTCTCTTCTTTTTTATAACTGTTTGCCACTTGTTAAATCTCACTTCCTTTGGCTTTTCGTTTTGCCCTATTTACTTTCCACCTGCACTTTATAATTTTTTTTTGGCTTTTCGTTACTCAAACCGCTCTTTATAATTTTTTGGCTTTTACTTCACTCGCCCGGTGTTTTAATCAAACTGCGCTTTTTACCGATCTTATTTTCGCGAAAACCTAACTTCCTTCACTTCTCAAAATGCTCACCCAGCAATTCATTTGCCCTACCAGAAGCTTTTTTTCTTTATTATTTTTATTTTTATTTTTAAAATCATTCTATTGGATGACTTTTCGTCCGCTTAATACTCATTGTGCTTAATTCGCACTTTTTTATCGAGAAAAATAACTTTTCTCAGGCCATTCATCGTTTTTGTTGACTTGTTTATTAAAATGGTAATGGCTTGATAAGGTGTCATTCGACACCTACTTTATTTCAAGTCATTACGATTGGCCCCGGTTCACAGCAAGTTGTCGTAAATACGAAGAATTCTGCTGATAAGCGGTTCCCGCTGGTGAAGAGTCTTGAGTCTTCATCGCATCAAATTTTCATTTTTTGTTTTAAGAGGAAACCACTTTGTATGCACATATGGGGCATACATTGTATGTTACCTCTAAATGTTAGAAGTCCAATACTTTGTATGTACATATGGGATGTACATACATTGTATTTTATTTCTAGAATATTTGGCCTGTACATATAGGATGTACGTGGCATATATTGTGGCAATTGATATTGCTGAAATGACCTTTTCTTTAAGAGGCTTCTAATTCTCTGTTTTTTTTTGTATACACTTATGTGTAATTTAAGTCCCTTTTTCTTATGGTGCATATTTATATGCACTTTTTGAATTATAACACAGTCCAATACCATGAGACTAGTAAAAGACCAGTGAGAGCATTTACATGTGGAAATTTTTAACAATAAAATAATTCAATGGTGAATGTAGAAAGTCTATGTGTTCATTTAAGAGTCTGTAATGCTCTTGTGAAGCTTTTTTTATATAACATGATTCCAGAATATTAAGTCTTTTACTCTTTCTTGCACATGTAAAACTTTCAAACTATTGATATCGCAGTTATGTCCGGTGTCACTCATATATTTTGCTACCATTGAGTCCAATTTATTGTATTTAAATGAATTTAGATGTTCTTTAAATCTAATTTTAAAATTACGTCCAGTTTGTCCCACGTAAATGCTATCACAGTCATTACAACTTATTTTGTATACTCCTGATTTCTGTAGTTTATCTGGTTTATAATAACTTTTACGTACATGTGTCCTTAATATATTATTATTATAAAAGCCTATATTAACATCTAAGTGCTTTTGAACAACCTTTTTAACTTTTTCACTTATTTGACCAACATATTTTAACTTTACAATTATCTTCGTTTTGTTTAGGGTATATAGAATTTAGGGCTAGTAGTTTACATTTTTTCCCTATCAATTTATCTATTAACTTCTCATTATAACCATTATTTTTGGCTATTAGTTTAATTGTGTCACATTCACTTTTTGTGGCCTGTTCAGAGAGTGGAATTGTAAACAGTCTATTTATCATAGCATAGAATACTGATAATTTTACATTATTTGAATGGGTAGAATTATTTGCAATAATTCTAAAATTTCTCTAGAACTTAAATTTGTATCTTCTAAAAGACATACTGAGACTTTTCCATCTAATTATATCTCTTTCGATTGGAAGATGTAAAAATTCTGACAAGCACTAACGAAAATGGTTTGGGTAAATTTTTGTTAAAATGGATAAAGAAGAATTTTAAGAACTTTTATTTTTAACGATTCTAAATCAAATTAATAAATACAAGAAGAAAAAATCGTTAAAAATAAAAGTTCTTAAAATTCTTCTTTCTCCATCATTGACTGATTCTAACAAGTGTAGGTTCGATTCCCGTCCGGGAAAAAATAAATAAATTTTGTTAAAAATTTACTAAGCATCGCGTATACTAGTTTTTTGTTGTAATTACTTCATACTATTGAACTACTTGAATCAATTAATTTTGCGTGGTGTAGTAATCCTATAATTCCATTAAACAACCATACATTGATTCAATTTTTCATTAGGCTGTGTTTAGCCTGGAGGGGTTTGAAGCGGAGCGGTTTCGCACGTAACCGCTTCAAAACTCTAGAAACAGAAAATGTGAAAATGTAGAAGCGGTAAAGCGCTGATTTTTCTTCAACTGGAAATTGTTTCGAGCGGTTCATATTTCAACGTTAAATATACTCAAGTCAAGTTCAATGCTGCTTTTTCTATAGCCCAGATAACAAAATGGAACATGTTCTAAAAAGATACTTGTTGGACACAGACGATCGGCTCCAAATCGGTAAACTTCATTCAATTTCGGTAAAAGTCTTCCACTGGATATGAATAGAATATATTTTTAAGATGCAATTTGTGAAATCGGATTCTCGTTCCTGCCTCGGTACAGCAGCGTTCGAATTTGTGTACGGTCGGACATAAAAATCATACGTTTTCAATACCTTATTTTAAATTGAATTTTCGTTTCGAAACGTAATCTCGTTTAATCAGTTGTAATGTCTAATTTTTAGTGGTTAATGAGTAATTTTGGTAGTTTCTGATTTTTTGATATTCATTTGAAAATGTCCCAAATTTGGGTTTCATCCATAGATAGATTAATATCGTTTTGAATACGTGTTGAATATGTTTTTGTAGATGCCCATTTATATATATTATTATTTATTTTATATACCTTAGAATACGTTTTGAATATGATCCTTCGGATGCGCACTATTACCGCCGATTAACAAACGATCATTTTTGACCGACGTCCAAAGATTATGCTCGGCAGGGCGGACATGAGTCTTATAAAAAAAAAGCATATTGAAAGAATATATATTTTGATATCATTTCGTGTAATTAGAGAACATATTCTCATATCCTCTGGAACATATCGAGAAGATGGTCAGAACATGTTCTGTGTTATGTGGGATGAAATTTCATATTTTAAATTAAAAGTTTTCAAAAACAAAATTGCAGTGCATCCAGAGAAAGATATTGTGCGTATTTTCAAATGACAAACAAGTGTTTCTTTTGAGTACATTTTACTTCTATTGCAACATCATTCTATTGCAACATCATTCTATTGCAACATCATCCCATAATTTTCTAGATCTCGCTTAGAATAATTATTATTTTCCATTATCCCACACAGTCAGGCGGTTACGAATACCCTAAATCAGCTTATCCATATCGTTGAACATTTTCAAAAATGAGGATTCAAATATTGTCACTCACCCAATGTACAACCGGTTTTACGCGACTGAATTCAAAAATTTTCTGATCTCTAATTTAACCGCCTCTAAACGCTCTGGAACGAGTCGTAACGCACGGCCTTTAACCGCGTCAGTATGAACACTCGCAATGTTTGCTATATCTGTGACTTTTTCAGCCGCTTGCGAAGTTTTAAAAAAATATATAATTTCAGCAATCAGATGAAATTACTATCAAAAACAGTAATTACTGTACGGTTAACATCACTGATAGCTGCACCACAGCTCTTGTTAAAATTTTGAAACATTTCAGTAGGAATTTAAATAATAGTATGGTTAATTTTCTGACTAATTTAAAAATATTTATAGGATCTAACGTTGAACTTTTGTTTTTTTTTTAAGTAAATTTATTAACCAATTGCATTTATTAAAGACGTCTGAAGAAAATATAAATACTATATCCAAATCAACTTGCACCACTTTATGTATATATATATTCATGAATATGTATATGTATATGTATGTAATACTATGTGCATGGAGCTGGATAGTATGGTTATGGGTTGACAGAAGCAATAAATTATGTAAGTACATAATAAGTTCTGAAGTTTTCCTAGTGATAACTTATGTTGAATATAAGTAATGGTTTTAGTTTTCTTTTGCACCATTCAACTTGTTTCCACATGCCTGCACCCAGAGAAAAGATTTGTGAAATTGTTTATGATTTTACATTTTTTCGATATAAAATGGCTCCATAAACGTTTCTTATTAAATTAATATCGATAATAGTAAAGTGTTGCTCATTGAAAAATCAACATTATCACACATTGAAACTAATGCTGTTCAATTTCAATTATAGCGTACCACAAAATTAGATTAACCTCGTATTTTGTATAAAATAAAAGCTTACACCTTAGTTTAACAATTTGAAGGCTATGAAAAAATGACTATAAAAGTACGTGTCTTACATGTTATTATAGGATGTTCCTTCATAATTTAACATATCCTAAAGGTACATTTTATAGCGACCGTATTAGGAATATAAATAGTAAAATCGGTTATTTTAACATCGAAGACTGTTAATTTATACATGCAACATATATGGATGCCCTCCTTCACCAGTACCAGCCGAGAAACAATAAATGTTGTAAAAGTTAGAACAATTGAATTGATCCATCTAGGGTATAGAAATGATAATAAAAAGGCGGTATTATGGTAGAAAATTTTTGTTTATTTGGTACTGTTCATATACCACTTTATACATATACATATTATAGTATAGTACTTAATATAATATGTACTATGAATACAATATGTACACTCCACATACTATACAGAATATAAATTTTTTTTTAATGTATCAATTTTCTCAATTTTTTTGTGGCCATAAATCTTTCTTTGCTAGATTTATCCCATAAGTATACGTCATAGTAAGAATTAATTTTCTCCTTAAAATCATCCCATCTACCTAGTAGTTGCTCTTTGTTCGGGTAAAGCAAGTGAAAATCAATTGTTATCTGCAAAAGTTAAGTTAATAATAATAGACAGATACATTTTGATATTCCTTACCAGATCATAGCCTCTGGAATCTTTATATCTTGGCTAAGATCTTAAAAATTCCGAATTGGTTTGCGTTTTATATTTTAATTTCTTTTGCCGAACGCGAAACGTTTTTTCCCAATTGTCCTTCACTACTCCTCAATCATCGCAATTCCTACTAAGTGAAGCTTTTAGCGCTTGTGAAATATTTTCATCAATTTCAGTATAACAGACTGAATTTCGGGCTCTGGTTTTGATTTTGAATACTTGTCATAAAGCTATCGTTTTGGACTCCGTTTTCCTTGTCTAGGATCAAAGTAGTATTCCTGATAAAAAAAATTGTTAGAAGTTAAAGCTTGTATATGAAATTAACATGTTTGACATACTTCCCATTCATTAGGAAAAAGGATCCTAATTTGTTTGGTCAAAGACGGAAATCAGCTTGGACTTACTTTACATCCACTATAGTTTACGTCTTCTAATATAATAGATAGGCATTAGTTCTTGTCTGTGAAAGTCCAACAAGTCATCGTTTTTGGAATAGAAACTCCGTATCGCTTTTCCCCTTTTTGACTTATTTAATAAGTCTGATAGATTCTGTAATTTATAGTGGATTAGGAGGTTCTTTGATACCTAAAAAGTTAATTATGAGTTTTTGTGTTTCGGAAGGCTATTTTCAAGAATGCAAATTTCTCATTATAAAACTTGGTAAACAATTACTATTTTTATCAATTTTTACACCAAATATCAGTTTTATATAATTCTAACTTGCACTAATAAAATCTTATCGATATGCTTACCTTGGATAGTTGTATATATGTAAATCGTCTAGCTTCAAGTCTATTCAAAAATTGTACAAATATATGTCGAAATTTCTTACCGTTTCAACAGCAGGTACAGAAATATCTCTTGGAAATATTATAATGACACTATTAGATATTTCTTGGATGTTATTTTCACTCATTTTAATTAGGGCAAAAAGTAAAGAAAACTATGAATCTGTAACAGCGCTTCTCACTTGTATAAATCCTTTATACTAAAGATTTTAATAACTGCGGTAATTGTCCAAAACACGCTTTTGTAAAAATATAACTGTATATACTTATTCAATATGCTTCACAGAAGGCTCCAGCAAAGTAAAAAAAAAAACAAGAGGCAAATTACCAAAATCCGATTTTAATGCAGGATTTCTCCGCAATTATCAACAAGTGACTAAATGAGTTCCGATTCAAGATGCAATACATACTTTGTATATGTTTAAAACAACATCGCACAATGTAAATTTTACATTGCATATCCTTAAAAAAAGCACATTTCAAAATCATATATATACATGGCTCAATAAATTAAATGTGTTCCGAGGAAATTTAATGAGTGAAGGTATAGTCTCATATATTTATTCTACTGAAATTACCCAATATAACTACTACAACAAATGTTGATTTAACATTGTGAACTTATAAGTATACCTTTCTCACTGTAAATTTGGTGTGGCATCGATATACTATAAAAGTTATTACATTTTTAAGAGGAACAACTGTTAATTTTATATTGATCCGATACATATTTAAGCATTGCCATTTTAAAGCATAGGCTTGTCATGTTAATTTAACTTTATCATTAGTGTAGAAATATCTTTATTATTTTACATTTTTTGTTTATAATTTTACGAGGTGATTTTTTTCTGAATGTGCTTAGTCTTAAAAAGTTTGCAACTTGTCTCACTTCAACATGACAATATTTTCATATATTTATACAACATTTTTCAGAAGATGAACGCATTTGAATTTTTACACACTGGGAACTTTGTTCAGTATCCTAAAATGTTTCAGATAGAAAATCAATGCAATTTTTAAAGCTAAAACTTGATTTCTAACTGCAATTCAGAACTGCATAAATCTCTGGCATGATGATGAAACATATTTGCTACATTTCATGGAACATTGCATTCATTTGGTGATAAATTTTCAGCATTTTCGGAAAACATATTTAGTCTCTGTCGCCTACTAGTGGACATAATTCTCTGGACTGCTATTTTGAAAAGCATTGCTTCTTAGGAAGATTTATAGTTTCCTTTCCATTAATCAACCAGGGCGAATTAACATATCATTGTTTGTATGAATGTTCTGAAAGAGGAAAGTAGACTGAAAGTGATCTGAAAGTTCATGTTTTCATGAATATATTCAAAAGTAGCAAGACAGAAAGAAGTCTGCTCAAATAGACTACACTGGAAACTGATTTTGGACCGGAGTTAATGAGAAAAATCGATTTTTGGGTGGAATGTCTGCGTGATTAAATTTTTATTTCTCGAATTCTTTAATCAAGTAAAGGTGCTGCTATTTAAAATGGCAAGGTTATCCATAACTATAGCTACTTACTTATATAAAGCCATTGGGTAAACTTTTTCCTTAGTTCCTAAACTTTTTTTTTTTTACTTTAATTTAGGATTGAATGTATAAAGTGATTCGCTAAGCAACTAATTGGATAATGAATATATTTTTTTAATTCAAAAATATTGAAAGCGCCGCAAGACCGTACTGAAGTGTCCGCTAATTGTTATTCCGAATTTTTTCGGGTACGTAGACGTTTTTGGTTATGACGAAAGCTCTCATTATAAACATCGCAATTGTGATGTGTTTTTCATAGAGTTCATTGCGGCTGTTATAGTTGTGATAAATAATGGAAGGAGAATTGAAAGGGGGGTATTGAAACTGACACTGTTTCGAACGGCAGAATATCAATTCTTACTGAATATTAAATCATCTGTTTGTATTGAAGCTCTATCAATGGTCTTCTTCTTTATTTTCACGTTAACTTGTTTTTCTTGAACATGTGAATAAAAGTAACCGTTTAACCCGATAGCAATCAGGCTTTCGAGCATTTCATAGTTGTGAAACGGCTGTTTTAAAGGTATCATCTGATATTAGAAGTGCGATGGATTGTGACAAATTGACTACCCTAGTACTCCTGATTTCTCGAAGGCTTTTGATAGTGTTCACCATGGAACTCTTATTCAGAAGTTCTATTCCTCTTTCAAATTTGTAGTTCAGCAGCGCTCATGTTAAGTAGCTTTCTGATTGAACGTGGTCAGCGAGTCAGGGTCGGCAATATTTATTCTGCATTATTGCCTCTAAAGTATGGTGTCCCCCAAGGATCGATTTTGAGTCTACTGTTATTCAGCTTATTCAGTAATGACCTGCTCTATGCAGATGATGTTGAGGTCTATTTAAGCCGGCCTATAGATCTTCTTGAGGACTGCTTATCACATATTAATAGTGATTTGGATAAAATATATACCTGGTCTATTGACAATGGTCTACAACTTAATCCCGTAAAGTCACTGGCGATCAGTTTTTACAATAATGCTTTCGATGTATCCGATGTCGCTCCAGTAGTCCTGAACTATGTTCTCCACTACCCATACTGAATAAAGTCACCAATCTTGGGATTGAATTAAACATCAGCATGAAGTGCTGTGCTTATGTTAAGGCGCGACTGGAAAAAAATTATGCTGGGCTGCGCAGACCTTGGATTTTGGCGGACATATTGCCTTATACCACTCGTGTGATCCTAGTGAAAATGTTGATTCTGTCAGGTTGTTTTCCCCAAATTAGATGGTATATGTGCACGTAAAATGGAGGTAGTATTCAACACCTGTATTCGATTAATTTTTAGATTGCGAAGATTTGATCACGTTTCCCCATTAAAGCTTCGTTTACTTGGGTGTTCTTTGCAATCTTTTTCAAAGCGTCGGGCGCTCTATCTACTGTTCGGCATACCACGGTCCAATAAGCCTGAATATCTCGGGGAACTTTTCCAGACTACTTCATCTCAGCGGTATAAAAACCTGGTAATACCTTGTTTCTGTAGATCGGTTATGAAAAGTTCTTACCTCGTCCAGTCTATTAGATTCTGGAATATTTTACCCGTTGCCATACAAACCGCAAACACTGTCAATGCATTTAGAACGCAAGTTCGAACTTATATAAGGAGCAGATGTAGTCTTGAAACAAAATCTTTTTCTCTCTCTTTTTTTAATTAATTATCAATTTAACGTAGATTATTCTTTCTTTGTTTAGTTAAAGCTAAGTTCTCTTCTATCGCAAGTATATCTAGCATTGACTTACTTATTCGTACGTCAAAAGATTGTAAATCTTGTGTACATCTATAAGCAATAAATTATTGTTATTGCTTTTCGTTTTTAACTGCATGATATTGTGGCAAAACGCCATTTCTGTTACATCATGTCCCTGACTAAAATGAGCTACTGTGTTGACCTTAGTAGTCGGGTGGTTTCCAATTCACAAAAAATGACTTTGTTCGGTGTTAGTGTATTTTTATCAGAATTAAAAAGTAGTCATATTAAGTTGTAAAGGATCCAGGCCTCGAGTCTTCCTTGAGGCATTGTCAAAATTACCAACACGGGTTTTTAAATGATGCAACACAAAACCAAGCCAGCAGCAAGCCGCAAGGCGCGCTTTGCTCAATGTTGGAAATTTTTCTCTCTCAGGCCTACTTTTGTCAACAGATATGCTATCAAATATAATATCATCATGTTTCTGCCTGTAAGTTTAGATTGCCAAGTCGAGCAGATAAACTCCCACTAAACAACCAGAAGGCGAATTATACCAATGTTAAGTTTTCTCTAGATTCACCAGGGGCTAGCGACATCAATAGGGGACGATTTTATTGAAGACCCTATTGACGGCTTTTAATTTCCAAAGGGCTGCTTTAATACTGCTATCTTCCTTAGTTTTATGAACGGACTCAGAAGCCGCATCCTGTTATCAAGAACTGCCTGTACAGACGTTCGTCCTCAAAGACTGTGTGTGAAGACGCTCATGCGGTTTTTGGTTCCCCAAGGACTGTCTTTGCAGACGCCAATCTTCTGGGATCGACCTTCATCAGCAATATTTAGATTTCCAAGGATTGTCTCTGCAGATGCTCATTCTTAAGCACCATACTTCCTCAGGTCATTTCTGAAGCCCCGAGGACACGATTTCCGGTCTTTCTAACGCAAGATCAAGGTTCTGCAGGACAGGATAGGAGGGGTTGTACAAGCCCCTATTGGGGTTGTCCAAAATGGGGCATGTGTAGTAATCAAATTAAAGAGGGAAGTGAGTATGATTGGTGGGATTCGTTTTTAGATCCTGTTAAATTCATAAGGACGATTAACCTTTAAGGAATGCTTTTTTTGTACTGGGGTCATATGCACCCCCTTCCTTCACTTTGCATATATTTTGTCTGTTATTTCTTTCGTATCGATTAGCGGTATGTTGTGAACCTTTTTTTATTTAGGTGGCAAATTTCCAGGATCTAAGAGTTTTTTGCAAGCACGAGATTAAAGTAAAGCCGTTGATCTTGCTGGACTGGTTTGCTTTCTTTTCTAGATAACTCGAAACTATTTATCGGATATCCAAACTAATTAGATATGTGAATAGGAGATAAAATGTCCAAACAAGTTTTAATGTTTACATTTAAAGAAAAAAGTATGGAGTCTCTTTTGTGCTGGAAGACGACCAAATTGAACTTTTTTGGAGTAACCTCAAATTATCTGGATCCACCAAAATCGATATTTCGATACAAATGTTCAATGGACTTCACTAATTCTCTTATCACAATATAGCTAAGATATGCCGCAATACTATGGGTATAAATTTAAGGTTGGACCCAGCATGGTGGGGAGGCGAAGATAAAACGGCCAAAATTTTTGTATTTTTAAAAAATAATTTTTTAAATCAATATTTTAGTTCGGAAATTACCTAAGAGTGCTAAATAGAGGTAGTTAATTACAACCGCTATATGTTCTAAAAATAATTCTTTTCGCTAAACCTCGATTGGTTTCTAATAGCCGAATCTAAAATGATTCCGTAACGTACTACGTTTAATCGGTCTGTCCGTTAGTTTCAACGCCATCTTTCTGCTAAATTGTGCAACATTTAAGCCATTTGCTACACACATAGGTATGCTACTAAAAAACTTCCAACTTGTTCCAAAGTGTCGAACACAATCGCAGTATTTTTTACATAGTTAGATCAGATCTCTAGCTTCAAATTAATAATAGGAAAAAAAGTGCTAGTTCCGAAGCATGATGTCCCGGACTGCGTTTTGCCGAAAATAGTCCCTGATACCCCGGAGCAGTCCAATCATCCAGAACGGTCCTCTCATGCCAGAGGCCTTAGTTTTATGGGCTGCAGATAGCTACCTCCAGAACAGTGCAAGTGGGCTGAAGATATAATCATCATCATTACCCCAGTCCACAAAACTATTTTCTTTACCTCGTTCAAGACTTGTTGTCAGTTTTTTCTGATGTTTCCGTAAATATTCGCAATTTTCCGTTCATCTACCATTCTTTTGTGCAGACCAGATTATACGAGCTTTGGTATCATACATCGTTTAAAGTTACAATTAAGGTGTGCTAGAGAGTGGTAACCTCTACTACTCGACATTAAATGTTCCCAAATAAAACACCAGCAGCAGGCACCAGAGGAGGGGTTAGCAAATGTATGATAAATTATTATTATCAACCGAAAACGAAGGTAAGGGCAGTAAATTTTCCCTTAAGATGTCTGCTGGCATTATACATACATATGTATATCTGGGACAAGATATTCGATTATCTGGTTACTTTTTTTAAAATGTATAATCAACTTGCTCTAATGTCTTTAATTCAACGAGATTTCAATGATCATCTTGAAATTTTGTACAATAGCTAAGTACTTTTCTATTTTATATCTTACAAATCGATATAATTACCTTGCGAAAGGGCGCATTGAGCACATTTCCGAAAAGAATTATTGATCCATGTCACATTTCAGACAAACAATTTAAACTTTTAAACACAAGAAAATGCTCATGTAACAAATAAAAAGGGTAAACCATTTGCTAATTTGCCATAATTATGCCATGCATAAGGACATCGTTCATCATCATTATGTATGAAAATACAGAGTACACAGTCGGAACTCCCATAATTGATCGATTATTCATTCCGTTCCATATCAGAAAGGTAAAAGCAAAATGTATTTTCCTCGATGAGGTGCATAAAATTTTCCCTGAAGAATATAGCATTTATTAAATGATAGCCCTAAAGATTTCCACAGATGTATTAACAGCCCATAAAAATACCAATAAAATCCAGCAAGATGGTCTCATCACGTAACAAAGTATGAGTTCCGCCTTATTCAACCAGACACATGTAGACAGTATAAAATGGGTTTAAGGCCTACTAGAGATAATCCATGAAATGATATTACTCCGTATCCCAGAACGGAATGTATTTCAGAATAACTCGATAAAGTGTTTTTACTTGTAGCTGTAAATCGGTTCTTGTGTATAACAATTTGTCGCGACTGATGAGAACACCTAGTGATAAAATTTGCATAATACAATAACAAATATTGTGACATTAATATTTTGCGATAAATTCAGTCTTCTTTGATTTCGTGTTGACATTTTTAAGTGCTCAACACTGAGCAGTGCTGAAATCATGATAAATTAATATTCAATACCAATTATGCTGATACTATGAGACAGCTTGAAAAGTTATAGACAAATTTATGACTTCAGTAGTTGGTAGTTCTGTGATTCGGGTTTATGATGAATTTCTTAGCTATGAAATTGTCACGCTTTGTTATGGCTACATATTATATTAAGTGTTAGAGATAATTGGAGTTATAAACATTATCATTATTTAGTTAGTCCTGAAAATATCATTGAATTTATGAATCATTGTTTGCCGATATAATTAACGATACCTACATACTGTCACCTTTCATTTATAGGACATTGCTTAATGATCACAATTCAATCACATTCAATTACCAAATATCACCACACATACAATACAATACATTTTTAAACGAACCCTATAATAAAATATATTTCCTCTTCCGAGAGTTCGATAATAACATACAAGGCAGGTATATTCATATACTGCAGTCCTGCTATAGTCCGCGCCACCAAAAATGAGCTATCAAGGTCACCAGAGGGAAATTTATATGTTTGTACCATTTTGTTTTTTTATATTTTTAAGCCAAGCTAAGGGGATGCGATGATGTAAAGCAAAGCTTGGCAAAAAGGAAAAAGCGAAGGGAATTACGGAGCATGAGCAAAGTAGCGGCGGTGCTCATGTATGCCACTCTTAAACCTTGGAAGATTGTGTGCCCGAAGACAGACAGACGATGGTAGACTGTTCCACATACGCACAGTTCGGGAACAAAAAGTATCACTGAACTTGACAATACGGCGCAAAGTAATTTTAAGGGTAAAAGTATGTGCGAGGTTTGCAGCCCAAGTATTGCATACAGGAATTATTCTACAAGGGATTGACGATGCATGTAGCGATAATGGAGCGAAAGGCATTCAACATTACGAACGCGTCGATATGAAAAGTTATTGTCACATCGAAAATATGTTTGAAGGCTCTCATCTTACCGTTTCTCAGTTTCCTCAAATATGGAAAAAAGCCGTAGTTGTACCTTTGGCTAAATGCCCTGCCCCTGTATCCTCTAGGGTCAAATTCTTGATTATATATCAGAAAATAACTTCTTATCAAAAATGCAGTCCAGTTTTCGTGCTGGCCACAGCTGCGAAACAGCGCTGTTAAAAGTGTGCACTGATATCCGTATGTCTCTTGGTAATAATTTAATAACGGCTTTAGTATTACTAGACTTCACTAAAGCATTTGATTCGGTCAATTATTGCCTTCTTCTCCATAAGTTGCGCAAAGTATATAATGTTTCTAACTCTGCCATTAAAATTATTAGTGAGTTCCTATCCGGCGTTTCCAGCAAGTAAAGATCGGCGACATTAAGTCTAATTGGAAAAGAATTTCCACAAGGCTCTATTCTTGGTCCACTTCTATTTTCGCTTTTTATAAATGACCTTCCTGATATTATAGAAGACGTAAATATCCATATATATGCAGACGATGTGCAAATATATTTATCTACATCAATCGGATTAGTTGAGGACTGTACTGACAGAGTCAACAATGACTTAAAGAATATTTCCTCGTGGGCAGCTAATAACCAGCCCCTGTTAAATCCTGCTAAATTATCGTGCTTATTTCTCTATTCTGGTAATTTATGCTCAGCGGCCATTCCTAATATCTATTTAAACGATATAGTGTTGCTCTACTCATGCAAGGTGAAGAATCTAGGAGTAATTTTTAATGGCAACCTTGAATGTTGTGACCAAATGATCTATTCTCTGCTATTCTCTCAGGGAGGGGGGGGGGGGCAGGGGGTGGAGTTTAAAGTTAATTTAAAACGTTATTTGAATTGAATTGATGCGTTTGATCACGGGGCATATAGACACAGTCTGTCATTTGGATGATTCTTCAGAACTACTTATTTTTGCTCTTTTGTTTTTATTAATTTGCTTTTTCTTTATTATATTGATTTACTATTATTATCCTGAATATTTTTATTCTACTTTATGAATTAGTGTAGGTAATTTATAACTTTATGTAAATTCACACTTAATTTGTACCTATAGAATAAGTATATAATAAATAATAAATAAATAATAAAGTAAATAATAATAATAAGTATACAGATGTAAATATTGTGTATACGGACGTAAAATAAATAATTTCTAATGTGGACAATATGCAATGAAGCTAAGACTGTGCGACCAGCCCTAGTCCAGATATAGGAATTATACTTTAAGCTAGGACTAGGCGCTAGATTTGATAGGCTGAAGTATTTCTTACAACTTTTCAGTAATCCAAGACAATTGGATGCTTCTTTGGCAACATAGAAGATGTGATCAGTCTAGCTTAACTTCAGGAAATATCAATGCCAAGAATCCATAAAGACGGTGTAACGTAAGTCAGTACTCCATCAAATGAAACGGGAGTGGAGAAGCTACGGATTAAAAATAAGAGAAAGCAGATCGTTAATGAAAACTAGGAAGAGAGTCGGAAAGATAACGGGAGTTTTGGGTCACACGGGCATTTATAGGATGAGGTTCAAATGTACCGCCATTTAATACGACGCGTATTAGGCGACTGGATAAAAAACTTTCAATCCGTAATAGGAGGGGAGAGTCCAAGTGCTTGTTTGGCTAGAAGGGCGAGATGCCGGACTCTATCAAAGACCTTTGAAGTATCCAGAGCAACGATTTTTGACTCGCCAAAATTGTGAAGCCTACGGTTCCAATGTTCCGTAGCAAAAGTCAGGTAGTCTCCAGATGAGCAACCAGTCCGGAAA
This sequence comes from Dioctria rufipes, assembly GCA_963924295.1. NCBI lineage: Eukaryota > Metazoa > Arthropoda > Insecta > Diptera > Asilidae > Dioctria > Dioctria rufipes. The sequence goes on along the minus strand of OZ002742.1, from coordinate 79,050,124 downwards.
CCGTATTGGCGATCATTGAAGAGTTGATTGGTTTCTACTTACTTCCTTAATTTGAAGTTAATGATAGATTCGAAAATATTTGATAGAATCAAAGTGATTGCAATTGCTCGATAATTTGAAGGATCGCTATCCTCTCTGTGTATATTTCCAATAATAAAAGAGCTTTCAAAGGGCATTGCCATTAAAAAAAAATTAAATTTTGATATTACTTGAATTACTATTGTATTTCCTCGTCATTTTAATAAATATTTATGACGTCGTAATATTTTCTTGTCTTTTATTCTTGTAAAAAATTATTTATTATAATTAAATTTCATCACATCACAAGTAAATTGTAATTCTAATTTGCAACCCTAGTGAATATAAATTACATTGATGCGACAATATGAAGAATTACAAAATGATTTTTGGTTTGTGTCCTCAAGTAAAAGCACGTAAAGCAGGCAATACACGATCCGTTTGCCGTCGTTTTAAAACCAAATTTAAAGATAACAACCTAATATATGGTAAAGAAAAAGCCCCACACATGTAACAACTTCATCACGTTTTGCCATCATCTTTTAGTAAGAACTACGATTTTCTAAAGAAAAAGCACGCGCATTTAAAAAGAGATTTTTGTAAAGTTGGTACGAGAATCCATATAGTGCAGTCTAGCAACCCTGCGTTTTGCTGCCATTTGTAGCGTAAATTTCAATTAGGTGGCAGTACTAACAAAATTGCAAAATTCAAAATTTTTAAAGATACGATAAACAATCAAATTAAATGGAGGAAGAAGTTATAATGGCATTGGGATTGCTGTTGGTATTGAGGAAGAAAGAGCAACTGAAGCTAAAGAAGCACTTGAGCCAGACGTATTTATAGTTGTTACACGCTCTTACTCCTCTTATTAAACACAGAGTTGTTAAAGAATGCAGCCTTTTTTGGTTTTAATTCAAAGGAATGAAGAATGCATATTTAGCATTCTTTCATTCCTCTTCAGTATTAGGAATTAGGAAATACAACTCCACATTCCTCAAAAAATATTGCCGAATGCATTCTTTTCCTTTTAGAAAAAGAATGCATTACTTTGAGCTGCATTACTCTGGAATGCATTACATTCATTGAAGTCTGTGTGAATTCACTTGCATTCACTTGCATTCAGCTTTCATTTGAATTCAGTGAAATTGTTCCATGAAATTATTTTGTGATTAAGAATGAATGAAAAAATAAAGCACTTTTAAGCATTTTCTTTTTTTAAGAATTTCAAATCAAATCAAAAAGTATTTATGAAGAGAATTGGGTTATATGGGTCCTTTTGATGTATTAATTTGTAGATACATATGGGGTTAGTGACCCTTGGTTCGTAGAAAATGAAATTAAAAATTACATCATTTGATTTCTGTAGTTCTACATTTTATTTTGCAGATATTTCGGTCTCCTATTTAGACCATCTTCAATGCCTAAAATATAATATACATCCATATTTGAGCCTACGTTACGAACACTTGAAATCCTACACAATTACCTTGAAATATCCGGATTTTAAATCTCCTTATGTCAATATTTTAAATACTTAATTTTAGGAACACATAATATATATTAATAATTCGTAATAATTGATAATTTAATTTCATTTTCTACGAACCAAGGGTCACTAACCCCATATGTATCTACAAAAAGTATTTATTCCAGACACCGAAAATAATGATTATTTTTCATTTGTTATAAGTCATAAGGATATTAAGGAAGCATTGAGAGAAATGAAGCAAAAAAAGACAGCAATTTTTTAAGTCCAAGCATGTTGATTGATTGCTTTGGAGCGCTAGGAAAAATATTTGTAGATGTTGTGAATAAATCCCTGTTGGAAGGAAGTTTCCCTGATTCATGGAAGGAATCAATAGTAACACCAATAGCTAAAATAAAATAGTCAGCTAAGTGTGAGGATTATCGACCAGTGAATGCGTTGCCGACATATGAAAAGTGTTGGAAAGGATAGTGTATAAGCAGCTTATAAAATATTTAGAGGGAAATGCACTTATAATCTCTAATCATTCGGGCTTCAGGCAGGGGCATTCCTGTGAAACGGCGCTTAATATGGTGATGGTTGATTGGAAAGAGCAGATAGCATCAAGAAATAAAATCGCTTGCGTGTTCCTGGATGAGAGCGTTCGAAACTGTTGATCATCAACTTTTACTACAAAAAATGTATAAATATGGAATAAGAGGTAAAGAATTGAACTGGTTTACAGAATTTTTGACTGGGAGAACACAGAAAACGAAAGTGGGGCAAGCAACATCGATAGAGGTATCGGTCGATATCGGGGTGCCGCAGGGTTCAGTACTGGGGACACTCATATTTTCGTTGTATATTAACGACATTAGTAGAGTAGTAAAATATTCAAAGGTGGCACTCTTTGCAGACGACACACTAATATATATTGCAGGACAAGACATTAGCGAGGCGGAGAGATTGTTGCAAGAGGACCTCAGCGAACTTAGTGAATGGCTTAAAGCAAATAAATTGAAGTTAAATGTATCAAAAACTAAGTCATTATTAATTAACGGTGAAGGTAATTTGAACCTAATGGTTGACGGAGCAGTAATAGAAGCTGTCAAAGAAATAAAATATCTTGGGATTGTTATTGATAAGGATATAAAATTTTCGAAACATATTGAATATATCACTAAAAAAATAGCAAAATAAAATTGACTTCCTAAGAAGAATTAGAGGTAACTTATCAACATATATGGCGATCAATATATATATAACACTATTGTGAGACCCCACTTCGAATATTGCTCCACCATTCTTTTCATGGGAGGCCAGCAAATGTTGCAAAAACTGCAGACCTTACAGAATAAAGCAATGCGAATTATTCTCAGATGTAGCAGATATACAGCTATTACATTCATGTTGCAGGCACTTAAATGGCTAAGTGTAAGGCAAAGAATAGCTGCGAACGTTTTTGTATTCATATTAAAAATAAGACACAACATGCTACCAGAGTATTTAACTGGACAAATAAATTACGTGCGTGATAGCCAGCCGTATGAACTGAGATCTGCAAATGACTTCAGACTACCATCTTTTCGGAGTTCAGGAACTCAGAACAGCATAATGTTTAGAGGATTACGAATGTTTAATGAGCTGCCGGATAGACTAAAGTATGAAATAAATTTTAGAAATTTCAAAAAGAATATTATATCTTACGTAAGAGAGAAAATGTAAACTATTGTTGTAAAAGTGGCTTTTGTTAAGCTAATAAATTATTATTATTATTATTAAAAAATCATTTAAGGAGGAGAAGCAGATGAATTAAATTATGCGAACAAAATACATCTACTTTCATTATGTGGTAGAATTCGACAAATTAATTAATATTTGAAATTCTTTTAAAAAAAATGCTTAAAAGTGCTTTATTTGTTCTTTCATTCTTAATCACAAAATAATTACATGGAACAATTTCACTGAATTCAAGTGAATGCTGAATGAATGCAAGCGAATGCAAGTGAATTCACACAGACTTCAATGAATGTAATGCATTCCAGAGTAATGCAGCTCAAAGTAATGCATTCTTTTTCTAAAAGGAAAAAGAATGCATTCGGCATTATTTTTTTGTGGAATAGAATTCATTTAATTCCATTCCAATTCTTTAAATATACTTTGACTGCAGCTTCCAATTCGTTCATTTGAATCAGACAATGTGTAGGAATGCAGCTCAGAAATAATGCATTCTTTAACAACCCTGATTAAACATCAAGATACAGTTATGAGGGAAGCAAAACCGCCACATGAGCGTCTAACTGCCACTGTCCACTATTTGCATTTTTGTCCACCTCTTTTAATTTTACAATAAGTTTTTTCAACGTTTCACTTTTCCTTTCTCTATTTAAGTATTCTTATTTTTCACTTACCACAAACACGGACTGTCTTTATAAATGAAGATAAATTCTTCTAAAAACTCCATAGAAGACAAAGCTCTTAAGTCGTCCATGCTTACTTCTTCACTTACTTACTGTTTAATGATAAAATTATGAATGAGCAAAACCACAAAGCCAAAACCGCTTCGCCGACGTTTTGTCCACGTTTTGAGAAAGATTTATGTTATGACCAGAATTCTGGTTTTAAAAGACAACCGAACCTCAAAATGTGGTGCTCGTCATACACGTCCCTTTTTGTCGTGATTTTTCTGGCAAAACGGTTCGTGTATAGCCTGCCTAATGAATAACAGTTCAAATATCCTAAATGGCTCGTGTCTAAAATAAACGCGTTCGGTTTATTGGAAAGCTTTAATTTTAAACTTGTAAATTTTTATATATATTTATATTTATTAAATACTTCTATTATTTGTGAAGTTTCTTAATGACATACAGAAATATTTTAAGGGGAAATCTTTGAGCTTTTCTCAAAACAAATTTTATCAATAAAATCCCAAAAGGTTTTGACAGAAAATAGAAGATAAAGTTATACGCATTGCCTGCCACATATGGAAATATTGACTCAAATTTCATGATTTTTGGATGGGCGCTTAAAGAAACTCCAAATTTCTTGAAAATAATTTTAGATTACGGTTTCTGCAGACCATTTGTAAATAAAAAGGTGTTGCGAATGAAATTTTATCCAACAAAAAATAAAAATAATAAAATTCAGAAAAAATTAACTTAATTTTTTACTTTATTATGATATTCTTTTTACTTTATTATGATATTTTTCAACACACTTATTATGTAAATGTATCTTGCATATATTTCAAAAATGAATTGTTTGTAAATGGCATACAGCACATCTTTTTCTTTTTATTCCAGAGCTAGTAATTGCAGAGAAATTGTTAGGTCTGCCAGTAGAAGTAGTATTTACAGTGCATTGCTTCATAAAGTTCGTAGCCACCTTACGTCTGAAATTTATTAGAGGCTTTTTTTTTTTTAGATTGAGACCACAATATAATTTCCAAGCATTTACTAAAGCGGCATCAAAGAAATTCGAAGAAATGGGCCTCCACCATTTTTTAACACGAACTCCAATTCTGTAGTTCAATAACATATTGTCTGCCAAATCTACGCCTCCCATGTATTTATTATATTTAGGAAGAACTATTGCTTGATTTACATATAGTTTTCTTTTTTTCTATGGAATATACAAGTTTTGTTGGTTCAATAGTATCAAAGTTGGTTGCTACTATAACTATTGTATTATCCTTCCATCTGACTGCTAATATATCCTTGTCTTTTTCATACCTGTAGTCATATGCTCCTCTATCCTGCTTTTTGAAATCCTTCGAAGGGAACCAGCCTTCAAACGATTTTGTCTAATAGTTCCAGTGGCAAAAAAAGACAAATATTTTTGCGTTATAGACGTAATAAAGCTGTCAAAGTATAATTTATGATATAATGCATCTTTTACACACTGCACTAAGCTCATTACCACATTTCCACCAAGCCCTAAATTTGTAATATGAGTTTTTCCACTTTTTCCAGTATGTAAATTAAAAGCATAGTTGAAACCGCTTGAGGCAGCCATTGTCCAAGATTCGTATCCAAATTTTACAGGTATTCCGTGTATATAAAATCTTGGTAGAATGCCGTCCTCTGTATGGTATCATTTGCTCGTCGATAGAAAAAGATGATGATAGATTCAAAATTGTTGAAATTTAGTATTTAAAATTTTTAAAAATGGCCTAACTTTGAACAATTTTTGCCACCTAATTTTTGTTCTAATCTCTCAAGCTCTTTATCTTCCTCGTCAATTGGTTGCTTCATATAAACTGCAAGTTCTCAGCAAGTTTGCTTGCTCAGAATCACCATCTCTAGTATTAAACACTTGATGGAGAAACAAGAATTTTAAGAACTTTTATTTTTCTTCTTGTATTTATAAATTTGATTTAGAATCATTAAAAATAAAAGTTCTTAAAATTCTTCTTTCTCCATCATTGACCGATTCTAACAAGTGTAGGTTCGATTCCCGTCCACGGAAAAAATAAATAAAAATTAAACCCTTCTCGAACACCAGCTGTTTCTGTAGATAAGGGATCTCCGCAATCATCCAGCAAGTCTACTTCCTCAAAAGCACCTTCTTTGGTATGCACTTCCAGGACACCAGCTGTATCCGAACGTACGGGGTCTCCGTGATTTTCTAAAAAGTTATCGTTAAAGTTTTCTTCGTCCGTTATTTCAATAGCATCTGGAAGAATAATAACTAAATCCAACGCATCATGACTTGATTCTTGCTCTAAATAAGTCATTACTTTTTACATATCCTATATCTAATTAAAAAGTATTAGTATTGTTGGTACAAGAAAAAGCACTTTTAATGCTATTAATTATAGAATTTTAATACCGCAGGGGGGATTTACCATATACATAACAAAACATAGAAAACAAGCATATATTAAATTTCCCCAAAATAACTCTGAAATGCACAAAATCAAGTGACTCTATCTAAGCTATACCTACATAATGGAATTTTTCTGAAATTACGTTTACCCGCACTCTGATTCATCTTAATTTCATAGAACTAGCAGCGGCGTCATAACCGGCAAAAATTTTCCAGAAAAAGAGCATTTTGTATCGTTTTGCGTTTACGCAATGTTAGCAGGGAATTTGTTAATCAAGGATTTCTGGTAATCAAAGATCAAACCAAGGAATATCTGTTCCGTATTTCCAGCTGTACAGTAAGAATGTCGGCATATAACTGATATACCTACATATATAACATGTTTACCCTCAATAAACCCTCATAAAATTCATAGGAATTTCATTATTAATGGATGTAGCAAGGTCAGCATGCCCGGCAGCTATAATAAATAATTTAAAAAAAATATGTATATACTATAAAAAAAAATTTCTTAAGTGTGAGTTTTGTTTACTCTTGAGCACAGCACAAGCAGTGTCCTTCGATGGATGAGCTCTTGACACTTTACAGCACAATAATTGATACCTAACAATCGGGTATACCTTTTTATAACTTTCAAGTGCTTCAATTGCTTTAGAAAAAGTTACATAAATCAGTTTAAATTCAATATTTAGTTTTAATCTAATTTAATTTTAATCCAGCTACTCTTTTGTCCTATCCTGGATCCATATTACAGGAGTTTGTGGCATTCATATCTAATTTATTTTGTTATTTAATTGATACTACATAATATGATTCCTTCCAAATAAAATTTAATAAATTTACGCAAAACCACCATCAAAAAACTATATATATACAGATGCATAGATACATTTCTCGAAGATCTGGTGGATGAATTTTCCTTTTCAAAATATCGAGTAGTCGTAATATATGGCTTCTTTTATTCCTTGAAAAGTTTTCTATTGTAAGTAGGTCACACTTCTAAATATACCAGTCGAAATCGAAGTCTTAAATATTTAGAGTAAGATTCCCTAAGATTAAGAAACATATGTCACAAAATTTCTGCGCGCATATTCGTAACACATACAAATTTGATACATGCATCTTCCTTCGATGGGAAATTTAAACCTCATTACATCATACATAAATTGAGAAACAATTATGATTCATTGTCGAAGGTTTGTCAGGGAAAGGCCATAGCTCAAATCCAGAGCAATCCTTAGTACAGATGCAAGCGATTTATTACATGAATGTTCGTTCTCCTTTACAACATGTTTCACGTATTTACCTCCCACCTCTCTACCCTTAGGAGTAGCCCAGATTTAACGTAACGAAAATTTTCTTCTTTTTAGAGGACATCATTTTTAAGTTAATTGCATGGAAGGTCAAAATCTCCTTCTTCCTGAACATTTATCTGGCAAACAAACTCCACAAGTAAAGCAAACCATCCCAGACGGATAAACAACGTCAGAAGTGCACAAAAAAAAACTGCACTAGAAAGATGACTGCAGGAAGACTGCGAACTGGCGCCTTTCGGACGATAAGGAAAACGACAACAACACCAGGAATAGCACATCCAGCACAGATTCTCTACGTTCGAGTACGACATTCGCGTCCCACACTCTGTAGTAGTTCTACTTTGTACGTGCCATCACTTGACATTCTGAAAACGTCAGTTGCATAAACAGTGAGCGACAAAAAATAATCCAGAAACGTTTCGGGACGGGAAAAATATGTTTACTTCCTTCGTTAAAAAAAAAAAAAATTTTTTTTCTGAATGAAGTGCACTTTATCTAGAAAAGTTAACTTTAGAGAGTAACCTGTAATACTTACATACTTGCATACATACATGCATAATTGCTATGTATAATTAAGAAAAATATCGATTTTAATAAGGTGTTACATGATAATAATAAATTGTGATTTTATATTGTTTTAAATATCGTTCTGGGAATTAATATTCTTCAAAAGGATTACTTATAAAGCCGGCAAAATATTCTCTAACATGGCATTTGCAGCAGCCCGTATGATCCTTAAGGATAAACGACGAAAATCGAAAGAGGAGTTTTCAACGCCCCAACGTACGAGGAGTAAGGTATTTAACGCTTCAATTTTATGCTATTAGCTAAAACAGGAATTCGAAACTCATATAAACTTCACTTCACTTCAAAACATAATTCTACTACAATCACATCTCATCTATTAGATAGCATTTAAATGCTTTCATATACATACATAATGTAAGTATCTTCACAGAGAAAGTGAAAACATAATTTATAAAGAATTTCATTCAGACATTTTTTTATTAAAAATCTTTAAAGAATTACATTTTTCAAATAATTATTTACATAAATTAGAAGTTTTTAGTGCTTTTTTTAAAATTGAAACGCACAACGGGTAAGTTCGTTATAGACTTCCTTTCTATTGTGGAACTAAGTTATGAATTATAATGGTGGTTTCTAACTTAAAAAAAAAAAACACAAAATTAATATTTCTAGATGAATAAAAATGCAGGAATAGTTTTTCCGCTTCCAAGAGCTTTACATTTTTCTAGTGCCCATTCAATGCATTTCTTTTTAAATATTTTAAGCGGGGTTTCAATGAAACAAATCGATTAATCCTAAAGTGCGAATATAACAACTCCTGGCAATTTTCCAGGTGCTCCAGTTGGAGAAGACGAGGAGAGCTCATGTTTGAATATGTATAATGTTGTGCTTTCTAACAATTTCCAATTCTTTACTCATCTGATGAAATCGCTTTCATCAATTCTATTAAAAAAACAATATAATTAAATTGCGTTACCTATGTAAATATACAAACATATGTACACGTTATACCATTGGCCGAATTTATTTTTTTTTTATTAAATGCATTTCTTCCTACAAATTTTTTTTTTTGCTGCTAATGTATTGATTATTGTCGAATTAATTAATGCTTTTATCCAAATTGAATTCAACATGAAATACGACGATGTCATTCAGGCGATAAATTTTATGTTTAAGTTCCATGTATTCAGACTTTTTATTATGCTTAATATATTTATGTTACATTTAGAACAAGAAATCCATTAAGTGCACAACTAGGTGTGGCGAGGCGAAGCGAGGCGAAGCGAAGCGAGGCTAGGCAGTTGAGCGAGGCGGAGTGAAGATCATCTCGAGGTGTATTGTTCACAACAACGCATTCAGTTTCTTCGTAAATCACGAAGTGAGTCCATAAATTATGTCATCAGATTTTGAAGAAGAAATTTTGTGTTTGTCGCGTAATGCAACTATGTATATGGCATTTTTCACATAAGTGTACCTACTTTCCCCTGTTTTGCTTGCCACCCGATAAATAAGATACGTCTGGAATTTTGATGAATTTCGTCATCTATACGAATATTTAGGGAATGATCCGAATAGATTCTTCAAATATATGAGAATGAGTATAGAAACCTTCGATTATATTAAGAAAAGATTTCAATATAAATTGCCAAAATTTCCAATCTGTCCAGCCCTTTCGGTAGTTTTGCTTGTGTATGTGGTAAAAGCGATTAGAATTTGGGTAATTCCATCATTCGCATATATCAAGATTTACATACTAATCCTCATAGATTCTTCCAGTATATGAGAATGAGTACAGAACCCTTCAAATATATGAAGGAAAAAACGTATAAGAATATGCCAGCTATCAAAATTAGCGCACTACACCTCACGAAAAAATGAAAAATTTCATTCTCGAGTGAGATACCTCGAGGTGTCTCGCCACATCGCGCGTTGCCACAGCGTTGTTAAGAACACTCTTATAGTACAGCGTACAATCATTTTATTTCTTCAACCTTTGATATAGCCTCGCCTCTCCTCGCCCCGTTGTGCACGTACCCTTATTACACGACAAAACTGCTACCAGCAAAGGTCTTTCGTCCATACTACTTGTAACTACCCAGCGGGAAATGGAAGCGCTCAAAAAGGAATGTAAGAGCGCATCTTTGGAAGCTCGCAACACTTCCTCACCGTATCCTTGTTCATATCGTTTTAACGTGAGCATATCCGCAGAGGGTAGCGCTCAATTGAAGATTCTTGGGAAGCTCTCTAGGAGCGCCTGTAGGGCAGTACTCTCGGGGCACTTGTAGGGTAGCACCCTTGGAGCTCTAATAGAAAATACAGAGAGAATCAACACTCTCGTAGATCCACTTTTCATCATCACAGCAGCGCCCTGAAATTTGGCACACAGGTTCATGTCGCGTGACAATTGAATCTATCAAAATTTAAACCGGAAATTTCTATGGAAAACCGGGAAAATCGGGAAAAATCATTTGAAAATTTGGTACAAACCTGATTAGTGATATATCCGTTTCAGGAAAAATGCAGAGTATTCTGATTTTTCCGAAAAAATTTTCCGGAATTTTCCGACTTTTCCGGAAAATTTTCCGGTAAAAAAATTTTCTAATTATACAGGATCAAGTTCACTATCAACTGGCATCATTACTTTCTCTCCGACAATGGTGAAAACTTGCAGAAAAAATCGAGGAAAATTCATGTAAAACGCTTTTCCGGAGTTTTGCCGACCAAGGAAGCGTTTGAGCGTTTTGCAACCTAACACAAAGTTGTAGAGCGAAATGAGTTGCATAAAGTTGCTTTTGTGGAAAACTCCATGGAAAACCCGGAAAAGCGGGAAAATCATCGGAAAAATTTTCATCGATATGGTTAGTAATAAATCTGTTTCAGGAAAAATGCAGAATTTTCCATTTTTTCTGGAAAACTTTCCGAAAGTCTGTGGAAAACATGGAAAATCGGCAAAATTCATGTTATATGGGATCAAGTTGGAATACAGCTAAAATGCGCTGTTTAAAACATAATTTGAATTTCAGAAAACCGTTGAAGTACTTCAACGATTTGATACTCGAAAAATTTTTGTTTTCGGATTGGCACCAAACATGACTTAAAATGTCGGTAATGATAAACTGAACAAAAACATCCAGCAACCACGGTGCTGACATCTAATCATCACACCGTAACTGCCTTCAAAATTTAAAATTTGTCGAAACCTCGGTAAACCGTAGTCCGAGTTATCGAAACTGTTCGGATTGTGTTCGAAGTACGGTCAGTCGATTGGAAACTCTCGAGTCGTATGGACGCAAAAAAATTTCACTGCGAATATTCAAAAATTGACTCAAAATATGGAAGAAAGAAAGAAATACAAGGATAAATATAAGAAAAATTAAAGGAAAACGGAAATTTAAAAGAAAGTAAGAAACTAAAATCAAATTAGAATTAAGTAAAAATATAATTAAGTTCGGTTAAATTAATATTAGAACAATTTAGTTAACGTGAAAAAGGCAGAAAATAAAATAAGTAAAAAACGAGTTTTCAAACAAAACTGGGGCCAAGCCGAATGAAAAAGTAGAAAATAAACTTTTCTTCACGCACAGAGGTGGACTCAGATTTTTTTATTGGGACATTTCTCTTGAATATTCTTCCTCTTCATGAATCAAATCACTTATTACCTCTGATTGATCTTACTGAAATATATTGGTGATTGTCAGCGAATAAAATCTGTGTGTGAAGAAAAGCTTATTTTCTACTTTTTCATGCGGCTTGGCCTCAGTTTTGTTTGAAAACTCGTTTTTTACCTATTTTATTTTTATTTTAAACTAAAATAAATTTAAATTAACCGTACACTTCAACTGACTACTAAATAATGACAATTCTGCTGCGTTTTCAAATGCATATGAGTCATCTTTTCAGAAAAAAAAGCAGATAACTTATGAGTCAGTCTAAGCTGAATGAAGAGATCTGATTCCGCAAAGCCTCGGAAAAGTTATTTGTGGAACCGCTTGACATATTTCCCGCTGGGTAGTTACATCTAAAATTGACTGTCTATTAGATTTTACTAATAGTAGAAAACGCTATTAATATAAAAAAAAATCTGGAAAATAATGGAGATAGTTTTCTGAATGCCCAGGCCAATTATTGAAAAGCGTAGTTATTTATCTATACTTACAAGGCTAATCAGAATTGAAGAATTTTATAGAACCTGTATGAAAATGATGGTGTAAAAAAAAATTTATTAGCCGCAAACACATATTAAATACATATACTGAGAACAGAAGAATTTTTAAGAACTTTTATTTTTAACGATTCTAAATCAAATTATAAATACTGGTTAATGCTAGCTGAAAGCAAACGTGGCTTAGTAGGCTAGTTACAAATTAATGAACACAAGAGGGAAAATCCTCTGTCTCGTTAGATCAGTGGTAAGAGCTGTCGCCCGGCATGCGGAAGGTCCCGTTTACAAACTCCGGACGAAGCGATTATTTTCTTTTTCTCTTTTATTTATGATTTGATTTAGAATCGTTAAAAATAAAAGTTCTTAAAATTTCTTTTATTCTTCATCATTGGTCGATTCTAACAAGTGTAGATTCGATAGCCGTCCGCAGGAAAATTAAAAAAATAAATACGTATGCGCAATGAAGGTTTATAATCAAACGAGATGAAGTTTGATCACATATTGAAAGTAGTACATGATAGCAAGGAGAAATTGTAAAAGCAAGGTGCTCAGAGCAATAGAGCAGAAATAAAATAAAGGGGATCAGAAAATAATTTAAAAGCATACTTAGTAACATTAGAGGCGGAATCTATCATGCTATCAGCCCAAGGAATAATCATAATACCAATAAATACAGAATAAACATTTCAAGCTATAAAAAACATTTATTAAGAAAAAAATAAAACCTACTAGGTACCTTGAAACTAGGTACCTATAATTTAAGTTAAGCTTCTCTGGTTAAAAGTGCGGTCATAAAATCAAACTCTTCAGAGAGTAATGAGGTGATCCCGGAAGAAGTAAACAAGCACCTCACTGTTGCGGTTTTAATGAGCAACTATAAGTGCCCAAATATGCTCACACATAAAAAACCACTGCGAAGATTGTGAAACATGATTGTGAATTACGATCAAATCATGTAATTCAGAATTTCACTACAAATAGAATCTGTTACACTGTCAAATGAAAGTAACAAAAAATAAAGAAGTCAATCAGGACAATTTTAAGCACATTACAGATAGTAAAAATCTTAGAATATAGAGAGTAGAGGAAGTGTGACAAGCCAAATTTAGGATAGTCAAATCCTGGTTTTGTTAGTATCTGTTGCCGCTGTAGTGAAAGCTCAGTACAGCCGTGTAGTAGAATCAATATAGAGAGCGGGGCAACAAGATATATGGTTGAAAATATTACGTTTGCTTCCATCGAAAATGTTCTTATTCGCTGTTACTACGCCCAGATACACTGGGAGTTTCTCAGCTGTCATAAACGTAAACAAATGTCGGTGCATGAAAGAATTTTTCGATATTTCGTCGTTTTTGTAATGTATTTTTAATTTAATTTAATATGAAAAGGTGTCTAAAGTACACAAAATAATATTTTATAACTACACTTGCCTAAAAAATGATTTCCCATGTCGTACCTTGGTGTTTTTGTAGTAATTTTTCACCGAACACTTCATTCTGAAAATACATGAACATCACTTACAAAATTTATCACTATAATATCAACAGATAATTACTTACACTCTTTACTTTATTTAGTACTACTTTTAAATAAAATATCTTTTACTTTTCACAAGCTTTAAATTAGATTTAAATTGTTGCAAATTAGGAAACTTCGTTTGACAGCTGAAAATACATTTGTCTCTTTCTTCAATATAATGCTGACCTACTTCACGAGACCCTGAAAAAATCCACGCTCATGCATATGAATTTTACAGGTATCAAAACTTTCTGTTGCCTCTGTATTCTAAGAGTAAAAATTCTCAGAATACTTCACATAGAAATATTCCGAAACTAAACTGATTATTCTGTGGAATCCATATAAAAACATCACACATGAATTTAATGACAGATTTGCTACATTTGAATATTAGAAGTACACGAAATAAATTAAATCAAATTGAGCTTATGGTCGCTATAAATCATGGCTTTATTTAAATGCGATGAAATTTTACAATATAAAAAGTTTTACAGGTATTCTTGAATTGTAGAAAGAAAAACTCTGATGGTAAGGATGCAATATTTTTTATATAAGAAATAAATTTCAAAAATATCTAACTAGATATTAAATATAATATTAGCTGACGTCAGTATAAACGGTAAAAAACTATACAACAAGATCGACAAGTAAAGGGTTTTCCAATAAGAGGTGTTATTTTGATATTCAAAGAAAAATGCCATTTTTTGAGATAAATGATCGGATCTTTATTTCATTATAAAGAGGAAGGTATGCCGTTAATAACGGAAAATAACATCAGCCAAATGACCACCACGACCACGCCTACAGGACCATATCCTTTTCATGAAATTTTCCATAACCAAATAGCAAAGTGGCTGCCCTATGTCCTCGATAGCCTCACGAATTCCATCTTTGAGGTCTTGAATCGACGCTGGGCTGTTGGCGTAGACCTTCTCTTTCACGTGGCCCCAAAGGCAGAAGTCGCAAGGTGTTAAGTCACAAGATCTCGGTGGCCAAATGTGATCACCTCTTCGAGAGATAACACGGTCCGGAAACTTTTCCCGTAAAAGATCAATGGTTTCGTTGCTTGTATGGCACGTAGCGCCGTCTTGTTGAAAGTAAACGTTGTCCAGATCAATACCATCCAATTCCGGCCATAAAAAATCATTAATCATCTGTCGATAGCGCAATCCATTCACCGTAACTTTGCTCCAGCCTCATTTTCGAAAAAGTAAGGTCCAATGACCCCGCGGGACCATAAACCGCACCAAACAGTCACACGTTGAGGATAGAGAGGCTTTTCAACAATAAATCTTGGGTTTTCCGAGCCCCACATGCGACAATTTTGCTTGTTGACGAAGCCATCAAGGTGGAAATGGGTCTCATCACTCAAGATGAGTTTTCGATGGAATTCCAGATCATTTTCATGCATTTCAAGGATCCAATCAGCAATGACTCGACGTTGTTGATGATCGGCCGGCTTGAGTTCTTGTGTTAACTGAACTTTATAAGCCTTAAGACCCAAATATTTATGCAAAATACGGTGTAATGACGTTTGTCGAATGCCTAATTCCAAAGAACGACGAGGAATGGACAAACCTCTCGGCTGTTCTTGAGCGACGTGCACGGGTTTTATTCTTCACATCACTAACTTGTCCCGACAGCTCGAATTTTTCTACCAATTTCTTTATTGCGGTCCGACAAGGTGCTTCACGACGACCCAAAAATGTTCGAGTTTTAAGAACCGTCTCTGCTACATTTTCACCATTTTTATAGTGAATTTTAATAATTTCAATGCGTTGTTGAATCGTGTATCGTTCCATTTTTATTAATAGCGTAGTTTCTATTTGTCAAATATCAAAAAATGACAGCTCCAAAGTGACATCTACCGAAATAGCGGGCTAATTAAAATAACACCTCTTATTGGAAAACCCTTTACTTTGACAATACTAATATGAAGACTAAATTCACATGGATTAAAAATTATATAAAAATGTTACCAAGGAGATCGAGCCAGCAACTCATAGACAAACAGTTTCAAAACGCGCAACATAATACAAGAAAAACTTGCAAGACAATTACTGAAAATATTACAAAAAAAAAGGACTTTAAAAAGGAAAATATTAGGGAAATACCAAAATCTAGGAAAATTTTACATTTAATCATTAGATTAGATTAGATTTGTGGAGGGGTGTACAGGCGTTGGTCTCGCATTCACTGCGACCTGAAAGATCTATTGTAAGTCCCCCGTTCAATTAATTCCCTTTCTAAGTATAGGCTGTTAATGAAGTCTAGGACCATTCTGAGAATTAGGCTCCACACGTAGTTTAGTGGAGGAAAAGCATGTTCGATTTGGAGTAATCTCCGCCTGCCCAATGCTTCTCAGATGCAAAGCAGGTACTCCGAGGTTTCCTGAGCATCATCACAGAAGCGGTAGAATATAATCTCAGCCAAGCCCTTCTTGTTTAGGTGATACATTAATTGGCAATGTCCTGAGAAGAGCTCTGCGATCACTTTGAGCTGTGTTCTCCTATGAAGTAGGAGTTCTTTAGTTTTTCCACCAGAGGTATCGATAAACTTTCTTGCCTTATGAAGTCGCTGTAGTCTTTCCCATCACAGGGATTTTTGATTGTTCTACCAACTATTTAAAGTAGCTCTGAGGTAACTTTTTGAAGTGCCACAAAGTGGCTCTGGTCCGACAAAGGAAGGCTTAGCTCCTCTTTTGGTTAGGTCGTTAGCAATTTCATTACGTTTATGGCCCTGATGTCTAGGTACCCACATGAGGATATAGAGATAGTTGAGTCATTAATGGCTTTCGGAATGCAGGTATTGGCGCATTCTTCTATGCTAATACCTCAGACTGGAATGGGGGAGAAGCGGTAGAGCCTATCGCCTTTGATATATGGCATCTGGGGCTGTATACACCGTGTCTGAATACACTGTTCGTTTTACAACCGTCTGTATACCACACAATTGATCTTTGTTGGAATGATAGTTTAGTGGAACGCCATTATTGTCAGTCTCCCAAGACCACATTGAATGGTCTTACAAAATCCACCTTGGGTGTAATTATATCAGATATTTTAGTCATTTGCTCGAAGCATATCTGTTTTAAGATACTTAAGTGACCAACCAGAGCCCTTGGCTTTAACTGTTTTTCGTTTTGCACTTTACTAGCAATGAGAACGCTTCATTTTTCACCTGCAAATGCCCGGGTGGAAAGTTTTTTGAAGCAGAGCCTCGGATTTCTTCTGATTAGTTTTTGGCCACCATCCGATGGCCGCAAAGGTGATCATGGGTCTAGCAACTATAGTGTACATCCAGTATGTCAGTTTTGGCTTCAGACCCCATGTTCTGCCAGTGAAGCGACGAGACGTATAGAGAGATCTTACTGCTCTTTCCGTCAATTTGGACAGATGTTAATTCCACGTAAGTTTTTGTGTAGAGTGACCCCTAGAAATTTGACTTCGTCTGAAAATATGTATTCCGTGCTATCACAAAGAGGATCAGTTAGTGAAAGATGTGTTCTTCTTATGAATGGAACGATAACCGTTTTGTTGGGGTTTGTTTAAACACCACGTGTGGACTTTGGAAAACGGCTTTTTGCATGAAGTCAGATATGATTTGATCATGCTTGCCCCGTACTGTGACAACTACGTCAATCGCGAAGCCTTGTACATTAAATCCAGAATTGTTCAGTATCTTAGGAGATCGTCAATCACAATCGACCACAAGAGTGGATAGAGCACTCCTCCTTGTGGGCAGCCTCAAAGCATGGAGGCTATCCAGTTAACCTTTATCCTCAGCGTCTAGTTTAATTGCATCAAAGGAGGTGCTATCAAATGCTCCTTCTATGTCCGCAAATGCACATAAGGCCACCTCTTTTGCGTCAATAGCTTCTTCGAGGTCTTTGACCAATGTGTGGATGGCAGTCTCAGTAGACTTACCAGCTTGATAAGCAAACTTCTTAGAATGAAGTGGTGATTTAATCATAATTTCACTTCTCATATGTATTTAGGATCGTTTCCATGGACTTAAGTAAGAATGAGGAGAGGCTGATGGGTTGGAATGATTTGGATAGGGAACTAGTTCTTTTTCTTGCTTTTTTCTTGACATCTCTCCAACATTGGGAGATATACCCCAGAGCGTAGTACGCTCGAATGAGTTTTTGTACTGGAAGAAGTATTTCTTCAACACCCTTTCTATAGCAAGGCTGGGAAAATCCCATCCCCTCCAGCAGATCTAAAAGGTTTGAATGTGCCAATGGCCCATCTAACCTTGTTCGGAGTGAAGATTCTTCCCGCAAAGCTCTTGCTCCTGTTTGAGACCCTGTAATTGTCCACCTCAATTGGGTGTGGAGTTACTATTCCTTGGTCGGGAATACGAGAGTCGAGAAAATGAGTTTCTAACAGGAGCCAAATGTTTCCTCACAACTCTTTGAATAGTTCCCATTTTCTTTTTGAAGTGAGCTTGTACAATTCGAGTGAACCTTCAAAAGTATCTTATGTAACCTGGTAACTGCGGGCAATTGATCAATGCCATCGCAGATGGTCCGCCAGTTTCTTCTTTTGCATCTTGTTAGATCGCTATTATATTTTGTTAAAGCCTTTTTATATTCTCCCCAGATACCAGAGAGCTAGCTAGTTTTCTGACTTCTTTTCTTTTCGAACTTAGCTCCGTATTCCACCAAGGTACCTGTACTGTTCGTTAGTAAAGCGTACACGTGACTGAAATGAATGCACTGGTAAATTGGGATCAAAATCAGTGGTCTATTTCCTAACAACAAATCAACACTGTTCACTTTCTTTCACTTTCAAGAAACTACTACACTTATTTTTTAGACTTTCCCACTATTTAGATCAGATTATGTATAAAACTTATCAGATCAACGATTCAAACGTATGGGGAAACACACATACAGGATTGTTAATAATAGATATATAAATAGATATTCAATATATGGGGTTCATATAGAGCAAAAAGTTAGAATAACTTAACTTCAAAACACTGGCACACTTATTTAGTTTAAATATCTCGAGTAATCGTACTAATAAAGGATTATATCAATTGTTGGGTCAGAGATCAACACACACTTATTGATGTACGATTTTCAAAAATAGATGGATTGAGATAAAACTCAATATATAAATTTTGGGTCAGAGTTCTTTGTATCACACTTATACTTATTGGCAAAAGATTCCCTGGTAGACATATCATGATGAGCTAATCAATGAGCTCCTCATGAGCAATCAGATGAACGTAGTGATGAAATTTATTCGCGTTTGAATCAAAGCCGGGAAAAAATCATTTATTTACTTATTCACAGATAGTGTGCATGAGATATTGCATTTCTTTCTCTTATTTCGAAACGTATACTTTGCTTCTCTTTTGTGCATTTTACAATATTAGATGAGCACTTCGATGAGTACATAATGAGCTTCAAGATGAGCTTATTAATGAGCATGTCAATCAGGGTCTCGATGAGCTTATAAATGAGCATGTCATTGAGTGTCACGATGAGCTTATTAATGAACAAAGCAATGAGTGTCACGATGAGTTTATTAATGAGCATGTCAATGAGTGTCGTCATGAATTCATAAATGCTAATCTGCATTTACAATTGATTTCAGATATTTTTCCGAATTCAAACTGCGGTTGCAAATCAAACTCTAAGACGCTGAGGCGTAAGGATATGACATAACGTATTGTTCAGCATATGGGCGACAGTCTTTCCGCGGAAAACAAATAAAAAAAAAATTATTTAAAAACTTAAATAAATAAATCAGAAAAAGAAATTCAAATTTTCCTAATAGAAATGTCATCTGACAAGGTGATGACAATTATAAATATTTAGTACGCAGGGAGCAGTTTCATTCTCCCAATGAGCTCTTCGATGAGATTAAATGAATGCTCATCAGACGGCTCATAGGGAATTAAGTTTCTATATATTTCTGCAAACATCTTGATACTTCTCAGTCAAATTAGTATTGGTTTACATAATAACTGCCCCTTGCGGGGGAGAAGAAAAGGTAAAACTGTGAGCAATTTCTACTAGGGTAGTAAATTATGATGTTCGATAGATATGTATACGAAATATATAGTATGTAGATATATATATGTATATGAGTAAATGCATTATAATATAGATATATAAATATATAATAAAGTATTACAAGTTGCTGGTACTCACCGATCTAATACTTGGCACTTGAGGAATTGGCTGTAAGCTAATCTTAGGCCGTTTTTCTTGGCTAGAACAATTCTTTATTTCCGTCGAGACCAGAAATAAAGTATTTGTTAGTAAAGTATTATCTCAGTCGAGTCCCGAGATAATATTTTTTAAGTCAATCAATACCCGGCTTAAAGAGTTATCTTAACTTTACTCGAGACCCGAAGTAAGATTCTTTATTTCCGTCGAGATCATAAATAAAGTGTTTGTTGGTAAAGTATTATCTCAGTCGAGACCCGAGATAATATTCATTAAGTCAGTCTAGACCCGGCTTAAAGAGTTATCTTAACTTGAGTCGACACCCGAATTAAGATCTTTATTTCCGTCGAGACCAGAAATAAAGTGTTTGTTAGTAAAGTATTATCTCAGTCGAGACCCGAGATAATATTCATTAAGTCAGTCTAGACCCGGCTTGAAGAGTTATCTTAACTTCAGTGGAGACCCCAATTAAGATTCTGTATTTCCGTCGAGGCCAGAAATAAAGTGTATGTTAGTAAAATATCTCAGTCGCGACCCCAGATAATATTCTTTAAGTCAGTCGAGACTCGGCTTAACTTCAGTCGAGACCCGAAGTAATGTGTTTGTTAGTAAAGTATTATCTCAGTCGAGACCCGAGATAATATTCATAAGTCAGTTTAGACCCGGCTTAAAAAGTTATCTTAACTTCAGTCGAGACCCGAAGTAAGATTCTTTATTTCCGTCGAGACCAGAAATAATGTGTTTGTTAGTAAAGTATTATCTCAGTCGAGACTCGATATAATATTCATAAAGTCAGTCGAGACCCGAAGTAAGATTCTTTATTTCCGTCGAGACCAGAAATAATGTGTTTGTTAGTGAAGTATTATCTCAGTCAAGACCCGAGATAATATCCATTAAGTCAGTCGAGACCCGTCTTAAAGAGTTATCTTAACTTCAGTCGAGACCGGAAGTAAGATTCTTTATTTCCGTCAAGTCCAGAAATTAAGTGTTTGTTAGTAAAGTATTATCTCAGTCGAGACCCGGCTTAACAAATTATCTTAACTTCAGTCGAGACCCGAAGTAAGATTCTTTATTTCCATCGAGTCTAGAAATAAAGTATTTTTCAGTAAAGTATTATCTCAGTCGAAACCCAAGATAATATTCATTAAGTCAGTGGAGACCTGGCTTAAAGAGTTATCTTAACTTCAGTCGAGACCCGAAGTATGATTCTTTATTTCTGTCTAGACCAGAAATAAAGTGTTTTTTAGTAAAGTGTTATCTCAGTCGAGTTTCGAGCTAATATTCATTAAGTCTGTCAAAAAACCGGCTTAAAGAGTTATCTTAACTTCAGTCGAGACCCGAAGTAAGGTTCTTTATTTCCGCCGAGATCAGAAATAAACTGTTAGTTAGTAAAGTATTATCTCAATCGTCACCCGAAATAATATTCATTAAGTCAGTCGAGACCTGGCTCAAAGAGTTACCTTAACTTCAGTCGAGACCCGGAGTAAAATAATATAATTTCCGTCGATACCAGAAATTAATGATTATTAGTAATTAGTATACCAGTCGATACCCGATATAAATGTTAGTCCCTAATAACCCAAAAGCCAACTTACCCCAAGCGATGCCAAGGGCAAAAAGAGATCGAGATCAGTCAGCTTGTTATTTACATATAGCCCTTGCTTGCACACGAAACCACTGATGGAGTAGCAGAGGCGCATAGTTACAAGAATTCGCAGTGCAGCTGTGATCTTACGGTACTGGCTGCACAATATGAATAGCAACTATAGAGAAGCAATAACAAAGAGCTTTTGAATTGACTATGACTACGGTTATACGATATCCAAGGTCGGGAGTTTGGCCAAGAGTAGGCCAAAATCCGACTTTTGTTGCCGTATAAACGTGCAAGTCTGAAATTTGGACTTGTCCCAATTGAATTTGGCCTAGGCCTGATTTATTTGAATGTGTGTGCAAATTTCCTAGTCAAATTTATGACGTTTATACGGGTAGCCCAGATTTTGATCTACAATCGGTTTCTAGTCCTTATTTGGGACTGTCGCATAAACGTACTCACTGAAGATATTGCCACTTTACTCTGCTCGGCTCGTATGCATGTCACACAGAGTGCAGTCTGCGTGCATACATCTCAGCGAAGCCGACTTTATGCTGTTCGATGAGGGCCGGACGATGGTATTATATTGTTTGTACTACCTACTGATCGCTGAACACCATCGAATGAGCTCTGGATGTGTTGCTTTCAGACTAGCCTTGTGCTATTAGAAGTAGATTCGGGGATTTTAGCAAAAGGTCTATGGCAAAATTATCATCATACAGTTTTCTACTGTGATACTGTTTTTTCTAAGATAGCAACAAAACAAAATGGATAGCAACAAGAATTTTTAGAGCTGCTGTGTTACGTTGAATTAGGTATATATTTGCAAAAAATGTTATCTCTATCACGTAGAGGGAAACTCCACTTCGATGGTACTTGTAACAATGATAAAGTTGTTGCAGATAGATCTGATTGATCTGATCGTATTTCTGCCATGCATGTTATGCTACATGACAACACATGCTTTTGCTAGATGTCTTACCTATTTTTGGGAAAATTGTAATTAGATTGAATTTCATTTTACAAATTTTATGTGTTGTTTTCAGTATGTTTTCTTTTCAGAAGTTGCGTATTAACAAAAATGTATTCGGATCGATTTGGTTCGAACAGTACCTACCTGCCGATTGCAGGTCTTTTGCTTTAGAGAGCAACTGCTTTTGAACGAATTAGGTATAGCCGTTTAAAGCTTCGTAATGGCTGAGTCTAATTCTTCCGTTGTGCTAATGTCACTACCAGGAGAGTCAACTACAGCTTTCAGGTTTTGTCGATAGAGTTCCCACGTGATAAATCTGGCATTTATATCGAACCTGGTATGTACCTATATATGATCAGACATACGTTAACCATTACTTTGCTAATATCGGGAATAAACGTAAGAAAAAGTTACCATCGAAAGTACCAGGTACAAATAAAATCTATTTTTCTTGAAAATTCCGATTCAACATAAATAGAGTCAACAGCAACAGAAGTTGTTACTGTTGCTGTTGCTAATGTAATATATCTCACCGTGTCTAGTCTAAAATATCAACTTTCGTTAACAAAAGACTGAAATACTACCGATTTATAAGGGTGGAAATGAAAAAGATGTGAGCAACTATAGACCGATTGCGAAACTCAGTTTAGTTTGGAAAGTATTTGAAAAAATAATTGGAAAAAGATTAAGAAAACTTATCAATAAAATGGGGGGATATAATCAAAAACAATTTAACTTTCAAGAAATTATAGGCACTAGTCAGCTACAACTGAAACAATGAATACTAGTTATAAACAAATATCTTGACAAAGGTCTGTATGTACGAATAATTTTTATCTTTCTCTGAAGTTTTTGGAAGAGCTAGAAATAAAAGTTGTAAGTAATAAATAAAAAAAAACTACTTAAGGAATAAAAATTCAAAATATTGGTACACAGTGACCCAGCACGGTTGTATCGTAAGATTCTATATTGAGCCCGAATATTTTATATATGCAGAACGGAGGACTAAAGGAAGATTATCATATCTTTGATAATGACACAATTATTATTTATAAAGCTTAGGCTCTGTAGGACGAAACAGTAAATCTAATTTATACTGCGCATCTATCTATCTCATATTTATTATAAGAAAAGAGTTCCATATTGTCCAAATATTCCAAATATACATAATAAATAAATGAGTTTACAGCTGATAAGTTTGCAGCTGGCCTTATGTTTTTGATCGGGTTATTTGAATGACGAATTTTTTGGAAAGGTTATTTTCAGGAATACACCGATCGTTTTGTTGAAAAATATTTAATTTTCTAGAACATTGCTCGACGTTTCGGGTCCAAGTGCGGCCCTTCTTCAGGAGCTCTATACATATAAATCACATATGAGTTCAAGCTTTTTTATAAACAATTCTAAATATAAATGTGAGAAAATAAATATAATATAAATATAATGTGAGAACTGCAACACGGCATACATTGGACAAACATCAAAAAAGCGTACAACCAGATTATCACAACATAAAGCATATGTTAATAAACAAGCTCCACGATCCGCACTAGCATCCCACGCAATAGACACAGGGCATGTATTTTCCTTTGACAATACAAAAATAATCGACATGGAAAATAATAGAAAAAAACGTGAACTTTAAGAAGCATGCCACATATACCTTAACAAAAACAAAGTTATAAACTTAAGGCAGGACACAGAACTAATAAATAAAGACTACAAACACATAATGAACAAACTAAAACCGTAGTATTAGTCATAAAATTTTAAACATTTTCTCAAAGACCGCTTAGTTATATATCGTCCTCGTAGCCAGTTAATTGTCTTTTCTGTTCTAAGTTTATCTTAATTTATTAATAATGTATTTTTCTTCTACTGTAATTTATTTTCTATGTTGTTTATGTGTTATTTATTATTATTTTTAAGAACTATTATACGCGCCATAGACAGAAATAAGGTATTAAAATATTTATATTTAGAATTTTTTATTAAAAAGCTTGAACTCATATGTGATTTATATGTATAGAGCTCCTGAAGAAGGGCCGCACTTGGACCCGAAACGTCGAGCAATGTTCTAGAAAATTAAATATTTTTCAACAAAATGATCGGTGTATTCCTGAAAATAACCTTTACAAAAAAATCCGTCACAATAAATAGAGTAAAAATCTCCATAAATAGAACAATTAAGGCGCTGTATAATATCATTTCATGGCCAAAGTCGACAAAAGAAATATTAAAACCCATTTGTGGTCAAATCTCTGATAATTTCGGAAGCCATGTGCCCAGAACTTACCAAGAATTTTGTTTCGGCATGAGTGGACTAGAACAAATCACCATCAAAAATGAGATGCATTTCCTAGAACTTTATGTGGTTGTAAATGTTTGTAATGTATTGCCAAAGATTTTATCATGTTAAATGGCAATGGGTCGATTTCAATTCTTTGCGATAATATTGGGGAGTTGGGTCATTTTCGACCCTTTGAGCATAAATGGGGTTAAGAAAAACATAAAAACCTTTATCTAAAACAAATAATTTTTGTGGAGAAAAGTTCATATATGTTAACTAAAAATCACACTTAAAAATTGCTACTGCACACAACACAAGACGAGATGAGATGACAAAAGGATAGAAACAGAAAAAACAAAAGAATTAGTACAGGAATATTAACTGCATCAAAAATTCACCTAATTTATACATCTTTGCAAGAATAGTACGAAAACGCGTCTGCAATCATATAGACCTAACATTTTTGCATCTGGAAAGGAGCGCGGGATGGTTGAGATGCACACCCAACATAGTTGAGATAATTTAATTTCATACTTCATACAATGAAACCCTTTATTATGGAAACATATGAATGAGTAACTTTGGACGTGAAGTCCATTCTTTCAGCATAAGCTGACAGCTCACTCCGTGATCAGCGTTAACACAAGGCGGCATGCTAGCTCCTCGAATAGTGCGGGAGAGTTGTGGGGTGGGTATACAAATATCTGCCACTGTCATAGTCCATATACAAAATTGAAATTTCGTTCCTTTACAAGAAAAGTAAAACGCAGTACACCATCTGGTTCAGAACGGACTCTTACACCACTTACCTTTACCTATGATGAAGGTGCAGATGTCCTGGCTTTTTTTCGGTGCCCCATCCACCCAATGACACTGGGGTCAACATGTTATCAGCGTCCCTATATGACCTGAAAATTAGTGGAAGAACGAACCTAGTCAAACCCCATCTTAAGATAGGAGCTTGAGTTTATCTGGGCATAGTCTGATTACAATTAGTAAGCCTCTTAGGTTCCGCTACATCAATGTGAGAAATAGTTAAATAGTTAAATACGTTAAGCCAACTGATATGTTCTCTTTTAATTGAGTCTCTTGATTCCAATATCACGGGTAATTGCACCAGACTAAAAATGTAACAAAAATATATGATAATGTAACAATGGTAATAATGAGGTAGCAATACAATGTAATTAATGCAAATATAATCTAGAGTGACTTACTTTACGATGCATGATCCCTCGAAGAAGCTCCCTGGAGGCGGAATGTTTGCAGTTTGCTGAAAAGATTGGTTAAAAGAATTTGCCGAATTGGTTCTTCCATCCCTAATGACTTGCCTGCCTAATGGCTCCTTTGCAGTTTTCCAAATTGCACTCTAAGCCATAAGTAGGCACATATACAACGAAATATTTAAACCTTGAATATGTAGTCACGTAAATACATGCTAAAGGCTGATAATATTTTTAAATTCAAATTAGAGTAGGTATGAATGCTGATGGCAAAAAAAAAACGTAAAGTCAAAATCGAATAGCCAAAGATGTTTAAATTTACTTCAGGGTATGTAGTCAGTTTATAACAAAAATGTGTTTAAATTCAGATTAGAGTATGCACACTAAGGCCTACCATGCGTTTGGATGTAAAATGCCATCTGAATGCTGATAGCTAGAGGTATGTATAAGTACAATAGTACTTAGAATGTGCGAGTACAAATGTGTACGCTAATAGCTAGACGCGTTTCTAGATTCAAATGTGCACATGTATGCTAAAAGCTGTCAATATTTTTTTAATTCCGATTACCATATGAATGCTAATAGCTAACACTATGGAATGTATAAACCTGTACGTACTAGAGATACTGCTAATTAACTCAACTTACTTAAGTGTATGTACTAACAATAACTGCGAATATATTAGAACTACTTAGTTTTATGTACAGGCCGATCTAACTATAGATTCCGTCTAAGTAAATACTTTTATTAAATATGAGCTTTTAGCCTTTGCAAGTCGCCCCAATATACATTTATTAGAATATTTAGCGTTCGCAGGCCTGTTGATGGACCGCTGCTCCGATTTCTTCTCAGTATTTTTTTCAATTAAAAATCTGAAGATGTTCGCTCTGAGGTATTTAGCTTCAGATGCGGGACTACGCCTTCAGCAACTGTGGCCACCACGAAGTAGGGTCTTTAATCCACGATCTTGGTATGATGTAATATTCAACTTTTCCTGATTAATACAGGTGGTGATAATAATGATGAGTAGTCCCCAGCAGGAGAAAAAGCAGGGCGCGATATTTATTTGGCCGCATCCAATCCCTTCAGATGGAAATACGCGAATTAAATTTACACAAATAGATAGAAAGAAAACTACATGAGACAATTTCAAAACATAGCAAACAATTTAAAATTGAAATGAACTGAATCTTATGAGGAACGCAGGTTAAAGGCACGATGCCAACTTCGTGTCTTCTTTTTTTTTCTCGTAGAATCTCTCCGTTCCTAGGTCTCGGCCAGTTTTTTGTATTGTTTTTTTTTTTTTGTGCGGCTGTGTCACAATTGGCAGCACAATCGCTGTAGCATACTGCATCGTGTGGGCCTGCGACCATAACACATCGTTCAAATCTTCTATTTGCTGTAAATAATTGAATAAATGAATTAAAAGAAAACGCATTTAAATAAGTAAAAAATAAAAAATTAAACTTTTTAAAAAAGACTGCTTCAAAATTCGCACTAAAAATCGAAAATAAGTTTTCATTAAATGAAAGTGTACAAAGTTACAATTAGCAATAATATTGCTTTTAGCCATCGATTGATGAAAACTTTATATTATTCTTCCGTAAATGGATACAATAGCTGTAAAGAAATTTAGCAGAATTTACTTGTTTTTTAATAACTTTAATTTATATAAATAATTCCGATAAATATAAAATGAATAAAGATCCTTTACTACGATAATCACTGAAAGCATGGGTTCTTTACAAGCTCTTTATGCTGCGACACTGATTCATCCCCTCTTTCTAAATGAATATCAAAATTAATGAAATAAAAATAAAAAAATAAATAATAATCATATCTGAAACAGAGTTCGTTTTTTAGTAAAATTCATATGGTTTTCTTATAGTCTGCAAACGAATTTATTTAAACCAAATATGCTTCATTATTATCGACAATGTTTCGACTCAAGTTTTTAAGTGTATCTGTTCTCCTAAGGCAGAATCCGAAGCAAAAACTTGTGCAAAATAATTGTGCTCTATTACTAACGACAGGTCTCATCATCGACCTTATCTATCTATTTGAGATATTATCTAAGTGGGCAATGCTCAGTACATAGGCCCGTTATGAGCCTTTCTGCTGACTGTGAGAAATGATTTTTTCTCTGTTGCGAATACATTACAAACTTCTTCGCTTGTCTCAGCCCCGGGATATCTTCCCAGTGTGCCGTTTTAATTCTGTCGTCTCAAAGTCTGATCTGTGCAGAAATATTAGTTTTTGGAAATCCAAAGACAGGCTCAAGATCAATAAACAGAGACTTGGCTCCTTTCTTTGCAAGTGGCCCGCAAATATTGTAGCCCTTAATTCTTTCATGTCAACCAGTTGAATTAAGTCAGAAAGCCAGTTTAGACTCAAAGATAAACGAGCTTAACGCTTTATGTGCTGCTTGACTGTCTGATATTATGTATATTTCAGCTCCACGCATATTATTGTGATTATTCCGCGAGCGCAGAGTTCTATCGCGTGTATTTCTGCCTAAAAAATAGTTGGATATGGCCCCAGTGTCTTTGCGAGATGCCACCTTAATCCCGTATATGTCCACACCTGCTCCACCTTCCATTTCGGATTCATCTGAGTACCATTTAAGAGATCCGTGTTCAAAGGGTAGGTCCCCAGTGTGCCACAGTTGACGACCCCAAATTTCACCTTAAATGATATTTCAAAGGTATGGCGTTTCGGTATAACGTCTGAAATCGGGGTAGCCATCTGGTCCTCTATGAAATATTTGAGGACCTTCATGTGGCCAACCAAATGGTTTGTGCTAAGGAAATTTGGAGGCCATCCTAAGTGCAATTAGGCTACAGTGGACCTAATTGCACTGAGGATGGCATCCATCTTAGCATGCAAATGTAAATTTAATAGATACAATATAGCCTCTAAGACTGCAATTGGGCAGGTACGCATGGCACTAGTTACTTCCAGACATGTAAGCCGTTGTAGTTTTGCAAACTAGCTTGAGCTATCTTTTGCTTTGTTTTTGCCCACCAAACGAGAGAAGCGCATGTAACCACAAACTCATTTTTGGTTTAAGCTCTCAAGTTTTGCCTAAAAGCATGCAGCATGTCCATTTTGCCACTGTGGCCTTATCCTGTGCTCTTTTTAAATGGGAGTTCCAGGTTAATCTGTTAGCCTGTCTAAGGTAATACCTAGATATTTGACCTGCGACGAGAATTCCACTACTATTCCCTGAAGAGATGGTGCTTGTAAACAAAGCTCCTTTTTCGCATGAGGAGAACAACTATTGTCTTACCAGGATTGGCTTTAAGTCCTATTGTTTGGCATCAGTCACGAACTATGTTTGGGGCATTCTGCATTAGATCAAAGATTATCGGATCATGTTTTCCCCTGATTGTAATGACCAGGTTATCTGTGTAGCCCTGACTATCTAGCCGGAGTTGGTCAGCTTATATAGATAATCATTGCAAACGAACAATCAAAGTAAAGGGGATAGAACCCCACCTTGGGGACATCCCTTGGGGCCAATACTGTAAACCAATCATACCCCAGATTAGCTGTAATTCTTCGGTTTCAAGCATAACTTTTATACATTTTATCAAGGAAGGTTCGATTCCTTTTTAAATAGCTGCATTATTAATGGCTTGAAAGAAGGTATTGCCAAAGCTCCTTCAATGTCTAGTAATGCATACAAGGCTGTTTCTTTATCCTCCACTGCTTTTTCTAGTCCTAAGACTTCCCTGCTTGGTATGCATGTTGGTTTGGGTGCAGCGGTGACCACTCTTAATTGTATTAATAATGTTAACAGGGAAATAGACTTAAGCCTTGAGGAGCTCTCGGCATAGTTATTAGTTAATTAGTTCAGGAATCCTGTACTACTGACTCATGTTAGTCCGGAAGTTCGTACCTCGATATCTAATGCAACGGCATCCATATCTATCGAGATGAAATAAAAAGTAAGAATGACATTTAGTACTGAGAAAAAAGCGCCCTTGCAAATTCGTACTCATTTCAATTAATTAAGTAACGTGATTTGATGGGTAGCTCTCTTATTCTACCTTGATGCAAACAGGGCTCTTGAGTTATGGCTAAGGTAAACTCTTCCAAATGAATCTTCTGCTAAGTATATTGGATATAGCTATGGCCTTGATAAGGTTCATTTATTTACTTATAGCTTATATCATCTGCATCTTGCACACTATGCATGACTAGGATGAATGTTGTGAGGCTGTGTTGGTCTTCAGATTGGCTCCTTGGAGTCCTGTGTTTTATCAGTCGAAACTTAATTCCCTAGACAGACTATCTTCAAAATTTTATCAATATAAAATTAAGCAACTTCAAGATACTGACAATTGACTGTTTTTGATGGTGAAAATTAAAACAATGGCAGGGTTTAAAACTTTAGTGAGCTTTTAACGTAAATTTTAGAGATGAGAAGATCTGTGCTGATGCAAGAGGCCAAAAGGAGGAGAATGAGGAAGATTATGTCAGCAGGTAACTAATTTAGGGTAAACATACGTTTTGCATTACAGGAGGAGAAAGACTTGGGCAAATGACCTCCAATACTTTCCGCCAAATGGCTCTATCCTTTCCAGTTTATAATGGAAAATCATTCCATTTTCTAGTAGATTGAATTCATTATATCGAAAACATAGAGGAGTCTGTTGCTAAAATAGGAAAAAATTTGCTCGATTCAATTTTAATGGATCTATTCGATGAAAACACCAGTTTAATCTAGGGCATCCTAGTGCTACACTTTCTTGTTTGTTGAAAAACCGAGGGCTACACGGAATTACCCAGAACTTACTCTAAAGATTTATTGGAGTAAGAGTTTGACATTTGGCACCTTAGAACTGTCACTTGAAATTCTTATTGCGGCATATACATAAAAATAGTTCGGAAGCAAAAATAGGCAAAAATTAAAATAAAAGAAATAGAAAAAATAGCTAGAGCACATTTTATTTGTCTTCACCAATTTTATAATTAATTTTCCACAATTTCCTTAATACGTCACAGACAGCTTGTTTTATTCCATTTTAAAAAAGCCTTTATACTAATTTGAACATGACAAAAATCCGGCAACATTTTCTTTGGGGCTGCCATACAGAGAATCTTATATTTACTGTATATAAGGCTAATGGCCCGCGATAGACATTTTAATGTACTAAAAAGAATAGGCTTTCGAAAGAAAAGTATATATGAAATGGTAATGAATACTTTAATTGCCCGACTAACCCTTCTAGAAATAAAAGTAAAACACAAATATATGAACTAAGCCGAAAGGGGGACGGGGATATTGTTTCATATTTTATTTCCCCAATTTATACTCAGAAATTTTTAAAAAAAATGGGGGAAATAAAATATAAAACAATATATCCGTCCCCCTTTCGGCTTAGTTCAATCATTTGTGTTTTACATTTATTTCTAGAAGGGTTAGTCGAGCAGTTAAAGTATTCATTACCATTTCATATATACTTTTCTTTCGAAAGCCTGTTCTTTTTAGTACATTAAAATGTCTATCGCGGGCCGTTAGCCTTACATACAGTAAATATAAGATTTATGGCAGCCTCAACGAAAATATTGCCGGATTTTTGTCATATTCAAATTAGTAGAAAGGCTTTTTTGAAATGGAATAAAACAACTGTTTGTGACGTATTAACGAAATTCTTTATTTAACTTAAAGGGCCATATACCCTATAATTTATGCAATGTCCGCCGCGGCTTCTCAAGGTGGCTTGGATTCGAGAGGTCCAATTTCCAATGACTCTGCCGCATAGATCCGTCTGAATTTTAGCGATAGCCTGGGTTATGTTAACTTTGAGTGCATCGGTCGATGTCGGCTAATTGGCATATCCCTGCGATTTCAAAAAACCGCACATCAAAAGTTCTAGCGGCGTCAAATCGGACGATCTTGGTGGTCAATTCACATCACCTTTGCGAAAGATAACCATACTCTCAAATCGTTCATGCAGAAGGTCCATCGCGGTGTTCGCTGTGTGACATGTAGCGCCGTCATGCTGGAACCACATGTCGTCCATGGCCATATCGTTCAATTCGGCCAAAAGAAGTTGGTTATCATCACACATTTGTAGCGCTCGCCGTTGACGATGATGGCCTCACCAACGTCGTTTTCGAAAAAGTACCGACCAATCACGCCGCCCCGGCCCAAAATTCGCACCAAACAGTAACTTTTTGTGGATGCATTACCACCTGGTGAACCTCGTGTGGGTTGGCGTCGCCAGAACGCTCCGAAACCCAGTCAGCGAAGTAACGCCGTTGTCTATGGTCTTTAACTTTGAGCTCCTGGATCACTTGGATTTTGTACTGGTGCAAAATTCGTCAAGTTGAAGCCTGCGAAAAGCCGAGTTCGTTTGCACGGCGAGGAATTGTCTGCATCGGATTCTCCTGCATACTTTCACGAACAACGGCGATGTTCTCTGACGATTTGGCGTTCCTTTGACGATGTTCGCTGATTGCTTACCGTCATCTCGAATTTGGTCACCAAATATTCGAAAGTCAACTTTGAAGGGCCACCGCATTTACCGTAAGATGAGCGCACCACGGTTACACTAACTAACACTCATTTTGATAATAAAGTTTTATTATTTGGACGTGCTACTCAATCATGTAACTTGACATGGTAATTTGGCATTAATAACTAAATAATATACAACCGGTTTGACTAATGCCACTAAAACAACACGGCCGCCACAGCCTCCTATCCCTATTAGAAAACCGTTTTATTAACAGAAACAATTTGTAAGTAACACTGGCCAGCATAAGCCCGCTTATGTTTATATGTCGGAGGGAAATATTTTTTCACCTTTTATGGTAGATGACTATGAAATCAAGCATAAGAATATAAGACATGACTTCACTGGAAAGTAATGATCCAAAGCAATGTTCACTTGCTTCTCTGGACTATTACAGGACAGCATAGAGATCTGGCTGCAAGGGTAAAACCAGCACTCCAGGATCACCCCGGTTCAATCAGTATAAAGAATCAATTTTGGCTTTTTTCAGGTGCAGCAATTACACCCATAATACATATCTGATCTTTTAAAATGTTGCCTCATCTCTGACTCGCTTGTTACAATTTGATGAAATTATTAATTCATCTCTTTTGTATACGACATTAATTGTCGTTGATTGCATTTGTAAGGCAATTATTAGTAGTAGGTATAAAAATTAGCAGCATCGAGCATTGTAAGAATGATTTTAAACTATAACTATGTTTCGAATATACTAAAAGACTTACTCCTTTAAAGTGGGGTTTAGAAGTCCTACCATTGCAAAGCCCTCCTAATTTGGAACACAGTAAATGAATATACTTTTAAGATATTTTTTTTTTTCATCTTAAGTAACGAGTTTTAGTTTTCCACTTTTCTTTAACTCTTTGACGGTAGTGCCCCGACTAATTGGATCAACTGAGATTTTTCACAAAGAAGTACATACGATAAAAGAAAGGACTTGTTCATTTTTTAAAAACACTTATAGGATAGGAATAAGTAGCTGGGATAGAAATTTAATTAAAAGAGTACTTTGCAGTTCTGGGTCTTCAGCTTTTTATATCACCTTATTAAGTCTCTCTCTATTTTCACCGGAAATTTCATGCAATTTTATTTTTGGTACCTAAATTAAAAGGAACTCTTTGAAGCTGTAAGAGTTTACGTGTTTTTACGGCTGCTTCAGGGCCAACTATTTCAGTTAAAATGAGGAAATACCGGTGATAGAATAAATGAGTTTACGTAGTTTTTACGGGGCTGCTTTAGGGCCAGCTATTTGAGTTTAAGTGAGAAAATACTCATCATGCAAATTCAAGAACAATTAGCTTTACTGAACAGAATTTTTGGAATTATGAATGTCACTTATGAAAATATTGTAGGAAAGGCTAATTCAGCAATTATATTCTGTAGTTTGATTGTTTCCATCCCAATTATATTTTATACTTGCGAATAATATAAGTATTTCTGTATTCTTGTGCACAACGTACTATATTGGTTCATAGCAGCATTACTCAACATTACTTTGCACAAGGATTCAGAATTAATGAAAATTACATCAATTCATTTCATGAGTATTTGCAAGGAATAAAAACAAAATATATTTTAAGAGTTGTTACGAATTGTTCGTGTGATTTTTTTTTTTTTTTTAATATTACTTTCCTTTCAAAACTGCTAGTCAAAAAACGGAACCGAGTGTTTGGATTATTTGAATCCAATTAATATTTTATTATTTCTTTATGCGAAAATAATTTTGATATCAATGTAATCAAAAATGTATGGAGTTGGGGGTAATTACCTATTTTAATCTTCTTTTGCAGCTTTAAGTATTAAAAAGAGACCCAGTTATTTTTTACTGGTGCTTATGTCTGAATTAAAGTAGTAGGCACTTTGAAACTCTTAAACTTGCAGCTTTCGGACTAGGAGTATTTTTATGAAAGCATAACTTTGGTACTAATTTTCATACAGCCATGACCTATACGTAAAGGCTCAGTGCTACTAGTCGGATGGATAGATGGATTAAAGAGACGTTGAGTCTATCTCCTAAGGAACTTCCGAGCATAGAGCAATATACTAGCTCCGACTTCGTTAACATTTGCACAGGTTTTGGTATTATTTCAACTTTTCTTTAGCTTTTCGAGCTTTATAATATAAGCATTAAACATATTGTTTCTTATTTAATATATAAGTATCATCCTAATACTTGTGTAAAAACAAACTGAAAACATGAAATATGTTAGTTTTTAATACCCCCCCCCCCCTCATTATTTAAGGTACCTTGAAACAAAGCCCGAAAATTTTTGTCGACATAAAAGTACGCAACGGGACCTCTAGAGTCTAGAAACTAGACTATCAAGCTTTAAGATTTTTGACTTTTTTCCGTCTTTAAACATAATTTTAAGGTGATTGAAATTTGCTTTTTTCTCCAATTACCAATTAAAGTAGTTGTAAGAGATCTTTTTATATCAAACTGATTTTTTTAATAGTTAAAGTACAATTTATTGTAGCAGTTAAAAAAAGAAAAAAAAGAAAAACTTAAATTAGTTTTATTAGTTTAATATTTTGTCATCATGTACCACATTTCTCAAAAAAAAAAAAAAAAAAAAAAAAACTATACGTAAAAAATCTTGTTTCCTTTAGTTTTCTTAAACTTTACTTTACTTTTATTTCTTTTTTAATTCAATTTATCTCTATTTTTTTTAACTATCCTTCTACTCTATCTAATATTTCCGTTTTTTTCAGGCCAGAAGTGTCAGCACAAGTAGCTTTAGGAGTCTCAGTCAGGTACTGAAGCAAAAACGAAAAATAAATCTACTTTGCTGATTTGCTGCCATGCCACTTTAGAACTTTCTTTATACTTTCTTTTTTTTTTTTTTGTTTTTTGTTACAATTTTCTTACATAGTCTGATCTTTGCGTTCTATTGTCTTTCTTCTTAATATGATTATTATTATTTTCGTTTTTGTGTTTTGTTTATGTACACGAGAAATGTGTGACATTATATAGGTATGTACTAGGAATACTTAGACAATTTTAGGCTTGTTCTCTTAGAGTTTAGTATAGAATAGAAAACAGAGAAACGGTTTTAGCGATTTTCAGCAAGCATGTCACTTAAAATGTAGTTTATTTATAATATTGATAGAAACTAGAAGAATTCCCTTTCCGTTTTTCAACTGTTTTACATAATTTCTTTGCATGATGACATTTATGGAAATGCACGTTTATGAAATAGTATAGTCAAACATGATAGAATCTTTAAATTTCTTTAATTTTCAGGTTACACGTTATTAGATAACAAATTAGTTAGAAAAATTGTTGAGATCTGTGAGACTTTTGAGCTCACCCGCACGATCGTGTTGGTCCGGTTTTATTGAATACAAAATCCGCCTTATGTGTACTAAAAACAGGATGAATTAAAAGAAAGAAATAATACCTTTTTTATATCATTGGTGTGAATTTTATTTTATTTTTTAAATATAATTAATTAATTATTATATATATTTGTGTGAAAGTCTTTGAAACAGGACTCATTTTTAAGAACGCATAAATATACGTCACATTTCTCATAACTCACCTTACTACGGTCAACGACTTGTACAGATCTCCATTCTCTACATACGAGGACTTTTAATATTATCCACAACTGGAAAGTGTTCGTAGCCGTCGTATTTTTTATAATGCTGGGACTTTTCGCAGGAGGATTATAAAATTTCGAGTGTTTAACTGCTGGAGCTTCTTCGTCACTGCTTTCACTATCGCTCAATTCTCTTCTTCTGTGGCGTCGAGTAGCAATCATATCTTCGGAAAGCTCTAGCCTAAATTTCAGCAGATCCATTCGATCCTTATTTTGAATTTTGTTGGCTTTAACATCTCGATTGTATTGCATCCATGAATTCACTACTGGCAAATCAAGAAAATGAAGAATACATTTCCATGTCCACTTTCGCGTCTTGAACCATGTACGGTAGCACTCTATTAATTGATCGCATACATTGTTTATATTTGCGAACCGCAGATGGACATGCGACTTCTATGTATCTAAACTGCTTTTAGGTCCATGATCTATCTATAGATAATAGTTTTTTCTGTTTTGTTGGTTTTACTGATGCTTTTTTCAATTGAAAAGGAGTATGTCGCGATGTAGATGGGATAGCGTCTATTTATGTTGTGATTCCGGCGTCAATTGGCAAAAAGTACTCGGTACTATCGTCATCATTATTAGAACTAGATTCCCCCAAAAGAGATGGTAAAATGGTCGGATAAACAATGTCATCTTCATCCGACAGTTCACTCAAATCCAAGTTCTCCGCTAACTTATAATAATAATAATTTCATCTTCTGAAAGTTGTAGTTTCATTCTTGACATGAAGTTCTAATAAAATTGTTAAATAATTACGATACACACTATAAAAAGGGATATACACTTACTTGCTTCTATTTTATATTTTAATAAACGTAAGACTTTTCCGATGCTTTTCTCAAACTGTTCTTTTACTTTGCCAATAACCAAATGAACACACAGTAAGCTTGGAACTCTCTATAAATACCTCCAGTGTATTCGATTTTGATTAAAACTTATCTAAAATTAGTAGTCGCTTGCAATCACAAGGATCATTGGACCATCTCACACGAGTATTCTTGATACAGTATGCAAACCGGTTTTCTAGGGAAGATTAAAAAGAAGCAAGGAAATATTTCTCCAAAATTAAGAGGTATTACTTCTATTACTTCTTTTACCTCTTCCCTAGAAAACCTGTTTGCATACTGCATCAAGAATACTCGTGTATGATGGCCCATTAAAAGACAATATCTCACCTTGAAATTCTACTTATGTGAGTTGCAGGCAAGTAGATGACAAAAGAATTAGATCCCGAAATTAGTTTCGCAATGCTAACTTGAATATGTATTCCTGTAAAATTTTCCTCTTACCTCAATTATACTTCAATGCATCAAAACACTAAATAAGATGATCTGAGCTGATTGGTTATTCAGGTGATAAGGTAAAAATTATATATTCAAAAAAATTTAGCATCCTATCCTATTTTTCCAATAATTCTTTGATGTCTTCTGCAGCCATAAATTTTATTATCATTTTTGTACAATCCAATTGATTTGTGAAAGAAAATTTTATCTTTGGTGTAAATTAATCAACTACTGTACAGCTGAAGTAATTTCTTAATTTTTACATACACTTCATCATTCGTAATTAAAATTATCGCTTTGAATGTTATTAATTATCTTCCACTATTAAGCATTTGATTGCTTGTTGGGACTCAAAGGGCAGCATAACATTACTGCTGCCTTGAGCTTATCAAGTAGTTCTCAGAGGGGAAACGTTCTATATATTCGTAATTATGTAGTCTACTCCTTGAATCCACTAACCAATTCAGAGTTCAATTACGTGTGGATTAGATTAATGTTTCACCAGCAAAACTTATTTTTGGTTTTTATACGGCGAGGAATAGTCTAGATGCTAACAGTTTATGCTCCTTTAAATCTTTGCACTCTAATTTCAAGAATACTTTTGAAAAATCGCCTTGTTTATTAAATTGTTCTTACTGAAAATTTTTACGTATACACAACATTTAGTGGATCAGATATTCTTCAACTATAAGTCCGACGAGAAGACATATTGAACTATTTAAAAAGTCCTTTATTTTCAAGTAAATAGTTGATAGTTCAACTAATTTTCTGGATATAACTGGAAGCAGTGTTAGCCTCTGGAATTTGTTTTTTACGTTTCATTCCGATTCAAAATAGTAATACCCCTGTTCAGCTCGGAACATTGCCTCGCTTTCGTCCATATTTTCATGTCTTCTCTGAAGAACTAACACTATGATCGACTTAAAAGAGGTACTTTCAGCAATATTATCAGAGAATTGGACGGATCAAATTGATTTACCCCCCCCCCCCCCCCCCTGGTATGTTGAGTACTTCTACTAGTTCTATTACCAACATTTCATAATTTGGGATGTACACCTTCATTTCATGCAATTATAAAACAGTTGACTTAAGTCTGCTCAAGCAGGCAGTGAGTCTGATCAAGCATTTAGTCCTGTGAACCAGTGAGTACGATCAAA
This sequence comes from Dioctria rufipes, assembly GCA_963924295.1. NCBI lineage: Eukaryota > Metazoa > Arthropoda > Insecta > Diptera > Asilidae > Dioctria > Dioctria rufipes. The sequence goes on along the minus strand of OZ002742.1, from coordinate 79,011,451 downwards.
TTTCGAGTGTTGAACAACCGCTCAAATTTTGAGTGAAGTCAATAATTAAGCTGACTCACTGCTTGAGTTGAACGATGAGTTCATATTGACAAATTGACGATTGTTAACAAGAAGCAAGTCTTCAGAAGGAGGAGAAACTTCAGGAATTAATGAGTTAAAAAGCGATGGATAAAGCAGTTAAATTTAATAAAAAATCTTTCCGCTACTCATTTTACTTCTTCCGTACTTGTTAAATTAAGACAACAAAATTGGAACGATCGAATCGTACTAAACAAACCCGAGCCTGACACATGTTCGGCCCTTGAACTTAATAAGAGTGAAATGGATAATCTCATTTTTGCAAATATTGTTTTATTCTGATTTCTTATGCAATGCATGGAAAATACAGAACAAATGAGATCCAACCACAAAAACAAGAATAACAACTTTAGCGTGTAAAAATATCTACAAAATTGCACTCTTACTAGAATAACTTGACTGCTCCTTCATGAATTTTGCTAACGGTTTACACCTGCACTGTTCTCTCACACTAAAAAAAACTTGAGCTCAACACAAATTTTGGCACGGGTTCACTTAATTTGGCTTATCAGGTTATCATTTTCGTTATATTTATATATTCCAAAATGTTGACATGACAGTTGCAATTGTGTATGAAGCAGGTAATGCTTTAGTAGTTTAGCTGCAGTGAAGTGCAGGTCATCAGGTGGAGGGAGTATACAAATTTGATATAGCTAGTGGTATGTACATTCCGAAGTAGACTACAACATTTGAAATGATGGATACGTCGAGTGATTCATATTTTTTCGTATCTGCTATCTCTAGGAAGTCGATCAAACAAATACAAAACTTCTGTTAAAGCAACATTTGCTGTTGACGCGTTCTTAAACAACTTGTGGTCCAGTCCGGAATGCCCTAGCTATTTCACAATCTATATACTCTGCTCTGGCTGGTATACCATGTTGTGATAACTAGATCTTATGCCATCTATGGTAGTACGTAACCGGTATGATTATTGCCAGGTTTGCGAAAATGTAAATGTTACCATATTTGAACAGAATATTTTAGAAAGTTCAAAAAAATTCTTTAAAGCGCGTAAAGGGCTTTTTAGAATAATGTGTTGAAAGTGCCACAAAAGTGTGAGAAATTCTATCACTGATAGATACGAGTTTTTTGCACCTTATTGGCTTTTTAAAGCATGCATCAATTCCTTTTCAATGAGAAATTTCATTCCCGTACGAGAAAAATCTTTCTTTAGCTTCTTATTACACTCCTTGATACTGCTCTACCGTAATCACTCCCCTGGTTCTTTGTAGAATTCTCCACGTGCATACCAGTCATCTAACCGTAATAATGCTAAAATGACTGTTACCTGTAAATTTAACCCATTCAGAAAATTACTTCTTGTTTACTAGTTGTAGCTCAATATACAAGTATTGTAGAACCAAAATGACTTTCAAAATCAGAAGATGGCACGATGGTATAACCATAAATATTCAAACTTGCATTTATTATTATTAGACCGCAAGTTTTTGAAACAAAGTTATTTCAACTTCTTAATAAAAAGAGTGATTCAGTAAAAAGGTTCAATTTAAATTTCGTGGAATTTTCGTAAAATCAAGACATCGCCAAGCATGTCACAAAATATTTTGGAATGAATCGGCCAGATCTTCCACGTCGCTTTGATATACTACATATAAAGTAAAGGATTAACATAGGCAGCCAAGACGTATCCATTTTAAGCCCATAAGAAATATTTTTATTGGATTCTCTAACTTTAAACAACACACGGATTGAGAATGAAGAAAAATAAAAATAGATGGGAGAAAATATGTATAAACATTAGCCAGAAAAATAAGAAGTGATGCTAAAATAGAAAAGAAGTACTATAGGGCGTCAACCAACATACCAACTAATAATGGTAAAGTTAGGACGCTTTCAAGAGATATAACTCATCCATGCCCACAACCAAAGAACATTTAACAGATATATGTTCTTTGCCACACTGTAAATTAAAATAATACAGGGAACAACATCTTCATTTCATGTCGCATTTATGATATTCGATAATGAATTCGAATGCTAAGAATTTCACTATCATACATTTCACAGGTATAATAATGAAATAAAATATATCAAAAAAAAACTTTTAAAATAAATAACTTTTGTAAATAAAATGCCCTAAAAGTAGAAAATAATTTTATTTCTTTCTCACTGATATACACAAGAAAAGATTAATTGCAACATAAGAAATGCTAGAACTCAGATTAAATCTTAAAAGTTTGTCTTACTGCAACTCATGCCCAAACTTTTAAGATTTAATCTGAGTTCTAGCATTTCTTATGTTGCAATTAATCTTTTCTTGTGTATATCACTGAGAAAGAAATAAAATTATTTTCTACTTTTTAGTGCATTTTATTTACAAAATTTATTTAATTTAAAGTTTTATTAATATATTTTAATTTCTACTTTTAGTCATAAAATCTATACACTCTCTCGACATTCGACTCTCGAAACTCTACTCTCGAATCTGGAATTTAGACTCTCAAATATCGACTCTCGAGCCTCAACTCTCAAATTTCGACGCGCAACTATTGAATCTCGACCACCGACTCTCGAATCGCGACTCCCGAATCTCAAAACTATTCTCGCATCTCGACTCTCGACTACCGAATCTCATCTATCGACTCTCGAATCAAGAATCTCGACTCTCAAACCTCGTCTCTCGAATCTCGACTCGTAACTCTCGACTCTCAAATGTCGACCCTCAACTATCGACTGTCAAATCTCGACTAGAGAATTTCGACTCTCAAATCTCGACTCATATCACACACGACCCAAATAACACAACTCCAAGGATGAATGTTACCACCCCCCACCCTAAAACCCGCAACACGTCAGAAAATTATACGCCATCAGAAAGCTCCCCATTTAGTCTCGACTACCGAATCTCGACTATCGACTCTCGAACCAAGAATTTCGACTCTCAAACCTCGTCTCTCGAATCTCGACGCGCAACTCTCAAATCTCCACCCTCGACTCTCGACTCTCGAATCTCGGCTCTCGAATCTCGACGCTCGACTTATATCACACACTGCCCAAATTGCACATCCCTAAGGGTGAATATTACCACCCCCATCCCAAAACCCGCAACACGTCAGAAAATTTTACCCCATCGGAAAGCAATTCATTTACTAATTCTAAATGAAAAAAAACCCATGTAAAACCATCCACTTTTACTACCATATAACCAATTTCTTGGCAGTACAACAACAATTGCATGCAAATGTAAATATTGCCAATTCTTGCAAAATTCATATTCTCTGCATAATAAACATTTGCAAATTATGCAAATATGTTTACATATGTAAATTACATGAATTTGCATTAGGCACAAAGCGTATAATTAACAAAAATCAACAATTTACATCATTGTTGACATGTCACAAATCAATTTCCAGCATAAATAATTTATAAGAATTTACATATTTCCTGCAAATTATTTGTGCTGGAACTGACATATAATTAAAACTAAACACTTAGAAAATAATAAAACACACTTACCTGGATAATTAATCCACAATTTGCCGAAAAAACTACATAAACAAACCCGACACCTTCGAATTAAAACACCGCGATCGCGACTGTCAAATTGACTCGCGAGAAAGTCAATTAGTTGAAATCGACGGCGCGCAACCTATTGAGCAGGTTTAGAAGGTGCGAATTTCACCAGTTAATTAGAAATTTAATAAAAAAGGTAAATTAAATTCCCATAATAAGTGGGAAAGAGAAAGATGCGAAAACGAGATGCAAGAAAAATGAGAAATATTTTCGTTCCACATTGGAAATTGTCATAATATGGCAGGAAGCCGTCATCTTGATAAATTTCAGAAAAATTAAAATATTTAATAAAATAAATTACGAAAATTCATGGATAATTTAAAATAAATTAGTTGAAGGAAATTGGCACATTTTGACATAAGTATACAAGTCAAGCAAAGTCGAAAAATATGCTTAATTTGCGTTTTTCTTGTGGAACGTATGTCAAAATGGCCGCTTAGAGCCTATAAAAAGGGGGAAATTCCTAAGATCTCTCTCAGTTTTTTGACAGCGATCACAAGTGTAGTTTCAAGCAAGTTTTTCTCAGCAGATAATATTTTTTCAGTTTTCAGCAATAAGCATAAAATACAACGTGCCATTAAAGGTACAATATTTTTACATGCTTAAAATTTGTGTGCAGTGGGTGTTGGCAGAGGACAGGAAGTTTTTGGGTTCTTTTTGTTCTACAGATAAGTATTGTGTCAATTAATTTAGTAAATAAGTTTCTTGCATAAAAATTAAATACATTCCAGCTTTCGGCATTTTAATGATACATGCAACGAAACAAATTAGTTAAGTAATTAAGTTAAAATAAGCGCAAAGTGAATTAAAATAAGTGTATAACGCGTAAAACTAGAAAAGGCTACAAATTGCATTTAGTTAAATATGTGCCAAAATACGGCATAATAACTACATATGCAATCGAACAATTAATAAACAGAATTAAATTAGTGAAAAAATTAAATTGTAGTGAATTTATAAATTGAAGTGTTTCACATTAGAATTATTCAATAAATACAGCAGTAAACATAAGCACACATATCTTTTTTTCATACCGCTACACTGTCCACCTAAATGCCGTAATATAGCTGTAGTTATCGATTGCAGCTACATTATAAAACATTCGCTTTTCTAGAAACACAGAGCTTCCATCGCAAATCTTAATCGACCTGAGTCTACTTACCACCTTTCCATCCTTTCATTTTCACCTTTTTATACCCTAAATGAAATTTCATACGTTTGGTGTACCTACTAAATTTGCCAAAGGAATAATGCTTTAGAGCAAAATGGATTGAATCAATAACATTAAAAGTAATTTTGATGTTTGCTTGTCCATCTGTCTATATCTGTCCGTACAAAAATATGTTCAATGTAGTTTAATGGATTTACATATGGCCTTTTTAAAAAAAATGTAGATTTATGTTCGAAAATGGGACAAATCACGAATTCTTCCATAAGATTGCTATACGAAAACTTCGTTTTTCAGTATATTGTTTTTGGACGTCTGAGAATGCGCCGCTGAACAGTGTAATATTTTCACAATATGGGGGACTTAATTATTGCAGCCAAATATTTATTGATTTGATTGGTTATTATGAAGTTACTACTAATGAAATTCGTAATTATTCACATAATTTCTATTTATTTGGCATATTCAAAAAGAAAAACACGACAATATTATGATAATCAATAAATTTATTTGATTCTTCTGAAAGTTTTTTAAAATACATGATTAATATGAAAAAAAAAAAAAAAAAAAAAACCATAAATAAATTATATAAAAATTAAAGGAAAAAAAATGGAAACAAGAACGCAGACTTGTTCAAAATATTTATCTAATCGGAAGGAAAAGTATCATCTTTAAGTATTTAGTATTTAAATTCTGTGGATCTTTCAACAATTCCGAGACTTCTGGAACTATATGGTCGCGTTTAGTTTTGGGTGAAGCACGTAAACTGGCAATAAAAGGATCTGAGCTGATTAATAGTCTTTGTAGCAAATCAGCATTGGTGTCAAGTCGTGAAGTCTTTCTGGTGAATAATTCGCTATATGGCATATAATAGCTGTGTTCTTTTGTGTCCGCTGAACAGGGCAGAACAAAAAATACACAAAAGAATGCGTCATACATTTTCATAGAAGATTTATAAATGAAGCGAACAGTACAAATAGTTCGCTTCAATCTACAGAACAATTTGTTCTCTCCAGTATATAGGAGTTCTATAACACTAGAACAAGGTACACAAAAGAACACAGCTTATGTTTATTCCTTGCCTCTTGCGCTTCTTCGAAAAATGTTTCAATCAGAAAAATACAAGATATGAGAATATCCTTTCCATGGCAAAAAATTTTGTGCACGCTTACAGGCGTCGAGTACCAAGGATATTCTTTCAAGTATAGTTCCAATATCTCCTTGGTATAAATATAAAATTTTTCCAATTTAATTTGGAATCCACAAATTAAACTTCCCAATATAACACGGAATCGCTTTATGAACTGCAAATTCACACCAGTTATTTCAACAGACTTCTCCGCCTTTCTAAAAAATGCGCGAGCCGTATGTCCATCATTGGTGTTGCCCGTTTGCTGTTTGGGTATATATCTATCAGCCAACCGAATTCGCTTTTGAACATATCTTGCACATATTTCTTCTTTTGGGCTACTTCGTTTTTGTTTGCCGAGCCTGGAACTTGGCAAGTCATACTTAATCGGTATGAAATGTGAGATATACATTCTAAAACCCGTATCCATACGGAGAGGTGACAATCCACATTAAAGAAAATTTTTATCTACGACCTTTTCTGAATTAATATTCATGTCGTTCATTTTTTGGGGTGCATGATGACACAGCAATATGGATTTCAAAATAACTTCCATACTATTTACGAGAACTTTTGTAGGCAGGAGTGTTGTAACCCAGTCGTCAACTTTTCTTACTTCAGTTTTTATAAGCTCTACTGATTCTTGGCATAAAGGAACTTGATTGGGCGACAATACCTTATCAAAGAAGGTGCTGAATTTTGTCAGATAACTTTTTTAGAATCGTTGGTTCCACAGTAAGCTTTTATTGGTACCATAGAAAAACTGAATAAACTTCCGTCAGAATTTTGTTCTTCAGAATATTTTAGTCTGCTCCTGTTTTGATTTGCACCATCACAATCTCGCTTGATAATTTTATTTAAACTTTTATTTGTTGTGAAATTCATGGACAGTAAGACTTCTTCTTGTACTTGGCATAGCCACTTCACAGTATGGTCAACAAGTGACTGAAGTTATATTTCACTTGATATTCTCGTGATCGTAATTTCATTGGAATAGCATAGTCCTTTAGTTTCCTTTACCTTATACCTAATAAGGTAGATACAACTTATTAATAATGATATTCACTTATTGGAGTATAATATTATATTGATTAGTTGAAAGATTTGCATCAACTATTAGTGCGAGCGCTTAGTCGGCAGATAGGGAGTTGGGCTTCTGTTCAAACGACTCGCAAGCCTTCTTAATCGTTCTTCCTCTCGTATGTATGATATTCAGCAGATAGCTCCTTGACAATTGAATCAGAATCTCTTTTCTCTGCCACAATTTCCACAATTTAATTTCGGTAGTCAGAGACAGTTCTTCTTGGCTGGATGACTCTACCAAGATTTTAAATTTACGTTTTTGAGTCTTAGAACCACATTCTTCGAATGCTTTTTGACCACCAGCACTATTACTTAAATTACCTTGTGAGGTACTTGGCATAGCTTGCACTACAGCATCAGGAAGATTAAGATTCCCTTGAAGCCACGATAAATTGGACCTTAGGAAACGTTCTTGATGTCTACCAGATTTAGTCCATCTCTTTTCAATTTTTTATCAAAAACTCCTAAGAGCTACTTTTAAATCACTTAAAACATTATCTGGCAATGATGAAGTGCCCATTTCTTCCAAAATATATGAAATTATCAATTCTTCTATATTTCGAATTTTCGATCCATACGTCAGAAATAGACTGTCGAGGAATTTGTATAAGCATTCTCGAATTGAAATAAAAAATTATTGAAATCGCAAACTTTCGTAAAAAGTTTTTACAATTTTTTCTAGCTCATGAATCAGGCTTCGACGAACAAATAATAAGAACGTAGTATAACACAGTATAATGTATTGATAGCAGTTTCATTATGGGTAAATCATAAATAACTTCAAAAAATATTTTCCGGTCTAATGAAATAATATTTCAAAAAATTAAAAAAATGGAAACTTACCTTAATGAATAAAAGAAAAAAATAAGACCAAAACAGAATAACTAAAGAGCACAGGTTCAGGTATAATTTACTTAACGACAGAACTGGAATAAAAGAAACACGTTTGTTTGTACCTTTTATACCTGTTCAGGTAGCCAGAGTTTCGTTTCATTTTAGTAATTATTCCGGTAATTTTCCTGGAAAAATATACATACTTCAATCATACATGGATATTATGGAATTAAAACTTACATTGTTCAAAGAATTTAGGTCATTGAAAATTCAATTAAATCCCGCTATATTGCGAAAATATCACACTATACGGCGTAGGGAGCCTATGGATATATTCAATTCATTTCAATTCAATCCAAATCATTTCTTGGTTTAAAGTGGGTAGGTATCTAAGATATTACAATCTATAAATGATACAAAATTAGTTGGTAAATTTCAGAAGCAAAATGTGAAATTTATATTAAAATAACATCAAAACAGACTAAAGCTACAATGTACAATGGTAAAATAACAAATAGCAAAAAATTTATATTTGAGCAGATATTAAAACTAAAAAAAAATACTTGAAAATTGAAAATAATCATTGCGCTGCTCGATCTGTAAAAGCTCCTACATATGTGTAAAAATACTACTTTTACAGGAGAGTTTAAAAACTATTTATTATCGGAGGTAATAATAGAGGGAATCGAATGACAATAAATCCCTCATCTAAATAATAATAAAAAATGTATATCCATTATTTATATATAACAGTTATGTTTAAATGGAACATAGGATAAATTTTTGTTCCTGTTAAATTTTATATTTACGACATAATTTATTTGCAATATCATATTGTTCCCACTGCCCCGACTAATTTAACATTTTCAATACGCTACGTTCAGTCGGCATTTCTTCGCACATGAATGTAGTCCTTGTAGTTTTAGAATACTAAAGATAAATTTGTCGACAGTATTTATGTAACTTTTTTTTTAATTTTTATTAGGTTTCAATTGGGTTTAAATATAGAAAGTGTAAGATTATTAGCTTCACTGCAACTTCTTCTTCACCTATCATAAATACTGGGCATCAAGATTACGCTGATACTATTAACAGTAGGATGGACGAAATGGATGCTGATAGTGATTTTTCGGGAGATAATGATCAGGAATATATAATGAGCGAGCCTGAGTCAAATTCAGAGATCTTTGAATTGGAAGATACGCAATATCGTGAATGTTTAATAATTAATTAAATAATACACCCCCAATACATTATAGAGGTAAGAATAGAATAAAATGGTCAGCTTTCGAGACTTCTAGAACTTCTAGACTTCGGAATATAATATTTTCTGCTCCTGTTGCAAGTATGGATCTCAAGCTCAACTTAACTCCATCTGTAGTATTTTTTCGTCTTCTTGAAGAAAATATCTTGGACATTATTCTGATGTGGACAAATAAGAACATTTGCGATGTAAAAATAGTAACAAACAAGAGCTAAAAAATATTGACTCTACTGAATTAAAAGATTATTTTTGTCCTTCTTCTTTAGACCGGTATTTTTATACCCTAGATGAAATCTATAGGGTCTACTAAGCTTTCATCCCGTTTGTAACACCTCGAAATAATGATGGCAGAGCAACATGGATTGGACACCCATTCATAATATTAAAAGTTATTTTGATTTTTGCATGTCCGTCCGTCTGTCCGTGCGCACGATAACTCGAGAACGCGTATACTTAGAGAGCTGAAATTTTGTACACGGACTTTAAAAAAAAAAAAGTAAAATTGAGTTCGAAAATGAGACAAATCGGGCAACTCCTTCGTGTGGTTGCCATATAAAAATTTCGTTTTCCGCTATATATTTGGACACTACCTGAGAACTCGTCGACGTAGAGAGCTGAAATTACGTACATGATGTTCTTACTATATTAGCATATAAAATGTCAAAAATGGACTAAATCGGACAACTCCTTCTTGGTGTTGCCTTATAAAAATTTTGGTTTTTTACGTATACTTTGAAAACGATCAGTCCAAGACATTTTTATTGTACTACAAACTTCTGCAGAATACGAAATCCTATAAAATTGGTTATAATCATTTTTTCTGTGCGACAAACCGTTCTAGAAATATATGCGAAAAACCACTTCAAAATCAATCTTGAATAGATTGGTGACCATACGAAATTTAATACGGGCATTCATCTAGGGCAGGGGTCTCCAAACTTTCTAATCTAAGGGCCACACTGATTCTTCCACTAAGTCCTAGGGGTCAAGACCTAGCTAGCTCATCATACTAATATGCTGTTGTTTTGAATTACAGCCAATTTTAGGTTTTGGGACCTGCGACTGGTGAGTTTTCCACCCCCTTCTTTTAGCGAGTATAGCTACAGCATATTATGGAAAAGTCCTGCACTGCCTGATTTCATGTCAGGAAGACTCGAGTATTCTCGACCATCGAGGAAAAATGCCAAGAGTTGGGCAGTTTCAAAGTTTGAATTTGGAGGAACAAGTGCTATCTGAAAAGCAAACTAGTGTGTTTTGTGATTTTAGTTTTTGAGGCTTAGTGAAAATACACATTATTTTGATTTAAAGACACCTGCTTGTTTTGTGGATTTGTATAAATATGGAAAAGAAACGAAAAATATATAGTGAGTGCAGAATAAATAATTAAAGAGCCATGAGGACATCAATATTTTATAATCGCGTCAAGTAATAAAGCAATGTGTATAATTTGCAATATTCTGAAAATTACTCCAAATTTACAGGAAGCCTATACAATTAGAAAAATAAGAATCTTTGAAACGCAGATTGAAATCTCAGGAAATGTTTTTTAAGAAAGTACATGCTGAACAAGAAGCAGAAACTCGTGCTAGTTTCTGCATGGCTCATTCAATAGCGAAACATGGAAAAGAATTTACTGACGGCGAATTAATCAAGGATTACTTGATTGCAGCAGTAAAAGAAATATGTCCAGAAAAAGCTAACTTGTTTCAAAACATTAATTGTTCAGCAAACACTGTGGCTTAAGATGATATTACTGAAAATATATTAACTCAATTGACTGACAAAAATCGACACTTATTCGAGGGATGGTTAAAAATTATGAAGTTTATAAAGAACTTGACGTTCATAGCATTCGCGGCACTGGAGAAGATATTATTAAACGAGTTGAAAATGCTGTTGAAAAAAACAATATTCAATGGAAAAACTTGAAGTGTATCACTATTGATGGTGGCAAGAACATGTGTAGAAATAATAAAGATGTTGTTGCTCTCATATCAAAGGCCGTAGAAAATTATGGTGGATCAAAACCATTAATCGTACATTACATCATTCATCAACAGCATTTGTGCATAAAATGCATAGATATGTCAGAAGTTTTAAAGCCAGCCATGTTAGCTGTAGCTGTTATCAGATTACATGCTTTCAATCATCCTCAATTATAACAGTTTACTGAAGAGATTGGAGAAAGTAACCAGCCATATTATACTGCAGTATGCTGACTTAGCTGTGAAGCTCTGATGCGATTTTTTGAGCTCAGAACAATAATCGTCATATGGCTAGTTCCAAAACAATGAGTGGTTACGGAAGCTATCATTTTATACAGATGTGATTTAATTTAAAATTACAAGAAGAAAACCAGGTTCTGCCTGATTTATACACTCATAATAAGTCCTTTCGACAAAGAATTTCAATCTTAATTGAACATAAAATGCGTCACACATTTTGATACCTACATGTCAAACATTTAGTCAGAAAACTGAAACTCCCTTTCCAGTAGATTTCACAAGTGAAGCTTTGGTTGCTTTGAAAATGAATTTTGAGTATCGTTTTTCAGATTTTGATGAAATTGCAAACGATATCAAGATTTTGCAAAATACTTTTAACGTCGATATAGAAACCCTTCCCCGGAAATGATTGATTTGCAGGGTAGAGATCAAATCACGCAGTCATCATTGCGGGAATTTTACTAATTATCTGTGTGAAAAAACATTCTCCAAAATGAAATATACAAAAGTTATTTACAGATCCAAATTGAGTGATGAACATTAGAAATCACTGCTTGAAAATTTCCAGTAGAAAATGTGATCATGATTATAATGTTTAATTGCATTATGTGAATTACCTACTATGTATGTAACTTAATGTACATAAGTTGTTAGGATAAATTTCATATTATTAATTACAATTAAAAGTATCCGATTTCATTATATATGTCAGTTAATATGTTTCTTAGTTGGTCGTTAAATAAAAACATCTGATTTTGTGTGACTTACTACCATTGTAAAATTTATCAAAACAAATTACGACGGGCCGGATTCTTGGTGCTCGCGGGCTGCTGTTGGCCCGCGGGCCGTAGTTTGGAGACCCCTGATCTAGGGTATCATAAGAATTGGTCTTAGACCAATTCTAGCCTTTTTACTTGTTAAGTCTAATATAAGGATCCACGTTTTTTATTTGCAACAGATGGAACTAGAAGTGATATTTTCCGTGTTGTTATGTGTGAAGAGATATTCACGATAACGAGAAGTGAACGAGAACACGGCGATCGATTGGCGGCTATATCCGAAAATATTTGAAATATTTATTAGAAATGGTTAAAAATATTATAAAATTGGGACAACTGCTTGTATCTGTTAGTTTTTTTTTGTCGAGAACGATGCAAATCTAGAATATAGATGCCTATCAAGCCGACCAAATATGTATTAAAATTATTGTGCATTTGTGATACTACAAGTCACTACTTCTATAATGCCTACATATACCATGGAAACGATTCAGATAGCCTGGGAATTTCGACCGAGCAAAAAAAGCTTGACAAACGTACGCAATCTGTCATGAGGTTGTGCAAACCAATTTTTAGATTGATCAAATAGGAATACATACGACCAAAGAAGGAGTAGATGCTTTGGACGAAAAATGTTCTGATTACACCTGAGGGCGGAGAGCTCGTAGATGGCCAGTATCGTTATTTTTTAGGATTTTAGATCCAACGCAAATTCATATATAATATTTCAAGATTTCACAATTTAACGAGCAGATTTCATTAAAATGTTAACGAAGGAATTACTAGTTCAGCCATACATGAAGAGACGATTAACAACTACCTTACAATTAGGTAAAGATATGAAGATGTTTATTCGGCGTATTCTACAAATATCTGATGACGTTGCTTCTAAGATAGAATCTGGAACATCGAAAGCAAAAACACGAAAAAAACATGTTACCTATGCTCATCAAAAGAACGACAAAGCACCGCATATATTTGCCTGGTATGCAAAGAAGCAGTTAGCCTACGGCATTCTAGGCCATTTTGCAAAAAATGCATAAAATAATAGCTCATATTGAGGATATGTAATTTTTTTTTATGAAATGCTTGACCCCTTTTGTTCTTTAATTTTGTCCTAGTATGATTAGTTTATGTTTTTAAAGAAAAGAACATACTTACAGGTATAATTTTGTTAATAATTAACAAAAAAATGCTTTTTTGAATCTACTGATTTTTGTTGTTAAATAAATAAACCTTAAAAAAGCCAAATATTTTGTGGAATTTTTTTGTATATTGTAGATGTAATGTGTAAAATATTATATTTAATTGAAGTTTTAAGATTATGTGGCGATTCAACTATGTTTTATTAATAATATGTCACATCGTTTGTGAGACGAATGACAGTGGCAATGGATCTGTTTTACAAGACAGTACTTACGGATTTAATTTCTCCTAAAATGGAGAGATCTGACGTCACTTCAAATCGTTATATCAAAATAGTGATACAAAAGTTCAAAATCCCATTTGAAAATCTCTCAAATAATCGGATATTCTATAGGAAATCGAGCAAAGTATATCATTATTATTTACACACTGTCCTGTGAACCCATATAAGAATACTTACTACACAATTGCAAAAATATCACACATTTTCTCAATTACTTTTCAAGTGCATACTTACATACATAAGAGATAACCGTAAGAAATTCAATTTATACATCTTGAGAACTCTAATTTTTCGCATTCTCCTTTCACAGAAGTACGTAGAAGAAAAAATCTTATAATCCGCTTTTGTACACAGTTTTTTATCCAGAATTGGGTCAAGAGGACTTTCTTTTCATTTCATAATCTAAACCATTTTAAGGTTTCTACCAACCGCTTTATTCGCATGATAAATGTATGCGGAGCTAAAATTTACATGAAGCTAAAAATATAAAAATTAAATTTGCAGTAAACCGACACAATGTATTCTCTCCTCAGATTCATTCTTTTATTATTCGCAGAAATTCTTCTTTAATGTTTAAATAAGAAAAGGATTTTCCTTTCCTTTTATTCTTTTGGCCTGATTCTCTTACTCATAAAACACGCAGTTTTACTATGTAATTAAAGGACCTAAGTCTTAGCATCATTATGGAATGCCTCATCTTCAATGTGCCTTGAGGATCAATTCTTAAGATTTTTCTACGAGCATTTTTATACATGTAAGGATATGGTTGTTATGAAAATGTGTCCTAGATATTTTTAACTAAAGATTTTAAATATCTCTCATTACATCGTATTCGAAATTTCATTTATTCAAATACTAGCTAACCCTACACAAACAAGATAGGCAAATAATATTAAGATATTGATTCGTATGAATAAGAATCTGAGTAAATGTTAAATAATGCAAATACTAGATAATACTTAACACGGTCCGCCTATGTTCGAAATAATGAGCGAAAATCAGTTGTAAGAGTTGTAACAGTAAGTAACAGTTAGTATCAGAATTAAAAACTTTTTCAGATGCAATTAACTAGATCAGCAAGTATTTAATATTAACTGTAATTTGTATCAAATCAACGAGAACGCGGAATCAAATTACCATAAATTAATTTTTAATCAAAGGTTAAAACTAAACCTGATAAAACCTTAGATTAATATACAGCAAAAAGGGTAGGCTATATTTTTTAAAATTCGTGTACGTGTGATAAGTATTTATACTTGCCGACACGAGGAGAACTCAAAATCACCAAAGGGCTTTGCACTTATTTTGACTCAGTTTGACATTTCTGCTTCATTTAATTTTCATTATTTGTTTACCTGCACTTAAATTATGTCAACCATATAGAGGCAATATCAAGATTTATTATCTGAAAATACATTGGGGACTAGGAAAATTCTTAACAATTGGAAAAGTTATATAAAAATTAAAAATTAGAAATTTACAAATTAATTTAAAAATTTTACGATATAATGTGATCTTTTCTATGAAATTTCTCTCAACATTGAATAAACTTTCAACCAATAAATTATCTGCCCGCTCTGAATGTATCATAGTTTACTACTTCCATGACTAAAATGAATACATAGACGCGGTTCTACTACATGAAGAGAACTGCTTAAATTATTCTTCTTTGTAGCCCATGATACAAAGATTAACAAGGTATGGCCGAATAATCTGTCAATTGGTTGCTTGCCTTATTTGGCGACAATTGTCCCAATTTCAATCGTCCTTATCATAATGAAAAAGAATTTCTATTTGGAAATTTCATTGGTTTCTCACTAGCACATAATTTTTCTTGCCGAAGTGATTTAAACGAAGAAACTTATGGTTTGTGAAATACTATAATATATTCAAACGTATATCAGTCAATAATATACGAAAAACTCAAAACAAATTCATTGGAAATGACATTGTCACCTCATGGCGTAGCAAAACAAGAAATTCCTCTCGAATCGATCATACCTCGTTATCTTTGTATCATGCTTGTAGCCCATCCGTTTTTTACCCTAGATGATATCTATAGGGTATGCTAAGTTCGTCATTCCGTTTGTAACGCACAGAAATAATGCTGGTAAGACAAAATGGATTGGACACCCACTCATAATATTAAAAGTTGTTTTGATTATAGCATGCGCGTCTGTCAGTACGTCCCTCCGTCTGTCTGTCTGACTGTGCGCACGACAACTCGAGAGCGCGTGTACTTAGAGAGTTGAAATTTTGTATACGGACTTTAAAAAAAATTAAATTAAGTTCGAAAATGATACAAATCGGGCAACTCCTTCGTGGGGTTGCCATATAAAAATTTCGTTTTCCAAGCAATGCAATATCTAAATACATGACCAAAATTCTCCAACAAATTAATAGCGACAATCCAATAAACATAAAAGATTCCAACAGCCTACAAAAATTTCTTGACAACATACAGATAAATTCTAATGATATTCTAATCTCACTAGATGTGGTATCATTATATACCAATGTGGACACACAATTAGCTCTCCAAGTTATCAATGACAAATGGCATTTAATAGAAAACGTGACTCCCATCGACAAGAAACTATTCATGGAGATCACAAAGTTTTGCGTTGTTGACTGCAATTATTTCACGTACAACAAACAATTTTACAAACCAAAATGTGGACTGGCCATGGGAAATCCTCTATCAGGAATCTTAGCAGATTTTGCGCTTGATCATGTTATTAACGAGGCCCTTACTAACACCATACACAAGCCCACATTTATCAAGAAATACGTGGACCACATTATTTGCGCAATTGCAGAACAACACATAAATGAACTACTACACAATTTTAACAACACTGACAACAATTTAAAGTTCACTCTAGAAATAGAAAACAACAACAAAATCCCATTCCTAGACATGTATATCATTAGGACAAAAAACCAAAAGATCATTACGGATTGGTATTGCAAACCTTACAGCTCAAACCGCATGATTAATTACTTTTCTAACCACCCACCTGCAACAATTATCAATACAGCACAGACATTTGCCAACAGAGTCCTTAATCTAAGCCACAACAAGTTCCACACAAAAAACAGACAAATTATCAGCCAAATCCTTGCAAAAACCAACTACCCACCACATATAACATACAAAATTATCAATAAAGCAACAAAAAAATACAAACACAACACACCAAGTAAGAGCCCAACAGCAACACAAATTCTGGAACTGGACAATACCAACATCAATATGTTCAAATCCATCCCGTATATACATCCAACTTCTCAGGAAGTAAGACGACACCTACAGACTGCTAACGATCAACTCAACATCACTTTTAAGCCAATCAACAAACTAAATAAATTCTACACAAAAACCAAAGATGACATTACAACACAAGAAAAAAGTAATGTAGTATACAACGTCCAATGCGATAACTGCTCTCAATCCTACATAGGTCAAACATCAAAAAAATTAAAAACTCGACTGATACAACATAAGAAATATATAGAAAAACAGACAACCAACTCAGCATTGGCAATCCACTCACTGGAAACAGGCCATGTCTTTAACTTTGACCAGGCTTCCATTATCGACACAGAAGACAATAAAAGGAAGAGAGAGACAAAAGAAGCTTGTCACATTTATATCAATAGGAAACACTTAATCAACATCAGACAAGATACGGAATTTATACACAAGGATTATTACACAATTCTAAATAAAATTAACAGACATTCACACAACAACCAAAGAAACACACATCAAAACCAAGAAATCTACAATAACACAACTCACACAAACCAACAAGCACACACACCGGCACACACGACACCACAGCCAACATAACATTCAAAAACAGCTGATACAGCTCAGTATCTTTCTAGGCTTTAATTGTAAAACGTATTTATCTGTTTTTGTGTTAATTTATTTATTTTTGTCAGTTAATTTATTATATAAATGTAGTGTTTTTCGTCATTTTTATAAATAGTTTTGTGCACATAGTATTAGAGGTAATTCAAAACAATTAATATATTTATATCCAAACATTTTCCAATATGCTAGACGTCTGAATAATTGTATTTCTACAGATCCCTTGAAAAGGACTCTAAAAACCCAGAGTCGAAACGTCGGAAAAATTTGAAAAAACTACTAAAACAAAGTTTCGTAGTTTTTCTCAATGATCGGAGATCCCCAAAAAAGATCACATCGTTTCTTATTTTCCACTATATATTTGAACACTGCCTAAGAACACGTCGGCATAGAAAGCTGATAATTTTTACATGGTATTGTCATAGTAATAAGAAATAAAAGTTCAAAAATGGAATAAATCGGGCAACCCCTTCTTGGTGTTGCCATATAACAATATAAGTCTCTTACGGATACTGTAGACATTTTTATTGTATACAAAAAACTTCTTCAGAATATGAAATCCTATAAAATTGGTTATAATGATTTTTTCTGTCCGACGAATCGTTCTATAAATATATGCGAAAAACCACTGCAATAATCAAAATTGCTCGAACCATACGAAATTTCATACGGACATTCATCTAGGGTATCATAAGAATTGGTCTTAGCCAATTCTAGCATTTTACTTGTTAGTTATAATAAAATTTAAAGATAAAACTAGGGTCATATTCCGACAGATATTGCTGTGAGAATCAAAGTAATTTGATGCATTTTTCTGTTTATTCAAAATTATTGGTTATCTGTTGGTGTGAAAATGAGTTGTTATGAGTTTAATTTTCCTTAAGTTGTTAGCAGAATATAAAATTATTCTTGATAAGCAACGTACTCCGCCTGGGCATGAATAAAACAAATTTAGAACATTTTATGCTTTTACAGTACCATATCTTATAATTCAAAATGTGAAACGCAATTAATTCTCATATAGAAAAATTTCAACAATACCAAATTAAGAATAAAAGATAAAACTGACAAAAAGAGTATACGCGAAATAAATAAATCGTACGTCCTGATTGGAAAGATATTATTTGACATCAAAGACCCTTCCACAAAAAACGTCGTCAAATTCATTCAATGTTCCAGAGGAATGTGAACTGCTTAAAATGCTTAAATATGGGAAGATAACGCACAGAAAAAAGCTACTGAAGCTCAAGGAAAACTTGCTTTGTATCAATTATCATCTTGGTCGTGTAAAAATAAAAACAAATTTTTAAAAATAATTTTATTTTACATGTTATCCTTTATTTGAGTATACAATTTTACCACCGTTTGAATGCTTTTTGTATCATTTCGAGCGGTATTTTCTTAACTTCCTTCTATTTAAGCTGTGGGATGGTTTTAATGTTGTGGTTTCTTGTTTATGGATTTAGATAGCCTTATAAAAAATAATCGCATGGTGAGAGATCTGACGATAATGGTGGCGATCTTCCAGAAAATCTAGAGTCCTTTTTGAAGTGTCCGGCGGAGCTGAATCCTGATGAATTATCCAATTTTTCTCTGGGTGTAAACGATTTGCTTCTCTTATAAGTGTCTTTAAACACTTATTTATATAATTAATATTCACTGTTGATTTTGGCACCCGCGTCAACAAAAATTCGTTTTGTAGTCCCGTTGTACGAAATACCCATGGACACCATTACACCACGTAGATAAGAGGGTTTTATTAACAAGTCAAAATCCTTAGTTGTTTTCTCACAGCTTACGTACTGTATGTCTCTTTTTCCATAAGTAAGGTAAAGCTTCATCCACTGAGATATAATTTTTCCATTTATCACATATGAGCAAGTTGTACAGACCCCAAGAACGATGATACCTATTTGAACGATTGCTTCACTCAGGTAATGGCGTTTCAGTTTTTTTAATCGTTTCAACTTTAAAATATTTTTTATGGCATATCGTATGACCCCGACTGAAACATTAAAATGCTTTGACATCTCTTTATGTGTTCGTGGATTTTTCTTAGAAGCCATTTGCTTCAGAGGTACCAGCTGTGCGGTTGTCAGTAAACGCTTCCGTCCACCGCCACTCATTCTTTCATTCGATCTCAATGCTGGATCTCCATTTCTTTTGTATAGCCACAATGTAGATTTTGATAAAATAAACGATTTCTTTCTACACATTTTCTGCATGGTAGAAAAGGAATAGTTTTTATGTAAAAGTTCTAGAATGTACTTTTGTTGAACTATGGTTAAAGCTGCTTAAAAAGCTAACAGTTTGCACTTCAAAATACTTTTATTATTTAATAAAGCTCTCAGTATTTCTATCGCAGGTAAGATTCCGTCTGCACTCGATCACAGCTGGATATAAACTGACATTGAAATCGTTCGATTTTATTTTTGCACTACCTGTACGTTCGTAGAGGTACAATATCAGTACGTCATTTGACTACTCTTTTGGTAATCTATACAATATTACTAATTTTTAAGGTGCAGAATGAAATTCTCACTTTAAATTCATAGTTGATATAAATCTTGCGAGATTTGGTCTCTCAGATTATCTTCTTGTTGACCTTGATGCCTATGTTAAATGTCCTTGATTCGATGGATGTGTTTCTTCCAAAATTGACTCACAATCATTTGAATTTTTAAGATATTGGACCACGTTGTGAATTACATATAACTTCTAACACAATTAACTATGTAACTTTGTCAGTTTTATGAAGCATTGAAACTCATCGTTTAATTTAACCGAAGCACCTTCCTACCCGACCCTTGATATGTTACTTTATGTAACACTTTGCACAATACCTGATGATTCTTTATATGGACTTAACATCCGCGGTGTTAAATAATATTATTCGTCTCCAAACTCAGATTCATTCAAATTGTTTGCAAATAAAACACGATAAATATTTGAGTTTCGTCAAATACGACTGTCATGTATAGAACGTAACCGTGATGCATCTGCAGTAGTAAATCATACCAGAGCTTTATATGTTGCTTGAACATTTATAGGGCGAAATCATCTCCGTTTCCATTTTCGTGTGATTCTATATCTCCGTACATCATGAATACAATCAATGGCACCTAATACGTTAGGAAGCTCTTCCTTCGAAGACGACTTCATAATAGGTAATTCCATTTTATCGTCAGTTGGTGTAAACTTCAGCCAGTGATCCTAATTCTGTGCCACTTTGTTTGAGGCCCCTTTCAAAATTTTTGACACTGTGGACTGATGGCAGCCTTTGACTGCACCAACTCTTATTTGAATACCAGGATCTGTTAAAAGAATTTCAATCCTCTCTTTATTGGTTAGGGCTGTACTTGTACCCCTTTCTTTTTTTGTTTTTATAGAGTCACCTAGAAAATGTATAATCATCCACTCTATGTTACTATCATCGAATCTGTAGAAGCAAATAGTTGTATAATACTTTTAGTTCAAGAATCCTAATGATATATGCGTACCTAACTATACAATTGTCGATAATTTATATCACGGTATTCACGGTTTCAGCCTATTTTTCAGGAAATTTTACTAGATACTAGTAACTAGTACTAGTTCTTAGTAATACTCGAGGAGGGTCTAGTCTATTCTTGAAGATACTAATTAATTCTCGATAATATTCACTTGTGTAGTGTTGTAAGTGCCAGTTTGTCAATTATAATGAAAGTTCTATCAAATTGAAATGTATAATTGACATCACATTTTTAATAATTAAAATTAAAGTTCAAAGCTAAAGCAATTTTTGAAAATTCAAATTACGAACGAATGTTCATTTATTTTGCCCGTCTGTCTAGGGTATAACATCCTCTAGAGACGAAAGAATAACTGAGAATTAACGTGAATTCAATGATCTGCAATATAAAGCTTCCGGAATTTAAAAACTTATGTTTGAAAACTCGTTATTTAACCTAGTTTTGATTATACATATATCTAAATTTAAAAAAAATATTAAGGTCCACTTTTTATAAAAACAGAAAAAATTACAGAATTAAATTTAGTCTTTTCCTTCTTGTGAAGTGGGAAATTACTTCATTACTTAATTTTAACAAATCTCATGAACACTTAATAGAGCGGGTCGTATACGTCGTGGAGTCGTATCAGCCGTGAAATTCTGTCAGTCATCCTGTGGAATCACGGAGCGAATGACAGCTTGTTTCAATCAAAAGCAGCTGCCACAAGGGTCCTTCATGTGGAGAAAACTTGTTCGCTTTCTTTTTTGCGGGGCCAAAAATGCAATTAATTTAAAAAATTAATAATACAGGGTGATTCAGATCAAGATATCTTCCAGTATATCTCGTGATTCCTTGAGGTAAGCTGATCAAAAAATTGTTCCACATATACCCCCCCTAGAAACCTTCCTTTAGGAATTGTGGCCAGTTGAAGATTTCGCCAATTTTCGTGAATCCTGATGGGAATAAATGAGTATAACTTTTGAACCACCCTATAGATTTTGGTTATTGTTGGCTTATTAAATAGCCAAGCATAGTAGCTGTCGAAAAGTGTAATACTTTGTATTTTTTAGTTAAGCATCTTTGAATTATTCTCAAATAATTCCAAAATTTTGATTTTTTTACACACAAATTTCATAAATACTGTTATTTATTTCAAAAACTTTCTTCCATGTAACCCAAATTTATTGCTTCTTATTAATGCCCCTACTACCCTCTATCACTGGGGAAAAAAACCGCATGCCAATACCTGTATCAGTTTTAGCAGCTACTATTCCTGGCTATTTAATAAGCCAACAACAATGAAAATCAATAGGGTGGTTCAAAAGTTATACTCATTTATTCCCATCAGAGTTCACGAATATTGGCGAAATCTTCAACTGGCCACAACTCCTAAAGGAAGGTTTCTAGGGGGGCATACAATATTTTGGCCAGCTTACCTCAAGGAATCGCGTGGTATACCAGAAGGTATCTTGATCTGAATCACCCTGTATATAGCAAAACCTTTTTATTTTTTAGGGCTTTATTATTATGCAATTATCTAAAATGTCTAAAATGGTCAAAATAATGTTTTAAACTATTTAAATAAAACCATGGGGCGCTCAGCGGCCATATTATAATTAATTACAATAAAAGTTGTTGCTATAACGACAAAACTCAATTCAGACTTAAATTCAATATTCCATTTAAAATTTAAACAAAGTATAAAATACAGCAATTAAGCTACGGCTACCATCTACTGATGTATGCATATATGTATGTACATAGACACATACTGAACTGCTATTGTTTTCCCTATATAGCACACGTTTTTCCTAAAGTCGCTTTACTTTAAAGGGCCAAGGAGGAAAGATATAAAATGACAAAACAAATTGTTATGAGCCGATACATATAAAGAATTGTAGGCAAAAATCTAGTATATCAGATTAACGAAAGCATTAGCTACAACGATGGGGTGGGTTTGAACCCCTAAAGCCCATCCCATATATACGGCCTTGTTAGTTGATACTCGATAAAATTCAAAAACAGTAGTAGCAGTGCTTGGTAATACTCACTAATACTCAAGTTTTAGCATTATTTAAAATTTACTCAGATTTTTATTCATACGACCAATTGTCTGCTCTTACGATTAGAGTTGAATTTACTTTCGCTTAAAACAAGTCATCGGAACATAAAGAAAAGCAACAAATTTCTGGATATAATTCAAGACATTCGCTACAATAACGCAACATTGCAGTCAAAACGTGTTTTGCGTTAGTTAAATAATTCGAAAAATTTTCTTGAGGATATTCTTAAGCTAAATTTTTCTCTTGATTTTTCTCCGAGCACAATCTTACTTGTTATACCCTAGTATATGGTATACTAAGTTTGTCATTCCTTTTGTAACACTTCGAAATATTGATCGTAGAGCAAAATGGATTGGACACTCACGCATAATATTAAAAGTTATTTTGATTTTCGCATGTCCGTCCGTCTGTGCGCACGATAACTCGAGAACGCGTATACTTAGAGAGATGAAATTTTGTACACTACACAGATTTCAAAAATAAAAGTTAAATTAAGTTCGAAAATGAGACAAATTGGGCAACTCCTTCGTGGGGTTGCCATACAAAAATTTCGTTTTCCACTATATATTTTGACACTGCCTGAGAGCCAATCGACGTAGACAGCTGAAATTTGGTACATGGTGTTTTCATTGTACTAGCAAATAAAATTTCAAAAAATAGACTAAATCGGGCAACTCCTTCTTTGTGTTGCCATAAAAAAGTGAGGTTTTTTACATATGCTGTGAAAACGATCAGTCCAAAATATTTTTATTGTACTAAAAATTTCTTCAGATTACGAAATCGTATAAAATAGGTTATTATCATTTTTTCTGTCCGAGAAACCGTTATAGAAATATATGCGAAAACCACTTCAAAAATCAAACTTGCACTGAAGGGTGACAATACGAAATTTCATAAGGGCATTCATCTAGGTTATCATACGAATTGGTCTTAGACCGATTCTAGCTTTTTTACTTGTTTCCTATAAATTTACTTTCAATTGTATGCAAAGATCGACAAAGATCTAATTAAAATGGATTGATGAGTGCCGCCACTAAAGGCACTTCTTTAGGCCATCTAGCTTAGGTAGGTTGCTTACATAGGTAGGTATGTAGCTTAGGGAAGTAGCTTAGGTAGGTAGGTAGGTAGCTTAGGTAGTTAGCTAGGTAGGTACTACATACATCCACTGATTTTATCTGTATTTCCCTTCTATTTATCATATCTCACTATCCATTCATGCAACCCACCGTATCCGCACATTACCTTTTTATTCTATCCAAAGGAATCTTTTGCCCAACCAATTAGTATTAAACCGTTACCCATCAGCAATACAGCACAAAGGAAACCAATGCAAGAATTAAGTTAAAAGAATTCTGTAAAACAAAATTAGTTCATTTCGGACCCGTTTGACAAAATTCAAAATATATATTTTTTAATTATGAATCCTAAACTGGGAAAAGCGCTCCATCTTTATCCTGTTTAAAACAAAACAGAAATAGACAGATAGAACACTTTATATCTTCCCGCAACGAAAACAAGTTATTCTATTTCCATAAAAAAAATGGAACGGGCCACCTCTCTCTTAATGACAATTTATTGCTAATAAACCAAAAATGTTTGACTGACAAGCTTTCGGAGGAGAAAAATCAGTTGGACAGGAAGCTTTACTTCATAGTTTATCTCAGTGTTTATCAAGTCGGATTTATCCAAAGCATTTGAAGTCATACAAAAAAAAAACGAGAATGAATGCGAATCATTGTCCGTTTTTTTCTGTTGGTTTTTTGTTTGTTTTTGTATTTTGTTCTTTCATCGTCCTTGTCGGACAGATAAGGCACCAAAATAAGAGAAAGAAAGCTTATTATGTATGTGCCTACTTATAAAAGAGAGATCATCTATCTTAGCAAAGAATTAATTGTTACGAACTGTAATTATCTACTTACAATTAATTGTCTTGATTATAGCTTTCGATTATGTAATCAGTTCGTTGATAAAGAATAGATCATTTGTACGATTCCTGGAAAGTGCTTCGTCAATGCAAAGAGTACGGTACACGAGAGCGGGTAGCAATACGGCGACCCACCATAAATAACTTTTCGTGATGGATGACAGTAATTTTTTCTATTGTATAATTGTCATGTACGTAATTTTATATTGTGGAAAACATTGTGTATTCTACTAATACTTTATTTCTAATTAATTATAAAACTGGTGATGAATAGTCGCTGGTCACAATTCAACTGGTTGCTGACGATATGATGATGACATTGTCTGAAGTCAGTCGCAGCTCAGCTAGTTCTGCCTGGTAAACAGCTTTAATGGAATGGCTTGTGGCTTGGTTGAGTTTGGATATATACTCAATATCTTTCCCCTCGCGGAGAATATGAAGAATATGTAAATCTATCCGGTGCTCTTCTAGCCCTGGTAGAACGACGGGGTGTTACATCTGCTGTCTGAGGGAGTATTGATCCGTCTTCCTTACGGTTCTTGCTTGACGAAGGTATTTCTGCTCCAGATTACATCCATTGTGGTGAGTTCGACGACGTAAGGTTTTGGTAACTCGATAGGTCTGTCAAATCTTTTGTCATCCATATTTGTCTGTCATATCATATCGCGATTGTTTATTGCAACACCTTCTTCGGTACTTTTTGTAATACCTTCTTTTCTTAGCGAATAGTTCATGGCTGGATAGGATAGGTGTGAAGGTATATCATTTATTGGATGGCATCCCATTTTTCTAATCTAGTCAACGAATGAGTTTTTCATTTTCAATCATTATTTCATAATGCAAACGACCTGTCTTTGCCAGATAACTCCGAATTTCCACTTATAGGCTTTATTATTGTAGATTCGAATTTGAACTAGCTCACGCACTATATACAATGGATTTTTCTGTTGTGTGCTCAAATCGAGAGTTTCTGTAACCTTCCTTGTAAAATTTCTAAGGACTAAATCGATTCTTGTCCGTATTGAAGGATTGAACAATAACTGAGAGGGGCTCATGTCTGTGAAACTATTTGGTGTTTCGCGGTACTGCGTCAGTAATTCATATAGTTTTCTGTTTAGGCTCTCTGGCTCTTTTCTTATAAATCGCAGACCCTATTTGATTGTTTGCACAATTTGTTCGGCTTGGCCGTTAAAATTTGGATGATAGAGCGAGCAAAATTTTTGTATGATGCCGTTTGATATTAAAAATTATCCAAATTGTGGGCCATTATCCGTGCAATAGTGATAGGATATATCTCTTAAAGTCTCAATAGCTCGCGATGTAGTTGAGGTATCACTTCGATCCATTTTGAGTAAGCGTCGACCACCAATCGTTAGTGGAAAATCAGGATTATACTTAACAAGCGTTTTTGGACACGTAATTTCAGCTTTTAAGCTGATGAAGGATCTTTCATAATCTTGCTTCCAAACGTATAATTGATCCTTTTGTAGTACTTTATTTAATGGTGCTAATTTACTCGCCAATTCAGGGATGAACTTCTGGTAATACTTGATAAGTCCAAGAAATGTCCCAAGCTCGGACACAGTGTTAGAATGCTTACTCTGCAATATACCTTGAATCTTGTCCGATAGAGGCTTAATTCCAGATTTGTCAATACGGTGTCCTAAGTATGTTATTGAATCAAGAAGAAATTGACATTTGCTTCTATTTTAATGTAGGTCATTTTTTTAACTCATTTAAAAGCACCAGTTAAGCTTGCAACTAATTCTACATCTGTTAAACCTTGGATGAATATATCATCGAAGACAGACAACGCCTGGAAGGTGTCGAAGTATGTTGTCCATAAACTCTTCTATGCATCTGGCCTTACTTCAGCATTGTGCATGTTTTCCAAAGTGATAGTGTACCGTAATAACTGCGGTAAGATTACGAACATCAGTACGGTTCCTCTTCATCAGAGATTCAATTTTCACAGGGCAAATCTCGCTTCAGAACTGTCTTAAAATCACGCATGAGGTAAGTTCTCTCCATCTGCGATTTGCCATCTTGCAGAACAATACATCTAGAATCCTCTTCACTGATTCTAGGGGCCGACTTACGGGTTCCTATGCTACACATATATTCATAGCGGAACCCTTCCTGGCCAGAGCATCAGCTGCCTCATTTCCATGTAAATCACTGTGAACAGGCACCTAGTTAGCACCTTGTTTCCCGAGCTCACAGTGATATGGTCGCACTAGGGCCGATATAATGGTGTTCGTGTCTAAAGTATTGATTGCCGCTTGGCTGTCAATACAAATCCTGATATCTCGATCACTAGGTACATCCTAAATTATACGCAGCAGCCTTACTGCTTTGCTGATGGTCAGGACCTTCGACTGGAACAAACTGCAGTGGTCCAGTAGGCGGTACGGTTCCTGTATTTGTGGGAGTGCTGAGAATTCCCCGGCACCCACTCCCACAACCATTTTGAAACCGTCCGTAAGGACACATATATCAGAGTCTATTGTCACGCGTTTATCATCCCAGTCCTCTCTACTAGAAATGTAGTTGAGAACGTTTCCTCAAAACCTAGTCTTGGAACAATGTAATCCGTAGCTCTGTCGAGGGGCAGGAGCTGGAGTATAATCTCAATTGCTGCCATTGGTGTTGTTCAAAGAGCTCCTGTAATTCCTAAATAGGCAGCTCTGTATATTTTAGTATGACTTTTCAGGTGCGTCACTTTCTCAAGAACATTCCACCACACCCAGAACCCCATATGTAGGGTATAATCCCCACCTCTTGCCAAAAGTTTTCTTGCAGCGCAATAGCCGCCTTCTTGACGCGCTTATTACCATTTATCCCCCTCACTCTTAGGTATTTGGCTTCAGTTTTAAAATCAAGAGTAATGCTACCCAGTTTTGGCGGTATGAAAGTCGGAATAACTCTCGTTTCTGTAAAAAGGAGTAGTTCGGTTTTTACCGGGTTAAGCCCAATTTAGATACCAGCAAGCCTGTGGGCAATAAAACTTACTATACGTAGGTTTGTGTCCTGAAATTATGAAAATTCATATAAAATTAGCCTAGACCTAGACCACAAGTCACATTAGAGACATCTACCGTAAAATATAGAAACCCAACATGCGACAATTTAAGACCAAAACGAAAATTTGCATCAAAGAAATTGAAAATTTTTAACGAGAATTAACTCTCCTAAATTTTGTTTTGCACATAATTGTTAAATATACTATTTTGCTTTATATATTTATAAATTTCAACGAAATATTGTATTTTCTAGTCGGTGAAATATCGAAAGAAAAAACAAGTACTATTAGATTTACACAATTAAAAAAAAAAAAAAACATCACTAAAAATGAAAAACTCGGCGTTATTTACTAGATTTAGGTTTATCTTTCTAAAATAGTCACAATCTAAAGAAATGAAAATACCTACTAACAGGAATTTGATTTGAAAAAAATCAATTTGTACCATATTTACAAGTTTCCGAGCTAATATCTCCATTCCAATACATTTTTTTGTATTTTTCTCGACGTTATTTACTAGGCCTCTTCGTTAATTTTAATTTAAGATATAAATCATTATTCTGGTACAAATAGTTTGCGAGAAACTCGCATTGAAAAATGTATGAAACTTGCAAATCTTGGTACTGACTCCTCTTAAAACCAAATAGAAAATATGAGAAAAACATAAAAATAAATTTTTGAAAATACATACATAGTTGTAAAAATCAGATTAATTCAGTAGGCTGAAAAAAAAAAGAAAAAAACAATGGTTTCGTATAACAGAAACCGAGGAAGATTTCATTACAATGAAAAACGAAAGTTTTGTATCTTAACCCTATGAAGGAATTACCTATTTGTCCTATATTTGAACTTAAATCTGCATTTTTTTTTAAATGCTGTGTGCAAAATTTCAGCTTCCTAAGTGAACGCGTTTCAGACTTTTTGGGGAGAACAGACAGCCAGAAAGACAGACGGATAAGTGGACATATAAAAGTCAAAATAACTTCTAATATATTACACGTGGATGTCCAATCCATTATGCCTTACCAGCGTTGTTTCTATGCCTTACAAACGGAATGATAAACTTAGTATACCCTAAGATTTAATCGTCTAGATTCTAGGGTATAAAACAGACTGACCTTATTGTAATGCATTATATATAGAATCTGTAGTAGGGCAGGTATATTTATGCTATTGAGAAGTGGGATAATTGCAGAATTACAGAAGTCGAAAATGGTGATAAGAAAACTACTCGTATCATTGTCTAAACCTGAACCGTACTCTCATATAATTTTACTTCATTAATTGAAAACTTGGGGATTGTGTTTTAATACTTGAAACTCGAATTTCATGATTATCATTCTAAGATCCCTCTTGGCTTATGGAAGTACACATATCTTACTGCACCTATGGAGCAAGCCATAAAGGAATATTTTATTTTTTATAACTATTTTTAATAACCGAGACTTAACCGATCCATGTTTCTATTTTTGTATTCC
Source organism: Dioctria rufipes (assembly GCA_963924295.1). Classification (NCBI taxonomy): domain Eukaryota; kingdom Metazoa; phylum Arthropoda; class Insecta; order Diptera; family Asilidae; genus Dioctria; species Dioctria rufipes. Next base: position 78,982,064 of record OZ002742.1, on the reverse strand, counting down.
AAAATCGTAATTTCTAAAATTTATCTTTCAACCAATTTTTTTCTTACTAAATTAAACCTCACCTACTCCATCTTGTCCCAATGTTGAACTGTATAAATTTTCATATGTAAACATAATTAAACAGAATTAGTCGGGGGTTTTACGTGACCACCTAGCTATAAACCTTAATCACACGGCAGTCTTAATGCACGGATTAGTAGACAAGCGACAATCAGCACCTTAAAGAGGCAGAATGTATTATATTTTGTCTCAAGAGTACCAGTTTATATCAGTGAATGCGTAACATGGCACTTACTGGTCGAAGCGAGACCCATCTGAAATCTCTCCCGATCTCTGGGTTACGGCACCCGGTTGATTTAGCTCAACTCTATGCCGAAAGCCAACAGTATGTGGACACAGTATGCTATTATACAAAAGAACATACTCTTCTGTTCAAAGAAGAATGTCCGCCTAAGTTATGCAGAGTCATACAATCTCTCTCTACCTACATATGGGCTACCACAACCACCAGGATGCTCCCAAATGGGGGCCTTCTCCATGTTGAGGCGAATAGCACTACTATAGCAGCACTATCCGGGGCTCCTTAACCCAATGGCACGGCTGCCCAATTGGTATGGCTTCATAGCATGTGACCATGAAGTCATGAGTACTTCCAGTGATATCCTTGCATGTAGATATCCTTGTAGTAATGGGACTGGTTACTCCATTCGGTCCTAAGATCTTATTCGCACCGTCTAAAAAGAATACACATATCCTATACAGGCAAATCACAACCTTAATATCCGTTGTAAGCTTCGTTGTAAGCTTGGACCATGTGAATATTAAGATATGCCCGTGTTCAAGAGTGGAGAGGCTGGAGATTAACACCAGTAATTTTATAGCTGACCATGCATACTAACCATATAAGCACTACTAACATACATACTTGATGTAGCAAGGTTCTATATAAATGCAATATACATATTAGAATCAGAACTTTATTTAATTCAATACTAGATGATGTAACGGGTTTTCCAATAAGCGGTGTTATTTTGATATTCAAAGAAAAATGCCATTTTTTGAGATAAATGATCGGATCTTTATTTCATTATAAAGAGGAAGGTATGCCGTTAATAATGGAAGATAACATCAGCCAAATGACCACCACGACCACGCCTACAGGACCATATCCTTTTCATGAAATTTTCCATAACCAAATCGCAAAGTGGCTGCCCTATGTCCTCGATAGCCTCACGAATTCCATCTTTGAGGTCTTGAATCGACGCTGGGCTGTTGGAGTAGACCTTCTCTTTCACGTGGCCCCAAAGGAAGAAGTCGCAAGATGTTAAGTCACAAGATCTCGGTGGCCAATTGTGATCACCTCTTCGAGAGATAACACGGTCCGGAAACTTTTCCCGTAAAAGATCAATGGTTTCGTTGCTTGTATGGCACGTAGCGCCGTCTTATTGAAAGTAAACGTTGTCCAGATCAATACCATCCAATTCCAGCCATAAAAAATCATTAATCATCTGTCGATAGCGCAATCAATTCACCGTAACTGTTGCTCCAGCCTCATTTTCGAAAAAGGAAGGTCCAATGACCCCGCGGGACCATAAACCGCACCAAACAGTCACACTCTTTTCAACAATAACTCTTGGGTTTTCCGAGCCCCAGATGTTTCGATGGAATTCCGGATCATTTTCATGCATTTCAAGAACCCAATCAGCAAAGACTCGACGTTGTTGATGATCGGCCGGCTTGAGTTCTTGTATTAACTGAACTTTATAAGCCTTAAGACCCAAATTTTTATGCAAAATACGGTGTAATGACGTTTGTGGAATGCCTAATTCCAAAGAACGACGAGGAATGGACAAACCTGGGTTTTCTTCAACACTTTCGGCTACAGCAACAATATTCTCGGCTGTTCTTGAGCGACGTGTACGGGTTTTATTCTTCACATCACTAACTTGTCCCGACAGCTCGAATTTTTCTACCAATTTCTGTATTGCGGTCCGACAAGGTGCTTCACGACGACCCAAAAATGTTAGAGTTTTACGAGCCGTCTCTGCCACATTTTCACCATTTTTATAGTGAATTGTAATAATTTCAATGCGTTGTTGAATCGTGTATCGTTCCATTTTTGTTAATGGCGTAGTTTCTACTTGTCAAATGTAAAAAAATGACAGCTCCAAAAGTGACATCTACCGAAATAGCGGGCTAATTAAAATAACACCTCTTATTGGAAGACCCTTTATTTTAATCCTAATAAATCGCGGGTATAATGCTCGGCTCGGCAGCTGTGATAAAACTGTTTGTTGGTCTCGATTCACTTCATTAATGAAGACCATTTTAACTACCGAATGTTGGAGAGTGGAGAATCGTACTAGTTGGATCCTGTGGAGCTAGACCTTTGGCATAATCTAGAAATCCGTTTGAGTAGTACTCTTCTATTATCAAATCTTGCCGCCAGACTTGATTTCCCTTATTCATCAACTTATTCATTAACAACAACATCCTTCGCCCCCTGCCCGAGAGGCTATGTTTGAGATTTTATTATTCTGACTTTCATGAGTTCTTAAATTCTTGGTATAAGGGACAGTAACGCTCGTCGTCATTATACCCTACTACGGTACCCACAAAGTCAAAAATCTCATATTTAAACCATTCCAACAAATCAATAATTTTCTTTCATGAAGTATGCATACTTTCTTCTTATACAGCTTTCATCTTGGGCAGCCCTTCGTTTCACAGTCTTCTTTTCCGCCGCCTCCATGTGTAATCCATATGTAAACAGAAATATCTAATTAAGTGGGTGTAAAATCCTTGCGTATTCATATGTATCAAAAACCTAGCTCTAGACAAAATATCATGGATGCCACCACTCTTACGTGTGAATGCTCTTTTGATGGAAGAGGAAACTGAATAAAATATTTTCGTTCCTGAATATTATTACTTATAAGTGCGAATGATTGACTAAATCTTCAGTGAATAGCTTTTAATCCGTTTGACGCCTCAGGATTGGTATAAATTGCTGAAAGCTTACATGTAGAAAAATAAAATAAAAACAACAACACTAAAGATAGCACGTTAGCCTTCATATTTTTTACCCTGTCTCAAAAGAACTGAAAGGCTCAAGATGCATTTGTCAGAACGCATAGCATGTTCTTGAGTTTACTTTTTGTCTGTAGATGGTACTTGTTGCAAAATAAAATTAACTCAAAAAGTAAGAGGTATTCAAGCCTATACTTGTCATCTTCAAAGGAAACCAACAGAAGAAAATTTTAAAAGAGTCCTTAAGAGTCATATCAAGTTACTAAAGCTTCATGCGTTTGCTGTCTCGTAGCTGATTGCAACAGGATGTAAATTATGTATGCATGTCGCTTTGGTGTGATAAAGGCAAATTTGTTCCGTGGTACTACGTACAAAACTAATTGGAGCAATTGACGCATAGCCAACAGGAAATTAAATTATAATTATATTTATGCAATCTTTATCTGTAATCCGCCAATCAGTAGCTTTTTGTATTCCATAGGCTTATTGATTTTTTTTTTTGGTGACTGAAATATAAATGCGCGTTCATTGAATTCGCTTGTCCACTGTGAAAATGGGAAAATGAATTGAGGCTCTTTTAATATAAAATAATTTGGTAAAAAAAAAACCACCGATCTGACCTGAATTTTTTTGTATTAAACCATGTGGATTATAAAATTCAGGGTGATTTTAATTTTAAAGCAATAAATTAAATGGCACCGGAGTTGTTTTACTTATAATCATATATGTATGTATAATACGTATAAATAATTATGCTTATGGGTCCTTCCTTCTCCACTAGTATTATGCATATAATCTTTAGCGGATGTCATATCACTGAAAAGAAGACACCCACTACATATTTGACTTGTGTTGTTGGGCGAAGCGTAGTTTGTATACAAGAACGTTCAGATACGTTGGTGTGTGCCTGGTTAAAATCTTGTATGTTTCAGAAGTCTTTTCAGAAATATGTAGAAATCTCTTCAGAGGTGTGTAGAAATCGCTTCAGAGATGTATAGTGGCATCTACGACGCGTTTTCGCCGATTTTCCGGAGAAGAAATCTTCGGGATTAGGGGTACCTGTAGAAGGAAAACTGTCCATTTGACCCAATATCAAGCAGGCCCAAACATATATGATGGTCCGTATTATTACGATTTGTCGGCCTGTTCTTGGAAGTAGAATGACGAGATAGATGACGCATTATCATCTTTCAGAACCGGATAGTGGTTTACGAACCTTGATAAGTGAACTGGAGATGGTCTTTCGGCAAGTAAATCATAATTGACGAGAGTGTAAGTGAGCACCTTGAGGTTAATGCCTCGGGGGATCCGCTCCTTTCAGTCGGTTTTAACATTCAGCAATTCTTCTTAATATTCTGTAGCTAAAAAGAAAACAATGAGGATGAAATGGACCGCGGTCTGAGCAAGTCCAGCTGCGTATTCCCAATATCTATACAAAGAATGAAAAGTTTGGTATTTAAATTCTTGGTATCCAATGTTTATTTTCTTCTATTTATGGTCGGCTAACCCTAGTAACCAAGTCCTAGGACATTCGACAGATGTTCATAGGAAATTTTCCTGTCCGAAGAATCAGTTCCGTGCAATATTCCTTAGAATTTGATGGGATTGTCACGGGGTAAAAGTTACGCTGTCCGAGGAAAGTATGCCGTCGTTATTCCAAAGCATTTCTTCAGAAATAGTAAGGACAATGTCTTTGGAAACTTAGCGGATATTTTCCGCGGATTCTCTATGGAGAGTTTGTTTGGATATTCTGCAGAATTATTCTACAGAAATTCTTCAGAAATCATAAGAATAATATCTTTGGAAATTTATCGGATATATTCCACGGATGCTCTATGGAAGGTTTTTCCGGATATTCTGCAGAATTATACTACATGAATTCTTTAGAATTTCTCCCTGCTGCAATAAATAAAAAGCATTTTAAAGATATTAGTGTTAACAAAATAATATTTATTTTTTAGAGATTCATTAAAACAAAACAAAGCAATTCAGTTGTAAAAAGATAAAAAAAAAAAATCTTAAATTTATTCAGTGCTGCGTGTTTTTCCTCCAGTTTCTCTGTGAACGAAAAAGCTATTAGCCTTAAAAGTAATAAAATAATTAAATTTATATTTTACTTTATCCTTTTCCAGTTTATTTCTTTCCTTATGGAGTCTGTTAGCCTACACAACACTAAATGCAAATGAATTCACGTCTCACGACACCATTCAGTTCCATACCAAAACCCTAAATAATTTTTCTTAGAAACAATAAAACATTGGAATTTCATTGGATAACGCCTGGATATAGTACAGATTCATTCTGAAGAATATCCATAGCATGTCCAAATGTTTCAGTTCCACTGTTAGTTCATACTTTTTCCAGGAAGCAATAAAAACTTTGGAATGTTATTGGATAAAGCCTGGATATAGTGCAGAATCATTCTGAAGAATATCCATGGCATGCCCAAATTTTTCACATTGGAATTTGAATGTATAAAGCCTGAATACAGTGCAGACTCATTCTGAAGAATATCCATAGCATTTCCATAGCATGTCCAGAATTTTCAATTCTACTGTTAATCTACACTTTTCCATTAAATAAAAAAAAATTTTGATAAAGTTTATAAAATAAAAAGAACGGCAAATTTATCAAAAATTTTGCCCAATAGTTGTCCGCTGTTTTTTCAATGAAGGAAAGAATATGGAGATTTCTTTGGACAAAGTGAAGATTTCAATTTCTACTTTTTCTGCAGTATGTCCACACTTACTCAATATATTTTCATATACGGAATTTTTCAGAAAAATAATGGACAAATCAAAGAACAGTTTAAAATATTATCCACAATTGCGCACTGTTTTTCCAGTTCTTATCTCATATGAAATTTCTACCGAAATTAGCTAGATTTTCCTAGGAATGCCAAAATAGAGCATGGTATAACATCGGAACACGTAAAGACATCGTTCTGTGTTGCAATTTTTTGGATAAATATTGGAATTCGGACCAATATTTTTGTAGTATAGTTTGGAAAATTTGAGGACATCGGAATTGTGGTTACTAGGGAAGCAAAACTAACAAAACGTCATAATAAAAAAAAATCTTAGTTTTATCAAGTGAAGGCTGAAACACAATTGGAGCGTTTCAAGCAACTTTATCGCCAACTTTCTGCTAAACTCGACTGGAAAAGCCGAATTGAACACAATTGATGTTTTTGACATTTGCAACTTTAACTTGTTTATGGTGAGAACTTTTAGATAAGATAGAAATGCATCCGATTTTCCAAAACTACGATAAATTCATGCTTTTTTGGATAGTTTTCGAGATGTACCAGTTATATGCAAAAATAATACCGACTTTTTTTTTTTTATGTCCCACAGAAACTGCTTATCTTTTACTAACTCTATAAGTTTTCTTCCATTTTAACATTTTTGGTAGCTGTTTACTTCTTAAATGTGTCAACAGAAGCCATTCTCATCTAATATTCGACATTCGCACAGTTGGCAGGCAACATTAAAAATTCCCTCAAGTTGGCAGTCATTGGGCTTGAAATTTGCAATTTTATCAAATCTCAAGCAGCCAGCTTGAATCTGGCAAAAAAGCTAAAGCTCCAATTGTTGTCTTCTACATTGATTTACATAGTCAACAAATCTCAAGCTGGCTGAAACGCTCCAATTGTGTTTCAGGCTTGAACTATTCTCGTACAAATTTGATGTGAGAATACAATCCCTATTTTTTGTTTTTATTTGGTACAAATTTTAGCCAACTTATTTAATACTTTCTAAGACCAGCAAATATTACTAGCGAGGAACTACGAATCAAATATTGCCTGATTCACCGTTGATTTGTAGTGTGTTCAGGACGCCACAAATGTATAAAACAAGTTTTTGGATTAACATAAAAAATACCTGTTTGAATTGATTATAAAATAGTAAAACGAGTGCGAGTTCCTATGATAATTAGTGCAACTGTGATAGATACCCTTCCTCGCTGAGATTTGACAAAAGATTTGACATAGAGGATGTCATTCTTTTTAGTGACTTTTGCTGCCTTGCGTAGCAGGACAGTGCGTGTACGACATATAGTGTTGGATTGAGCTATTTTGCACATCTATCCTACGTAACAAGACGGTGCGTTGTGCAATAGTTTAAATTTATATGCATTTCTTTGCATCTTAATATGGTTAAACAAAAAATATGGGTAACAGATTTATAGGGGTTGCCGTGTAAGCTCTTGTTTGGTTATACTTAACAGGTTTCGTCCCAGCTACGGGACTCATCAGAAGTTTTCCCATCTTCGTTCAGTTTGTTTTCTGTGTGCATTTTCCTGTATAATACATTTGTTGATCTAATTTTTCATTTATTTTTAGGTTTCCTTGGACTATCTAGATTCTAGGCTATACACTATATGAACGCGCGTGTCAAAAATATTATAGTAATTTGACGAGGCTTTCGCTGTCTTATAAGGAAAAACACGTATATGCAAGGATAACTAGGGCACAGGTGATGGTTTCTCTTGTAGTTCTGACGGAATCACTTCTTTCCTAAAATATTGTGATTCATTCCTTGTTTTTTGATGAATTTATCCTTACTTAACGGTATTTCTCTAAATCAGTGGAAACTTATGTGATTAATCCTTTTAGAAATACATAAGTTATAAAAAGAGTCGCCCAAGATGGAAATAAAGAGCATTACAAACCAGGGTTAATATTTTAGAAAACCCTGGCTTGTGATGCTGTCTACTTCCATCTTATGCCAATTGTTTTATAATTTACGTCAATGATATAGGCACATATATATGTTTCTGATATTCCGCATTGTTTCTAATGAAAACGAATTAATTCTATCAACTGCCTTGCTTTAAATATTATTTAAAAAAAAAGAAAAAAAAAAGAGCGTTTATTTATTGGATGTAATTTGAATTAAATAATTCGAAATTCAAACTTGCGAGTTCTCACTCTCGGTTTTTTCTCTTACAATACTACACAAGATTTTAAAACAATATTTAAAAGGCTTCAGGTCGCTTGACTTCGGTATAGTACTATAAATAAACGCATACAACTGTGACTACTTACTACGAACAAAAACTGTGTCTATTTACCACGATCTATGCTCATAAGATGGTTATATCCTATTTTATTTTACAGTGTTCAGTTTGAATTAGTTTGAAAATAGTCTTCATTTTCCAATATTCATACTTTTTCGAGGACGATAGTAATATAATCGAAGCCAAGAGGAATTTGCATAGCATAGCTTCTTTACTGCAAATTTGTCAGATCCATCCAGGAGTAGATAATCTAGTCCAGTTTGGGACTTTTCTGCGATCTACATAACTTGCATCGAGACTGTCCTGATATTCGATCGATTTTACAATCTTATTAAATAATAAGGTGCAAAGGATGACATGTTTAGGCGCCACGGGCCTCTTCAAATCTTGTCCTCAACGAGCATTTGAAGCCATTCTTGGCCTATAGCCACTCTATCTCTTTAATCAGAGGGAAGTAGTAGCTAGTATGGTTCGAAAGGAAAGGCCAGATGATCCCATTTCCTCCAGTATGGGCAATCTCAATATCTTCGAGCATGGCAACTATAACGACGTAGATGTTCCAACAGATACTATGGCCAAAAGAGTTTTCCTTTGAAAGAGGCTACTAGATAACCATTAATGAAAGAAAACAGATACTAGACAGAAAGCTGCAGTTCCTGCGAAGGTCGCAAGTCTGCTATACTGACTGATCCCGGAAGGATGGCAAAACAGGCGCGGGGTGGTTGGTCCAGGAGTGGAGCTACTACTACTACTCGAAACTTCAACTACTGTCTTAGGGCAACCAAATAACATAGGTTCGGGTTCCTAGGAGGAGGAGACTGTAATGAAAAAGTGGACGAACTGGCTAAACTCAGAGCTGAATGTCCGTATATTGGTCCCTACGCGACATGTGACCTACATAAAAGCCGCTTTAGGGGGGAACTGCTCAAGCGGGAAAACAGGCAACTGGATCTGTTTTAGCGTAGGGTGCCCGGTATAAGGCAGGCGAAGAAATTTTTCAACCCCTTTCTCCTCCAGATGCGATGCCACAACTTATTAGACTTAGCAGACAGTCGCTCAGACTGTTTGCTAACGGAGTCACTAGTCTAGTCCCTTCCGTCACTTGTTGAAGAAGATAGTTAACTGTGTCGACTGTCCGAACAGCACGATGAAACCTTGATGATATATATGGAGGAACACTTATCTCTCCAAATAAAGTCTGCAATCTAACCCCAAGAGCAATATTCGAGCTCGTTAAAAGACTCGATTTTGCCTAAACACTTTAGGGGAAGGCCCAATAGATCAACTATGATCGCGGTGTCCGCAAAGTCCTGGAGGCCTAGTCGCCCCTACTCTTAACATTAATGTTAACAAATAATACTTCCTTCAGATGTGTCCAGGCTTGTATATCTTTTCCATTGGATCCTCTCATCAATAGATGAAGCACTTCCGGACGGAATTACTTTCGTTTTTGACTGTATAAAAGATATGATAAATACTTCTAAGCTGGTAAATACTTTTGATACATGTATTTATTCTTATATGTTCCTTGAGGAAGTACAACTTTTTACTTGTTATGTTAAACCAATTTTAGCAATATATTGATTTTCATATTTCTAAAAATTGTATAAAAAATCAACTTGGTTAAGATTACTATTTTTCGTTTTAATAGTTATTATTATTATGTATACTCAAACTCAGTAATTAGACTTTTGACGAAGTTTACCCAAATCCGAATACATTAATTTTACATAGGTATAAATCAATTTACAGCTAATTAGTGCTCAAACCAAAGTTCGTAACTCAGTTTCCAACTAGTCAGACTCAATTTTAAACTAGTTCGCAGAAGTCACTCATGTAACTACCAAGAGTGGGATGAACTAGTACCGGCGTCCATTTCCATTATTTGAACTCGGTGTATTATTTTGTACCGTTGTTCTTCTTTGCGGTCCAAATTTCAACTAAAATATGCCATCTCCTACCTATCAATGTTGCAATCAGATCTATGATCCTAGAAAGGGATTTCTCAGAAAAGTTGTTCAGAGTACGAAATCTTATGAAATTGGTAATAATCATTTTTATTATTGTTTTATTGAAATTACGAAAAAATTCGATGAATGCCAAAAATCAGGCAATTATCTTTTCGGAATGAGCTTTTTAAACCATTTTCAATGGATATGTTCAAGAATCTGGTTTCCGGAGAACCCCAAAAATAAGTATCGTTGTGGCAGTCAGGATAACGCATTATAGCCTTATCTCAAATTAAAAAAAAAAAATTTAGTAGATAAGCTCTTGATTGCACGAAGGATTTAAAAAAAAAAATTAAATTTGAATTTTTGGCAGAGTTGTATGCAAAACTTTCTTTCAATCACTAGTCAATTGTATTTTGAACAAGTGTGTAAAATTTCAATAAAGTCGGTGCATTAGTTTTTGAGAAATCATGTCCACCGAGTTCATAAATAGTGTTTTTAGAAAAAACCGATCAAAGTTTTAAGTAGGAATAAAACGGAAAAAAAAATTTAAGTTACTGGAATCGTCGAATTGTTGCAATGTTCAGGTCATAATAAAAAATATATTTAAAATAGGTGACCCTTAGAAAGTGAGAGAAGCGAGCGAGAGAGATACAACAGCTAAGCAGTTGCCTCAGTATATTTGCGTCGCTTAGGATAATTTCCAAAGCCGCTCTCTACTAGACTTTTACTCCGATTGAATTGAAACTCTGAGAAAATATTCTAGACATATTGTACAATAAAATAAACAAAAAATTAAATAATATGCATTTTTTAACCTTCGAAACCCATGTAACCCCTTAATAAAAATCCGAATTAAGATTCCGAAATTTCAAATTTGTTGAACCATAAGTTCAAAACGAAGAGAAGCAGGGAAGAATTTTGTATGCCATTAGAAGGGTTCAACAGTTATCAATCTAACAAATTTTAAATCATCATTATACGTTAAGAAGTTACAGGGTAATCTAAAACACATATCCCAAATATTTTAAGGTCCCATTATCTCGGAATCCCATACATTTTTTTTTTACCTTCAGGTGTAACATCACATATTAGTCTAAGAGCTAGCAACGTTTTCGAGAAATGACTTTGGTTCGCCTAGTTTTTTGATATGCTTTTCCTTACAGCATATCAATTCTCATGCGGTCCAGAGCAGTTTTCAAAATCATTTTAGTTCGATTTTTGTTTTTTTCATCTGTTTTCATAAGCATCGGACAATATGAATTCACTATTCCCAGACAATTACCGTGCTAGCACCGTGCCAACGTTATTTCTCAGATTTGAGGATATTCTTGATAAAATACTGGAAGAAAAAATCCTCTATTATAAACATCCGCTATTGAGTTAGAACTTGGATAGATTTCCATGGAAAAATTAATAAAAGCAATTATTTGGAATATAAAAAATGACAAGTTTTACTTTGAATACATTGACTTCTGTAGAAGAGATTTAGAGTGAGCATTTCTCCAAAATGTACTCAGGTATTGGACTCTCAATAAATGCTGCCGTAATTCACCTCTGCACGGTGGTAAGCTTGATGGATTGAAATTTCTGCATATTTAACTTATTTCTGCATTTAACTTTCACTGAAATTTTTGACTGATACGTATTAGAAAATAAATGAAATCTGACATCGTTGATGTTGTTAATCTGCCGAACTACCGAAAGAAATCTTTCCAAGGTGACAAATGCACTCTTCAGTATTTTTTCATCATCGTTAGCAATATTTGAAATGCAAGCTGATATCTTCCGCGTCTTCTAGTAATTTGAAAGGCTTCAATTTCCCTTTGTGAAAAAAATCTTACACTTAAGCACAACATGTTATGGCCTAGAATCCTCTGGATATGGATGAAAGAACCCAGAGTTTTGTACAATTTATTGACGTTGATGTAGCATTCATGATTATTCACGCCCATGTTGATCCAAAATTTTAAGGAAAGGTCGATATCAATTTGGCAAATATGGTAGATAATCCTCGAATCTGCTTCTTTATGTTCATCACATGATAATGACTATTCCGTTGCTTTAATGACTCTATTATTTTTAACCCGATAAAAGAAGCATTTGTTGAATTTTAAGTGAATTATTTTATCACCCATATAAGACGCCATATCATCAGTCCAGTGGTTGATAAAAAATTTAACTAATGCTTCCTTATACTGAATATTTTTCAGTTGTGCAGTGAAATTATGAGGACGAATTTGATTTAGTCATATTGAAACCTCGCTAGCCGATTCATCTCGACGTTTACGTTCACTATCCTTGATTGATGGTGTAAAACATCGACGCCAGTTTCTTTCAGTTGAGATGCAATTTACTTTTAAAGCTTTTCCAAATTTTCTGTTTAACATTTCCTTGCATAATTATGTATAGCCGCTACATTTACTCCCATGCAAGCAGGTTTGCTCGGGAGAGATATTACTTTGCTACTTTTATCTCTTCCCTATATCCCCGGCTTGCATACTGCATCAAGAGTACTCGTGTGGAATGGCACATTCCCTATCACACTCGAATCGATCTGGTTATTGATAATCAACCGAACTATCGCCTGGAAAATTAATTTCATCTGGTTCGATAATTAAACTAGCTCGTATCAAAATTACAGCCGTAATAAAATATTTTTTTTTAATGAAAACAAAAACGTCTGGCACGGTGCTAGCAACGAGGTAATTGTCTGGGAATAGTGAATTTATATTGTCCGATGCTTATGAAAACAGATGAAAAAAAAAAAACAAAAATCGAACTAAAATGATTTTGAAAACTTCTTTTTTTACCTGTAAAACGGAATGCGCATAAGTAAACGCAACGCGTCTCACCAGCCAGATGGACCGCATGCCTAATGAAATAGTGAAAGCAAAGAATCAGCCGAACTAAAGTTCTTTTTTTCGTAACGTTGATAGCTCTCGGAATATATGGAACACCCTGTATAATTTCAACATACTTATATGTAAAGCTGTGTAAATAGTTTCTTATGTGTGTACAAATAATTTTGTGAAAAAAATTGGAGGCACAAATAATATTGTGAGAAATATTTTTGTTCTATTTATTTGTTGAAAGATAAACTTTGTTTATTTTTTGTACTGTACCATGTAAATAAAAGCTTTACACACATGGATCAGTTTGTTTCTATTTTTTGAGAAATGCATAAATAATTTTGTGAATAATTGGATGTCAAGATTGAATGGTTATGGTAAAAGCTATTTTAAGGAAAACGAAAAAAAGAAGTTTACAAATGATTTCGATTTATTAAAAAATAACGAGACGGAGTGTTTAATATCGCAAACAAACAAAAACATCAACGGTGACACGGACGGAGAAGCAATAAATACTCGATAACGGTCGAGGCGTTCTACAATTTGAAAAATATTCTTCTGAACTTGTTTCTTTTATTATTTAGCGTTGCCAGATAACCTGACACATACCTATGTAAAATCGAAATTGAGCGAATCAGTAACAGTTTTTAATGGAGGGCTATGAAATTATTTATGGAAATTTGCATATTTTTGAATATATGTCCACGATTGGTCTTGTACCAATTCTATTTTATTTACCACATATACATATATAGCCAGTCTGAAGTAAAGTATTCTCAGACTGAATAAATTGCAGCAAATATTTTCGTTGACGAACTATAATCTAGTCAGTAGTGGTTTTGCCCTACAAAAGGTGGGGTAACTGTGATTTTTATATAATGTTATTCAGTTCCGGAACCCGGTGAAAAATCCAAGTTTAGACCCTGGGAGGGGGGGAGGGATCTGCGCGGTGCACCATCTTGGATTAAAGATCCCAAAAGTTGTTTTTTCCAAAATTATTTCTCAATGATTGATCCTATGCCAAAAATGTAAAAATATAAATTTGAAGCAAACTTAATTCTCTACATTTTTTGTAAAAACACTTTTTTTGTAAGTCTGATGTGTAACGAGTAGCAGGGGCGGAAACGTGAACATTCTTCCAAAATAAATTATACATATAGTACTATTTATACAGGGTGTTTCGTCTACGGTGGTCCATAGAATAGTAGGTGATAGTAGTCACTTAGTCAAACAAAAAATTGTATGATAAGGGGAGGCCGGCATTTCAACCGTTTGGAGTTACAGGGTTATTAAGAAAAATTGCTAGCATTACACAAAATACTCTGTATTTTAAAAATTACGCAGTGTACGGTCACTTACAGAACTCATTGTATGCAGAACTTCATGAACTTCCCAACGACTGCTTGACCATCACGGCTGAGGAAAGAGGAGTACGTGGCTGGTCAATTTGACTGGGCGACTACTATTACCTTCTGTCATATGGGCCACCATGGACGAAACACCCTGTATAAATGGTATATGTATACGCTTTTTTTTTAAGAATCTTCACGTTTCCACCACTGTAACTCATTACACATCAGACTTACAGAAAAAGTGTTAACACAAAAACTTTACAGATTTTAGTCTTCACATTTATATTTTTACATTTTTGTTTAGGAATTATTTTGAAAAAAGCAATTTTTGATATCTTTAATCCAAGATGGCGAACCGCGACTAAATTTGGATTTTTCATCGGCACGAGGAACTAAATAACATATATACAAATCACAACTACCCCACCTTTTGTAAGGCAAAATTCCCTACTCACTGGACTATAAATAAACATTAAAAAATTTATTTTATTCAAATATAAAAAAAATTCATCTTGAATTTTATTCTTAATTAAATTTAGGATTCAAGGTGGAATAAATAACTGCAACATACAATTGTTGAACAGTTCAGTGGTCATGCGTTTTAAAAACTCAATCAATCAATTAACGTGACATCTTTCTAAAAACTTCTGATTTCTCTTTAAGTATCATAAACGCCCTAATTAAAAGGAAATTTCCACCGGAATAACAATGAAAAGAGTTAGAACAAGAAAAAAAGCTTGAATTGATCTAAGACCAATTCTTATTATACCCTAGATCAATGCTCTTTTCTAATTCCGTATGGTCACCCAAGTATGGACCCCAAGTTTTATTTCTGAAATGGTTTTTGAATATATCTCTAGAACAGTTCATCGAAATTTTTTTATGGTCACACCAAAAAGGGGTTGCCCGATATAGTCCATTTTTAGTGTTATATTTATGTACAAAACTTCAACGCTCTGCGTAGACGCGTTCTCAAGCAGTGTCCAAATATGTATTATTATTATTATTTTATTATTATTTATTTGTTCAAAATAATGTACATTAAGAATAGATCTTTTAAGAGTACATGCTCTAAGTATGTAGTAAACAGATTACGTTTGGACTTTTTACCAAAAAACCAAATTGTTGTATGGAAACCCTACGAAGGAGTTACCCGATTTGTCCCATTTTCTAACTTAATTTAATTTTTTTTTTAAAAGCCTATGTGCAAAATTTCAGCTCTCTAAGTAGACGCGTTCTCAAGTTATCGTGAGGACGGTCAGATAGACGCACGGACAGACGAACGGACGGACGGACAGACGGACATGCAAAAATCAAAATAACGTTTGATATTCTGCATGGGCGTCCAATCCAGTTTGCTCTACCATCTGTGCGTTACAAACCCAATGACAAACTTAGAATACCCTTTAGATTTCATCTATGGTTTAAAAAGAACAATTGTTCAATGAACAGGTTAAATGTAGCCATTCGATACGTCTTTATTGATACAGTTATTCACTGCGTTGGTATTTTCCTGAAATAAACTTCCAAATTATAATTTCGATTTCAAGTGACGTCCTTCTGTTTTATTGCATTTATCCTGAAACATTCATCCATAAGTAATACACAGTTTGGTACAAAATGAAAATCCTATACAAAATTAAAATCTGAAATTCAGAAACGATAAATTCTGCTTTCGCTATCCAATTACATTGCGAAAATGTTGAAAAAACTTTAATTCATTTTTTCTGCAAAGAATAACTAGCAAAAGTATCCACATTATTGAAACCGGGAAATAATTGTTTTCAACATTATTTCACTATTGAAAAGATATTAGTTTTGATCTAGGTGAAATCACACAGTTTTCCATTCCATTTTTAATGCATAGAAAAAATGCTGGTACAACAACTTGGATTGAATATTGGTGTGGGTCATAATATTAAAACTTTTTTGGAATTTGTGATGTCCTTCCGTTTATCCGTTCATCTGTCCATCTATCCGTCCTCTCGAATATTCGGGAATGCGCTTTTTTAAAGAGCAGGAATTTTGCACATGGTTTTTTTTTAAAGTCAGGTTTAAACCGAAAATAGGACAAATCAAGTAAACTCCTTCTTAGGACTGCCATACAAAAATTCCGTTTTCATTATACACATATTTTTATGTGTACTGTAAAACTGTCAGTCCTAGACGTTTTTACTTTCTCTGAAAATTCTTCAAAATATAGAATCTTATGAAACTGGTTTATAATAATTTTTAGAAATATCTGATAAAACCACTTAATCGTTCAAACTTCCACAGAAGATTGACCATGCGAAATTACATGCTGGCATTTATATAGTCGTGAGAATTGTTCATAGAAAAATTCTAGCTTTCAGTTATTCTTTTAGTTACTTTCTCAAAAAAATTGTGCGGTTGATTTAATTCCTAACTAGATTAAAAATCATAAGTTACAATTCTAACGAAAGAAACTACGATTTCCAGGGTAAAACAAAACAGCGTTACGGCGATTTTATCCATTTCTCAACTTAGTGATTTTACTTGGATTTGTTTGCATTCTGCTCCACTAAATTGTTGTCACAATTTTTATACCCTAAATGAAATCATAGGACATACTCAGTTGATCATTCCGTTTATAAAGCAAATAAATAATGATGGTAGAGCAAAATGGCTTGGACAGCCTTCCATAATATAAAAAGATATTTCGAGTTTTACATGTCCGTCCGCCCGTCTGTCTGTCCTCACGATAATTCAAGAGCGCGTGTACTTAGAGAACTGAAATTTTGCAGATGGGGTTTAAAAAAAAAACATAATTAAGTTCGAAAATGGGACAAATCAGATAACTCCTTCGTAAGGTTGACATTCATAAATTTCGTTTTTACTATATATTTGGACATTGCACAATACTAAAAAAAAAAAATAGTGAAAATAATTTCAAGTATGGACTAAATTCGGCAACCTGTTGTTGGTGTTGACATATAAAAATCTTAGGTTTTTTAAGTATATTGGAAAAATGATCAGTCCTAGTTGTTTTTATTGTACTGAAAAGCTCTTCTGAATATGAAATCCTATGAAATTTGTTATAGTTATTTTTACTGTCCGACGACCCGTTCTAGAAATATATGCGAAAGACTTGAATCTTACTCCTCGATGAGAACGGTATCTGATGGAGTGTTACCACATATATGCAGACGATCTCCAGATATACTCTGGTGTCCCTGGGAACAATATTAGTGAGGCTGCGGAAACTATTAATTCAACTTTGGCCGGGATTGCGGAGTGGTCTGCTAACAACAGTCTGTCCCTCAATCCCTCCAAGACTCAGGCCATCGTATATTCAATTCGTCTCAGAAACATCACCAGCTTATTATTTGTTCTTCCAAATATTCATCTTCTAGGCCATACCGTTACACTTTCAACCAAACCGATCTTAAATCTCGGCCTCCTCATGGACTCAGGCCTCACCTAGGAGCCTCAGATAAACAAAATTTGTTCTAGGGTATATTATAGTTTGCGTTCGCTCTATGCTGCTTCCCAGCATATTGATCTTCTCACCCGCACAAGACTCTTCTCGGCTCTGACTCTACCGCTTTTTTTCTACGCTGATGTAGTCCTGTTCCCCATCTCCCATGGGTAATCTTTCTAAATTAATCCCTGCGTTCAAGGCCTGCGCTAGATATGTCTTCGGTTTCAAACGAGGTTCACATGTTCCCCCACAGTTTCTTGCGATGCTTCTTCCATGTCCACTTGCTAACATGTACGAATTTAACACCCCAAAGCTGATGTTCAAGGCCAGACACGGTCTACTACCAAACTACATTACTAGACGTTTCGCTTGGAGCGCCCTGAACAACCACAGAATTGTCCTTCCCAGGGTTCGTACGCAGTTCGATGGGAAAACTGTGTTCCTGAGTGGAACCGTATGTTGGAACCGTATGTCAGATGAGGCTAGACGCAGTGCTTCACTAAATTCATTCAAGTCTGAAGCTCTAGACTACCTGACAGCAGCTATCTAATGGCCTTCCGCCTTCTATCTTATCAATAATCTTTGTGTCAGTTGCCTCACAATCTCCGGTCCCGGGCTTGGATATGTTACCGGATATCCATCATGCAGGAGCTTCAACTATCTGTGCTGAACCTTTATCTTATCTTGTTTTATTTAAACTATCTGCACATAATCCTATGTTAATCGAATTGATCTAAAGCTCGATGCACTATATTACTATATGTCTGAACTTGCTGTCAACTCATTAACTTTTAGATCAGGAGATTTTCTGTACATGTATGTAAATCTATTTGCCAGATGCACTGTGCTATATTATACTGCACTGTGCTGTATATTAAGCTACTATTTCCATCTTGTTATGTTTTATATTTTATACTGTACTATACATTAAGACTAATGTTATCCTCATTCTTTTATTATTTATTTTGCTACGATGTAAATCTACTATGTAATTTTCTATGATGTGCCCAGCGCTATGCGTGCCTTTGGCACGGGTACTCAAATAAATAAATGTTTATGTTTATGATTATGTTCAATGATCAAACTTGCATTGATTGGTGACAAAATTACATGCGGGCATTCAGGGCATGTATGGTATCATAAGACTTGGTGTAGTCAAGTTTTTTTTTTCTTGTTTTCATATCAGTAACATATTCGTTTTAAAAGTTATGGATAGGCTTTACATTTATAGTCGGTATAGATATTAAAATTAGAATAGGAGGAGTAAAAGTCTTAAGCATTCCAACATTAATATTAACTGTTTCAAAAGTGTCCCGTATAAAACTAAAGAAGTTTATACTCAAACCCAATAAATCACAGCAGGTCGAGGTCAATTGCTTTCATGTTGGCTAAAAATGTTACACTCTGGACTCTATCAATGCGTGACTAATTTCAGCTTATAGTATCTATGGGAACATTGTTATGATTAAGCACTGCTGCACTACCTTAAAGTAAATAATATCGATGATAACTAGAGTAATGTTTGGAATTAAAATAATTCTGAAATATTTAGCTCTACGGTACTATCATTAGTGGAGATCCTAATCGAAGCTGTGAAAGGGAAGATTACCAGGAACAGCTCTAAAAACGCAACTCTCCGGTGGGTCAACAGAGACAACTACTATATAGCGAGGCAATTATGGTCTGCTTGCGATAGGAACAGAACAAAGGATCTCCTTAGTTGCAGCACAATCAATACCTGCTATCTAATAGGGTTCATAACGGGTCCTAGGATCATAGAAAACATGCTAGTCAGCTGGGCATAATAGCGAACGAGAAGTTGCAAACATCTCGGGAAATCGAATTACATAAACACGTATTGTTTGATGCCTACATACCTCTTCTCAGATCTTTGGGAACTGCAAAGTAAAAATCTTAGAGGCATCCTGAGATTATTTTGGTTGGCGCGGTGGTTCTGGGGCTGATTTGTTATCAGATGAAAATCTCATTAATCTGGAAGAGGACAGTCGACCCCAAGGTTGTCTCTAGCGGTACCCATCTTCTTACATTCGAGCAAGATGGTTAGCTTTATCAAAAACTAAGCCCTCACATCATAATTATCAGAGATGGGCGTAGTGCATTAAATTTTCAGTGCATTAATTATTTCATTAGCACTAGAGGCCTCTGTGATAGGTAAAAGCCAGGTTGCACTATCACTAAATAGTTAGTGGTACTGCAAATTTTTTATCACTATCACTAAACGAATAGTGGTAATGCATAGTCCATTGCATTATCACTAAACGATTAGTGGTAGTGCAGAGTCTATTGCATTATCACTAAACGATTAGTGGTAGTGCAGAGTATATTGCATTATCACTAAACGATTAGTGGTAGTGCAAATACTTTTCACTATCAATGAGTGATAATGAATTCGTGCATTGGTAGTGCAAACGTCTTTCACTAGCACTGAACGACAATTTAATGGTACGCATATGCAGCACTACGCGTAGCTCGTTCGATCAAAATTAGTGTTAATTGTCAATGAATCATCTCCATCTCCGCAAAACAGAAAACTGAACGGGAGGTTTTTTATTCTGTATGTTCGCTCGTTGCTAGTTCAGTGCTAGTGAAAGATGTTTGCACTACCAATGCACAATTCATTTTCACTCATTGAAAGTGAAAAGTATTTGCACTACCACTAATCGTTTAGTGATAATGCAATATACTCTGCACTACCGCTAATCGTTTACTGATAATGCAATAGACTCTGCACTACCACTAATCGTTTAGTGATAATGCAATAGACTATCCATTACCACTATTCGTTTAGTGATAGTGATAAAAAATTTGCACTACCACTAATCATTTAGTGATAGTGCAACCTATATTTTAACTATCATCAAAATTTAGTGTTGTTGCCATTTTAGTGGTAATGCAAAAACGCCCATCTCTGATAATTATGCATAAATCAGAGCCAGAATTGAAATGGCGCTAAGCCATTTCCTCAAAAGTATTGTTCTGCGTAAATGTAAGCTTGCATGTATAGCGTATATGCTTATACACGAAGGTCTCATTTAGAAAACCAAATAGGCTTAATCTATTTGTTAAAAATTAGACGCTTTTCTCAATTTCATGATATAATTAGTTTCAATTTCAAAATTCCATTTATATACAATGAAATTTCATGTGAAATTTAAGTATGTTTATTGAGAAATAGATTACGTTAATACCTATTAGACATTACGTCGCCTGAATATTGATTTGCTCCATCCGCCAAATTTTATATTTTGAGTTAAGTACGGTTTTTGCGATTATTACTGAGGTTGAATTAAATGCTTTAATCAGCTTTTTTCTAAGTTATATGTGTATCGAGATAAATCATGTCATGTTTGCCCCATACCATATTTTTGCCACAAAAGTTAATATTAATTTAATTTAATTTAATTTGTTTTATGGGGCATAAAATACATGAAATACCTTAAAATATTTTTTTGAATATTGCTGTGATACAATTGAAAACCATATTTAAAATTGGATTGCTCCATGTTTTTATTTATATAGAATTCTTGTACTATTGCCTATTAAGGTATATGTGAAACTCTGCGGCACAGGTACAAGTTATTTCGGAGTCAATTTTGATGAAGCTGGCAGAAATTAACTTGGAACATCGAATAACTTATTTAATTTATTTGTTTGGAAAAAAACAAAGTGTGTAGACCTTAAGTCATCATACACATATTATGATCTAGATATATTAATTAGAATTTCATAATAAGATAATAAATATACCTACCTACTTATAATATGAAAAAAAGATAAATTCATATTTCCATTCTCACGCAAATTGTGCTGAGTATGCACATGTGCCCGTCGCCACCAGACGAAATACGATAAGCACATTTGTGTCATATTAAGAAGGTATGCATGGAAATCCTCATTCTGTGAAATTCTCATTCTTATTAATTGCAAAAAAGAACTAGCTTAGTAAAAATTGTTGGTAGTTATAAATTAAGTTTTATGAAAATATAATTTCTAGTCTTGTTTTAATCATCAGACCGAGCAGTTTCATTCCGTTCTACGCATTTTCTATTATAATTGGGCGTTGCGGTACAAGCACCTTTTTGTTATCAAATAAATTTATCTACTTTATTCACAACCGACATGATATTATTAACGTGCTATAAAATTGGTGAATTTTTTACTTTACGTTCTTCCTAAAATTTTGAACAAACGTTATCAAACGTATCGAATGCTCTTTTATATTGTCTCTTAGAAGTGTCTATGTAAGCGGAATGTTTTTTATTTTTATTTTAAATTTTTCTGTCAATATTAGATCAATATTTGTCGATTGATCTTAGTTTTGGACAATTTGGAGGATTCGCTTCCTTGAGTACTACGGGCAAGTTGCTAAATCCAATCAAAATAAAGCTATGTACATAGCCAGCTGGGATCATGCTTTTTACAGTAAGAAAGAAAGCGTTTCTGAAGACACTCCTTAGCTTACACACAAAAAGTGATAATTTTTGGCCACACGTACATATTGCTTGCCAAATTAAGTATTTACCGGGAAATTTGGTTCACTACTTGGTATCTGGATCACCCCACTTTTTGCTACATAAAATTCCTTTCCTAGAAACTGATTGAAGTTGATTTTCACCTAAGCTGAATTTCGTTAGGAAATTTTCATACAAAATTCGGCTCCTGGATTTTGCAATTCGGTTCTTTTCTGGTATTCTGTTTGATATTTTCTGACCATAGAAACTTCGTAGGCCTCCTCTTCTTTTAATTCGATTAACTGTAGAATATGACGTTCGAGCCTCATCAGCCATATATATTTCTCAACGACATGTTGGCATTTCGTTTAAAGTTATCTACCACTTCTTTGGCAAATTTTTGGTCTAACGAGCCTGTTTTCCTTACTGACCCGGACTTTCTCTGGACACTTTAAGATTCTCGAAATTTACAGAGAACATTTTGAATGATCGTCTTCGGAGTTTTCAACTTTTCAGCTAAGCTTTTTTGAAACATAATCGGATTTTCCATATGGGTGGGAAAAATTATTTTGCGGCGCTCTTCTTGGCTGACTTCCATTTTTACTGCATAAAAATTTTGCATTTAATGCCTTGCAATTATAAGTGCTCACGTTTTCATCGATACAGTTTTACCAGCGGTCCATAATTTTGTTTACCTGGTGATGAGTACTATGGTTTTTCTTTTTTTTTCTGAAACAGTCCTTATTTCAAAATAATGTACCGATTAAAATCAACCAAGCTGGATTTAAAGATAAGGCAAAAGATGTAAAATCTCTTTTGGTTTATATTTCAGATGCAGATAGAAATTATTATCAAGCCGTTTTAATGCTTAAATAAGGAGTGTTATTGCACAATTTATTTTGTTCCCGTTATTTTTTACTGAATAAGGTAATATTTGTTCAAGTAGGTCTTTTTGGTATTCTCTGGAACAAACGAAACGAAAAAGAAAGGAATTTCTTTATTTATTCTATCGCACAATCAATTGTTGGACTTGGCAAAGTTTCAAGTCTTGGTTCTACTCATCAAATGGTCCCAAGCAACAAAACTGAGTGACTCGAAAAACAAAATCCAAATAGGAGAATGCAAGATTTTGTTTGCATCCTCTTATTTTCGTTACTTACTTTTGCGAGTCACTCAATTCTGTTGTTTGAGACCTGTTAATGAATCGAACCAAGACTTGAAACTTTGCCGGAATAAGTCAAATGATTGTGTGAAAGAATAAATAAAAAAAATTCCTTTTCTTTGTTTGTACCAGAGAATACCAAAAAGACCTTATATACTAATTAGGGATTTTTTTTTTTAGTAAAGAAAATACCATTTGAATGTAAAAGGAATATTCAATATTTATTTACACCTCATATCATTTACGCAGATGTACAATTCAGATAAATTTTGGTTTTTTGGTGGGACTTAATATATATGTAGAATTATATACTATTTAAGAATTTAGGACCTGGACATGCATAGTTCTTCCAATCAAATCTACTAATAACAAGTATTTCAACAGCACTTTAATCACCTGTCATCATTTCCATGAACTCTATAAAAACAGATAGGGAATTCATTCAATAAAAAACTAGACAATTTGATTGAATAAATTTACCATCAAAGTCAACAGTTCCAGATCCATCTGTATCGATTTCTGCAATCATCTCATTCAGTTGGTCACCGTTTAGTTGGTCATCTAAGGCAGCTAGAATTTCCCTGAGGGAAGATATCGGGATGTATCCATTTCCGGCTTTATCATATAATCTGAAAGCTTCCTTTAATTCCTTTTGGATGGTTTCATCGTCCTCTTCTTGAAAATGTAGAGCGACACGACAGAATGAGTCGTAATCCAAGAGGCCAGTACCTGAAATATTTAATTAGGCAAATAGATGATTGCATTATGCATGATTACGGCTTAATTCATGGATTTCAAATTAAAAAAAAAATATAGGGGAAGTTGGGTAAATATGAAACGTGGGGTAAAATGAAATAGGCCAGTACTTTCACAACAAATAGAGCAAACGAAATTTATTGAAACTGAACGAAACCCTTTTCCACAAGGGCTCTTTTATTTCATTCGTCGACACACCGCGCAACGTGAACCGCATGTTAGTAGTAGAGAGTTTATTTATTTTTGCATTAAAAGATTTTTTTTAAGGCTTCGAAAATTCTATTGTCAGTCGATTGGTAAGTTAAAAATCGAAAATCTGTTCAGCTTAAACTAAGGAATAAAGTGTCTAATTTCAGTTGAGAATACACGATTTTGAATATCGTGATTAATTTATTTAAAAAAAAAGTTAAATAAATTGGAAAAGTGCTGGCGGGTAGATATGAAACAGTCTGGGATTGGTAGAAATGATACACTGTTTCATTTCTATCCACGCTATACTTATAATTTCATCGAAAATTGTGATTTTCCCCCTTTCTCCTAGTTATAATGCCTAGAGTTTACAAAAGAAAAGCCAATAATGGGTTGTTTTCCCCGAAAGTAATAAAAAAAAAGCCCTAGAAATAGTTCGAAATAGAAAAAGCATTGGGCAAGCCGCGCCGCTGAGTCTTAGCTATCTTTATGTACTCTATCGCGATATAAAAATTATACGTTACAAATTATTGATAAATAGAGCAATCAACAGAGGCCTCAATATTGAGCCTTGAAGCACACAAACAGTACAGAATAAGCTTTGCGTTAATTTCAAAACATTTGTGCCAAAATCGAACAATCATTTTTAAGGTTTTGTGCGGAAAAAAAGGGAAAAAATGGAACTATTATTTGCCATCCATCTGTCTGTCACAGACGAAACCATGTGACGTAAAAATCTGAAAGTTAGCAGAATATTAGGTTCTCACGACAGTCAAGGATTCATCAATTATTTGCCTATATTCTAGCTTGGGGCAAAACGAATTGCGTCAAATTCAATGCATCTAAGACTCAAAGCTACCTTATCTCTTTAAAAAAAAATCAAAACTTTTCCACTCCCGTTTCTTTTGATGAAGCACTGATTTACTATACACCGTCATTATGCATTTTTGGCATTAATATGTCCAGTAAGTTAAGCCGAACAGATCACATATTCTCTGTTGCCAAATAATCATCAAAATGTCTTGGAATTCTGAAAAGTTGTAAATCTAGCGCTCCTCTACAAGTTCCATATCAGATGTAGAATGGAATACAATTCCCGTATCTGAAGCGTGGCTGGTCGCACAGCCCCCATGGTCACTGTTGTGAAGAAATATATAGTGTGATCCCCTGTAGCACATCCTTTTACTCTTAAAATTACTTTCGACCGTACAGTAAAATTCCGTTATTTTTTGTTTTATCCCGAACTATACAGACGTGGAACTATTTACCATATTCTATCTTTCCTCTGCGAAAGTTTATGGATAACATCATAGATTGCACAAGAACTAGATGTCGCATGGCATACCAGAGCAGAGTATACAGATTGTAAAATGGGTAGTACTTTCTGGAATGGACCATAACATGTTTTAGAGCGTGTCGAAACCAATTGCTTTTATAATAGCAGTTTTATATCCATTTGATCGACTTCCTCAACACTTCAGATACAAAAAAAATATGAATCACTCGACGTATGCATCATTTCAAATGTTTTGGTCCATTCCGGAATGGACCACCCAGCCATATCAATTTTGTATACTTTTTTGGTACTGCATGCGACATCTAGTTATATAATCTTTTCCCCATCTGCTTCCTGCTTTGCACAGGTTGGGCAATACATAAGAAATAGAGTATAAGCATACAGAAGTTTAAAAAAAAGCTATATTTTCGTTTATTTTGACAAATGAATCAAATTTCTTTTGAACCACTAATGAGTTTTATTCAAATTACATGGGTGGCCAAAAATGACAAAGAGTATGCCGTTTTATATACACGTCGTCAAAATAACACATTAGACGTTTCGTTTTTTTATCTTGTATTTGTTTTAATGTCTAACTGTCTTCAAAAGATGAAAGCAAAGTTTCCTTAAAAATCCACAAGGTAAAATGCTACTCTGAGCTATTAAATGATATTAAAATCTAACCAGCTTCAGCTGTCGAGCTGTCGACATCTGGTTATTTACCTTGACACTACTGAATCTGTGAGGTCATATCATTTACCCAAAATTCGAATCTAATTTTAAATAAATAAGCTAAACATGAAATATAAAATTATTAATATGATCAAACATATCTCACATTTTCACTGAAAGTAGTCAAATTATTTATAATCGCAAACTTCTTTAATTTAATCACTGCGCAATAAATTAACAGATGGTATGACTTGCTTATATATGTATATACCTTTTTAAACTATTTACAATAAAAGGAGTCCTGTCCTTTTAATTGAATTAAATTCCTATAGAAAAATGTCTAACTTTTAGTCCTTTCTGTGTCGCTCAGACAGACCGCAGAACAGTGGTTGAGAAATACTTTTAACTCACTTTTTTAAATCATTATTAAATAATTAGAATTTTATGCAAATTGAAAATTTTAATTTCTTTATCATAATCAGAGCTGGTCTGGGAGATCATGCGCTAGCCCGATGGGCCTGTGCTCGTCGGGGCTGGTGATCTCCGGGTTAATCGTGACTACACCTGATAATCATTGACAGGATGCGGAGCCAAAGTAGCTTCTGAGTGTTGTCAAGATAGCATTAGTTATACAAATCAGGCATGCTCTTGGCATCAAAAGCACACACTTTATTTGAAAGCATTTGGCATTATTTTTAGCATCATATCATTTAATTTCGAAAAATGCATGGAAAAAAGTTTTTTTTATAAAAATGGTTCAACAATGCTTTCAAAGCGTTGCTATACTTATATAATTTCTAGGCTTGTAGTAATTTTATTTCATGTAAATAAATTTTGAAGGGGAGTATATAATAAATTTCCAGTATTGCAAATAAATACAATACGGTTTTACTATCAGTTCCAGCCACAAAAGTGAAATTCTAACTGGCAGAAATTAAAATACTTCTGAGTTTTGATTTGTTCATTAGAATTGGCACCGTCGACCATCAGCACATACTGGTAACAATAAAACGATGAAGAATACTGCAAGGGTGAAAGCTTAACTTAGCTTAAAGAAAGTACGCAAATATTAAAAAAAGTGTGAACTTTCTACATTTGGTGATGCAGTGGCATTGTTTTTGTTACTATATATCAGAAAGAGAGAGAAGAAGAGATTAAATTTCCAAGCGGTTACAAATAATTTTCAAAATAAACAGTAGGATATAAGGGGTTAAGAGTTCACTTCTTTCCTCAGTTCCGTCACGAGTAAAGTTGCTGACCTCTCGGGTATTGTTTTCACAAAGAAACCCTGTTTTAATTTTAATCGTAAGAATGAAAAACCAAGCCCTCTCATACATACGTTGTGCATACATATTTCCTGTATATAAATTTCTTGCTTCCTCTATTTACCATGGCATCTAACATTCTATATTTGGGGGATTGCAGGACTCCTGTAGATAAGTTGTGTATCCACAACAAGGAGTCCTTCTGCGGGTTCTTGCTCACATGGGCATCATGGGGAATGAAAGGGCTGACCTTTTAGCTAGGGCTAGCTCTGATTTTTCGTTCCTCGAAACGGAACCCGCCATAGGCATTCCCACCATGAATATCGGATCTCTCATCAAAGTGTATGTTCATAGGAAGCATCAGCAGAGATGGGCGTGTACAAAACTGTTTCTTGATGGAGACAATCGGAATACCTCCGAATTTCTCACGGAGCTCGGAAGGAAACACTATAGAACTATGGTTGGCATCATCACCGGGCAAAGCTCACTTCACGCTCATCTAACAAGGATAGGAGTTAATGACATCCCTGAGTGTCTGTCCTGCCTGGAGAGAGAACCTGAGACAACCGAACACTTTTTGTGTGCGTGTCCGGCCTTCCCCCGGAGCAGACTGGATACTCTAGGGTCTGCCCTTCTATCTGTGGATGAGCTGAAAAACCTTCCTCAACAAGACCTGATGCGCTTCGTTAAGAGGACAGGAAGGTTTTGGTGAATGGGCTTCTAGCAGGACAGTCGCTATGGCTTCCATGCTTGGAATGGGGTCTCCTGTCCCCCTGCCTCAAAAAAAAATAACACTCTTTATTTGAAATATAAAATTATTCGTTTGTGAGAAAACATATCTTCAATTTGCAAACATTTCAACTGTGTTTCGCTCGGTTCAATGAGAAAGGTTCCATTTGAGCCATACGTATATTACATGTAAAAACGATTCAAAATTAGATAACTGTGTCTTGCTCTGTTTGTAATCGGTGCAGTAGGAGCTCAGCCTGATAATTTGATTTGTTTGCCTTAAAAATAAGTCGTTTTTAAATACCTAAAGTGGCTGCCTTAGAGTCATTTGTCCGAACAGGTTAAAAGACCAAGTCCGGCATTGATCACACTTATGTATGTATAATTTGTAATGATATTACACTTAGCTGAAAAAGTCTAATTATCTATTAATGTAAAGTTCAGATAATTAAGTTTTACAATTATTATTTCATCAATCTGGGATATAATAAGTAAAACTAAGCAATTACATAACCAATAAATTCAAAGTTATAATTGTAGCATGTATTCTACAAAGATTATAGCGTTATTCCTACAAAATTATGAATACATCTAGAGCCCCCACACTTTATCCCTAACTAATTATAGAACACCCTGCTTCTATTTGTCTACATATTTCAGGTGATTTTGTAGGCTTTTATCTTTATTCGAAATGTTTCGTCTATGAAATATTTCATGATTTACATAATTGCAGATATCACTGTCAAAAGAAAAGAAAATTAATTTTCTTTCTAACAGAATTTACCCCAGATTACTTCAACAAATTCGTTTTGTGAATCAGCACGTAAGAGCCGTCAGTATTTATGATGAAAATAAAGAAAATATTCAGCCAGATTTAACCAGTTGAAAGCGAATCAACGCGATGTGATTTATGAAAAGTGGAAGGTGTTTTTTATAATATTCTTGTCAAAGATTAATATTTGAGTTGGAGGTACTTTTCTTTTTTTCGGGCATATTAGCTGTCACCATTAAACGGTCAAGCTCCGTAAACATAAAGGTGAAATTCTAAATGACCATAAAATGAGTGTTTATCCATAAATAAGTATTTTCCATTCCAAAAAAAAAAGAAAAGAAAAAAGTAAACTTATTGTACGTCACACATGATATATGTAGCCCAACACACTTCCAGTGTGTACCTCGTTTGAATAAATTGCTCGTAAATGTTTTTAAATAGTTATACGACTACGAAACAACAAATACAACTGTACTTGACTTCTACATTCTAGAGCATGGAATGACCTTTTATTTCCACCACTTAAATCTCAAGGTTTGTTTACTCAAAGTAGCCGCATTCCCAAAAAAATCACTCTAATAAAAGCTCACCTAATTAAGATCTAAATAAAGGACACTTTACTTAGCTAGTTCAGAAGGGCCATTAGCTATGTACACCTATAGTGACCACCACAAAATTTATATGTACATATGAATGTTCAACGTCCGTAAACTTACTGAGGTTGGTATACTCAGTTGAACGATATAAGTCGAATAAAATTTGCATAAAATGGGCCTTAATGCCAACTTCCAGAGGAAGGAAGTAATGTTTGGTAATTTATTAGCACAGTACCGGAACTACTTGAGTTCAGTGAATAAATTTTATTGAACTTTGCAGTTTCGTTAAATTGTTGCCCCATCAAGGACTCTGCGGTATGTCTGCAGACTGTATTTAACGCTCAGATAACTTACGTAACTAATTTAACAAAAATTATTCAAACTTACCATCTGCATCTTCTTTGCTCAAGAATGAGTCCAGATCATGGTCATCGAATCGGTGTCCTAAAGTGTTAAGGATAGTTCGAACCTTTTCCCTCTCAATTTTACCCTGTTTACGGGAGTCGAACATTTGGAAGGCTTTCCGGAGAACTAAAAATAATTATTCGAAAATAACGGTTATTGAAATTTTAAATTTTTTCTTATATTTTCAAGTAACTCACTAGCTTCTGTTTCATCTGCCTAAAAGGAACGAGAAAAAAAAAAAAAGATTTTTAAAAATTGCGATAATTTCTAGGAGTATATTTTGAACATTCATACAGAGGCACACACATTTCAAAAGACTAACAGGACTACGTTTTAAATGCATAAAATGTTATCCGAAACGAGTTAAAATATAAAAGCTCTTCAAAGTGTCCAAACTAATTCAAACATTTTTTAAATTCCATTTGTGGCATCGGGCCATTCATACACCATACTTCATGGGCACATTATCCTTTCATCAAAGTACCATAGAACTTTTTTAATTATACTCAAAAATTCAAAAAGGATTTCAATTGCAAGAACTTATATTAAAAATTTAGTTAATTAACTTAGCACCACACTGCAAATTTTACTATTCACGACTAAGAAAAATTAAAAAAAAAAAACTACCGCGACAGATTTGTACTAACCATTTTTGAATTTTATCGGATGCGTTTGAACCAACGGTCGACAACTGAATACTTAGCACCTTTCGCAATCGCACCGCGTGTCATTAGGCTCTGCGACCACTTTATAAACGTTTTACAATTTCCAGTGGATTTCACAAGCAGTTAGCGCGAAAAATTTTTAAAAATAAAATTTTCATCCGTGAAGAGAGTATTTTCCAATGGTTTCGCAAATCATGTATCCGTCTACTCGCAAAGTCATTAAGTCATTATTCTGCGCACCCGCATATCTTGAGCACAGTCATGCCATAGTAAAGATGTTCGGAGCCACGCTTTTCTTCAAAATCTGTTCTCTTTGATTTCGTACTATTCATAGAGCTAAAATTGCTCTGCCGTGACGACTTGATTTAATTAACCAGCAAATTAGTAAAGATGTTAATTGATTTATTTACTTTTAGAATTTTACGGTGTTTTAAATTATTAAATAAATCGGAACAATGCAGCTCCGGATTCGTTTTAAAATTATTATTTTTACCTGCATAATTTCAGCGCAAAAATTGTATTTGAACTAGGACTAGTACCATCATACCAGTAATTCGTTTGGGCTTTGTACATGCAATTGGGATCCAGAATATATTGTGGTAAATATTTTTCCCAATATCAGGTACCATTCTGTAAAAAATGTCTGCAATACTTTATCCGCAACCAAGAACTACTACTATTACCGATATTATAGAGTGAGGGAAATTTATTGACTGTTTGCTTTACAAAAAACAAAAAAAAAATTAAATCCAATCGAAGATTGATGAAAACTGGTCACATGTCCTTATAATTGTCCTAGAAGAATTTAGATTTTCCTCCAAGGCAGACGGGGCTCCTTTTAAAATTATATAGTTACTATTTACGGATTATGGTGAAATGAATCCAATCCCATTTAATTCCTTTTATTTCTATGCTTTCCCAATCGTCTCCAGAGTTGTTCGTTTGAAGCTCAATATCTACATTCATAGACGTTTGGAGTCCATGACTCGTAACTATAGGATAATATTGTTTTCTAGTTGAAGTACGAAAGACACAGATTTATCTTCTTAATAGAAGTCTTATTTTAGTTCCATCTAGTGGATAGCTGGAAACTGTATTCTTTGATTTGAGTATATAGTAATCGATGTATTTTTTATGTATCACCCGAAATAGTAATTATACTACGAAAATAATGTACGCTCTCCACTTCCCTTATCTTTCATTATTAGAGAGGGAGAGTTTAGATTGAAGCCTTCGAACAGTCTACAATTTTAAAGAACTCTACACTTTAATAATTCTACCTTATTCTAGAAATTTCCATGTATGAAACCTGTTTACTGACTTGAAGGCTTTCCAACGGTCACGAAAACCAAATATAATGTAAACAAATGATTCTCTGTATTTATTTCAAAATGATTCACAAGGTATTGATGTCATCTTTCTTTTCTAATGCCTTCTAAATTGACGGTCATTGAGATCTTAATTTTTGTTAACATGAGTCAGGATTTAATTGCTTTGTGGATAAGTTAAGTATATTCCTTTGTGGTTATTGCATTTTGTTAACTAGAGTCCCCTTCACTGGCATTTTTATTGAAGTACCTAAGATGTTAGATCCTTGATTGATGGCAAACTGTGCGGCGTTTTCAATTATCATTTCAGTTGTAACTCAAAAAGGCTTCAAAAATAAGTTGCCACATACAAATATTTCAATTTTTCGCGTCCTTCATTCATTCATATTATTAATAGGACTTGTACACTTGTTTACTAAAAAATAATAAATAAAATATACAAATAAAATAATAATTAATCGACAGGTATATAACTTATAGAAGTAAAAAGAGAAGCGGAAACAAAATAAAATAATAAAAATAAACAACAGCTAACAAGGAAAATATAATATACAAAGTAAAGTAAAAGGAAAGTAAAAGTAATAGCAGTTGTTCCGAAAGCGGCGCTGCTAGATGATATCAGCCAGAAGACTCATAAATGCATCCACATTCCCCATGCTATGCAATGCAGATTGAAGAGTATTCCATATACGAGGAATTGGAACAGAGTCAGAGTACTTCCCCAATTAACTTCAGATGATGCTATGCAACACCCCCTTAAGAGATTCGAATTCAGAATTATAAACTTAGGACTAGTCTTGAAACATAACAAATTAAACTACACTTGTCCTGTAAGAAACGTAAATAGCTTGTAACATGAAAGCAGCCATTTTTTAAAACATCCAATTATAAACTGCACAGGTAAGGAATACGCAACCATATACTCAAAAATAAAATACCAGCTTAGATTTACATTTATGGAGGGGTCACCGGCTCTGGCCTCGCATTTACTGCAACCTTAAAGATCCATTGTGAGTTCCCGTCCAATTTATTCCCTTGATAGGTTAAGACTGT
Organism: Dioctria rufipes; assembly: GCA_963924295.1. NCBI lineage: Eukaryota > Metazoa > Arthropoda > Insecta > Diptera > Asilidae > Dioctria > Dioctria rufipes. The sequence continues at coordinate 78,949,077 of OZ002742.1, read as the reverse complement.
TAATGAATCCTAGCACCGCTATAAAACTTAGGTTCCATCCACACGTAGTTGAGTGAAAGAAAAGCATGTTTGAGGTGGAGTAGTCTCCGCCTAGCCAATGCTTCGTAGTTTCAGAGCAGGTGCTCCGAGGTTTCCTGAACATCCTCACAGAAGCGGCAGGATGTAGTCTCAGCCAATACCATCTTGTGAGGTGATACCTTAATGAGCAATGGCCTGAGAAGATCTCTGTGATAATTTTGAGTTCTATTCTCCTAAGAAGTAGGAGTTCTTTAGTTTTTCCACCAGAGGTATCAATAAACTTTCTTGCCTGACGAAGTCCCTGTAGCCTTTCCCAATAGTGGGGTATTTGATGTCTAAGGTAGTTCTGAGGTAACTCTTTGAACTGCCACCAAATGGCTCTGGGGGCCTATTCTTGAATTACGAATGGACTTTACGAATTCGTTATATAAAGAATGGTCGATAACGAATCGAATACCCCGTTCGTATTCTTGAACCTCTTCGTTATGAAGTCAAAGTGGTGAAAAAGTATTTCAACATAACGAGTGTGGTAAGTGTCAATTTACAAATTGAATATCGTCAGCTGTTTAATATTTTAAAATATAATTTGTAAAAATTGGCAAGCTTCAGTGAATTGTCATCATTGTTTGGTCCTGAAATCGTTAAAGAATCTATGGACTATCAATTACGTCAATAGTTAATCAATTCAACGCCAGATAGAAAAAAAGGTTGCAGAAGGACCTCCACCAGTGCCATGCAAATGTTTTTTATGCCGCCGCAAATTTTCCTTTCACCACACATTTTAAATCCTGCCAAATCTGGAAATTTTCTATTACCTTTGTTTCGAATATAATATCATAAAACACTTTTCTAGTTCTTTTGTTCTTCGGGTATGGAAATTAATACTGATTTTATTTTGCCACAATTCCGTGGCATCTTTTGAACTGAAAGAGCTATCATATTTACCAAATTTCAGTTTCTGGTTTTCCTCTAAAAACTCAATTAGTTTAGTTTTTTGAGCATATGATATTTTCGCACATCTTTTATCTCCCATTATCACACATAAAGTAGCAGCTGATTCACTCTTCGTTTGGCATAATGAATGGTTGAACACACTCGTTAAATAACGAAGGGTTTGCGTTCGGTATTTAACGAATGCGGATTTCAAGAATACCACAAGTGTCGATTCCGAATGGTTTTGACAGTATAACGAATACGGAATGTGCCTTCGTTATTCAAGAATAGGCCCCCTGGTCCGACAACGGGAGTTTCCGCTCCTCTTTTGGCTAGGCCGTCAGCAATTTCATTGCCTTTATAGCCCTCATGTCCAGGTACCAACATGAGGATAACATTGTTTCTCCTTCATAAATTTTTCTAAAAATATCAGCTCAAATCAAATGTACATTGTTCTGTCTAAGCCCTTTTGTAATGTGGCTATTCCCGAATGTATTTAATTTTTTTATCACCCGCACTGTACATACATCACCACCAGTAACTCAATAAAGACTTACGAATTCTCGATATCCTCTTACCTCCTGACGAGCACAAATCATTGTCTACATTATCATACGTCTTTTTAAATGAGTGAAAGGGGGTGGACTTTGATTTTTTGTTTTTTCTGTCTCGATTTGGTCACAATGATACTAGCCCAGAGTTTCTGCATCTCTGTTAATTTAGGCTGTCTGCGATGATGTACCGACCAATCATAAAATCACCACAAGTGGGCCGGTAGATTACTTGCCGCTGTTGCATGACTGTGCTTGCATTCGATCTTGTCCGTTCTTCTGCCCGTCTGTCCATTTATCCGTCCGGTCATATATCCTTCTATCTGTCTATCCTCACTATAACACGCGAACGCGTGTACTTAGAGGGCAACTCTTTCATATGTTTGCAAAGTTTTTTACGTATACTGCGAAAACGATCACTCCTAGATCTTTTTATTGTACTGAAAAGTTCTTGAGAGTAAAAAATCCTATGAAATTGGTTAAAATTATTTTTACTATTCGACGAACCATTTTAGAAATATATTCAAAACCAATTTCAAAACTAACACTTGCACAGATGGCTATCCATAAGACATTGCATAAGGGCATGCATCTAGAATATCAATTTTATCATGCTTACTTGTTTAAAGGAGCGTTTATAATGGCAGAGTAGAGTGGAGTCACCAGATTGCATTTGCTCTCATCATCTCACCAACGTGAGATTAGGTTTTTTTCTACTACCCTGTGAAATCCACTCTGGTGGGAAGCGCGAAGAGCTTATATCAAAGTGTAAGCTTGAGACAAGGAGAGACAATGCAATCTGGTGACGCCACTCTACTCTGCCATTGTAAACGCTCCTTAAATTGTGTAAAGTAAGAACGTGTCGCGTGTAGTTGGTTGCAAGGGGCGGCGGCAAGGGATGCAGAGCGCATTGATTTTCGATTTAAAGAAAGAACGCGTCGCTCGGTCGGTCGGAAGTGTCGGGGGGGGGGGGGGGGGGGCTCAAAGGTATGGCAGGCGGTCTGCGCTCTAGGCGGCCTGCGCTCTTACTTAAAATTGAATATAAATGCGCCCTGCACCCCTTGCCGCCGCCCGCCGCCATCGTCATAATTGCCGCCATGCGTGACGCGTTCTTAATTTACACACATTGTTGGGAAATATTTCCTTCATTTTCTGAAATGATTTTTGGGCATTATTTCATCAGACTCAATTTTGTTTCTTGGGCTTTATTTCATTTATGAATTTTGGTTTTTATATCATTATGAAAAGACGCCGTAAATCGATAAGTGAAATAAAACCCAAAAATGTGAAATAGCACCCAAAAATTTGGCCATTATTTCACAATTGACACGTTAAAATTTGTATGGAATTTTTGGGACTTATTTCACTTATCACTTTTGGGCGTTATTTCGCGGAGCCGAAAGTACTGTGTACAAAATTTCAGCTCTCTACGTCGACGCGTACTCAAGCAGTGTCCAAATACAGTAGTGAAAACACAAATTTTTATATGCCAACCCTTCGAAAAAGTTATCTGATTTGTCCCATTTTCGAACTTAAATCTACATTATTTTTTACGAGGCCGTGTGCAAAATTACAGTGCTCTTAAACGTGATTTCTCTTTATCGTACGGACAAGCAGACGGACAGACAGGCCACGGACTAACAGATGAACAGACAGGCGGGCGAAAAAACGAACATGAAAAAATCAAAATAACTTTTAATATTATACGCAGGTGTCTAAACCATTTTGCTCCACCAGCATTATTTCTTTGCGTTTCAAATGGAGTTCCTATGATAAAATTTTCTGAGAGATTCCAAATTTAATTCCTTACGAGTCCCAGCCCATTATTTTTTAATGAAGAAAATTTAAAATTCTAATTGATCATTCTTCAATAGTTTATCTCGTTTCAAAATAATTTCTCCTCATTTTTTATTTTCCAACTGATAAATAATTTACATAAGTGGTTTGCACAAATTAAACACAGAAATACCTTCAACTTCCAATGTGTTGGTTTTCGTAAAAGGCTTCCTTGTGTTGAATAGGTCTATTGTATGAAAAAGTATCCATAAAGCCATTTTGCAATTTATATCAACTTATTGTCTTCTCAATGCTGGAAAACATATTCCATTTGAATTCATGTCTCTTCTACATAAAACCTATATACGTATATGTATATATGAATGCTATTATTATTATTATGTATGCATGAATATGATTATTGATTTGATCAAATTGCAAGTTTCCAGCCCAATGACTGCCAACTTGAGGAAGCTTTTAATGTTTCCAACTGTACGAATGTCGAATATCAAATGAGAATGGCCTCTGTTGACACATTTAAGAAGTAAACAGCTACTAAAAATATTAAAATGGAAGAAAACTTATAGAGTTAGTAAAAGATAAGCAGTTCCTGAGTGACATAAAATAAAACTCAGTATTATTTTTACATATGTATAATTGGTACATTTCGAAAAGTATCCAAAAAAGCATGAATTTACCGAAATTTTGGAAAATCGGATGCACTAACTGTCGTTCCTTAATAAAAGTTCTCAAGATAAAAAACTTAAAGTTGCAAAAGTCAAAAACGCCAGTAGTGTTCAATTCGGCTTTTTCAGTCAGTTTTAGAAGAAAGCTGGAGATATAGCTGGCTAAAAAGCTCCAATTATGTTTCAGGCCTAAGACTTTCCCAATCAGTATTTCTATAGTTCCAGAGAAGCCTACTTTTAGGTGAAGAGGTAGGGCGGCACAGGTTGGAGGTGATAAATTGAGCCGTGGTTAAGCAGTGGTCTGAATTGCCAGGTGGGAACCGACTGAAATTAAGGGGCTGTCCGGATCCAAGTCGCCGTCTTCGTCTTGTTATTACAGCTAGTGACGTAACACAACAAGCACAGCTATTATAATAGTTAGACGAAGACGAAGCTAACCTGTCCGAATTCATTCGTTTGCTCAGCTTGATTTCACAGACAGCAAACAAACATAACCTCAAAATATGTTGTCTATTTAAATAAGTCAACTCGAACCTTGACTCAGTGATCAAGCTAACCAAATGTCAAAACTGTTATACAAACTAGGAAAGCTCGGTGGCATAGACATGGATTCGGATAGAGCTTGTCTCGATATTACGTCACTAGCTGTAATAACAAGACGAAGACGAAGACGAAGACGAAGACTTGGATCCGGACAGGCCCTAAATATTTTTCAGGGTAGGATGATAGAAATAAATCCAATAAGTTAGCTCTATCCCCAGCTGCATCAGGTACTCTCGTTGGTGCATTAACTAGTTGTTGCAAATTAAAGGACCCACAGAAGAGTTCAACGAAACGCCTCGCAGGACTTGTGGTAGAATATCTGAGACACGGTATATTGTGGACGCAAAATCACCAGCTAATATTATTTCAGAAGATGGGGAGACAGAAAGCAGATGATCAATATTGTTAGAAATGTTGTCAAAAACGGATACTGTGTCGTCATCAGACATATTTGCGCTGCGATAAAGGAACCAGAAGTAAATAATGTACCTGTTGGATTTGACCGGAATCCACATATAATTAAACTATGTACAATTGCTTAAAAATTGATAAAGACAGGTGAATTTATAATAATTACATGTAGGGTAACCGACCAACCGCTCGTAAGCTATGAATAACTGTATACAATTAATTTTTTATATTAGAACACCAAATTTATGTTTTTATTTAAAATTAACACAATTACCGGAACAATTTAATTTTTTAATTAAAGAAAACACAAAATATAAAACCCGCCGCAAAGCACGAATCTGATGTTTAATTCGAATTAACACAATTTATATTAGCAAGTTAAACTAAGTTAAATTCTTCTTGCCTTTCCACCCCTTCGCCCAAAAACCGAGTTTCGCTCATACCGACACGGTTTTTAAATGATATTTCGCTTCCTTTAGTTATTCATACATGTTCTAAGGCCGCTTACACATCAAAAACGAACAAATAAACAGTTCCACACCGAAAATTCGTTTATGCTTACATATCAAAAACAAATGAATAAAAGTTAGGTTGGGTTTGTATCAAATGTAAATAAACGGAAATGAGGTTATGTAAGAACGAAAAGAATATTCGTTCGTGTGTGGAACATATGTAGTATGGAACGAAAATATACTTGACAGTTCGGAACGAAAATTTGTTTCTCGTACGAATAAACAAACGAATGTGTTTTAATTGAATTAAGGCTTTAAATATGGATTTTTTTTTTATTGAAACTGCAATTAGAATAAATATCCAATATTTTATTACATGTATTGCGTAAAATTTTTGTTAGTTTAGGACAAAATTTGTATTATTCGGTTTAGTGTTTTCGTTTTGCGATGAGCAAACGGCCTAGGAGTCCACCCGAAAACTTAACAGACTGAAAATTAAATTTGTTTAGATAACTGAATAGTGGGGTACTTAGGAATACCATCCACAGGGCATCTGAGAGGGGGGTTCATATAAGAATAATATAGGTATAGGTATTTTATATTATGATGATTCGTTTTCGTCTTCAATAGCCCACGACGAGGAATGTATCCATTGCATTTCAGCAGTGTTCGAGTAAATTTATCTAAGTATAGCAGCATAAAATTCTCTGTGCTTTAATGTAGAAAAGGATCTTTTGTTTGCTGCAGTTAACACCGGCAATGTTGCGAATTATAGTAACAGTCCATAGATATTTGGAAAAAAAAGATTCATCACATCATCTGTGATACCAACTGGTAAAGGAGTGTTGTTGAATTCTTATTTCAATGCTATTGTTGTACAACATGTAACTTTTTAATGCTAGTAATGAAAGCTTAGCTTGGTAGTGGAATAACTAATAAATCTATATACTCTAATTCTTAACCTCCTACTTCCTGTTTCAGTAAACTCATTGTCGTGAGTTTGTGGCGACAGGTACAAAATATTTTGCGCCTGGCATGTCCTGAGGGGATTTGTAAATTTTAATTCGAATATTGTAGAAGATCTCTGTGATTTGCGAAAGTGCTAACTAGGCTGTGTTCAACTTTTGGCTAGAGCCGGCTAGAGCTGGCTATAGCCAGAATGAGATCGTTCAGTTGTTGGCTACAGCCAATTTTGAGCCAAAAATAAGAGCTATAAATTATGACAAATTATATATGTATATGTGAGCTCGATTGTCAGAATTTATTGTTCAACTCTTGGCTGTATCCGGCTATAGCCAAATTTATTAGTGCTCTGGAGGTGAAGCCAAAGTAGCTTGACGTTTGTTCGTTTAGTTGTTGATGTCAAGTAAACAAAACAAAAGTCTCAATTTTATTACTGTGTGGATACCAAATATGAAATTATATACGTAAATAATGTGCCACTATTAACAGACAAAGACGGTAATATTGAACATTTGCGCTGTGATTAAATTATCTATTAATAAAGGTTTCACTTATTTTATAGGAAATTAATCCAATCTTTTATTATAGTTACTATTGCAACTAATTTACTTTTATTACTCGACATAATTCTTACAATGAAATTGAAACAATTTATGGAAGTTTGACATTTACTCACACAAATAAGAGCCCTAGCTACAGCTATTCTGGCTATAGCCAGCTCTAGGCGGCTCTAGCCAAAAGTTGAACACAACCTTAGTATTAATATGATTTATAAAAAATAATTGCAAAAAAAACACAAGACGTCGTTGCTGTGATTTTGTTAGTAGAAAGCAGCGTGAATAAATTAAAAAGGTCTAAGTGCTTTCCATTATTGACGTTGCAATTTGTATTGGTATCTTTCTAGAGTATCGCCTAGAATTTTAAATTATTAATTCTCTTGAACTACATTAGTACAATCTTCGTTAAGAATTTTCTCATAGATTGCATCTGTAAATAATCCAAAAATTAAATAGGACAACAAAGGCACAACCATCCCCACAGGTTCTTTTCATTCACCTTTGGAAGAGTTTGAATATTTTTACGTGTGCTGAAAAGTCAACATCAATACTTGATTTTGTAGTAATGTATCTTCAAATCTGATTTTGCTTCTAGTCAACTCTTTTTTGTTTTTGTTTTACTATTGATCAACTTTTCACTTTCTTTTGTTGTTCAACTAATCGTTGTAATGTTTTGATGAACATAACTGGTTCCAGCTAGAAGTCAGCTCTATCACTTTTTTTTTTGTTTTACTCTTGATCGACTTTTCACTTTCTTTTGTTGTTCAACTAATCGTTGTAATGTTTTGATGAACATAACTGGTTCCAGCTAGAAGTCAGCTCTATCACTTTTTTTTTTGTTTTACTTTTGATCGACTTTTCACTTTCTTTTGTTGTTCAACTAATCGTTGTAATGTTTTGATGAATATAACTGGTTCCAGCTAGAAGTCAGCTCTATCACTTTTTTTTTGTTTTACTCTTGATCGACTTTTCACTTTCTTTTGTTGTTCACCTAATCGTTGTAATGTTTTGATGAACATAACTGGTTCCAGCTAGAAGTCAGCTCTATCACTTTTTTTTTGTTTTACTCTTGATCGACTTTTCACTTTCTTTTGTTGTTCAACTAATCGTTGTAATGTTTTGATGAACATAACTGGTTCCAGCTAGAAGTCAACTCTATCACTTTTTTTTTTGTTTTACTCTTGATCGACTTTTCACTTTCTTTTGTTGTTCAACTAACCGTTGTAATATTTTGAGGGAAACGAACTTCTCAAAAATGTTGAACGTTTTGGACCAATTTTTAGGAAGGAACGAGAACCCACATACCAAGACTGACGCCGCTTCGCTTTTGGTTGTCATTCTATCTTTCTCGTTCCTCAGTTTTCTTGGATTTTGAGCACAATTTCTGGTCGATGTAAATAACGTCCAAACGTACTTGCATACGCGCGGCCTCAACTTGCAGAATTTTGTTCAGAGATTAAAAGCACTGCAAAATTATTTGCCGGAGAGTCGAGAAATCATTTCGCAAAGAAGTGTAGATTTTGCTGAAAACAAATGTAAGGAGCTTGGCATTGCAACGCAAACCTAAGCTCCGCATTCGGAGAAAGATGAAGATGCCTGGCGAATATTGCGAAGATGCTGAGCTTGCTTTTCAATATGAGTTGCGTTGCAAAAACTCTCTTAACTTTATCGGATTAACCAGGAAGTAAAAAGAAGATTCCAAAATCTGCATGAACTCGCAAGAACATTCGTGTTACTATCGCCAAGAAATCTTTTGAACCTCAGAATCAGCATCAATTCAACCAAGCTGGATACTTATGAAATCGACAAGGATAGACTTCTGCTGGAACACATAGGATTGATTAAATTCATTGAAGCTCTTCCAAAACCTGAACATCTTGTATTACTGAAGACGGAAGAGCGCTTACAGCTTCTGCGCTTTATTCAAGAGTTGAGCCTGGCTGATACAGTCCCGAATTAGCGTCGCAACTTACGAGAGAACTTCCACCAAGTTTATTATCTACGGACAACGGTGGGTGATTCTATAGATTGAACAATCTCGGGATTTTGTCCATTGAATGACATCTGATTGACTCAATGGACTTCGAGAGTGTGAATAACGACTTTGCTAGTTAACAAGCTCGTAAAATATTTTTTTAAATATTCTTAATTCTATCCTTTTAGCATAATTCATGTCAAAATACAGATTATAAGTAATTAAAATTCTTCCTTCCAATTCCTGTGTTGAAATTTCCATGACAGGGTTAAAATTGGGGCTCCATTTTTACGGTTCGCCTTATACCCCCAAAAGCACTTGCTACGCCACTGGTTGAAACTACCGGGTCAAATACGTGAATGAACATCCATATAGTGGCATCGCATAAGTTTGACCTATAAGAGCTTGAACACAATTTAAATAACCGGTACTGCATATCAATGCCGAGCATACTGATAATATAGTTGATGTTAAGGCTTATCTGGTCAGTTTACTGATATGAATTACAAAAATTTTCAGGAATGATTGAAGTTTTCCCACGACCATAATAAATTCTGCAATTGAAGAATGCTGAATTCCTACCATAACCCTGTGCCCGCCATATACATATTTAAATACGCCACTGACATACATTAGGTGTCAGCATGGTCTTGGTGTAAATTTTTTAACTTGTTTACAGATACTCTGTACCTGTACTTGTCGCTTTAAGATTGTTCAATATTTTTCTTAAGCTCATAACAAAAGATAAAAAACCAAAAATATCAACAACAAATTATTAATAAATAATAATGACATCATTAAGTGTATCCAAAATTGTTGAGTGGCAAATTTTTGAAATATTCTGTCACTAGCACGTGAACTTCACCCCCGAAGAGATTTATTAATAAAATTTCATTGTTCTTGTTGTACCGAAGCGGGTATATGTCTAAAAATAAATCTAGCGAGAAATTGGTATGAAAATTGAATATCGTCACTTTCAGGCAAAGTCTTATTTTCAAGTAGGCGGATTAATGGATACATTATCGTTGTGCCTTTGACACATTTAAAAATATTTTCCAATGTTTGTTTAATGATTCGGGCCGTTAGTGCTTCGCTGATCACCGTAAAGGTTATGTAAAGTGGATTATTTTGAGAATTCAAACCGAAATGTTTTTCTTACTTTAAAATAGATGTTTTTAGTCCACAGTGTCTGTGGAGCAAAGCTGAACTAGTTTTATTTTAATTTCAGGAATTTTGCTATTATATATTTGCCATCAACTGAATATTCGTAGTTTTCAAAATTTTGAATTTCTTAAAATTTTTTCCAAAATTTATTAACTGGCGGTTCATTTCAAATACAAAAAAAAAACTATTTAGGTTTAACTTTTATTTTATTTATTTACTAATTATTGAGCCTGTTATATAATCAGCAGACACAATGAATGTACCTGGTACATATTATAAATTAATTGATAGTTTTATTGCAAAGAAAATAGAAGCATTGGAGAATCAGAATTAAACAGCAGGGTTGTATTGAAGGGGGGAAAATATGATTATTGGTTTATTTTATTATAACTTTCGTCACCCATTCGATTGGATTTCGTTATTTATGTACTTAGCGGCCTTAGCAGCGATGGATATTAGCTTTTTCCACTAACTTATAACAATGAACTGAAAGATTTGCTATTTCATGTGGCATACATTTTGTGTTTCTGTATATCATTGAGCACACTTTAAAATGTTTATTACATAAAAAACATGTAAAACTCAACCAATCAGATGAAATTTTACATCCAAAAATCAAATTAAATTAAAAAAAGTATATTTTCTTGTGTCCATGTGATATTTTATGTTATGTTTACCTGAATCCTGCGTATGGGCACGAGAGACGGAGCATGGTCAAAACTTAATTTACCTTATTCTTCCCGCAGTGATTGCATCTGCAGCCAACAAAAACATCAAACAAACAGCATAAGAAAACGTTCAGTAAACGATATTTTGTGTTGCTAGCTCCGACTCTGCTATATCGCGAAAGAGAAAACTATAAAACTTGTGTCATTCTATATTATAGGAAAATAGCAATACGGTTAGTCCATTGTTATAAGTCAATGGCTTTTTCCTATATTTCTCTCGACAGTCCCGCTACTCCAAGGTAGAACAACATATTTAAAAGAAATATTTTCGAAATATACGGATTTTAGAAAGTGTTAGTCAAACGCATTAGATATCTCGAAGGCCTTCGATAGAGTCTTGCATCCTGCTCTTTTAGCTAAACTTCAAGCAGGTCTTTTCTTAAAATGGATTGAAAGTTTTCTCTCCCACCGTTTAATTTAAATTATGTATTGAACGGAGTTACTTCGAACCGTTTTATAATTCATAGCGGTGTACTGCAAGGCTTTGTGCTCTTTCCTACTCTCTTCCTCATTTTTATTAATGATCTGCTCTCACTTTCAGTCCTATTCATAGTTTTGCAGACGACAGCATCCTTGATTTTGTGTACTCGTTCGACTCTATAGCTGATTCCCGTAGGAATGCTACAGTTGACAAACGAAGCCACATATTCAGTTCACTAAACTATGATCTCACAACAATACTCGCATGGGGCAGAGCGAATCTGGTCTTGTTTAATACTTCCAAAACGCAACGTTGTCTGTTATCACTCAAACATACAGCAACATCCGCTCAACCCATTTCCGTCGATGAAGAAGATATCTCGAACTCGCCATCCCTTAACATCTTATTAGCTTATAATTCCCATACTTGGGCAGAGGCTAGACGCACTGGATTGTCGGTGTTAGACAAAGTCCAAAAGTAGGCATTCCGGCTTATGACTGATGACATATTAATAGCAACTATTGATTCCCTAGAGCACCGGCGTAATGTCGGTTGTCTTTCTTTCTTTTTTCGCTACTTCTATGGCTATCGGTCTGAACGAAATCTCTAGCATGATCCTTTGTAGAATTCTTCATATGCACACCACACGAGCTGTAGTCTCAGCTCACCCTCACAGAATAATTCCCAATTCCCTACCCCTTCTTCCTTTCCTGACAAGGCTGTGCTCCGGCATCATAGGGTATCCCCTGAGCTTTGGTCAGTGGTGGATCCAGGGGGGGGGGGGGGGGGGGGTCATTACACCTCCGCCTAAATTTGATGAAAAAATATTTAATTAATTGAGTTATTTGAAAAAATATATTTTTTATTTTATACCCTAGATGAAATCATAGGGGTATACCTAGTTTGTCATTCCGTTTGTAACACCTCGAAATAATGATGGTAGAGCAAAATGGATTGGACACCCATTCATAATATTAAAAGTTATTTTGATTTTTCCATGTCCGTCCGTCCGTCCGTGCGCACGATAACTCGAGAACGCGTATACTTAGAGAGCTGAAATTTTGTACACGGACTTTAAAAAAAAAGTAAAATTAAGTTCGAAAATGAAACAAATCGGGCAACTCCTTCGTGGGGTTGCCATATAAAAATTTCGTTTTCCGCTATATATTTGGACACTGCCTGAGAACGCATCGACGTAGAGAGCTGAAATTTCGTACATGATCTTTTTACTACATTAGCAAATAAAATGTCAAAAATGGACTAAATCGAACAACTCCTTCTTGGTGTTACCATATAAAAATTTCGGCTTTTTACGTATACTTTGATAACGATCAGTCCAAGACATTTTTATTGTACTAAAAACTTTTGCAGAATACGAAATCCTATAAAATTGGTTATAACCATTTTTTCTGTGCGACAAACTGCTCTAGAAATATATGCGAAAAACAACATCAAAATCAATACTTGAATAGATCTTTGATCATACGAAATTTAATACGGGAAGTCATCTAGGGTATCATAAGAATTGGTCTTAGACCAATTCTAGCTTTTTTACTTGTTATTTATATAATTCAACTTAAAAAAAAATTTTATTCCAAAACTTAAAAAAATACAAATTTATTTCAATGAATGCTATTGTGATGTATGTGTATAGGTTTTTCTCGGAATTTGGGTTTCGGATCTCAGAGAAACACTTCCCAAGCCACGAAACAGACTCCCTCGCTACCACATCAGAGCCCTAACTTAACTTAGTCCTAACTCCTGTTATATTTCGGGGCTTACCTTAGCCGAAGGCAATTACTCTACGCCGTTTCAGGAAGCTATGATTAAGACAACTCGCACACTTTTATTTTATTTATATATATATTTTTTTTACTTTTGCTTTGTTCACAAACTTTTTCTTTCACAAACTTCCTCTTATGGTTATTTTCACAAAACGTTTATTTTGTTTTTTTCTTATCGCAACTTCTATTTTCTTTACCTGTTTACAATTAGTGTTCAGCCTACCACGGCGGACGATGGTTGAAATGAAATTTGATATTTTCATAAATATCAAACCATCGTCCTGCTATCGTGCATACATTGTTGCACCCAGAATGTAAGCCGCTCGCGACAATTTGCTGAAAGGAGGCTTTTTGGGGAAGACTTGATCGTTTAAATCTTCACCGAGTAAATTTTATGCGCCCGATATGTAGGTAGGTATATAAGTATGTACATACATATCGTATTTTTATTTTCGACAAATCTTACTGAAGGTAAGATTTGTCGTGGGGCTTTTTTTCTATTGAAACGACTTGGGTTGAAATTTAAAACTTTTATTTGTCCCAAGTCGTTCTATGGGAAATACTTTTTGTTTTTAACTGAGGAATTTGAATCAATTGCTGATGACAATTTCTTCGCCTTAATAAGAGATAAGCCCCTTTTCAGGTAATTTTGGCATGTAACACTCCTAACATTCTAAATTATTTGCAGCGTTCTTATGTAAAACCACTGACATTTAAAATATGGACTGACTACGTCCATAGAAATACACTGCAGAAAGTGGGCTCATTTCTATATAGCGTTTTCTTTCGGTCTAAGCACCAACTACTAATTCGCACGTCACATAGAAATGTGACCTAACTCAAAATTTGTCGTTTTTGAGTTAATTACACCATGAAATTGGCATATTTCTATCTGATTGTTTTTGCCGCTAGATAGCGATAGTGTCACTTTTCTGTTACTTAAGAAGAGAGATATTCTTCATAGAACAGTGTGTCAGTGTCACTTTTTGAGTTGTGACGATCTTCATAACAAACGTAAATATGTTTTCGACATTTTAACAGATATTTTAAATTGTATCACTTTTCCACAAAACAGCATTTATTTCTTACAAATTTTATTATGAGTTATGACATTTTTCCACAAAGTTCAAAGTACGGAATTTAATTCTTAAAAATCGTATTTTGTGTTGTGCCACTTAAAAAAAACTTGTAAAAGTATTTATTTCGCAACAAAGAAAAGCAACACAACTTAAGAGGATGCGGGATTAACAGCTAACCTCGCCAACTTCGGTAACAAAAACTTAAAATTTCTTTTATATAAATCTTCAGAAATATATTTACTAACAAATTTAAGATTATTTTTAGCAAACAATTACTACGTTAAGCTGGAATTAATTCTATGTACAGATTTTCGTTTTTTCGCTCTCCTGAAAAGTTGCATTTTTTGAGTTGGGTCACTTTTCTATGTAACGTGGGAACTGAGAAAGGGCTGTAAACAATAAATAAATAAGTGGGTTTGTCGAAATAAATGTTTTTAAATTAATTATTTGGGTTAATAGAAATTCGAGAGGTTTCACTTTTCAACTTTCCGCCAATGGTTTTTTCAATGTTGGCAACGTATGAACTATTTTTGACACAAAAAATTGTACCCGTATGAAATAGCATATCGAGCAGTCCCTATTATATGCCAGTGTGTAAAACTGAGAAAAGTTTGGCTTGAATGACTCCTGCAGTTTGCACCCTATTCTATTAAAAAAATTAGTTTTTGTAAAAAAAAACGTATACTAAAAAATGACACACACACACACACACGCTTAATGTGGATTTCCTAGTTCCAAGTACTGCGGTGGCTATGCGAACCGACTTACTGCATTAGATGTTTTTTTTTTGTTTTTGTTTTGCCCGATTTAATTTGTAAGATGACCCCCCTCCCCTAATTTCAATTCTAGATCCGCGACTGGCTTTGGCATTATCATAAAAAAAAAACAATTGAAATCTACATTGTACCATTGCCTTGTATTCATTCTGAATGAACTCTGAGGTTTCTTCTTCTTTTAGACATTTTCTTAATACCGGTCCTTTAAATAATTTCTTCACTTGTAAGGAACCCACCTTTTACTTAAAATGTTAATACCTTTCGGATGGAAGCAGATATTGTGGTAGTCCTGTTTTTAGTTTTAAAGGACTCTTTACGGTTCACATTTTGGAAGGTAAAAATTATGTCCTGAGTGTAAAAATTGTGTACCTACGGGATCAAGAATCATCGTCAATCTCCTTTAATCCCTCGAGGGCCATAGGGCAGAAACGGTTACTCTCCATCGCACCCTGTTTCGTGCGACAACTTTTAGTTCACACTCCATGATATTCCGATTGATGCTGCTTCTATCTGTTCTTCTCTATGTGGTTCTTGCTCATCTTATACGATGCTTTCTAGTCGGAAACTGCCATGCAATATTATTATTATTACGTCGTAGCGTGTGACCAATCCTATTCCATTTGCTTATTATTATTTTTTCGCCGATTATGGCCAGGTTTGAACACCTCCAAAGCTCATCGCTCGTTACCCGATATCTCTAGAAAATTTTTAAAATTCAGCGAGGACACCTATTAATAAATGTTTGCGATCGGCGTGTTATAAATTGGGTAACCTTTCACTACTCGCAACCATATAGCCGTACTGTTTTTACATTGAAGTTGAAGAGCTGGAGCTTTTTTTCGATGCAAATCTGACTGGCGTTTCATTGTTTATACAGGAATTGATGTCTTTTTTTGTACCACCCGATTCGATAATTTTGCTTCCGAGATAGAAGAAGTCCTGCACTACGACCAATCTCGCGTTATTTATGTGCATTTCGGAAGTGAAGCTTGTATTATTCCGAATCTTTTTAGTGTTCGCTGGATTGAGTCCCCATTTTATGTATTTACAAAAAAAAACAGTACCAAAAATAAAAAAACAAAGAGAAGAAAAGCTGCGATGTGGATCGATTTTTAAACATCGAAGAAAAAACAATTAAAATTTATGGCCCGTGTGGAAGAAAGGACTTCAGATGAAGACTATCATTTCCTGATGGCTTTTCAACCATACATGAAAAAAATGTCTAATGACAGCAAGTTTCTTTTCTGCCTGAAAATGCAGTTGCTTCTGTACCTTTCCATTAAAACCAAAAGTCATGCCAGCGTACAAGAGGAAACATCACTTTCAACGGTGTGCGATAGTGGCATTCTTCATACTGACGGCCAACCCTTATCGGTAATAAGCTCTTATCATTCAAATATATCTTTTGCTCCTTTTTCTCGGATATCGGTTATAACTGATGGAAATGAAAATTACTAATATTGTACCCAATCCAAGTTTTAAATTTTCTTTCCTATCAAAATTTATTTGGAATTGTTTTACTTCCCACGGGGTTACACGAAATAGTACATCTTGTATGCAACTTTCACTGGGCACGTTTAGGCGGAGACCAAACCAGTTTGGAAGAATTGGAAGCCTTTGGTCACAACCATGTAAAATTACCAACCACTTCGGTATGGTTTGTAATTACGCGGAGGAAAAATCAGTAATTTTGACCAGTTTGGTCTCCGCCTAAACGCGCCCACTGCCAGTTTTCAAGATGGCGGAAAAGAAATGCTTGAAAGAAATTGATAACTTTATACTGGGAAAATGAGATTTTCTGGGATTATTTGCATTACATCATTTACCAACACCTTCCTCTTAATTTTGTCAGGGGTTTTTATCATTCTGCTTCTTCCTTTATTGCTAAAATGTTCGATATACACAAAACTTTACGTCTAAATCAAAATTTTTAAATGGAATTGCATGAAAGATGATAAGACATCAACTGAACTCCCTTCTGCAGTGAAGTTTAAAATCGCGTTGGAAGGGAGGCTTGCATGCAAGCTGTACTATCTCATGTAACCCCCTGGTTACCTCAAAGTCACGGCAAGACGCTCAACAGGTGTAATTGGGGATACTGCATTCGTGAACGCCTTTCTTATTTTACTCTTAATATTATATAAAATATACTCAAAAGGAGCGCATGTCATCCGAAAATATATGCATAAAATCTCTCAGAGTGTTCACTAAACCAGTGATGAAATTCACTGAAAATTTCCCTTTTTTTATTAATTGGATGCGGGGTAATTCTCTTTTTCCTTTTGAAAACAATGTTTGAATTTAAAATTTGAATTTTCATATAGAAAACTCGTATTGACCTTCACATGAATACGTTTGACACTCACATAGCAACCGCTTGAAACCACTTCGAATTGAACAGAAATGCGCATTAATTCTTCTACGTTTTTGTCCTTGCTGTTTCTAGAGTTTTGAAGTTTTACGCACGCAGTCGCACCGCTTCAAACCTTTTCAGGGTGAACACAGCTTAAGAGGACTTCAAGACTGCCTCTTAAGTAAATTAGCAATTTTATTCTCACTTTATTACAAAACCTTCAGCAGATTACTCCTAATCACTCTGAAATTCACATTGAAAATGAGAAAAGCGTTACTTTGTACAATAGTGAAAAAATCCGCAGTTTAGATTAGTAGAAAATTAGATAAAATCAGCCCTTCACAGCGGAAAAAAAGGCGCTTTAAAAGTCCTTTTTAAGCGCTTCTGCGAAAGCACAAGGCGCTTCGATTGTGCTAAAGTTTCATATAAATTTTAACATAGCATGTCCGTAGAAACAAGCACTTCCTTTTAGCTTCATTTTAATCGCTTTTAAAGCACTTTATATGAAGCAAATTGGAAGCTCTGGCCGATTTCAGCTGCTACAGTGTCGGCACAAATAGTTAACCATTGTTTCTCTTTTAATTACAGAAAATTTATAGTTTGACGCTTATCAAATATGTAGTTTAAAGTATTATAAATATTCAACTTCACAAAGCAAATGTCCTCTGAAACTCTGCGAATCATAATGACGTCAACATGAGAAACATGATCACGTTTGCATTCAATATTTGCTTCGAAATTGCTTCAGATTGCTTCCAGAGAAGCACTTTTTTGGTAGCATGTCTGTAACCTAGCTAGAAGCGCTTCGATTCTGGTTTTTTTCGAAGAGCTTTGAATTTTTCCCGCTGGGTTGTTGTACTTCTGCTGGAGCTCATAAAATAATCTTCTATCTTGCTTCCAAGTGAAAGAACTGCCAAATAATATTTTGAGACGCGCTTAATTGTGCTCCTTTCAGAAGCACCAGTTTTTTTTCCCATTAGGTACACTGTAAAAAATAATAGGACTATTCCCTAAATTTAAGACACGTTTTTCACTAAAACTAAATATAATTTTCTCTTATATAAAGGGAAAATCAGTTTAACTTGCCCACATCAATGGATTCAATGAATTTAGGTATTTGTCACCAGAACACCTATAAAGTACGTAAAATTCCCGAAATGATAAGCTCTCTTGGATATAAGGAAGAGAACATTCAATAAATTAAGTATTATGCTACATTTTTTATGGAAATATATTTTCTTTTATATAATTCACACATTGTTTTTGAAAACAAGTCATATATTGCTTTTTAATATGTTTTTTTTAGCGTGCCCATAACTTCCGTACTACTTAGGAGTATGGTACATAAGTAGATAAAAAGCTGCAGCTCATTCTTATGTTTTTTAAATTGGATGGTGTTCTATGGTGGAGTGTGATGCTATCACCTATTCCCTACATTTTAGGGAATATTCCCTACATTTTAAAGAAGATTCCCTACATTTTAGGGGGGAAATAAAAAAAAATTAAAATTCTCTACATTTTAGGGAATATTCCATAAATTTTAGGGGGAAAACAAAAATTCCCCACATTTGAGGGAGAAAACCTACCTATATTTTAAGGATAAAAACCTAATCTAAGTTTTCCAAGGTGGAGCTTTCCCTAATCATATCGACAAATACCTAACCTTTGTGGCACAAACTGTTGCTACTCACTTTTACTATGTAGGTATAATATGCCCATACTTAACTAGGTATATGTATATCTTCCACAAGTTTTAGCTCTCAGTTATGAATCTCTTCCGAACTCTAAAGTACAGTATCGACTATAACTCAGGGGTTACAGGTAGTGACCTCCACTTCTAAATGTATATTTAAAAGAGGGCCCCTAAAATTTTCGCGTATAGACTCCTGAATTCTTATCTAGGCCACTGAACCACACCATAATATTAGAGAAATTGCTGACATGTCTGTCTCTTTAGTTATTCTCAGGTGTTGAACTGCATTTCTATATATATATGTATATTAGGGTGGCCCAAAGATGTATGGATTTGGAAAAGTGTTAAAATGACTAAATGCTTCTTCAAAATTTGTTAGCTAATGTAATTTTAAACTTCTATGCAAAATTTCAGTGACATTCATTAATGTGTAGAGGTCACTCAAATTGATAACAGTGTTTTTTTTTGGCTGGTTTGGACTTTCAGGAAAACTGTTTCAACATTTTCTCTCATAACTTTTTAATTTGAATTTGAATTTGAATCTTTTCTCCTGATTCTTTTATCAAATTTAAGCAAACTTAATTATGAACGTATTACAGTAAAAGTCGTTTCAGAAAATTAAATTCTTCAATTTTTTTGTAAATTGTTGAAAACGAAAATTCAGACCAGGAATTCCTAGTTTTTGGCTTCGCGTATTTTTTTTTTTTTTTTTTTTTTTTGTAAGAAAAAGTGGCATGCGGGTATACTTTTTGTCCTATAATGTAATTTACAATCGATTATCTTTCAAACGACTGCAACTTAAGGGGGTCATATAGTATATGAACTGTTCTCAAAATGCGATTTTCGAAGGTGAAGCATTTTTACAAAGTACAAAAAATATATGCCGGTTCATGAAAGACTTTTTCACTGTAACAAAATAATTTATACAAAAAAAAAAGAGAACAAGCTAAAATCGGTCTTACGATCAATAATACTATACCTTAAACGAGCATAAAAGTTAAACAAAGTGAAAACCAAAAGCTCTGTATGACAACATAAAGAAGCGGTTCCCCAATTTAATTTAATTATGAAATTTTATTTACTATTTTCAAGAAAACGCTGTCTACAAAATTTCATCTCTCTAGGTCGACGCCTTCTCAGGCAGTATCCGAATATATTGTGAGAACCCAAAGTTTTGTATGGCAACACCAAAAAAGCATTGCGCGATTTATTCCATTTTTAACTTGTATTTACGATTCTTATAAAAACGCCGTGTACAAAATTAGAGCACCAAACGTCGACGCGTTCTTAGACAGTATCCACATATATAGTAAAAAACCAAAGTTTTGTATGGCAACACCGAGAAGAGGTTGCCCGATTTAGCACATTTTATTTTTGAAATTTTATTTACTATTATTATGAAAACGCTGTCTGCAAAATTTCAGCTCTCTACGTCAACGAGCTCTCGGACGGTGCCCAAATATACTGTTAAACTGTTAATTACGAAATGTCTGTATGGAAACCCTAGGAAAGAGTTACCCGATTTATCCCATTTCGATTTTTTTTTTTTTTTTTTTTTTTTTTTTTTTTTTTTTTTTTGTAAAAAGCCCGTATGCAAAATTTCAGCACTCTCAAGTTAGCGTGCGGACGGACGGACGGACAGACAGATGGAGGGGCAGACAAGCAGACAGAGAAACAAGAAACAAACGGACAGGTGGACGTGAAAAATCAAAATAACTTTTAATATTATGCGTGGGTGCCCAATCCAATAATTGAAAAAGAATATGTCATTAGTACAAAGTCGTTACATTTAAGGGTCGACACATCTTTGTAATTTGTAAAAATGCTTCACCTTCGAAAATCGCATTTTGAGAACAGTTCATACACTACATGACCCCCTTAAGTTGCAGTCATTTGAAAGATAATTGATTTGAGATTACATTATAGTACAAAAAGTATATCTGCCTCTCACTTTTCCTTACAAAACAAAATGACGCAAGGTTAAAAAATTGGAATCCCAGGTTCGAATTTTCGGTTTGAAAAATTTATAAAAAATAGAAGAATTTAATTTTATTAAATGACTTTCACTGCAATTAACATACAATAAACATTTATTGCTGCTTGACAGGTCTCAATTATAATTTTTCTCAGGGTGTACGGTGCTATGGCGGTAAGGAACTTAAAGTCTTCAAAGCTTGCACTTGATGCAAAAAATCTAAGTGTGGCAGATAAACGCTCTTTAGGAGTGATAGCATCCCTCGTAAACGTATTTTATTTTTGAATATATGGGGTTAATAATTCTAGCTGCTTCTGATATGTGTTCCTGTAATTCTATTAAATTTGTATGAGAATATTTATTTCTTTTTCACGACCACTCTTCGTCCAAATTCTTTTCGCTTTTTTTCCTTCCTGAACCGCTTTCATATCGAAAATTGTATCTATAACTAGAATACTCAATAAGACGTCCAACTGATGTTAGACAACATGTTTGACAAGTGTGTGGATAAAGAGAAGTGTATGAGCTTTCATGTGTGACACACCAAGTTGGCCAACATGCGTGACTGTGTATGGGCCTCTTAAGACACATAATAATTCAATAGCATCTGCTGTCAATGTTCAGTAATTATGTCTGCTGATATTAAAATGGAAATGGCCTTATGTGACACAGACTGATTTAACTCAGACAGGTGGACAGTTTTAGATATAGTTCTTCTGAAACTTTATTTTTCATATGACTTCACACATCAATTTAAATTAAAGTACTTCTTATATTGGTAACTACATAATATACTCGTATGTAGTATGTACCTACATACATATCGACAGCAATTTTATCATAATTAAAAAAAATCAGGAGTTTGCTCTTCAGAATAGACAGACAAAATTTAACTCTTTAATATTCAAATTACGTAAGTAGATATTACAGGACGAAAAGCCTGAATATAGCTCCTATGTGACCTATAAAGTATTATTTCTTTTGCGGATGCTGGAATATGTATCATCAATAACCAGATTGCGTATATCTTTTAGAAAATAGACATAAAATTATCACGATGAAAAATCTATTTCCGGACAATATATTTTTTTTTCCGATTATTCAGTAATGAAGTCATATGCTGCGCATTATTCTGCTTTTAACTCATTTTGATGAGAGAACTGCTCGCATCATTAAGCCAAAATGTAAATGAATCGTGACGATAGACAAACATTTGTGCATGCACAAAAAGAAGGAAAATTTTCCAAGGGTAATCTAAGCTCTGACCTCATCATACTTCTTCAATCACGGAATACTTTAAGCAGCTATAAGCAGACTAAATAAAGCTGAAAAGAATTTTCCACCAGAGAGCATATAGTCGGCGCAAAGATCAACGTTTATAGTACATAGCAGTGGTACTCTCTCTCCACCTTTTTCCGCGGGAAAATAGTTTTTCATATACAAAAGAAAAAAAACATATAAAAGATTTAAGTCAGGTCGGTAGGCGAGTCGGTAGAAATTTTTTGCATGAACTAAGGAATTTCCCCTAGACGAAAACCACGTTTCATGCCAATGAAAATTTAATTTAATTTTATTTTTTTTTATTCCATTCTACTATGCAAAGAAAATAGCTCTCGCTTCTTCGGCATCTGTGAATTTGTGATCCGCTCAAATTAAGATAAAACATCAGGGGAAACGGAGCAGAGCTTATGTTTATGTCATTGGTGAAAATGCTTTGTGTAGTAGCACCATTCAAGAACGTTATGTGGTGGATTTTAATGCATCTTTGGCGCGCTTTTTATATCCAGGGTCAGTACATTAATGAAAAGAAATAGGGCATCCATGAGAAGGAAGCTTTAAGGAAGATTTAGGGCAGCTGTTATATAAAGAAAAAAAATATATCAACATTACTGCTATTATGATTATCTTTCGACATGAACTAGGTCATAGAAACTCTGCAGGCCATAAAAGATTTGTGGCTACAACTTAAAACTTTGAAAATTTTTATAATTTCGAATCTAAACTGAAAGATATTTCCGTACAAAACATACATAGATACATTTTATTAGACTTCGGGAGTGCTTTTCAAGTTTGTATATAGCTTTAGTCATCCATTCAGTTAAGGTTGACGAAAAACAGAGTTTGGATGTTTTAAATTCATTCATAAATTGGCTAGTAGCTAGTAGTGGGGTACTTTACGTGTGAAATTCCGAAATAAATTTGCAAACGTTTTAGGAAAGAGCAGTTTGAAGCATTTCCTGTTGTTATTGCTTATTTAGCTTTTGGGAGCATAGTCATCTGCACATGGTGATTTATGGCCCATATAATCCCCCGGTCCGAACCTCTGAATTATTCCGTGAATTGCGACTAATTTCATATATAAAGAGGAAAATATGGTTATATGTTTATATTAAAATGAATCTGTCATAGTTTCAATCCACAAAAATTTTGTGAAAAATTATTATTTGAAATCCGTCAAAACCCACCCAAGGAACATGTGCTGGAAATTTGAAATTTTTTCTATATATGTAAATCTCGACCAAAATTTAAGTTCTCACATAGATCTTGTAGTTCTTAAAAAAATAACTAAAGTGTTATATCTACATTTGATGTTTTATGTGAGTGTAAGGAATTTAAGTCCTATATGAAGAATCTATTAATTGAACATTAGTGCTATAAACGTGAGTATATAGGCCTATAATTCCCAGAGTATCGTAATCCTTTATAATATTCCTATATCAGTATTGGGGAATTTATATATGGTAGTACAGCTCTTGGGAAATATTTGCTTATATCAAGTCTCATATCAAAAATCGATCTCCAGTCAATCTTTATATGAGAATAGCTTATCAGATCGTAGAATTTTTCGTAAAGATCATATTGAGCGTCGTGGAGGTGGGGTGGCAACTTTTGTAAAAAGTCTCTTAAATGTTAGTTTATATTGAGTAGTAGAAGTGATTCGGGTATCGAGTATATATTCTGTATGGTAATCTGTGGAGTGGATAAATGTTTAGTTGGAGTAGTCTACAAACCGCCAGATATTATCTCTCTTGACGCGTTTATTTCTGACCTATCTCATTTAGTGCCGCAGTATCAACATGTAGTTATTGCCGGTGGCTTTAACTTAAATTCTCTTACTCATTCTGGTCTGACAAATGCATTTCAATTAAGAATTGATGCCTTAGATTTGCACCATATAAATCAAGAATCTATACATTTCTCAACCAGTTCATTATCCCTACTTAATAACTTTCTTACATCCAATCTTCTCTCTGTTGTATTTTGCAATCAGCTAGCACATCCAGCAGAGCTGGGCAATACTTAATAGATTTAAGTAATACTTAAAGTACATTTTCGTTACTTAAGACTTATTACTCAATACTATTGAAATGACCCTACTTAGTACTTGAACATAAGTACTTGCTTCTATTTACTTGTACTTAAGACTTAGTTTTGTTTTTAAGTACCAAGATTTTTACTTAGATATTTCTGAGTCTATAAAGTACCTAAAAATATCTAACTCTTCGTAGAAAAGCAAACACAATCTCTAGTGCAGTAAGTTTTAAAGCACGCACAGAACAGTCAAAGAATGTGCCGCACTCACGCATCAAGCTGAGAGAGAACTGAAAACATCAAATAAATTAGTGGATTCGTTGAAATAAAATTTTTTAAATTAATCATTTAGGGTTATTAGTGACAAAAACTGTTTTATCAAAGACAATGTATTCATTAGATACACAGAAGAATTTCTAAATGTTTAATTAAAATCACTTCCCGTACTGCGTGCTCACTTTTTCATCTTCCCGCCAATGATTTTTTCAATGTTGGCAGCGACGTAAGAACTCTTTTTGACACAAGCAATTGTGCCCACGTGAAATAGAAACGTAAGAAGTCAATATTATATACGTCAGTGGACATAACCAAAGGTAAGAAAGCAATGCCTCGCTCCGAAATAAAATCAACGATGCCTCGACTTGATGTAGAGTAGGCCTCAATTTTTTCTTAGAAATTTGCTGGAAATTTTTTCCTTAGAATTGTTATGCATTATCGGAGGCGGACCTCTAATAGTTTTTGTGAGTGTAGCAAGGAGAGGTAAAAGTCTTACTCCACTTGCAGCACCGAAAGCTATGAAAAACTATAAATAGTAGCCATTGGTTACTTTACATACTATAGTTTTCAAAAGGTATTGATTTATTAATATCTATTAACTGAACTCGATAAACTTCATTATATTACTGCCAACGTACAAAGATTCTAAAAAAGTACTTTCAAAGGTACTTCAAAAAGTACTCAGTACTTTTTATAGACTTAGTTACAAGTACTTTTCATGCATGCGGTACTTGTACTTATACTGAAGTACTCAGGCCTTCGGTACTTGTACTTGAGTACTTCTTCTTTGGTACTTGCCCAGCTCTAACGTCCAGGTATGTACATATATCGAATCATGATTTTATTACGATTATATATGATTTAATCCAAGATAAATTATATTCACCAAACACGTTTTCATATTTCGCATACGGTTTGATTGATCCTTAAGCTTTTGATTCTGAAGCTCGAATGTTTCCTTGGGATGCTATTTATTGTATGATTGAAGTTAGTGATCAAGTTGATTATATATTAATCCCTCTCGTTACAAAGAATATTGTTAATCCACAATGCCCCTGATTTACAGCGCGCATTAGACAATTAATGTCATCTCGATATGTTCCATTTGCTAAGTGGAAACGATTTAGGATTCTGAAATTTTGGGAGAACTATCAAGGCCTTCGTAATAGGGCAGGTAGTGCTATACGCCTTTCTAAGAAAAAGTACTATTCATCAATGCTCAGAATTAATTTGCCGCCTAAAGTTCTTAATAAGATGTTTACTTCGTTCACTAATTCTTCTAATTCTTCTAATTTTTCTCCTTTGAATTATTTCCTAATGTACTCCACCCACAGTTCGTCATCTTTTAGTTTTTCTAGTGTATATCCGGATGCTGTGCTTGATGCCTTTCTTCGTGCAAAATCTAAAGCACACAGAGATTGGTAGAATTTCTCCCAGATTCATTAAAATTTGCCTGCCTTATATTCTCGTCCCTTTAGCTCATATATTTAACCATGTCTTACATTTCTCGCTTCCCTGATGGCTGGAAAAAATCCAAAATCATCCATCTACCTAAGACTGCAAGTACCAAATTTCGTGCACATCTTTCCAGTAGTTCTTATCAAAAGTCTTTGAGAAGTTAGTTTCCGCCCAGATCTCTAAATAGTTACTGAGCACGGTCTCATTCATGAAAATCAATCTGCCTTTCGGTCTGGTCACAGTTGTTTAACAGCGAAATTAAATGTCTCTGAAAATATACGGCGGGCAATTGATGGCAATCATATTACTATTTTAGTTGTGTTGGACTTTCCTCAGACGTTTGATGTAGTCAATCATAGTATGCTTTGTAAAATTTAATTACAAAGTTTAATTTTTCAACGCCCACAACACATTTGATTTTCAATTACCTCACTGATAGATTTCAGAGTATTTTCTGCAATAGCTCTTCTTCTGCGCATTTTCGAGTTGGTTTCGGTGTCCCGCAAGGATCGAATCTTAGTCCATTACTTTTCTCATTGTTCATAAACGATGCCTTTGAGTGTGTTATACACAGTAGGGTACACCTATATGTAGCATTAACAACGACTTACAAAAGATTCTTCACTGGACTGTAGTCAATGCCCTGAAGCTTAATGCCAGTAAATCTAACTGTTTGTTAATAAGCAGAACCAATATTGACACTACTGCGTTCTCTCCTATTACTATTAGAGGGGAAATCATTGCTTTTGTAGAGACTGCTCGTAGTCTTGGAGTTATATTTAACAATACTTTAACCGGAGATAATCATATCTCGGCTCTTATTTGTAAAGTCTATGGTTCTTTACGGTCACTGTGGGCTTTTACTCGTAGTAACTTTACACCTACTGCAACAAGTTTACTCTTATGTCGATCACTTCTTGTTCCTGTGCTCACCTTTGATTGTGAAGTATTTGGTCATCTTGATCACATTAATTCACATAAACTTTCCATGGCTTTTAATCCTATGATCAGATACAAATTGCCTTTTATTAACTCTGTATTTGATTGTAACCTGGTTTGTTATTTAAATTTTCAGCGTCTTGTTGTATTAGTCAAGTTAATGAAATTTCGATGCCGAGCATACTTGTTTCGGGTTCTCAATTTTGGTAATTCCAACAGAAATTGTAATTGAATATTGCGCCAAAGATCCATTTATTCAAGCTCGCTCTCCAATCAAGCAACTCATCATTGAGCATTTAAAGTCCTCAAAATTACGCGTACCTATATTAATTAAATAATTAATTTATTGTATATGTCCGGTTGTGTCGCTCAGCAGTTAAAAACGAAATCTGGTTGTGTAGTATTTTATTATTGTTATATTATTATTTTGTAGGATTTTATTCACATTAAATGATTCTTGGGCGTCTCATTCTAACTAAATAGAACAGGGCGAGTTCATATATATATAATATACTTGATACATACATACATACATTTAAATTTTTAAATAAATATTTATGTATCCACAACCAACTTTTGACATCTTAGTTCACTGTAGTGGAGTAGCAGGTAGTTCAGAGCTTCATTGCTGTCCTGATGAGATCGCCCTGCACTGCTGATCGAAACATGCAGTATGCTCTCAAAATTGCTTTATGAAATTTTGATTGCACACAGTAGACGGAAAATTGCCTGTATAGTTGTATATTATATTGGTCTCGAAATGCTCTAACCCTCAACCTCTTCTATACTTTTATTACTTTTTTGCACATTATACAACCTGCCTATTGCAACAAGATATATGCCAGCAAACATTACGATTGGAGAACGAATCGGAATCGACCCGCTCAATCGAAGTTTAACTTCGATCTCGAAGTAATTTTCGATTCGATCTCGAGCCGAAAATGAAGGAAAATGAACGCTAATTCGAATTGAAATAACGACTCGATATCAATTCGTCTTTTCGAGACTATTTCGAAGATTTTCCGTGTATTGGTGCTATATATAAGCGTCATATGTATTCAAGATTTCTTCGTAAAAACTATTCGATCTCGAATTGGATAAACGAATAAACTATACTTTGTAAAAACTACTCTATCCAATTCAAAATAAACAACCAAACTATGACAAACATTTACCAAATGCAAATTTTAATTCCTCAGTACTCACTTCACTTTTTGTCGGCCGAATACTTGAAAAAAAAATGCTGTTGGCAGGCTTACATTGTCATGCAGATTCTGAAAAATCCTGTACTGATAATTCTTTTGAAAGATCTCGTAATTTTTCGAGGAGATTCGTAAAAACGAAAAATTCCCGAATTATACCTCAAGTTCTCTGAACCTGAAGGCCATATGTCGAGAAAAAATAGTAAAACCGAAAAATTTTCGGATTGTTGGTCTTCGAGAACTTCTCGCTAATGCGAACACGCGTGAAAATGTTTCCTGGGATATGCTGTGATGACATTTCAAATTGCAAAAAGTTTCTTTTTATATAAAAAAAACTGCGCTTTAAAATACAATATTGTTTTCGTAATTCCTGGCAATCCTGTGGCATTTGTTGCGGAGTAAAAAAATTTAAATATATGCTTATTAAAGCTTCTTTAACCTACCTACAATATAGCGTATTCAAATCTCTATCCTTCGTATCAATTTTGTACAGACCGTCTTCGTTTCTTTCGAACAAAACTCCTATGAAATTTCGTAACTCCATTTTAGTCCTACCAACATCTGGAATAGGTATCATAATATTACCTCCTACATAAATCGGAGGATGTAAGGCAGTGGA
The DNA here is from genome assembly GCA_963924295.1 of Dioctria rufipes. Taxonomy (NCBI): domain Eukaryota; kingdom Metazoa; phylum Arthropoda; class Insecta; order Diptera; family Asilidae; genus Dioctria; species Dioctria rufipes. The sequence continues at coordinate 78,920,433 of OZ002742.1, read as the reverse complement.
AAACAACTTCATTTGATCGGGCTGATTTTTCAAAATTTTGCGCGCCTTCCTTTCTAACTAACGCGATATTTGACAATGTACCAGCTATTATCAAATCTTCCTCTTCTTATTTTCATTATCCGTGCGTCCAGCATTTGACGTCTATGCTTTTCAGTAAATCACCCTCATATAGGTGATTGCTTGATTGCTCAATGAAGAGCTCTATTTTTTATAAATTATACAAATTACAAAGCGAAGGCCATTTGACCAATTAGTAGTATGATTATCTTTCATCCATGAAGGCAACACATTTTCTATGTTTTGAGTGGGTCTTTCAACAGATCCCTGATTCTAGCCATATCGCGGCTTACCATGAAGAATTTTTAACTCCGTCCAGTATGTAAATAGCTCCCCTATGTCAGAATTACCCAAAGTCTTTGCCATTATGAGAATATAAAATATAAGCCGTGCAAAATGTCAAGAATATCAGTTTGCTGTAAGCCCACTTCTTCAGTTCTCTTACTCTGAAGCGCTCGCAGAAAAACATTTTGTTAAATCTTCCTGGTAAACCATAATAAGCCTTCATTCTTTTTGTTTTTTTATTTTTCGCGGCTTGTTTCACACATCGCGAACATGTTTTTATCATTTCGATTGTATTATTACCGTATTTTCTAGACGTTTCCGTTTTCAGTTTGTCTCGACCGCTAAGACCCATAGCCACATGCGCACTTTCAATAAGATCGAATATTTCTTTGACTAGAAAATAATATAATCTTTTTACTCATCGGTATTGAAATTTGGAAAATAGGACCACGCGGGCAACTCCTACGTAGGGTTGTTATTCAAAAATTTTATTGTTAACTATTTATATGGGTACTGCCTGAGAACGCGTTGATGTGGAGTGCATTTTCATAAAAACTACAAATACGCGTTCAAAAATGCATCAAATTGGGTAACCTTTTTTCGGTGTTGTCATACAAAACTTTGCTCTTTCACTACATATTTGGACACAGCCTGAGAACACGTCGAAATAAAGGACTGAAATTTTGTGCACGGTAGTAGTACTAAATAAAGTTTAAAAAATGAACTAAATCGGGCAACCCCTTCTTGCTCTTGGAATACATCACCAGGAAATGATTGCCTGCTTTGGTCCATTTTTGAGCTCGTGTTTGCATTTTTTATGAAAACGGAGTATATAAAATTTGAGCTCTCCACGGAAACGGGCTCTCAGGCAGTTTTCAAAGCTAAAGTTTATATGGCAGCCCCAAGAACAGGTTGCCCGATTTAGCCTACTTATGAAACTGTATTCACTATTGCTACGAAAACACCATGTACCAAATTTCAACTTTATACGTCAACGCGTTCTCAGGGAGTGCCCAAATATATAGTGAAAAAGGAAATTTTTGTATGGGAACCCTACGAAGGAGTTGCCCGGACCATTCATATCTTCGAATTTAAATTTATTTCTTTTTTTAAACGAAAAGTCCTTGTACAAAATTTCGGTACTCTAATGGCCAGTTTCACAGTCTGAGTTTAAACCAAATATTTAGTTTAAACTCGACGAATGAGTCTCACAGTTTGGTTTACACCCCGGTTTAAACTAGAGTTTAAACTCTGCCATCCCTCGGTTTAAACTCAAGATAAAAGTATTTGAAAAGTGTGACATTTTATTTTGACAGTAGCATTGTTTCTTTGTATCAAGGAAATAATATTATCATGGATTTAAAAAATCATTTTAATGAGTGGGACGACGTGGATTTTTATGCTAGGTTCCGTTTAAGTGAAGAACTTTGTCACTTTATCTTTTCTTGCGCTCTATTATATATCTTTCTTTATTCACTAGGGAAGGCATTAGCTCAACTTCACTTATGCTAAAATTTGCATACTTTTTGAATGTTGGTATATTTAAAATTAGCATATTTTTTATTTTTTACTCTCTGATGTTTACTTTTTCCGATTGACAGATTGATTAATAGAAAAATTGCTTCACAATGGTGGCGATAATTAATTTAGTTCACAATTTAATCAGTACTACCAACGTTACTAAAAGAATGCACTGTGAAACCCGATTTGGTTTAAACTTCGTTTAAACTTGGAGGATGGTTTAAACTAAACCTTGGTTTAAACTCGACTGTGAAACCGGCCATAAGTAAACGCGTTCGCGAGTTATTGTGAAATGATTATGCACGTTTTCGTGCGTCTTTATTGACGTCTACCACCACCATCGCGACAGCCAAATTGTCCGCCATTTTTACCATTGAACGTGAAAAATCATTCTCAGCTGCCATACCAAAAAGCAGCCTCTATGATATCACATTTTTCAACTGATTTTTTTAAGCCTTCGCGGTCGTCCCGTTACGCATTCCATTATTGGAAGCCAGGCATATTTCCGAATAATCTACCGACGATGTTGAGAGAGTATGATAAGATGGAAGATATTGTTTATCAAATGATGTAAGTACTTTAGTCGCTAGCTCTCCATCTATAGTATCCAACAGAGAATTACTTTGTTCTTAAATAAGTTCCACAAACTGCGATAACATATATAATTTAATTTAAACCCATTTGTCAGAATTGATTATTCTGACCGAGCTCAGACAAGCCTTTTGCGAGATTCTGAATTAGAACAGTGTAATCGGTATTCACTAGCAAGTAGGTTGTCCATATATTCTTCTGTGACTATGGTCAGATATCCAACTGCAGGCACATAGCGATTTCTTTAATTAAGTTGTACTCTCAAACTAGTTTTGACATACTTTTGGAGGTATGGGCCTAGTATTAGATTTGGAGCTTGGAATAATCAACCTCTGTCCTGTTGTATGTGCGAATATGCACCTGATCTTGCAAAGAATTTTAAGTTCTCTCGAGGGATCTCCTGGGTGAAAAGCAGGATAGCCCGATGATGAGCTTCAAATCCCGACTGTCCCTTTGACAGTCTGAATGTGATCTGGTGTATAAATGTCTCCACGTCGACGTGCCGCCAGTTGGCCTAGTAGACACGATATCTCCGCAACGGGAGAGATGTCAACAACTTTCACATGAAGCACAATATCTTGACAGTCCACAATACAGATGTATTCGAAATTAAATAACTATCGGGTCTGCACGATATCGCCGTAGCGGCTGGAAATCATGCCGTTCGAGGATGGGGCACTGTAAGGTGTTGGAAGTAAACAGCGCGTCAAAAAAGTTAGGACTGCTTGCTGATCCTATCTGATGAACTGTAAAATAAATTTATATTATCCACAAAAACATGAACATGCAAAGCCCCATTTTCGTTATAAGTCTTCTAATATAATTCAACTTTATTATATTTTTATTACATTATATAACGAAGAACATTTCTCGTCTAACAGAAAATACTTTCAATAAATTTACAAAATTAATTTAAGTGCAAAAAAAAATGATTGAACTATTTGACCCAGCGATCAAAGAGGTCTCATCAGTATGGTTATCTCTGATCGCCTATCATAGAAGGTCAATGATGATGATAGAGGTCACTGCAATTGCCCATATGAATAGTTTTTATAAAAAGTAAGTGTGAATTATATGGTGGCTATCAAATATAACCATACTGATGAAACCTACATCTCTGACCACCTGGGGCGAAAAGTTTAATCATTTTTTTACATATAACATAAAATACGTCTACTTGACTAGAGGGCTGCCAAAGAATTAAATAATTAAATTGTTATTACTCTAACATTAAAATCAATGCCTACCCACATAACCATTTCCAATCCTCAAAGTAAACTCCTGTTGGAATATGAAACATTACAAATTCATTGGAAAGTGCCTAAGCGCGTTGCCAACAGGCAGGTCGCTCCTGTGTCGCCACATACTTATGACAGTAAAGAAGCTAAATGGATCGAATCGACACTTTAAACTTAGTTTTTATTTATTTTATTTTTCAATTTAACGATTTGGAAATGGAAAAACATTATATTAAAAATTATTTTGATAATATAGCTTGCATTTCTTTTTGCATTTATTCTTCTTACTTATCAAATTGACAGATGCACAGAGGAGCAAATACTTTCAGGTCCAGCATATTTTCCTCATTAAAGCCCTAATGAAGGAAAAAACTCTTCATTAATGTACTTCATTATGATCTAATTTTTGATACTAATGATTTGTGCTGTGTGTCTAGGGTTTAAAACATTTAACAAATGCTGCACTGTTCTTGTTCGTCAATTATTAAGGTATCTGAATTCTTAGCAATATATTGTAGTTGTATCGGTGTTCCTATAAAACACATAAAACTCAATTTATTTTTACATAATGATGATGCTATAATAATGATTCTCATACCTATCTGCGATACCCTAGTCTACAACAGAACCAAATTCATACAACTGCACAGAAGGCTTGCAACTCCTAGTTAAATATATATTTCTGTTTAGTTAAGTTAAATATTAAGGAGGCACTTGATTTTGAAAATTATAATAAAAGCAACAAAGGTATTTATTGTTCTTTTTTATGTACTCTTAGGGCCGTAAACACCAGAAAGAATAATCCATATTAACGTGTAATGCACAAACACCAAGCAAAATTACTCGCGATTTAATCCATCGTATTACACCGGTGTTATATTTTATCCGAGATTTTCCGGGGGAAAAATTTCTATTCGAGGATTTTTCCGAATAAGTAACGGATGAGCGTAATTTGAATTTAAGTGATAATTACAGCAGGCAACAAAGAATAGCACGTTTCCGTGGCAACGATATTTCGGTTAGATACACTGATCTTAAATTCTTTCTCTACTAAATTCTTTTTTTTTTAATGTTATGTAAAAAAAAAAAAACTGAAAATTAAATTAATTTTGTTCATTATATTGCTTATTCAACATTTCACATTTTAAAACATAATACTCTTTTATTTCAACATACCGAAAGTAGCCGAAAGTAATGCCACATAAGCAAAAAACTCATTGTTTTACACGAGTTGGTGTTTACGACCAAAGCAAGTAAGATTATTCTCAGATAGGAATAATCTTTACACAGGAAATAGGATTATCCTCGTTGGTGTTTACGGCCCTTATAGTGTAATAATGGTATTGCTTTTTACATTTTATACCCTAGATTAGGCATAGTAAGTTTTTCATTTCGCTAGAAATAATGACACCCATGCATAAAATTAAAAGTTATTTTGAATTTTACATCTCTCAACTTTGCTTTTGGCCTTTTAAAATTAATTTTGAAAATAGGACAAATCGGGTAACTCCTTCGTAGGGTTGCCATACAAAAATTTCGTTTTTCACTACATATTTGGACACTACATGAGTACAGGTCAACGTTGAGAGCTAAAATTTTGCACATTGTGCTCTCATGAAAATATTAAATATAATTTCAAAAATGCACTAAATTAGCCAATCTCTTCTTGGTGTTGCCATATAAAAATTTAGGATTTTTACGTATACTGTGTAAACGATAAGGTATGTACGGTTATACTGAAAAGTTCTGCAGAATATGAAATACTATGAAATCGGTTATAACCTTTTTTACTGTCCGACGAGCCGTTCTAGAAATATCTGCGAAAAACCACATGAAAAATCAAACTTTCACAGTTGTGAGACCATACCGAATTACATACGGGCAGTCATCTAGGATATCATAAGAATTGGTCTTAGACCAATTCTAGCTTTTTTACTTGTTTTTATATAATATTAAGGAGGTAAACAATAACATCGTTTGACTTACAGTGTTGAAATTCTCTGGGGTTTTTTGGCCTTCCTTTTATTCCAAATAATGCAACTAATTTAATCCATATTAAAATGAGTAACGCAATAATTATATTAGAAGGAAAGTAGAACTTATGTCGACATAATTCCTTGACAGGCTTAATTGAAAAAGTTTCTACTGCCACAATTAAGGTTTCTACATATTTTTGCTTGCAAAGCGATTATCCTGCTTGCAGCAATTTTCCACAAAATTAAAAATTAAGTTGGCTAGGAAATGAAGTTGAATACTTTCAAAAGGCTTATAACTTTCATCACAAAAAGGTAAAAATGGAAAAATTCCGCTCATTTTAGTTCTGTACATGTGTACAAATCAGATATACATATGTAGGTACTTATCGTTTTTAAGTTTTTAATGACTTGCAAATGCATTCTATTTCCTTCGCTTATATACACATCATGTTAGAAAATTAACTGGATTGTTTTTTTTTCTAATTTTCTCTGAATTCAAACAAGCATTTCATAATTATTTTTTCTTTACAGGCCCGCAATAAGCCAGCTGATGGAAGTGGCCACCTCAACCCGAAGTCAGGACAACGAGATAAAACTCCTGGTCCAGGACAAAAGGGTGGCGCCCCTGCTAAAGCCACAGCACATACTGCTAAACAGCCAGCTCCAGCTAAACAACAAGCTGGTGGAAATAATAAGCAAAGTTCAACGCCGAAACAATCGGTTACACCGAAACCCGTTGCAACGACTAAAACTCAAAAGAAACCAAAGAAGAAGCATCAACAACATGACTTAGTAGTAACAATAGATCTGGTGAGTATCATTAATGTTGTTCTTGTTGAAATTAAAGGGTGTATGAATGCAAAGAGTATTACACTAGATAGCAATAATGATAGTACACAAAATTAATTAATTAATTTTAGTTGCATTATAAATAAAATAAGGTCAAGTTCGTATATAGCTAAAATAGGGCAACTCTTTCGTGTTCTTACTATACATACAGGGTGTTTCACAAGTGGTAGATAATAATGAAGGAAGCGATGTCGAGAAAAAAGTTGTATGGCAGAGGGGGTGCATTCTCAACCCTTTCCGAGATAATCGGGGTTAAAGGACTAAGGGTACGTGAAACGTAGGTTTGTATTAAAACAGTTATATCTCGTAAACGACAAATAGTAGAAAGATGGTCCGGTTGCTAATTTATAGAGAACCTCCTGCCCTTTTGATTCAATGCGTCAGCGCTTCTTCTACAGTATGTAGTTTAGAAGAAACGGTCTGCCAAACTTCAAGTTTCAGCTTTTGTAACTCATTTTTTTGTGTTTGAAACAAAAAAACTAAAATAAAAACCTTATAATTTTTTTTTCTTTCTTACTCCTGTTAGAAGCTGACATTGTTTTCTTTAAAACGCACTTTGTTTTCATTTTGTACCTTTCACCGTTTGTGAGTTATGACACAAAAAGACAAGCTGGCTTTTTTTTGCCAGAAAAATTATAAGCCTTTCCAGCTCAGTTTTTTTTTAGCTTCAAACTATTATCGGTCAAGAATAACAAGTAAAGTAGGCTTTTTTCGTAAAAAGTCATAACTAATTCGGTCTCTGAGAAAACGGAGTTAATTTCTTATTGTAAGCAATAACTATCACTAATTTCACTACCTTCATGTGGAGGTAAATTATTCTACTATAAATACCAACGCTAGAAAAGATTTCATTATTCGTAATTCAAAACTAAGAAGAAAAACTTTAAAGCAACGATGGCTTCATATTCCAATGACGAATACGGTTACAGCAACGGAAATTCCCTTGAGGATCAACGCGAAAATCATCGAAGATTTCCGGCGAGAAAGCTTCCATCCGTACGTGTCTTTCAAAGAACCTACCAAAGAATTAAAGAAACTGCCAATTTTGGAAATGTGTCGAGAGAAACCTTCAATCCTTTAACGACTACAGTTGAAGCAGAGCAGAGGGTCCTAGAAATGGCAAGGAATGATCCTGCTATAGGAGCTAGGCGCTTAGCTGTTCGCTTAAGAATGTCTGTGTCAACTGTTTGGAGAATTTTAAAAAAGGAAGGCATATATGCTTACCACGTTACTCCTGTGCAGGAGCTACTACCAAGAGATAAGCCGCTACGCACCGAATTTTGCAGTTGGCTCTTAGAGAGAGATTTTGACGACTACACGTTTTTGGACAATATCCTGTGGACAGATGAATCCCAATTTACAAAAACTGGGATAACAAATTTACACAATTTACACCACTGGGCTACAGAAAATCCACACGTATCTCGGAAGGCATTATCGCAATATAGATTTTCCATCAATGTGTGGGCAGGTGTTGTCGGCGGAAAGCTTCTTGGTCCACACATTCTACCAAGTAGATTAAATACCGAAAATTACTTGGACTTTTTGGAAAATGATCTTCGAGATCTTATGGACGATCAACCTCTATCAATAAGAAAAGATATCATTTACCAGCACGATGGAGCACCAGGACACACCGAACGAAATATCATGCAGTGGATGAACACCAATTACCGAAATAAGTGGATTGGACAGTAAGGTCCTTTTCCTTGGCCACCACGGTCTCCTGATTTAACACCCTTAGACTTTTACCTCTGAGGAACTATGAAGGAGATTGTGTACGCGTCGGAAATATCATCAAGAGACGAACTTATACACAGAGGATTTGGCAGCAACTGATCTTAAAAGATCTATTAAGCGTAGAGCTTTACTTTGTATTCAAAATGACGGGGGGCATTTTGAAAAATTTTAAATAGTTAATGTTATTAATTGTTCCTATCTCGATCATAATAAATAAATATAAAAATGTTGTTTATGGTTTTAATACTATTTCATATTTTCTTGCAAGGTAGACTTTTCATGTATTGGAATAATTTTTGTGTCATAACTCACAAACGGTGAAAGGTACAAAATGAAAACAAAGTGCGTTTTAAAGAAAACAATCTTAGTTTCTAACAGGAGTAAGACAGAGAAAAAAATTATGAGGTTTTTATTTTAGTTTTTTTACTTCAAGCACAAAAAAAATGAGGAACAAAAGCTGAAACTTGAAGTTTGGCAGACCGTTTATTCTAAACTACATACTGTAGAAGAAGCACTGAAACCACTTTTAACTTAGTTTCTGTTTCATAACTTAAAAAGGACATCATATTGCTCACCGACTGCAATAGTGGCACAGCTCAAAATTCGCGAATTTTGTGCTAATGCTTGAACCCAAATTAGAATTTGATGCGACCTGAAAGATCTATTGTAAGTCCGCCGTTCAATTTATTCCCTTTATAGGTTTAGAGTGTTAATGAAATCTAGGACCATTTTGGGACTTATGTTCCACACGTAGTATGGTGGAGGAAAAGCATGCCCCTGATGGAGTTGTAGTCTATTGCTACTACTATGTTGTCTTGAGGTTGTTATTCACGATGAGTTCTTTGTTCACTGCTATGTTGTCTTACGGTTTGTTACCGTTGTGAAATGGTTTGTCCAGATTAACTTGCCAAAGGAAGAACTTAATCGGCCTGGAAGCTGTAGTTGCAGGAACCAGTGTGTATGTGGTTGCGTGACAGAAAGTCTAGCCACGGTCCTATGACACTAGATACTCGACTCAGCTTCTAAGTTAAGATTCCACTTCGTTCGATCTTCTTTGAGAATGGTCGAACTGTGGAAGAAATATTGATTCAATTCTATTTTTTTTAGGATTATTCCTTCAAAGGAGCGATTAGGGTTTGCGAATAAAACACCAAATCTTTTAAACACTTATATAATTCTTCAGGTCTTAAAATATTTATCGTAAAAAATGTCTGGTTAATATTATTATTATTAGACAACACGTTATTTCTAAACTAAAGTCTATCTCGGATCACAATATTTACAAAAACGAGATATCCTAGCTCCTATCAAAAAAACAAAAACATTTATTAAAACCGGGTTGCTGGATTTAACAAGAAAACTACCTTACCCACAACTCGCAAAGTGCTCGCTTATTTGGCTCCACTAAACTTACAAATGTTTTAAAGCATGGTGTTTTTCAGATGCCAATCGTGAGTACGTTCGACGCGCGTCGGCGTTTGATTAAATCTATCTGACAAACGAAGGCGACGCCGCCAAAAAGTAATCTCCGCCCTGGCTAATGCTTCGCAGATGCACAGCAGGTGATCCAATGTTTCCTGAGCATCCTCACTAGATGTAGTCTCAGCCAAGCCCATCTTATGCAGGTGATACCTTAATAGGCAATGGCCTGAGAAGAGTTCTGTGATCATTTTGAGCTGTGTTCTCCTAAGAAGTAGCAGTTCTTTAGTTTTTCTGCCAGAGGTATCGATAAATTTCTTTGCCTGACGAAGTTTCTGTAGCCTTTCCCAATAGAGGGATTTTTTATTGTTCTCCCAGCTAATTAAGGTAACTCTGAGGTAACTTTTTGAAGTGTAACAAAATGGCTCTGGTCCGACAAAGGAAATTTCCGCTCCTCTTTCGGCTAGGCCGTCGGCAATATCATTGCCTTTGTTGCCCTCATGTACAGGTACCTACATGAGGATAACCTTGTTTCTCCTTGATTAATTTTTAAGGGTTTTCAGTTATTCCCAGACAATACTTGACTTGAGAGTAGCTTGATTGTCCGAGAGGATATCAATCGTTGAGCTATATATGCAGGTATTGGCACATTCTTCTGTGGCTAATATCTCAGTCTGGAATATAGCAAGGTTAGAGCCCAGGACCTTTCATATATGGCATCTGGGGCCATATACACCCAGTCTGAACCCTTTGTTAATTTTGGAACCGCCTGTATACCACACCATTAATCCTTGTTGGAAGGACAGTTTAGTGGAACGCCATTGTTGTCGGTTAGCCAGGATCATATCAAATGGTCTCACAAAGTCCACTTTGGGTGTGATTATACCAGATATTGTCGTCATTTACTCGTAGCACATCTCTTTTTGCACTCCAATATCACTGGAGAGCGTTTCCTTTTTCACCTGCAAATGCAGGGGTGAAAGATTTAGTAAGGCTTCCATGGCTGCTATAGGACGGGTCCTCATGGCGCCAGTTATATCTAAACAGGCAAGCCGCTGGATTTTTTGAAGCAGAGCCTCGGTTTTGTTCTGATTAGTTTTTGGCCACCATGCGAGGGCCGCATAGATGATCATGGGTCTAGCAACTGTAGTGTACAGCCAGTATATCAGTGTTATGAATAGAAGATCAACCAATTTTTGTTGTGGATCTAGATAATCAATTAAGTAATGTGAAACAAGAATTGGTTTAATATCACTTGTTGGCTAGGTCATTGTTGTGGGGCGAAAAGCGAGATATTACATAATAAATGCAAACAGGTCTTGCCTAAACGGTGGCACTGTTAAAACTTGCAATACATCGCATTTAATAATAAACTCAGAATTATTGGGTTTGTTGTGAAAGCGCCTCACTGCGAAATATGCAGGTGACTACCGGCTAATCACAGCGGTGACTTGGTTTAATAAAAAATGAAAACAAAGAATGCGCGGTGACATGGTGGCTGAAGAAGCTAAGAAAGATCAGTCTTTTGGACTCGATAAGAGAGATCAAATTACAGTTGATTGTACACGGTGATATAGCATCAAGAATTAAGTGAATAACAAGAATAAGTGAAATGATATGAGTTAAATAAAAAGAATAATATATATATACAGGGTGTCCCGTAAGTCGACGTCAAGCCGGAACCGGGTGATAGACCAAATCGTAACAGTTACCAGAAAAATATAAAAAAAAAAAATTTAAGCCATGTATTTTTCAAATTATAGGCATTTCTTTTGTTTTCGAGAAAATGTACACCTTGTGATGGTTTTTTAGCTCCTGTTGCTACAAATCTTTACTTTTTTTCAATTTTATTTTTCTTATGTAATCCCGAATAGTGCTTTTGTAACCTGTTGCTTTAAGTTCTAAGCCAACTGCTCATGCTTGGAAGAAAATGTCACATTTTGCCGAACCAACAATATAAAATTAATAATTCGTTGAACTTTAACTGACTGTACTGAAAAAAAAAATGTACTACGCCAGTCTGGCAAGTAACTTTAAAAGTTGACGCATTTAATAAGGATTCTAAACTGGTACAACACTTGCTACATTATTTCTTAGATTACGGAAAAAAAAATTTTTCTTCAAGAAACCCAGTGTCGAAAAATTTCTTTTCACCTACTAAAAATAATTCTAGTGTATACAAAGCTTGCCGTAAGAGTGAGAGGGAGACGGAGAGTCATTCCATGAAGTGTGAGTGAGAGCACCTTTTAAACTAGCCGCTATAGTGACGCATGTGGTTCTCTTCATATGTTTGCCTTGTGATCTTGAAATATCAATGTTTAAATTACTGTCATCCATAAATCAAATAAGATTACTTTGGGACTAAAAATCGCTCTTGCTTATGTTCAGGGCAGTTTACGCTTTCAGATTCATACCTTACTCTTTTAAGCGAGTAACGAAGACAATATGTTGTGGAATTGGTGTCTTTGAAACAGAAAAATTAAATTATTCTTCAACGCAGCAAGAAGTTCCGCTAATGCAATGTAGTATTTTTTTTCCGCCATTTCAACGAAATAATCTTAATATTAGATAATGTTTTTCCTCCTGGTGGGTCGGGCGTTTCTCCCAATTCTCTCCAACTATATGCCGTTGACTGCAACGTAAAGGACACGTGATAGATCACTCTAGTCTCCATTGATATTTGGAATAGCAAGTAATTGTATCCTTTTATATTCTGTGTATATACAAAACTAAAATTTGTGAGATCAATTCTTATGATACCCTAGAGATTAATACCTGTATGTAATTTCATTGGTCAAGTGATTTTTCATATATATTTCTAGGTCGGTTCGTCGGACAGTAAGAATGATTATAACCAATTTCATAGAATTTTGTTATTCTGAAGCACATTTTCTTGATGGAGATACTCGTATAACTTGCGTCAATGTATGCGAATCATATACCTTCAATTGTGGCTTCAACATTCCGCACCTTGGAGTAAATGCGAATTTAGTTCAAAATTACAATTCAATAAATTACAAAGTTAATGAGCACAATTTACGTTAATACTAGCAAACTTATCGTGAAGCGAGGTCATCAGAGAGTGGAAGCAAGCAAATTTTCACTATTGGTCTCGAAATTTCGCCTTCAGATGTTTTTATGGTGGCGACGCAAAGTTTTCCATCCTGTCCAATATCTACTTTGGCAATACGCCCCATTTTTCATCTTGGTGGAGGGTACCTTTCGTCGCGAATGATTACCAAATCCTTAACTTGAAAATCTCAAGCCGGTTGAATCCACTTGGTACGTCTTTGCTAAAAATATTGGCGTATCTGTGAAAGTGATTGCCATCAGTTAAGCAAAGTACCTTTGAAACGCAACATGTCAAGCTCTGAAAGTGCCTTGAGCGGCTGCCCAATAAGAAAGTGTCTTGGCGTGAGCACCCGTAAATCATCAGCCTCGCTGGGCAATTGACATAACGGGCGAGAGTTTACGCATACTTCAATATCAGCCAGAAGCATGATGAATTCTTCGTAGGTAAGCCTAATGTTCAAACAAGCAAGAGTACGTCGCAAGTGGAACTAAACACGTTTCACAGCTGCCTTCCAATTGCAGCCCATGTGAGGAGCAGCAGGTGGGTTTAAGTGCCAATTAACATGATCGTTCGATACGTAGGTGTGCAGCTGTTCGTCAGTGCTTTAGAAAGCAGCCTCCTAAATTCTTTCTCCGCTCCAAAGAAGGTGGCCCCCACTATCGCTGTAAAGCTCCTTGCAGTGTCCCCGTCTTGCGATGAATCTTTTATAAACGGCGATAAAAGTAGCAGTTGACAAGTCGCTAGATAGCTCTAGATGCATTGCACCTGTAGCCATGCAGATAAATATGGCTATGTAGCCTTTCGTAGCCTTAGCTCCTTGTCCCTTGTAATAAAGAATTGCAAAAGGACCTTCCAAATCAACCCCGCTGCGTAAAAGGGCCTAGCAGATTCGACTAGAGCCTAGGGAAAATCTCCCATTAGTTGGAGATGCTGGGTATGTCTATAGAAACAGCATGTAATACAGTCGTGAGCTATTTTCCGAAGTATCCCTCGGGCGTTTAGTACCCAAAAGCGTGTTAGAAGTGTAGTTTCCATGAGTTGAGGTCCAGCGTGAAGGGTAATGGAGTGAATTTCCGTACACACCAGCTTAGTGAGCGCTAATTTAGCTAGTAATAGAATTGGGTATTTGACAATCGTCCGTAATGAAGCCTGCCGGAGGCGACCTGCCACTCGGAGCCCTCCCTTGCTATCCTTAAAAGGGCGGAGTTTAATGAGTTTACTTCTGGTTGAGAGTGGTTTTTTTTTGTAAATTATTGATGTCTTCTGGGAAGTGATGAGCTTGAACGATTTTTACCCAAAACTCGAAAGCATAGTTCAGTTCTGTATGCTTGATGCGTCCTTGGCGTATGTCTACATTACTTGCAATTCAGCATTTGCAATTATATGTTAAGCATAAGATAATTGCTGTTCTGCGTTTTAGTTTAGAGAGCGATGAGTACCTGTCGAGAAGGTCCCATATTTGCGTGACGATTTGGCTGTGAAGTACGGTATGGATGTATTTCATATGATGTCTGCTGGTGAGATTACCAGGAATATTCTGGTTCACTAAGCCATGTTGGTCCACTCCACCATAAAGGATGATGTATGAGTTTCTCACGGAGTAAACCGCGGGATGCCCAGTCAGCGGGGTTGTCTGCTGAGCTCAAATGTCTACAATTTTCTGGGGCCAGAACCTTTTGAATTTGTGCAACTCGGTTTGCGACGAAAGTCACCCATTTGCTGGGGTGCCCATGAATCCAGGCCAAAGTAACTGTCGTGTCTGCCCAGCCATAAGTACACCGAAAATGATTACTGATTCATGAATGCACATGTTCCAAGAGTTTAGCTAGTAAGTTAGCGGCACACAATTCTAGGCGAGGTAAACTGGTTACATCTAAAGGAGCCACCTTGGTCTTAGCGGTGACACAACGATTGATCCGTCAGCGAAAATTGTGCGAGCATAAACTACAGCCGCGTGAGGAATCTGCAAAACAATGTAAGTCGGTAACAGCACCAGCTTTCCCGATTCCTAGCCATCGCATAGTCGTAAAGTATGATCAGGAATTTCATCATTCCAATCTAGCTTTGGTCTCCATAGCTTTTGAAACATCATTTTGGCGAGAATTGTGCAAGGCGATAACAATATTTAGGGATCGAAAAGTTTAGCAGAATAGGATAATAACGAGCGCTTGGTTACTGGCAACTTGACTTCTGGTAAATGGACAGCAAAACTAAGATTTCATATTCCACTGAAGGCCTAGAGCCTTTACTGTAACTTCATCAGCAAGTGCATGAAAGGCCTTGGTTTCGCGGAGCTCAATTGGTATTGCTTTAAGAACTGCGTCGGAATTAGAAACCCACTTTCGTAGCCCAAACCGCTTCGCTTTACTAGCACGCAAATTTAAGAGGGAAGTACGTTGAGATCAGCTTCGTTATTACATCTAGTAAGCATATCGTCCATGTAAAGATCCTTTCCCTCATCTATAGCTGCTTGTTGCAAACATTTGACTACGAGATGCGGAGCGGAAGCGACGCCATAAGTTATAGGCAGTAACACGTAATCCTTGATAGGATCCTCAGCAGATTCATGCCAAACAATTCTCTGAAACTTGCAATATTCCTTGGAAACCATGATTTATCGGTACATTTTAGCCACGTCGGCTGTCATTGCGAAGCGGTGGGTGCGAAAACGTAACAATATCGTTGCTGAGTATCATTGAGGGAAATTCCACTCGAACTCTTTTTCGATGCATTGAACACTACCCTGAGCTTAGTTGTAGTACTCGATTCTTTTACAACAGCTCGATGAGGGATATAATACGATTTCTCAGGAGGTGGATTAGGAGATGCTTCCTCCATGTGGCCTAATTCCACGAATTCTTTCATAAAGGCCTTGTATTGATCATGTGGACTTTTATTTCTTTTGAACTGGGCTTCTACACGATGTAAAGCTTTGATGGCACCATTATGTGAATTTCCACGCTGTAGGTGTTATCTGAAAGGTAATTCAATTACATACCTTCCACTGTGAAGTCTACAGTGAGTGTACGCGAATATCTTCCCACAGACTTGCTCTTCATCTGTCCGATGTTTGGTCATTGAGTATGTACTGTCTAAACTTGTCCCTTGACAAGGGCTTCTAATAGAATAGCGCCTAATTCATCTACTCTTAGCAAGATATTGATAGACGCAGACCTGAAAAATTGTGGATCTGATAGCTGAAGATGGCTCAAATGATGCCACAGTATCCTATTGAATCCTGTACTAGGGAATTGTAATTGAGAGGCCACTCACCAGTGAAGATAATAACAGCGACACTGATCCTTTGGACTGGCCTGCAGGAGAGGCACCTATGCCTGTGATAGAGATAGCATGAGAATATCGGCTTACCTTAAGATGCTGCACACAGGCCTCCGTAACAAAGGATACATGAGAGCCAGTGTCGAATAGAAAACGAGCTGGCTGCTGACACCCAGAGGAGTCCAAAATATTTACGATAGTAGTAGCGAGTAATATTTTTTGACGAGTTTTGGCGCAGTTTACATGTATGGTTCCATCCGTATGCAAGAGCGTGTGATGACGTTGATCGCAAATACGGCACGAGTGAAGCTGCGGCAAGAGCCAGACTGATGATCATTGCTCAAACAGTTGAGGCATAGGTTTTTAGAATTTACTGCATTAGATCTAGCTGCACAAGCTAGGGATTTACACTGTTGACACGTGTATATAAGATGAGTTCCTCCGCAGTATGTACACACGGTTCATTTAAGGTTTATTATTATGTTGCTTTTCCTTGCTATCAGCTTGTTTTGAACTAATATGGAGGGAATCCCAAGTGTGCTTAGCTTTTGAATTCTTAGATGTTTGCGTTCGTGCGGTATGTGACTCTAAGGCTGATAGGGAGTGACATCTTTTCTCCAGAGACTGCGTGAGGTCATTGAAAACTTGTGCCGTTGATCTGGTTAGAGACATTTCCCATTGCTTCCGACTTTCAGAATCAAGTTTGTTCACAGTCAAGTATACTAGCCAAACATTCCCAAGATCAGCGGGGAGGTTAAGAGCTTTTAGTGCCCAAAAATGTGTCAGAATAGTGTCAACAGTGCGTTGAAGGCAGTAGCGAACTCTTGTTTTACCTTAGGAATAGCGAATAAGACTGCTAGATGTGTTAGTGTCTCATTGTTGTGAGCTAGTGAAACATATCTGTTATGAAATGATTCCCATTCGTAAGGCACACCATCGAATGTTGGTAGTTTAAATGCGGGTAGTGGTGGTACTGCTGCGGAAATGTTCATGGAAGGATGTGTTGTTATTGGTGTTGCTTGTTCACTTAGTTTAAACACTGATAGTAGTCGGTAAAAATTATTTAATACTCCCCTATACAACTCTTCAGCTTGAATAAACTCATCTTCTTGCATTGATATAGTGGCTTATCCGCAGGATTCCAGTACTAGATTATGAGCTAGTTTAAAAGCTTAATGTAAGCTTCAATGCTGCTTTGATCGTGGGTGTCTGCAGCCTGTTTACTTGCAGGTAATGAACGTTTTATAGCGTTTCTTGCGGTGTCACGCTTGCTTACTGCAGAAATCGTGGGAATACAATTTTACGCAATAATTTTGAGATTTAAGTGACGAACTTCCCTTTCTCATACTTGTATATTCACGCTAGTATGTGACGAGTAAGTAATAACAGGGCTTGCAAATGATAACTGTCGTCGTTTGCGTTTTCTTTACCTCTTACAAATGGTGGATGTCTTGTTATCGAGAAGTGCAAATTTGATGATAATATGCTGGATATGCGGGATGTCGACTTGAGACATCTGACTATGTCTGTCGAAAGAAACTCCTCGCTTGTAGTTTAGCGAAAATTTGCTTGGACTGCGAGGCAGCGAAATATTAAACGTGCGTGCCGTTTGTACCGACACGGAGAATGCATAACAGCGATCACTTGCTGGTGGTTTCTTTTCTTCTCAATCCGGCTCGAAGTACCAAAAATATGTGGCGGTGTATTAGCGGGTTCAAGATTGAGAATAAGAAAAATACAAAATGGTTCAAATAATTAACAAACTTTTATTACAGAGCCAAACGACGTGACAAAAAAAAACTAACTCACAATTGTTTTCAAAGCCGACTATATAAAGACGGCCGCTATGCAGTAGAAAGCGAATCTCCAGGCTTACTATGTTTTACATTTTCTTGATGGAGATACTCGTATAACTTGCGTCAATGTATGTGAATCATATACATCCAATTGCGGCTGCAACATATAGGATTGATCGTTTTCACAGTATACATAAAAAGCCTCAACTTTTATATGGCAACACCAAGAAGGGGTTTCCCAATTTAGCCCATTTTTCAATTTATATTTACTGTTTTTATAAAAACACCGTGTAAAAAATTTCAGTTCTCTACACTGACAGGCAGAAGGATGGTCGGATATACGGACATTCCAAAATTGAAATAACTTTTAATATTTTGCTCTACAAATATTATTTCTATGATTTCGTCATCTAGGGTATAATAAACAATTATGTAGCATTTCTGGGTTCAATAAAACAATTTTTGAACTGAACGAAACTATTTTTAAATTAAATGAGACACATTTACGCGTGGAATGAAATTTTTTCAAATGAAACGAAATTTCTTTCCAATGAAATGAAACCTCAGGGAGTAAAAATCACAATTTAATTTCAGTACAGTTTTAATCAAGTATTTATCACTTAATTACTCTCGTCCCGTATGGTAAATAGACCCTTTTTGGTCCATTATTCTAGGAATTTATTGAAAAACGTTTCTTCCTTCAACAATTTCCAAGTAACGAAATAAGAAAACCTGTGCAAAAACCACACCGCACTACAAACTTAATTACACTTCAAAACTACAAGTTAATAAAGTTAATTGCGATTTTTATTCCCTGCGGTTTTATTTCAGTTGAAAAAAGTTTCTTTTCATTCCATGTGAAAAATGTTTAATCTAATTTCAAAATAGTTTCGATGAATTCGGTTTATGCATTCCAAAAATGCAGTAACTATAAGTATTCCTTCCACAATTATAGAAAGTACCTTACGGTACAATAATAACATTAAGTTAACTCTTTAACGTAAAAATAATAATTATTAATAAATTAATACTTAATCTAACAAAAGGCAGCGAATCGCTACAGTTGCTAATGGACAAAATCCCATACATTCTGGTCCACACTCACAAAATCGCCCCTGTGACATCACTTCTTTTTTTTTTGTTTAGCCGACCGCATGGACAGTACTTAGTCTTTCTAGGCAATATATCCAACGTGGAAATCCAACAAAGTACCTGAGATGCAAAACTTGATATCTCCACTTTTAGTAAAAATTTAGATAGAAATGGAAATTTACTTTCTACGACGAGTACTTCTATCTCCATTTCAAATTTTGCTGCAAATCAAAATATAAACGCGTTAATAATGGGAATAAATTATGTGGTTGGATGTAAAACCGAATAAATTCGCTTGATAGTTCGGTTCAAAAGTTAATATCTCCATCAAAACCGATTTTGATGAAAAACTTCATTTCACGGAAATATTTCGGTTTATGACATAGAACCCAGTTGAAAAAGAACCATATAACATGCATGCTGGCAACCTTCCTGGGAAGGTTTGGATGAATGAATCCTCGTTTCTCAGTTAATTTTAATTTTATATTGCGATATCTTTAGCGAGAAGGTATGCATAAAACTTCTTACGAAGTGTTTATACTGGCATGAAGCGGAAGTGATGCTGCTGGCATAATATGAAATTGATTCTGATGGCATGATCTGGAAGTAATTCTGAAGAGCGGGTTAACAAATTTTACTCAATTTTGAAATCAAAATATTTTTCTAACCCACTAGGTCAACGGATAGAGAGCCTTGAAATTTAAAAATTTTCTTACCCTAATTAATTTTATTTTAAAAGACTTACCTTAAAAATTCGTTACCTTCCAATTATTTTTTTAAACTTCAAAATTATGTTGTCTTTCACAAGAAACCGTTCGTTTAACACGTCCGAACACGTCAAGCATCACATTTAATATGACATTGTCCATTACGCATATTAAAACTTCGCAGTAAAGCATGACTCACCATATTACTAACGATGCTTGACAAATTTCGGAGCTTTTCGATGCATCGTATCCGGGATGGCAGTTACACAGCACGCGTGCCAAGTTTGGCACGCGAGAAAATTTTTCCGACACGCTAAGAATTTCAAAAAATTAAGTAAAAAAAGTGCATATTTTAAAATAGTTTCTAGTTTAAAAAAAAAATGGACACAATAATTTTTATCAACGGCTTTGAATTTAGATCCACATTTTTTTCATCTAGTTGCCTTTGCATTATTTTGTACATATTCTTTAAGAGTTTTTAGTTTGACTCACTGACTTATAACAATGGGCTGAGCGATTTGTTAATTCATGTGGTAGCTCCAACTCTGCCATAGGGCAAAAGAGAAAACTGTAAAGCTTGTGCCATTCTTTCCTATAGAAAAATGGCAATACGCTCAGTCCATTGTTATAAGTCAGTGGTTTGACTAGTACAGTTCAATAAAATTTGTGTTTAACTTTAATTAAAATTCATTTTTTTGCTGAATTAAGGCGCCTCCTCTTAAAATAAAAGCTCGATGAATGACAGTAATGCCCCCTGTCAGGCCTTACCTTAAATAAATGTTCCATTATGTAGTGCCACCTATCGAGTGTTAGCTACAAGATTTTATTAAGCTTATGATTCATTCATTATTACTTTATGTTACTATGCTGTCCAATTCTTAGAATAACAAAGAGGAATACTAACAAGCTATATTAGTGAAGCCATACCGTAACATTAGGCATATAATACAAATACTGGGTAAGTAACAAAAATCGATTGCGTCTCATTCGAATATAAAATCGACGACTTGCGTTTAATGAGATAACCAGGGGGTAAGCCAGCAAAGAAGCACTTGTTCTTAGAAATTTACTGGTAATTTTTTCTTTAGAAATTTTATGCATTATTCGTGGCAGACAGCAATGCATCGTTCCAATATAAAATCAACGATGTCTCGACCTGATGTAGGAATCCTTACATTTTTTCTAAGACGTTAGAAATTTCTTAATTTTACGATGACACGCCATTTTCAAAAAATCATATCTGGAGATTGGAACAACCGATTTTCCTGATTAAGTTCCAAATGAAGCTTAATACTTTATATTTTTCATAAAAAAGTACAGCTGTACCGAACGAATTTTGTTGTTGTTGATAGTAGTATTTTTTTTTTTTAATAGTAATATTTACTATTGAGAACCTTTAAAATTTTTTGTCTGTATTTTCATTTTATAGTTAAAAGCAAAAAATTTCGATGGTGTTCAGCTTCGTTGTGGAGATATAAATTTTTAAAGTGACCACGTATACACAGCCCTTCCACGCAAAAGCAATCCTATTGTGTTATTTTGGACTAATTTTGTAACAAATCATTTCCGATTTATATGAAACTTTCATAGTTTATATGAAATGCAAAAATAGCTCACCCGTATTTTTTGTTTTTTCCTACCATACCCTACCACCAGGGAGTTTAAGAATTTCGTGATTTTGCGATGAAACTCTGCATACCATACAAACTGTGAAAGCTTCATCAACATCGAAGATGTTCGGGTTCCAAGGTGATTGGTTTTGTGTGGAATGGCTAATACTATACCAGGTTGTATTATGTACCTTAGGAAGCTTCACTTTGAAGAATGATAAAAGGAGAAGTAAAAGTAGCCAAACCGGAGGTTTTTTAAAAAATGTTTACAAAACAGAATAATTTATCGACATTTTAGTATTTTACACATCTTCTTTCTGGTATAATTTGGAGATATCAAAATATAACACAACATTATCCTCATTGTTTTCCGTCACAATTTTTTGTTTTTATATTTTAAAACATATATAATCTGCACATTTGCACACACAATGACGTACATATATGAAATAGGAACGATCGTCGCGCCATTAAGGTCTGCTCGTCAGAAAGCCAAGTAAAACAGAGCTTTTCTCCCATACAAATCAAAGCTCAATGAAAAAATTTCTATAGTGCGCCATCTACTATTGGTTAGTAAAAGCAGAATAGCCATTTGTATGAAAGAACGGGTTTTTATATATTACATACTTGTAATTTACTTTACATATAAAAAACTTAAAGTTTTATTTCAGAATATACCATAAAATATATCATTCTAAGTAATAGTACAAAAGGGTGCATGAAAACGTATTCAAAAATAACGAAATTCGCCTGTAAAAATTAAGATTTTTTCTCAAGAAAAGGGTTATGGTCGAGAGTGCTTTTTCAGGAAATAAAGCAGAATATTAAAAAATTATTTCCAACAATTTCTCAACAGCATTCTAGTTTACTGATATATGTGCTTTCGATTTAATTTTATTAATTTTCAAACCCTGTATCACATTTTGAAAATCTCCGAAACTTAGCTAATTTAGTGAACACCATGTTTCAAAAAGCTTATAACTTTTTATAAATTCCTTATATCCAAAATTTATTTCCAACAATTCCTCCGTAAGACAACATTAGTTTTTATTTATTACAATTTAAAGAATATAGACGCATGCAGTAAGTTATAGCCGTGTTTAAAAATCAGGTTTTATCACAATTTCAAGAGGAGGCGCCTTAAAATGGTACCAAAAAAACAAAAACCACAAGATATTCGAAGTTTTGTACCCTCTTGGACTGCTGATTACGGCTTTGTTAAACATGGAGATAAAAGTCGGTGTGTCCAACGTCTTCTATTAAGTGACATTTTGAAACGAACATAAAGAAATTGCCGAAAAACGTATTGACGAAAGAAAAGAACTAATCTCTCACCGGTTAAAGATAGCTGAAAGTCAATCGAAATTATTATCAAAATTTGTAAAAACCAACAGCAATATAACGGAAGCTAGTTTTGAAATTTCTTATATGATTGCGAAGCATTCAAAACCATTTTCTGATGAAGAGTTTATAAAAACGCTTATGCTAAAATCGGCCGACAGTTTGTTTCAAGATTTTAATAATAAAGAAAAGATTATTCAAAGAATTCGAGAAGTGCAGCTAAGCAGAAATACCGTTAAAGATAGAATTTTGAAAATAAGTGTTAATATTTCTGATCAACTTTACAACGACGTTAATAGCTGTGACTACATTTCAATATGCCTCGATGAATAAACTGATATTAACTCATCTGCCCGATTAGCAATGACTGAACCAGAGATAGGTTTTGTTAATTTATTTCAAAACCTAGTTGGTCATCCAATAATAGGCTTTCATTGCATTATTCACCAGAAAGTTCTTTGTGCAAAATTTGGAACTAGCGATTTCAAAGAAATATCAGAAAAAGTAAATAAAATCATAAATTTTATAGTTGAACGCGACATGCATAAAAGACAATTTAAAAAACTTTTAAATGATATGGGTTGCGAATACGAAACTCTCTTGATGTGCAATAGTGTACGTTGGCTAAGCCGAGTGACATCCTTAGAACGATTTGTGAATTGCTTTGATGAAATTCGACTTTTTTTTATATGAATTCGACAGGGATCGTTGTAAAGAATTGTATGATACAGAATGGTTAACAAAATTAATGTATATTACTGACATAACATTACATTAAACATTCTTAATAAAAAGTTGCAGGGACGAGGAAAAACAATTGAAGTTATGTTTGGTTTGAAATAAAATTAGATATTTTTGCTAGAGATATCTCATCTGGAAAACATAATAATTTTCCAAAACTTAAAACTTTTTTGGATGAATCAATAGGTTTCAAAAAAACTAATTGGAATTTTAATTACGAATTTTCAAAAGTTCTAGAATCTATTAAATAGAAATTTTCAAACAGATTTAAAGATTTTAAAAGAATTGATAGGCTATTGAAAATTGCAAATTATCCGGACTTATTCGATATACGGGATTTCGATAATAACCTCATTAATTGTATGAAATTAGAAAATTTAGAAATGCAGACTGTAGATTTGCAATCTAATCCTATTTGGACACAAAAATTTGTGAATATGCGAAAAAATATCGAGCAATTGGAATATCATCGATTCTCACAGGATAGAGAGTCAATATTAGAAGTGTGGAATAGTATGACAGAGACATTTGCTTCTGTAAAAATATTAGCAATCGCATTGTTAACCATTTTCTCTTCCACTTATTCCTGTGAAAGTCTTTTTTCTGTACTGAATCATGTACTGTCAAAGACAAGAAACAGATTTACAGAGGAAGACTCAGCAGCTTGTATTACCTTACAATCGACAACATACCAGCCTGATATTAAAAACCTTAGAAGTAACATGAAGCAAAAAACTTCTAACAGAATTTAAGAATTTTCTATTATAATTATTATTAAACTTTATAATTTTTTATACTATTTCTTTATATTGAATTAATATCACATGAACTCAGATATTGTAATCTATTTCTTTCTTTTGTTGTTTTTTTATAATCAATAAAAAAATGTACATATAATAAATAAAAGGTACGCGGGTACGCGAAAAAAATTGCATTTGAATTTAGTTTATTTTGGCACTTTGATAAAATCCTGTTTGCCATCCCTGGTATATGCCTTTCTGGGAAGGTTTGGAATTTTTACTAAAAATTCGATTCCTTTTGCATACCTTCCACAGGAAGGCCTTCTAGGTTTTTCAACTGGGAACAGAGCTCACCAAATGTAAATAACTATTTCATTGGTGTTTGAATGTGTTCTAACGGTACGTTTGCTTATTTTGAGTTTGTACCCAGCAAACATGGCGAAACGCAGAAGATTCACTTTCTTATTACCTGGACGATAAAATATCTCGCGGATGATAATCATATTCGTATTGCATTCTTAACTTCCAACAGGAGAAACTGTTACCCCGAAGGCAAAACATCTTGAAGAAACGAATGCGTATCTTCTACGCGATACGTTAAAGTAATTTGTCAACATCCCTTCCTGGCGAGTTATTTTCATATCATTAATAAGAAACGTATTCGTTTCTTCAAGATGATTCGCTTTCTTATCGTCTAAGCAAAACGTTCAGGAATCGTCGAAATGAATCATTTAATTTGTAGTAAGGAATTAAGAAGATATTTCTTTAATTAATTTTGTTTTTTTAATATGAATTGGTGGAATTAAAATCACTAGTGAACTCACAAATTAATTACTGTCATGGAGTCTAATGACACGTTCTTCCAAATGATAAACTCGTGTATCATAGAGATGACAAATAAGCGAAACTATTTTCTTCTTGCTTCCACATTTAAAATCAGAAAACAAAATTGTTTATAATTTCATCTTCTTTTCGTCTACGCAAGACAAGGAAGAAATCATTTCACAGTATTTGCTTTGATTTCGTGTGGAAGATATTTTGGCAATATCATCCACATATCGCCCGGAAGAATTTTCATCCAAATGTTTGCTGGGTAGTACGTCATCATTCTAACGCTTAAAGAATTCCCACACTTCTATACGCCAATAGTCATACTCGCTCGTCGTTCGGTAGCTTCCAACTTTACTTGCCTATATCAGGATTAAAACGGTTTTGTCTTTAATTATTCTCAGTCTTTGCGAGGAGATCGTTGGACACTTTGGTAATATAAAGAGCGCATAGTTTTAAGAATGTCTTGCCGTTCTGTGTGTGGTTTTCTAGTTTAAAGAAGAACACAGTTTGTAAAGTTCCTAATTTTTTTTTTTACGTTTTCATACAAGTTTCTATACAGTAATTCGATGAATTATGTCCTTTGAAAAGTGTTCCTCAGCAAGTGTACACGTTGTTTGTTGAAGTTGAGTTTCTACGAGGTAATTATTTTATTTACTGATGTGGACGCAAATAGACTCCTACTAATCAGTTCCATATCCTTCGGTGGTGCAAACCAAATTTTTTATTAGATTTGCACTAATTAATTTGTACCTCTTTTCAAGGAATCATTCGTAGGTATTTTACATGTCCTCAAAAACAAGAAATAACAATTGCTAAAAATTATGGACAAAGCGGTCAAGCACCTTCAGAAATCTGTTGTGGCAACAGGATTTCTCTGCACAACATAGATAAGCAGACTAAAGTAATGGAGTTTATTAGTTCCTTTAAATCTGTGGAGTAACATTATTATAGAGTGGGGTCAGGACGCCTTTATCTTCCATCAGAACTAAATATAAGAGAAATGTTGACAATGTATCAAAATAAGTATCAAGTATAAGGCATCTCATAAAGTCACCGAATCATACTTTCTTATGATAAATGAAATGTATTGAGTTAAATAATTAAATAGAATTTTCTAAAAATGGTACACAAAAAGAAAATGTAACGGAAGAACGAA
The DNA here is from genome assembly GCA_963924295.1 of Dioctria rufipes. Taxonomy (NCBI): domain Eukaryota; kingdom Metazoa; phylum Arthropoda; class Insecta; order Diptera; family Asilidae; genus Dioctria; species Dioctria rufipes. The sequence goes on along the minus strand of OZ002742.1, from coordinate 78,894,391 downwards.
AAGTACATAAGATGAGAGCCAAAAGTTTTAATGAGCTTTTAAAAGAGACTGGAGCTCTCACATTGTCGTTCGACTGTCAGAAATACAAGGTATTACCTAAACTGCCTGACCAGTCGGCCTACTATGGTAGGCAACTATTTACTTACTATACATGTACTACTTTGGTATCATAGAAGGAAGCTCCCAACCTACTCTAAACCGCGAGAATTTAACACTCTTCTATTGGACAGAAAATGAGTTTTCGAAAGACGTTTGTAGTATTCCATTAACTTACTTCATATCAAAATAGAAATGATATTAATACTGTAAGACTGCTCGCAGATAAATGGACAGAATAAAAACACAGCCATGATTAGGATGTTTTCTTAGTAGCTAGTTTTAGCACCTTCAGATTTTCGAAAAAATTTAAATAATATTTCCTGTTGTCAGACATTCTGTTCTACCCACTGGCCGAATTTTTGGTCTGATCGAGAAGGAGCTAAAAAAATTGATACAATCATACAGCCTGGGGAGTATGTAAAAGTGTTCCAAAAATTCAGCACAGCTTTTCATATGGGCGAAGATCTCGAAGTAAGAAACTGGAAGGATGCTTCTTATTCAGTGATAAGGATAAGCACGTCCAGGCACTTTAAATAAAAAGATGTGTTTTAATAATTAACGTAAATAAAACTATGGACTTGCAAACAACAACCGAATTGTATTCACGAAATTAGCCTAATTTATTCAGTCTTCGCTGCAAAGGTGTATATATCCAAAATTTTGGAGCAAAAGTAAATATCTCCAAATTTAACAATTTTGGATATTTTCTTCTTACGGAGATATTCAGCTATGCATTTCAGGTACGTTGAATATTAGCATAGATGGCACAAGAACTAGATGTCTTATGACATACTAGAGCAGAGTATACAGATTGTGAAATAGGTAGTGCATTCTGGAATCGACCATATCAAATGTTTTTATAATAGCAGTTTTGTATACATTGGATCGATTTCCTCACACTTCAGATATGAAAAAATATGACTCACTCGACGTATACATCAATTCAAATGTTGTGGTCCATTTCGGAATACTTTTTTGGTACTGCATGCGACATCTAGTTCTTGTGCCATCTATGATATTAGACAATAATGGCACATAAATCGGTAATCTGATTATGCTTAAGAAGGATAAAATGAGTCAGCAAAATTTGTTAAAATTAAACGAGACTAAATTTGGAATAAAACAAGTATTACTCTGTAATTAAAGTGATTTTTAATTGCACAAAATGCAAAAAATAGCGTTAGAAAAGCTTATGAAATATGTAACGACCATTAATTAACATTGAATTCATTAATCGCTATAGAAATTTTTCTACAATTATTTATAATTCCCTGGTCTACAAAATTTAAATTTCTTTTTGTCAACTTATATGAAATTTTGAATGTACTATGGGCACCAAACAATAATATATTAATGAAAAAAAATTGACACATCAGGTTTTTTTGTGACATCAAAACATATATTTCCATGAAAAGTACAAAAATCTCCTACACTTAAACAAATTATTACTTAATGTACAATAAATAATTATGATTTTCGTGAGTGTTTGTCTTCTGGCAGGTCCCTTTTAAGTCTCCAACAGTAATCTGTTAGCATTCTTGGACTCCATTTCCCTTGATAACGATTCTTTATTAAAAAAATATCCTGATGAAATCTCTCGCATTGTTCGTCACTCACAGCACCCAAGTTTTCGGGAAAGAAATCCACATGAAAATCCAGCATATGTTCATTAAATAATTGTTTGTAATTTTCCGCTCTATGGTTTCCTAGAAAATTGTGGACGACATTCACAAAACATTTCCAAGCGAATTTTTCCTAATCATTCAGCTTTTCTTCAAAGTCCTTATCCTTCATTAGTTCCCGTATTGGTCGACTAACAAATATTCCCTCATTAATTTTTGCCTCGCTGATTTTAGGGAATTTCTCTTTCAGATATGTAAATCCACTATCATCTTTATGCATAGCTTTTACAAAAATTTTCACGTTTGGGCCATGGTTTCTGTGTGTCTGTGTAGTGACTTTTTCTGTCTCTACTGTCCCATTCACAAATAAAATAGCAACATTTTGTGTAACCAAGCTGTAGTCCAACCAAAAGAGCAATGACTTCAAAATCTCCACAATATTTCTAAGCATGTGCACTGTACTTAATTTTTTCCAGAAGGAATGTCATATTCTTGTAAGTCTCCTTCATATCAGAACCATGAGTTACAGGTACTGAAGGAAGTTTGTTCCCGTTATATAGCAACACTGCTTTCAAACTAGTTCTTGAGGAGTCAATGAACAACCTCCAGTGACTTGGATTATATCTAAAATTTAATAGATTCATTACTGCAGGAATGTCATTACAATACACTAAATCATCTGCTTTAGAAAAGTACGGTTTCAATTCATCGTCACGATGTCGAAAATAAGAAATTTTTGTGTCGGGAGAAAGTAAATTCCAATCGTTTAATCTATACCTTTTCAACTTCAAATTGAGACTAAACAATTTCAAATTGGGACTAAAAAATAAATAATTTATTACAGTTAATTTAAAGTAGATTTATTAAAAATATCTTAGTTAATTAAAAATTGATAACTCCGTAATATTTTGTAGTCATAGTAGACGCAACTCGGTTAGAAAATATAATTCGCGAAAATATATGATGATGATTACAGTTCCGAATTACTGTATTAATTAAAAAGTCATATCATTCATATTTTTCGCATCCGGTATAAATTTTTGAATATGAGCGACGTGTCGGCTACAATTAGGAACAGTAATCATCGTCGTTATATTTGCGCGAATTATATTTTCTTGCCTTAGTAGACGGAACTCGGTCTGCGTCAAATTTGATCTGCCTTCACCAGCTAGGATTTGCGACATTTGAATAGTTAAATCGCTTTTGACTCCAGATTTTAGGTTTGACCAGGCATATTCAATTGCATTTAACATTGGGCTATATGGTGCTAGTCTTAGTAGGTGATTATTAGGAAATTCATCTTCTTGGAATACTTCTTCAATGGCAACATGACAAGGACGCATGAATTCTTTTGCTTCTGGTTTCTTCTAATTTCATGACGTGCACGGGTTCTATTCTTCACATCACTAACTTGTCCCGACAGCTCGAATTTTTCTACCAATTTCTGTATTGCGGTCCGAAAAGGTGCTTTACGACGACCCAAAAATGTTCGAGTTTTCCGAACCGTCTCTGCCACATTTTCACCATTTTTATAGTGAATTTTAATAATTTCAATGCGTTGTTGAATCGTGTATCGTTCCATTTTTATTAATGGCGTAGTTTCTACTTGTCAAATGTCAAAAAATGACAGCTCCAAAAGTGAAATCTACCAAAATAATGGGCTAATTAAAATAACACCTCTTATTGGAAAACCCTTTAGAATTAGTTCAGCAGCAGACCCGTTGTAAGCACATGTAATCATTGTGAAAAGAGCTTCCAACAGTTTTGGTATATTCAAAGTGCGACAAGTGCAGTTTTTCTTAACAGTTTGATTAAGAATTACGTTAAATTTCTTAAGCTAAGAAGCATAGGTGTTCTTCGTAAATAAGGTATATTGCTCACTCTGGTTATCTCGTAATAGGTTAAATAGTAATAAAAAATTGTTAAAATTATTATATTAACATAATTCCTTAAAATGTTGGTATTGACGAATACTGGTATACAAGAAACAGTAGGAGGTACCAGTTTTGGTCATGTTTGACGAATACAGGTGCATTACTATCCTGTTAATATTTGCTATTTTCTCTTGTATTTAGAGAGTTATAAGGCTGTGTCTTGTCAGATTAGTTTAAATATAGATGTTAGAATTAATTGACCAGTAATCGTCATCAGCTTTTGGTAATTCAATCAAAGACATTGGCCTCCCTTTCTCCCTGACGATAACTAGAAAATTTCTTTTTACGCAGTTTACTCGGTTTCAGTATACAGAAAGCGAAATGTTAAGTGCGATAAATGCTGTTAATTCAGCAGCAAAAACATGACACTTTCTAATAGATGCACACTAAGCTAACTGGATTTTACATTTAGGAGACATGGGATTCCCCGTAGGTAAATATCAATTATTAAAAAGTGTGTATTACTAAAACGGCCTCAAAGACCGAATCCTGTTACACAACGAAAGCCTGGGAGGCACTGGTATGATGCGTTTTTAAAACTCCACCTTACCCTATCTGTACGTGTTTCCCAAAATTTAACCAGAACACGGGCTGGAGTTAGCGAAGAAAATATAAGAAACTGGTTCAGCGAAATAAAAAAATATTCCACAGAAAATGGTTTACTGGAAATTATTGAAAACTCGCCAAATAGAATATTTAACTGCGATGAAACAGCATTCTTTTTAAGTCCGTCCAACAATACAGTTATTGTTCGGAAAAGACGAAAGATTGTCCATAACATCATTAATTCGGATGAAAAGGAATGTGTAACTACGGTAATTATGAGAAATGCAGCCGGAGAGCTAGCAACGCCTATGGCAGTAATAAATTTGAAAAGGGTTCTAAATATATTTGCCGAATCGGTTCCGTCATCAGGGGGCGTGGGAAAGTCAGATAACTGGATGACTGGACAAACGTTTTATGAGTACATCGCTAATGTATTTCATCCTTGGATCATTATAAAAACCACACTAATTTTCCTAAAAAATTGTCTAATTATTTAATTCCATACTTACTTGCTTTTAACAGGTAAAATTGTTGTTTTTAATGTATAAAAGCTCTTTGTCGAATATTGGTACATAACTTGACGCATACTTCTATAGGCATTTTTTTACTTGACGAATACTGGTACGATACGTACTTTTTAAGATTTGCTTATAAATTTTAGTTTAGCGCTAAATGTAGAAAAACTTAAACAACATTGTCATGATACCTGATTAGGTATGAATATTATATCAAATTATAGATACCTGTACAGCAAGTATGGTAGACTGGGGAGTATGCTCCACTTTTTTTTTTCTATTATACTTTAATTAGCAAATCTTAATGCCTGATAAACTTTTTTTCCTTTCAACTTGTTGTTCTAAGGTTTGGTCATTACGAAACTTATTCATTTCTGTGGAATAGTTATGTTATTTATACCATTTAGACTTAAACGAAAACAGTTCGAAATGTCTAATGTCCCCCAATGCTGGGGTAGCTTTGACATGGGTATGGGGAGCATTTGACACCAATTAATTAAGGTGATGATTGTGTTAAATAAAATTAAAATTACAAAAAATGAGATCATTTTATTCCATGGTTGGGCACATATTCAGTTACTTATACTAAAATCAAAAATATTCATATAAAATATATAACATAAACTTAACATGTCATATAAGGAGAATAAAAGTTATAACATAAAATAAAAATTAGGAAATTTTGTAAGCACGTAAATCAGCCCCAAATATGTAAAATGTACCGGGAGGTTCCAGGGGATGAATAGGTGGTGGCAATTTTAGTTCAATATCCTGTCTTAAAATCATAGCGGTATCTTGAATTAGAGGCCTGCAGAATGCGACGGAATTCTTTTTGCGAAGAAAGTCAGCTATATAGCTTGCTGGTACTGTTATCGTCAATAATTTCTCCAATATAGTATTTATTACGAGCTTTACAGTTATATTTTACCAGGACAAAATCGCCACATTTGATAGAATCGTCGTCACAAACCATCACTGGGTTGCTATCATCGAAATCATAATCCTCGTGTTGCTCTTCTTCAAAGGCTTCAGTCGACTTATCTGTGTCCGCAACGCTGAATGATCCTGATGAATCCGACGACTCCAATATAATGGTTTTTTTAATTTTTGTCGCTGCAAGTTTCCTTTCAGCTGTTGTTTTTTTTTTAATCGATCGTTGTTTTTCATGTTTAACTATGCGATCTTTCTCTGGAGTGTCAGTATACACTCGGGATTTTCCCATCTTCTTAGATTTTGTTGCTGCAACTTTAGGAAGAGGACGCAATAATTCTGGGCTCACTAATTTATTATTCGCAATGGCGGAAGTTCCATCGCTATCACAACTTTCTCCAACTTCAGCTTGCTCGTTATCAACTTCTCCTCGCTCATTGAGGTTGTTGGTTTGCAATGAAAACTCATCTTCAGGAAAAATTTGCGTGTTTAATGGATAAATACCAGTGGCTCTAAAAGCTTTCTCAATATTTTCTCCAGTAAACGATCGTAAAAATGGTGTTTTTGAAAGCTGTGCTATTTCATAAATAGTTATTACTTTTTGTGAATTATTTATCAAGTAATCAGCAAAAGAAGTTTTGCAGTAATTCTTAAATGGTCCAAAAATAGCAACGTTCAACGGCTGCAGTTTGTGGGAGGTGTGAGGCGGAAATGACAATAACTGTACACCATTCTCTCTGCAAAACATAATCGCATCCAAACTGCAATGACTGTTATGGCTATCACATAATAGTAATATTGGCTCTTCCTTGGAATATTTACTGTGATACACGATATGCTTTAATACATCAACAAATAATTCACTCATCATCCATCCACTTTTAGAGCTCAAAGCAATGCACCCATTTACGCCACCCATTAAATATTTGTCTACAATTCTTTTCCTTGGATAGATATATATTGGTGGAATATAGTTACCCATCGCATTAATTATTCCTATGACAGTAACGAGAAATCCTCGCTCGGCTGATACAATTTGAAAAACAGATCGCTTGCCTTTTTCTGTAATTACTCTTGGTGATTGCAAGACAGGTGTAAGTCCCGTCTCATCGAGATTGTAAATATCCCTGGCTTTGAATTTATACTTATTTAATAGACTGGTTAAATTTTCAAAAAATTCTGCGACAGCTATTTTATTAAAACCAGAAGCCCGAGCCATGCTAGTATTTTCAGGTTTGCGAAGGCTTAACTTATTATTTCTTTTCATGAAGCCATACACCCAATCTGCACTTGCAGAATTATTTGAGTACCATTGGGTGGGACATTTAATTTTATTTATTCGCGCATATTCGAATGCAAATTTTCTAGCGCAGCTGGATAAGTTAATCCGTATTTAAGCTGTTAGCACTTCTTGAAATATTCACCAAGCTCACTTTCTTGATGGGTATTAAAAATTTGGTTTGAAGCGAATTTGGATTTATATTTATATGACGCGTCGTCGCTTTGACCAGAATCGCTACCACCTGCTTTTTGGCTTCGTTTACGGTTAATGCGTGTGATAATTGTCGTTCTTTTTAAATTATACTTCAACGCAGCTGAAGTTGGCGTTTCTAGGTTTTGAAGGACATCTTGAATAGCAGATTTCATTGCTTTCTCCGAAATTTCACCACGGTTTGTCTTTCGAATATATTTCCGTGGCATTTTTCTGAAGTAATAGTAAGAAAGGACATATAAATATATTTGCAATCACAAGGACAGAATCAGTCATAGCAAATTTGTAACTGATAGGTATATAATAGTATTAAAATTTCAAAAAGTACAAATGAAATTTCGATTTATGGGGTGGATTCGACAATGTGTCGAATCCAACCCAATATGAAGCGTCTAATGCACTCCATACGCACTTTTTTCCTTTAAAAATTTTTCCACTTTATAATACATTACAAATAGTATAAATTCACTGTACCTACCAACACAATTCAAATGAATGATGAGAAAAGTATATATTTGGTTTATGTTAATGGAAAGAGTCACTGAAATTTTTTAAATAGTAAAACGTTGACAATTTATGAAAACTTACACAACAACAAAAATCTCGTCTACACTCCACAACTGTCACCGGTAAACTGCGATCTTTTGTGAGACGCTTGCTTAGGCTAGCATGTTCTGTCATGAATTTTTCTTAAATTTTAAACGCTTCTTCGGGGAAAAACCTTAGTGTCAAATGCATCCCACTATCGTATCCTCCCCAGTCTACCCTATACAATTTTCACACTTAACTGATTATCGTAATCTGATTAAGGTGAAGAAGACTGGTACATTTACCTTACAGTTAGTCGGATAATTATACAGCCACCTAAATTAAGTTATTCAAACAAACACACGTAAATGAGGTCAGAAATGAATATATAGCTGTCACGAAAAAACTGGATGTTACTGAAACAAAATAATATAATGTTTTTAATAACGGTGCACTAAACAAAACAAAAACCATCACAAAGTTCGTGTGACAAAAACAGTGTTTACCAGTATTATCCTTGTCACATATTCCTTGAGCATAATACTATATACTGCACATACATATATCTACATATGCCTGTTTTGTGTTTGAATACGATCTCAAAACTAATGACTGAGAGTCTCTAAATAACGGGATAGTTGAAAACTGCTTTTTGATAAGTGCATGGCAGTTTGAAACAGTTTAATGTGCATTTTATTGGAGGTATTAAGACTAATTGACATTAAACCACTTACACATGTATGAGTTTTCTTCAAGATTTTAGTATGAAGTATTTTTCATAGAGTGGTAGTTGTACAGAAATATTTCCATGGTAAAGCTTGAGACCAAAATATTACATGTAAATCAGCAACTAAATTATGATATACCTCTCTGTTACTCTGAAAAATAAAACACCGCAAAGATTCTTGAATTCTGGCATCCCAAAGGAATACTTCTTCCAAGAAAAAGAGAAAACTTATCATAACTTTCCGAAGTAAAAAATCAATTTTCCATATGAAAACAGTAAAGTACCAAGGCCGACATAGAGGACGAAAGAAAAATATTTGGCAGTCAGTGCAGCTCTTGAACAATGAAGTGATATATTTGCCTAGAGGAAATTAAAAGAAAACTTCTGCTTCCCTCCAGTGAAAGATAAACTGAGAATTTTTCGCAGAAAATATATTTTTCTTTGAATTATTTTTAAGTGTTAGTTTTTAGAATTTATCTTCATCTTGTCAGACCTTGTCCCAATTTTAAGCTTTTTTTTAAGCAGTTTACTGCAATTTCATATACATATCCAAACAATCAGCTTCACAAAAAAAAAGTTTGCTGATACTAATCTTTGTTTATTTCTCTCTCGTTTAAATGTTATCATTCGGGAACACCTTAGTCCGGAAAATTAGAGAAAAAACTAATTTCATTCATACGCTATTCTGAGGAGATAAAAATTTCACCCGCCGTACTTACAAAAACCAATGTAAAAAAAGTTTGAATAAAGTTCCATAAAGTGTGTACCTATGTATAGGAGTCAATGCATGCATCACATATGCACACTCATGCAAAATACTTTCGGTCAAAATTTCAAAGAGACGTTGAAATCGTTCTCTAAAAAAACTTGGAAGGAGGCCACAAAAATTTATTGGGTAATTATTGCAGAGATTATGAAGTAAACAAAGTTTTTCCATTGTTCGTCTGGGCTTTCCGTCCATCTGCCTGTGTGCTCTGCCTTTCCGAACGATAACTTGAGAGAGCGTAGACCTATAACTACCAAAGTACGCACTTACTACAAATATCCCTTATCGCAAAGTACTTCACTTCTTCTAAATTATTTGAATGCACCTTCTAGAAACTCTTCAAGAAATCTTAAGTGACAGTGGGACAGAAATTGACATGCTGAATCGATATCCTTTGGTTAGAAGGTTGGCCGTCAAGTGCAACACCACCGATATTTCTACCGTACCTGTGGAGCGTTTATTTCCATTTTCAAGACTTGTTAATGTTCCAGTGGTACCATATGTCTTAATTACACAGCCCAGGTAAGTCTGTTTCATTTCCCTTAATCCATCTGCATTCAAAGTAGTGTAATTACACTGCTATGGATGCAATTAATCGGTACCCACTGCTAAGCATCTGACTGCTTGTTTGGGTGCAAAGGTCAGCACAGTAGGCATGACACTACTGCTACCTCGTACGCTGTTATTCAGCTTATTCATTAATGACTTGCCGAAAGCAGTTCGTGATGTAGAATTACACCTCTATGCGGATGATGTTCAGGTTTATCTAAGCCGGCCCATAGGTCTTCTCGAGGATTGCTTATCACGCATTAATAGTGATCTGGATAGAATTTATGCCTAGTCTATGGATAATGGTCTGCAACTTAATCCCGTAAAATCACTTTCTATAAGTTTTTATAATAATGCATTCGATGTGTCCGATGTCCCACCAGTGATCCTGAACCATTCTCCACTACCCATGCTGAATAAGGTTACCAATCTTGGGATAGAATTAAACAGCAGTATGAACTGCTGTGATTATATTAAGGCGAGATTGTGTAAAATTTATGCTGGGCTACGAAGACTCTGGCTCTCGGCCGATATATTGCCTCGTAACACTCGTCTGGTCCTAGTAAAGACGTTGATTCTGCCTCATTTCTCGTTTGGTAGCGTTGTGTTTCCCATACTAGATAGTATATGTGCACGTAAAATGGAGGTTGCATTCAACGACTGTATCCGATTTATTTTTAGATTGCGACGATTTGATCACGTTTCCCCATTCAGGCTACAATTACTTGGGTTTTCTCTGGAATCCTTTTTAAAACATCGGGTGCTCTTTCTACTGTTCGGCATACTACGGTCCAATAAACCGGATTATCTCAGGGAACTTTTCCAGATTACTTCGTCTCAGCGGAACAGAAACCTGATAATGCCACGATTCTATAGATCAGTTATGGAGAGTTCTTATCTCGTCCAGTCTATCAGACTATGGAATAGTTTACCCGTTACTATACAAACCGCAAACACCGTCAATGCGTTTAAAATGCAAGTTCGAACTCACTTAAAATAACCCCTTTATAGGATAATTCTTCCTATTCTCTTCTAGGCTGAGAGGCAGTATTTAAACTAGTTATATTATTCTTATATTATATTTAAACTAAATTGGAACTAATTGATAAAATGCAGTAGATACTAATTTGTTTGCTTGTTTGCTTTTTTGCTTTGCAATAACTTTTTTATGTATTTTTTTTTCTTTTTTATTTTCTCTGAACTATCAACTCAATGCAGATTAATTTTATTCATAGCTCAGTTCTTATTTTTAATACTAATTCATCTAGCACCGACTTACTATTTCGTACTATAAAAGATTGTAAATCTTGTGTACATTTACTAGCAATAAATTCTTATTATTATTATTACTCAGCCAGCAGTTTGGCTTGCAGTTGGGTCCCGTGGTGATGGGCACTTCGCTGACCATGTACCCTTAATTGAAATTAGCGACCCATTGTGTTGTCCTGCTAAAAGCCCATTCACCACAAAACCTCTAAATGAAGCTCATCAAGTGTTGGTAAGGCAGGTTTTTCAGTTCATCTACAGATAGAAGGGCAGGCCCTACAGTATCCAGCCTGCTCTGGGCGAAGCACGCACAAGCACATAGAAAGTGCTCGGTTGTCTGAGGCTCTCCTTCCAGGCAGGCCAGACACTCAGGGCTGTGAACAACTTCCAACCTTGACAGATGAGCGTGAAGCGAGCAGTAGCCGGTGATGATGCCAAACACAGTTCCACATTGTTTCTTCCAAGTCCCATGAGAAAATCAGAGATATTCCCATTGGGCCCATCAAGAAACAGTTTTATGCACCTGGAAGTACTCACGTTCGCCCATCTCTGCTGATGCTTTCTATGAACATGCGAGGCAACGCCTACGGTCCTAGGAACGGAAAATCAGAGCCAGCCCTAGCTAAAAGGTCAGCCCTTTCATTCCCCATGATCCCTATGTGACCAGAAACCCATAGAAGGGACACCTTGACCTTGGGATCTGCAATCCCCCAGTAAGTTAGATGTTATACGAGGGCCACTCAAAGCCATCTAGACTGCCTGACTATCCGAAAGGATGGCAACAACCTTCCCTTTGAATTGCATATTAAGGACAACTTTCGCTGCCATTGAGATGGCGAATACTTCAGCCTGGAAAACAGTGGTGTGTCTTCCAATTAAGTACTCTATGCCTATGTCAGGTTCAGCAAAGCAGATGCCCACCCTAGCTCGTTCATTAGTGAGAGAGCCGTCGATGAAAATTTTTAGAGCGGACCGGTGAAGTCGCGATATGGCTCTTCCCTCGATCCACGATACCCTTACAAGAAAGCTCACAGAGAAGTGACCGACGCCCAAAACGAAGCTCAGGTACCATCGAATCACATGGCATACTGGCCAGAGTGTTTTCCAGGTATTTGTATATTACAAAAATTTTATGTACGCTTAATATTATTCATAAGCAATTAAGGTAAGGTTTTTATATAAATATTGTGATAGTTCGAAATAAAGAAGCAGTCGTAATGCAATTACAGCAACACGAGTTGTTTAATTTAGGAGTCAAGCCATCTATGCTACTCCAAATTCCAACACTAGGAGCCATGCTATCTTAACTACTTCAATTATCTACACTAGGATAGCCAAGCTATCTAAGCTACTCCCAACACCTGCACTAGGAGCAAAGCTATCGTGGCTACTCCAACCATCGGTTATACCATACATACAACAAACGTGCCGTGCCCCAGAATATCTTCGAGTAAGTTGCTCATAAGAGAGTACTTGAGAACAGTTTCACCTACAAGTAACTCAACACCATTTCCATCGATGGAGAATATATCGAACTCATCATCTCTTAAATTAATAGGCATTAAAATATCAAACAAACTTCGTTGGTCCGATCACATTTATGGTATCGCCAAAAACGCGATGAATTGCCTGGGCTTCTTGCAAAGATGCAGAAAATATTTTACTCAATCCACCTTGGCGCAAATGTCTCATATCAGGCCCAGATTTCAATATAACTCTCATATTTGAATAGGGGCTGGACACACTGCATTGACAATATCCAAAAGAAAGCCTTCCGCCTTATTAGCGATGACATATCAATAGCAACTATTGTTTCCCTAGTGGACCAGTGTAATGTTGGATTCCATACAGCTTTTATCGCTATTTCCATGTTCATTGCTCTGGCGAAATCTCTAGCCTGATACCTTGTAGAATTCTTCCTACGCGCACCAGACGAGCTGTAACCCGAGCTCACCCTCACACCCTTGAAACCAAATTCGGCTGTAGCGTGAAATTCCGTGAAACCTTCATAAGCAGAACAATACGAATATGGAACAGTTTGCAATCCTATGTTTTCCCGCCTAGCTATGAGCCACAAATATTCAAGCGTAATGCGCATCGTCAACTACTTGTCTCAACCCAATAATTCTTAATTCCCTACCCCTTCTACTTTTCCTGCCAATGCTGTGCTTTACGGTATAATAGGGTACCTCCTGAGCTTTGGCAACATCGAAAGCTCTTGAACTTCTATTATTAGCAAGCGTAATTAAATAACTAACGAGAACTTAAGTATGTACTTGACGGAATTATGTGCATACTGAGAAAATTATAACTGATTTGTGGGACTTATAAGTACTTAAAAATTTTTAAACACCAGTATCGGGACTAGTACTTGAAAATTTGTATCTACCACTAGCGGGACTTGTACTAAAAGGTTTTAAGTTCAAGTCCTAGTACTAGTCCTTGTACTTGGAATATATACTGGCAATAGGCAGGGCGTCACTATCATATCAGGTTCGTGTATGGAGCTTGAGCATACTGATTTTTTTTCCTTAATACGTGAGAGAAAAAGAGGTGTGCAAATTTTATTTTAGTTTTTAATTAAACACTACTTCGTATGATGTCAAAAAATTTAAATCGCATCGGATGTTTGGAGTAGGCTGTATGGAATATATGAATATTGCTTTGATTCATTAAGTTGAAAGAAAAAAATGCACATTCACTCAGTGCAAAAATTACATTATGTACTAATCTATTTTCACAATAATTTAAATGTCCGACTAAATTGAAATTAACAAATGGAAAATTAATCAAGCCTTATTTCGTAAATACTCGTCGCCGTTGGTCTCGATTTGATTGCTTGTCACAACATCGCTGACTAGCTCTCCCAAAATTGATTGAATGCTGATGACTTAAGAATGAAACAGAATGTGGCTCTGGCGCTTGTATCTGGCACTGTAGCGCAAACTGTCAAAATATAACAGTACGATTGTCGTATGATAGCGACAGTAGCTGGCGCTGGCGCTGTAGCGCACTTTTGCCAAATTTTAATTTTTGGCACGCGCCAAGATTGACATTTGTAATTGCGAAGCGGATTGTTGGAATGAATCAACATGGAAAATTTTGACACAGTAAAGTTCATCGAAATAATGAAAAGAAAAGATATATTGTGGGATCCCCTATATAAAAATTTAAAAATAAAAGCGGAAATATGGAATGAAATATAAAATATCCAATTAGTTTTGACAAGCGCCAGCGCCAGCACCACATCTGTTCCAGCGTTTAAACTGCCCATACACGCTTCAATTAGTTGATCAACGTCAAATTAATCAATTATTATATTTATTTTTTCCCGGACGTGAATAGAACCTACACTTGTTAGAATCGGTCAATGATGTAGAAAGAAGAATTTTGAAGAACTTTTATTTTTAACGATTCTAAATCAAATTCATAAATACAAGAGGAAAAAACAACCACCTCGTCCGGAATTTGAAACCGGGACTTTCCAGCTGAAAGCAAACGTGGCTTAGTAACTAGGCTAGTTAAAAATTAATAAATGCAAGAAGGAAAATCATTTGTCTCGTTAGCTCAGTGGTAAGAGCAGTCGCCCGGCAAGCGGAAAGTCCCGGTTTCAAACCCCGGACGAGGCGGTTCCTCTTGTATTTATGAATTTGATTTAGAATCGTTAAAAATAAAAGTTCTTAAAAATTCTTCTATCTTAATCAATTAGTTGATCAACTTATTAACTAGCACATACACGTTTCTACTTGGCATCAACCTTTAATTTCTTTCAGTTATTTCTAAGGAGTGAAATAAGATTAAGATTAAAAAACACTCGGAGCTACCTCCTGACCACCTTCAGTTAATTATCAATTTGCAGTTCAACTTCCTCAACTGCCACATACACGTTTCAATTTATTGCACCAACTTTAAATCAAAACGAAGTTGGTCAACTAATTTAAACGTTTATGGGTATGGGTATGCTAACTGATAAGCGATGTACCATGCTTCTCTGTCTCCCTGTGGTCAATAATATTCAATGAGAATTATAATAAAGAATGGGAAACAATTGAAAACTGTTCGTTACTCCTCTGGCCTCTAACATCGGAAACATGAGAAAGACTGCCTTATTTCTAAAGCCTTTCTTTTTAAAATCACCCCGAATGCACATATGTACGTATACATACCTGTATTTGCAATGGATTAAAAGCGTTGATCTAATCTTTTTTCTTTCTTGCGAACGGAGTTAAGGTTTCGCGTAGGAAGACTAGATATTACAAAGTAGTGAGTTGATGTCTGCGACTTGTAAAGTGACATGCTATCTTACAAGTGCTCAGAGCAATGGATAAGTCCAGGAACTTTAGAGTTTCACTTCGGAAAAATTCCAACCAAGCTGAAAATTGGTATTCACTCACCTTTTAGCTCTCAAAATAAGGTGTGGAAAGTCCCCAATAAATTTTTAAAGCCCAAAAACGGGTAAAAAATTACCCTTTTTCGGTTTTTTGTGAATATCTTTTTTCCTGTTGGTCTCACGGCTATAAGGTACTAATATAGAAAAGAAAGAGCGGGAAATTCTCTACAAAAAATGTGGAATAAAGTTTATTGATAACATTAATAGTGTTCCCATGATCTGACATTGAAACTCCAATATAAATTTTGTATTGATATTTAATTGCATGTAATGATCGAAATCGAGGTCTCTCTATGGTATCTTTCTGGTTTGACATTTTTATAGACATTCGGCTAAAAATAACAGTAAATTCAAGTGTACGTTGCTGTTCTTGATTTTCTTATTCTAACATTAGAAAAATGTAATAGTCTACCTTAAAAATATTAAGCCTCTCAGGTCCCAGTCTTGAATATTTAGGAATACATAACTAATAAAATAAGTACAAAACGAGTTTTCCAACAAAACTGAGGTCAAGCATCATGAAAAAGTAGAAAATAAACTTTTCTTCACACACAGAGGTGGACTCAGATTTTTTGATTGGGACATTTCTCTTGAATATTCTTTCTCTTCATGAATCAAATCACTTATAACCTCTGATTGATCATACTGAAATATATCGGTGATTGTCAGCGAATTAAATCTGAGTCCACTTCTGTCTGTGAAGAAAAGTTTATTTTCTACTTTTTCATACGGCTTGGTCACTGAAACCAAGCCGCATGAAAAAGTAGAAAATAAACTTTTCTTTATTTGAAAACTCGTTTTTAACTTATTTTATTTTCTGCCTTTTCACGTTAACTAAATTGTTATTACGTGCTGCATGGAGATATTTTAAAACAATTTTATGAAGGCTGAAAAACACTGATTTACCACTTTTTCAAAAAATTTATTCGAGTATCAAATCGTTGAAGTACTGCAACTGTTTTCTGAAATTCTAATTATGTTTTAAACAGCACTTTTTTGCTGTATTCCAACTAGATCCCATATAACATGAATTTTCCCGATTTTCCATGTTTTCCACAGACTTTTCCTATTACTATGAAATTTTTTTAAAAATTTACATGTATTTTCCTCGATTTTTCATGCAAGTTTCCATGATTGTTGAAGAGAAAGTATTGATGCCAGTAGGACGGAAAAAAATGATTCCGCATAGCGTATAAAATTTTCGGAAAATTTTCCAGAAAAATTGGAAAATTCTGCATTTTTCCTGAAACAGATTTATCACTAATCATATCGATGAAAATTTTTTCGATGATTTTCCCGCTTTTCCGGGTTTTCCATGGAGTTTTCCAAAGAGCAACTTTATGCAACTCATTCCACTCTACAATTTTGTCTTAGGTTGCAAAACACTCAAACGCTTCCTTGGTCGGAAATACTCCAGAAAAGCGTTTTACATGAATTTTCCTCGATTTTTTCTGCAAGTTTTCACAATTGTCGGCTAGAAAGTAATGATGCCAATTGATAGGGAACATGATCCTGTATAATTTAGAAAACTTTTTTACCGGAAAATTTTCCGGAAAAGTCGGAAAATTCCGGAAAATATTTTCGGAAAAATCGGAAAACTCTGACATTTTTCCTGAAACGGATTTATCACTAATGATATTTGTACCAAATTTTCAAATGATTTTTCCCGATTTTCCGGGTATTCCATGGAAATTTCCGGTTCAAATTTTGATAGATACAATTGTCACGCGACGTGAACCTGTGTGCCAAATTTCAACTCCCCGCTGTGTTGACGAAAAGTGGGTCTACGAGAGTGTCGAAAATAGTAAAAAAGAAATATATAAATATATACAGACAGACAAATTCGTGTACGAGTTAAAGGGACGGGTTGGCCTAAAAAAAATGAAGGTTGGCAGCTTATTTTCTTTCGGTTTCTTCCTCTTCTTTCTCGAACTGTTCTTAATTTTCCGAGACTGCTGGGAAATTCCAAGATTGCTCGGAATCAACAGCATCGGTTTCTCGGTCGTCGATATCGTTCCTATTTTCTGTTGAATCTTCGATTGGGACAGTATTCCGGCAAGATGTCCCACGACAATTGCCGCAATTTCTAAACATTGGAGACCGAACTTTCAACAGCCGTACAGTACGCCACAGCCTTTCGAACAAGTACAAAATATCAGCTGTGTTCTTTTGTGTACCTTGTTCTAGACCTCCAATATATTGGAGAGAACAAATTGTTCTGTCGATTGAAGCGAACTATTTGAACTGTTCACTTCATTTATACATCTTCTATGAAAATGTATGAGACGTTCTTTTGTGTATCTTTTGTTCTGTTCTGTTCTGAGGACACAAAAGAACACAGCTAACATGTTCAAAAGACGCTCGGGGGCAGGAGGTTGCGATGTTTTTATTGGCTCCAATATGTCGCCGTTTTTAAGTACCCAACCCCAATCTTTTAGGTTCATCTGATTTCCTAACCAATACTGCACCTTGTAGTAAACACGATACAGTTGCCCTGTAGCTGCGTCAGCTGTTGGTGGTAATGAACTCAAATTTACTGACTTATCTCTGCCTATAACTTTCATAAAGCAAATACAACGGTATGGAGCACCATACATAGCTCGAAAGATTCGAATTCCATCGAAAGAAATTGATTCTCTAGAAACACTTTTGTACTGCAGCACGTAGGTCTTGACGTTTCGCGAAAAGTTTTAGAGCTGCAGTTTTTTCTCTATGGAAAAGAGCAGACGTTATGTCACATCCAGTGAAAGCGTATAAAAGAAAAGGTGATCTCTGATGTCTTCGTGATCGTTGAAACTTCTAGAAGAATAAAGTTTTTTCTCGACTTATTTCTTGTGCGGTTTGAGGAAAAAGATCTCTTCATCAATCGTAGTGCGAGCAACCAAAATTAACAAGAGATTCACGTCTTCCCCAATAACAGCCGTTCTATTTATGCGTGGATACTCTAAAGCTGTTTCAATTATTAAAACGTCAGCATTATCTTGAGCGTGCTTAACAACAGTATAATAGCTTCGAACTTGACTGACAACATCGAAGTCAATCGGCGCTGTTGTTACCATTCGAAAGGAATTTTTCTTGGCTCACTGTGACTTTCATCGTCTCGTCAAAGTAGGTGTCAGTAGATGCTCGACGACATTGTTCCATAACTTTTACGTTGTTGGTGCTATTGCTATATGTTTCGAAAACTATGGCAGCATTTGAACCGTAATACAACAATATAATAATAACAAATATACTTTAAACAAATCGAATCGAAAGATTCATTCTGATGCCATACAACCCGAAGTAAGAGAAAACTTCCCTCCATGACGTAACTTTTGTAAAATCAAGTTCAACTACCGATACCTTAAAGACGTCAAACATAGCTGATTTTTTTCCCTCTTCAATAAATATTGACAGCAGGAATGGAGGTAATTCATATCGTATATAAATACGGAGCTCTCCATCCGATCTTTTCAAGGCACTGATTCTCTGGAACAGTAATAATGGATGAATAGGCACCGTCTAATTACGAGCTTTGGCGCTACTTATGAGTGTTAAAAGTGCAAGTATTCTGTCAGTGTGGGGGGATTTAATGTCTTTGACATTTTGACAGATTTTTTTCTCCATCACAGGAGTTCCATACTTCTAAGCATTGTGGCAGTTTATTTTCTCGTCACCAGGTATCGCCATTGCAATGAACATAATTTGTACACTTGAATATAGGGTAAGTGCACCAAAAGTCAGCCACCTTCCAATATTTTATGATTATATAGGATACCAGATCATTTCACAAAGCTTTACGAATTCAAGGATTTCATTTTCTGCTATTCCATTTTGTTATAATTCATCTAAAGTACTTATCTACCATAAAATGAAAAAGCTGAAAAAAAAACTTATGTAAATTCAGAATCACATCGTTTACACCTTAAGTCGGCCATTTAAAATATAAAGTCGGCCACATATGTTTGAAAAGACGGCCATGAGTTTTAAAGAGCACTATAAAAAAAGAAAAACCAAAATTCAAAGAAACCAAAATAAAAATTTATTCGTAAATATGCATTAAAAAATAGATAAGAACGAAAACATGTACATACTAAAATTAAAAAAATTAAATACATAGATAAAGAGGCTATAACAAGGGTGAAACCATCTTAACTTAACCTGTAACTCTCTTAATAATATTAAATAGGAACATTTAGGAACATAATGAAAATTAGAAAAAAATTAAACTAAAACTTAATATTATTAGTCTGTTATATGTTTATTAAAGTAGCAGCATGAATGACTATTTTTTATTATTTAGAATAAACATGATTGAGAAATAAACCTTTGGAAGAACACGTTCATAGCAAATAGCAGAACACTTATCACAGCTAATACTTTTTACGTTTTCTTCTTCCTTCGTGCAAGCTTCTTATTCTTGCTTTCTTCTTTTATTTTCAGAATCTCTTTTTTTTTTCAGACTCTCTTCTTTCGTTTTCAGTCCTTCTTTCGTTTTCAGTCTTTCTTCCTTTCTCTTTACTACTTCTTCTTGCTTTTGGAGTTTTTTTTTTTTTTTTTTAAATTTCTCTATATTTGCCTGAAGATATTGCAACAGGATATCGATTTGAAGATGTTCCGCTTCCTTGCAAATTCCTTTTATTAGTTTTAAATAAGTTTTTCCCCGGATAAACCAAGTGTTTTTCCAAATTGGATGAACAATATAAGGGATTGATCCTTTTGTGTTTTGGAACTGTGCAAACTGGTAAGATATCTTGGCTTTGTTTGTTGAAAAGAGCTTGTATATTCAGTAGAAGTTCCAGGCACTTGCTGATGCTTCTCCAAACATTGGGAGGTACTGGCACTTTTTGAAGCAAAATCTATTGTATCCATTGGCAGGTCAAGAGAAAGGACTAAATTTTGGGCAGAAGTTGCACTACATTTAGGTTGTGTGGTTTTTAAATTATCTTCAAAAGTACCTGACAAAACATCTCCATCCGAAATTAGATCGTATGCCCCATGAAGAAAGTCTTCAAAATCCAATGAAGTTTGAGCAGCATCCGAAGTAAGATCATATATTTCAGTAGGAAGATCTGACAAGCAATCCAGAGAAGAACCATGTACGGGAAAATCCTCTTGCATTACATCTTCCATACATTTACCTTTTTCAATCTCACTCAGAATAATATTTGGGTCAATATTATACTGCCGCAAACTCGGTGAGATGAACCTAATAACTTCTTCCGAATGATGAAAAAATTATGTTGCCGGCTTTTTTGGTTGTGGGGTCTCAGAGAGATTTCGGGTAGCATTTAAGTTTGATATCCTATCTGTTAAGCACTTAGAGAAATCCACCGCATTTGGATTTAGGGGATATAAGCCGCACTTTCTAAAGCCATTTTTAATAGCAGGAGACAAATTCATCGCACTAAGAGTTTTGTGAAGGAGTGGACAAAATGTGTTCTTTGTGAGAATTGAATTTGTATTCATTTGCCTTATTTGCCACTCTCTTACTGTGTTTTTCCATTCGGACTTCAGTGGTTTGAAGACACTCACATCCGCATGATGTGAGTTGTGTTCGGTGGAAGAGCGTAAAGAATTATTTTATTCGCGTCACAAAACTCGCTGATTTCTAATGTGAGATGAGACTTATGACCATCAACAAATAAAAACACTGGTCTAGTAATTTTCATTTTTTCTAACCACACATGCACTCCATTTGCCAGATATTCGTAAAAGGTCTCGGTTCTCATCCATCCAGAGTCTGACCTACCTAGAATCCAATCTGAAGGTACGCTATTAACAACGTACATTGGAGGTCTAACGTATCGAAATACTACCATAAGAGGAAGCAGCTCACCAGCGGCAGAAAATACTAGAAGTACGGCAATTTCTTCTTTTTCATTTCCACGAGAAATTTGGTAAACATCCTTCCAACCACGAGGAGCAATCACTTTTCCTGTTTTAGGGCACATACTAAAACTAGTCTCGTCTCCATTTAAAATGCGGCTGGGATCAGCGAGTATTTCCTCCAAGCCATTTATCATCAAATATTCTTGAAGGCCTTCGAACGAATCCCTTATATCTTGTTCCTTTACTGTAGCACGACCTTTTGAAATACATTCTGGAGCACGGCAGGAAAGTTCAGGGTGTCTATTCATAAAAGCTGCAAGCCAACTTCTTCCTGGACGGTTATCTTTGTAAGGAGTTTGCCGCTTATCTGTCTCCATTATTCTTTGAACGGTGTTTTGAAGATCTGCTGACTTCAAAGGAAAGCCACATTTTGCAATATTGCAGCACCAGTCAACGAGCTTTTTTTTTCTGTTGGAGTCAGTACAGGATCACGACCCATTTTTTTTTATATTTTCTGGAACTCTTTCGGTCAATCTGTCTTGAAGTGTTGTCCTGGGGATCCCAAACTCTCGACTTGCCTCTCTTATACTTATATTATTCTCCCTTATGGCAAGTAGTGCTTTTACTATATTTGTTTTGTCATAAAGACAAAGTTTTCTTCGTTTTGCAGCCATTAATTAAGCTGTAAATATGATTAATTGTACATAAGTTTTTTATAATACATAATATATTATTATACATAATAATACAACAGTTATATATTTCTAATGGTATTTCTATATTTTTAAATTAATCGGTAGTTACTTAATAGAAACTATGAGATCGCCGTGGCCGACTTCAAAGACAGAATACAAATTTAACAATTCTAAAGTCGGCCAAAGTGGTCGACTTTAGAAAAATTTTAAATTTAAATGAACGCTAAGTCGGCCGGTCTTTATTCAAATATCGGCGTGATTACTAGTATACAAATATAGCGAAATTTATTTATATCAACTTATATAAATACTATATACTATATAATATACTGCAATTAATACCATGTATAATGAATACTTACTATTTTTTTTACCACTGATTATTTAAAACAGCAAATCACTTTAGAACACGCTTTCACTTTCTTGTGGGCACTACACTAATGACACGCATATTATCACCTTTGAAGGGATAGTGCGACTTGATGTTCTGGAACCAGTTTAACAGGAGAAAGGGTATTGCAACTGTGTCCCTTTCATCATCAAGACTTTGGTTTTTTTCTTATTTTTTACATTGAAATAGAAAAGTGGCCGACTTTATGAACAGGCCGACTTTAGGTGCATTTACCCTACCCGAATGTCTATAAAAATGTCAAATGAGAAAGATACCGTAGAGAAACCTCGATTTCGATCATTACATACAACTAAATATCAATACGAAATTTATATTGGAGTTTCTATGCCAGATCACGGGAAAACTATTAATATTATCAATAAACTTTATTCCACCATGTTTGTACAGAATTTCCCGCTCTTTTTTATGTATATATGTACATACCTTATTATCGTAAGACTAACAGGAACAAATATATTCGTAAAAAACCGATAAAACGTCATTTTTTTACCCGTTTTTGGGCTGACAAAAGTTATGCGGACAGCCGAAGTCCGGAGCCTTTTCACACCTTATTTGGAGACCTGAAAGGTGAGTGTACGCCAATTTTCAGCTTGGTTGGAAATTTCCAAAGATTATCCCGTTTTCCCCTAAAGTTCCTGGACTATATAGAATTTATTTATGAATAGGTTTCCCAGCATGCTTCATCAAAAGTGCCTTAAACTATATTTTTAAACAGGACAACGTCTCCGCACTTACTTATGTAAAAAGTTTTTCTTTTTTAGTAGCGCGACACTGATATATACCGAAGAAGATGCCCAACTAACCGTTCGTTTTCTGAAGTACAAATAACATATGGCTCAACTATAATAGCCGTAAAGACGTTACGTCTTTACGGCTATATTAGTTGAGCCTATACAAGTTGATAAGAAATTCTCCATATAAGCCCGGATCACTTTTTTCAAATCTATTTATCTTCTATTCAACCAAAGAATTTATGTGGCATAATATAGCAGAGAGAGAGCGAGTCCATTAAGTGCTTTTAATTCGGACCGCTTCTTTTTGAGCATTTCATATCTAGATGTAAGTTGTCTCAGCTTGAAGTAAGCATTATTGCCAAAATGAGTTCAAGATCGTCGAAAAACCAAAATGTCTAGCAATTGCTTTTGTTAGGAAGATTTTGCCTAAACAAATCAAAAACTGGTGGAGTAAGCTATCACGTGCTATTTATTCTGGTTGGCGACATATTAGTCCAGCGGAAGACGTTTACTTAATTTTTGAGTGTGACCCAAAGTTTTGTCGCGAAGTGTAATTTGATGAAAATGAATGCTCATATACATATTTTACATTAGTCGACCAAATGGGGCATGTCCTGATGAGAAGAACAAAACTTGAATCGCAAAGTTTGTAAACTCTTTGAAATTGATTTTAAATCCCTGCTATTCCTGTACAACGAAGAACGTGGATTATTGAGGATTCATTAGAATCATAGAGATCCATATTTATTAATGTATAGAAAATGAACTGAATTAATTTGCACAATGCACTTATATCCGTAGAAACATAAATACATAAACGATATGTAAATATTGACGTTTTAGGAGAGATATTTAATATAATTTTAATTCTTAAAAATTCCCGGTGCACTCTCAAGAATAGGTAATAAAATGTCTATCTTGCGACATCCAAAATGCAGGGAAGATCTTAAAGTACCTGACTGATTGCTAACAAGTTGCTTCGGTGTAGTACTAAAGATCTACTTAATTTGATTAATTAGAAAAGACATTCGAACATAATTTCGCTGCCGTGTATTAAGTAGAAATTCAAAGAATTTGATTTATGATCAAATGAAATACACCGAGTGTACATTGAAGATGAAATGCCGTTGAAAGAGCCGTTCATTTCTCTTATATGTAATTATATTGCTCATTATAAATTTGGCGTTTCGGTAATTAACTTCGACGTTATGGGCAGAACCATGAGCTATAATATATGTATGTATATGATATATACAGAAAAAATGCAAATTTCGCTTGGGAAAATTTCAACAGAAAATACTTCTTAATGAGCACTTAATTGCTAAATTCAAGGCAAGAAATAAAAACGGTTTCATAAGTTTTAAAGAGAATTTTAAATAAAATAAGTCTTAAATGCTTAGAAAACTTCTATGATTTTCTGAGAAATTTAAAAGTATACTGAAATCTTCGTTAATTTGTATTTTCGCCTAATCCTCAAAATTCGTTGGAGTGATCGATTCTCCAGTAAAACGATTTAGAGACATATTTGTCATAGCAGATTTAACTTAGAAATAAAAAAAGAGAAAATGAAATTGGATTTCCCGCATATTTCCATGTGATAAATACAAAATCGCAGGGCGAACGCTAGATTCGAACTATCCACTGACATATATGTATAGTATGGACTGCTAAACTTTCTATTTCATGTGCGCTCTATCATGCTACAAAGATAACAAGGTATGGCCGATTCGAGAGGAACTTTTTGTGTTGCTACGTCATGTGTAAACTAATGTCATTTGATAGCTACATACTTGTTTTTTAGAATTTACAATTTTTTTTTAAAGCACAAATCAAATTAGTATACGACCTGTGATACCACTATAAATTGGATGTGAAAGTCTTGATATTTATGGAATCAAACGTTTTGAATTGAGCAGCTGTAAACTCATATCTTTATGAAGAACAGCAATCGTTAAAAGTCAACAACTAATAGTTAGGATTTAGTTAAAGTTCAAATTTGGCTGCAATTCTACTTCTTTTTATATATTTGTATACATACTGATATAAAAACGAAATACAAATTATCTTAAAATGGACCACAATAAGATGTAAATTACTATTGGTCATATTTTCTGATTTAATTAGATCCTTAATAGAGTTCATCATACAGGGTGCACCGCTTTCAGCAACAAATCCAGTAAAAAACATTTTATCAAGAACTCGATATAAAAAATCTCATTCAATTAAATCTCTGGCACTCAAAACACCAGCCTTATGGAAAGTCATCACAGCTTTTGAATGTATTCGTATTAATGTGAGGCAAGAACGATAGCTAGAGTATATTTTAATAATTTAAACATTTGGATATAAGTTCTTCGTTTCTATTTTTACCCCTGTAAAAGTTAAAAGGAGCAAATGTTAAATCTGTTTGTGCCAATTCAGATTATAAAACTAAGGCAAGAGCCAGTTGAGTAGTTTCTCATAAAGGATATGGAAATCGACCAATAGGTGATGCCAATGTTTCTGGTATAATTAATAAGACTCCATCAATATCAGCAACTATATCAGCTAGTACAGAAGAGCACTAATGCATCATTTGAATCTTAGTTTAGTTTACAACTTTCTGAACTTTCATAGAAGTCATTATTTTGGTATTGATTAGATTGATTTTCAGTGCCCACAATGTGCCATAAAGGGATATTTTCTGAAGCGTGGACAGCAAGCACGTAGGACCAAAACATCAGCATAAAGCAGAAATCTGATATGAAAGTCATTCCTCTTATACTAAAGGTCATTAATATAATATTGAGAATAGTAATGGACTAGCAGGGCAGACCTGGTTAATGCTTGAATACTTTTCAGACCAGTCCGTAGATTGCATACTATCCCATACACATACTTTCGTTTGACTATACAAGCTTTTAAGCAATCTGAAATATTTTACCGAAACATTCATATTAAGAAGGAGTTTATATGAAAGCATCTTTCTGTTTTTCACATGAAATGATACTTTGAAATCCATAAAGCATGCATATATTTATATAACTCCAGCATTCCACTCTAGATTAATGATATCTGTCAGATTGAATGTATGGTCAACAGTGGAGTATTGACTTCTTAAGTCAGCTTGATATTCAATGAGGATGTCTATTTGTCGGTCCTAGGAATTACTATTTATTAACAAATATACTAACGAAGAAAAATTTTTGCTATTACATTTATACAAGAAAGACCGCAATAATTGGAAACGTCATTAGAGCTCTCTTCTTTATATATAGGAAAAATTACTAATGGCTTAAATGATTCGGTTGTATTATATTGAAAATTTTAGTCATAATATTCCAAAGCTTTATAGAATTCATAACTTATTCTATCAGTACCAGGCACCTTGTTTCCTTGAGCTTTACGCATCATTTTAAGTATTTCGGTTACTTCAATCTGTCTAACCGTGGGATCAACAATATTATAAGCTGTTCTGAATACTAGACGCAGCTCCTATTTATTTGCGGATTCAGACGATGTTGGAAATGTGTACCTTGCCGTAAACCATTCTACTACTAAGTACTACTATCTCTTATAAAATTTATACGGGTTCTTAAATCATTATAGCAAAGTGCTTTTTTTCCTTGCATTTCTTTTCATAGTATGCAAAAATAAATCTTTTAAAAATTATGAATTAGTTTTCCCATTTTTGTTTACGAGCTTGAAGCATTTTTTCGAGCTTTCATACACTTACCAACAAATCATTTTTGCTTTCCTATACATTACACAGCATTTCGTCCACTAATGGTGGAACGTGGGTTTTTGGGGATTTTGAACAAGAGATGAAATCAGCAACAGTTAGAGCTATTTTACACGAGCGACTTTCAGTTGTGCGAGTAGTGTCGCAATTTTTTGCAACAGAAAATAATTTGTTTGACACGACCGCGACGACAACAAATATTTGAATCGGATGATAGACCAAATCATAAAAGTTACCAGAAAATATAAAAAAAGAATCTAAGGCATGTATTTTTTAAATTATAGATACCTATTTCTTTTGTTTCCGAGAAAATGTACACCCTGTAATGGTTTTTTAGCTCCTGTTGCTGCAAATATTTACTTTTTTTCAATTTTACTTTTCTTATGTAATCCCGAATAGCGCTTATGTAACCTGTTGCTGTAATTCTAAGCGAACTGATCCAGCTTGGAAGAAAATGTCATATTTTGCCGAACCAACCAGGTCTATCATCCGATTCCGGCTTGACGTCGACTTATTGGACACCCTGTATATTGTGATGGAATTACAGAAAGCTGATCTGGCACTTACTTTAATTTTAAAAAAGCACACGAAACTAGGTTTTGGTGGGTGCACCTTTTACTAACTGCTCGTTTTTTAAAAGGGGGACTTCACACCATCTTCGGAGAGCTTATTCAAGATGAGAGTAAATTTAAATCTTGTTTTCGAATGTCCATCAAAATCTTTCAACGAGTTTTGCACCTGATTAATTTAGTAGTATTAATAAATAATGAATGAAATTTTGCTATACAAATTTACTACTTTAACTATCCTTCACTTGAACTAAAATTCTGCGACAGTCGCAACTTCATGTGAACTGACTTAATTTATTTTCATGTTAAGCTAACGGGCAATTTTGCGACAGAGCAGTCGCGCGACATCTGTCGCTCATATGAGATAGTTCTTATGGTGCTAAGGTACCTCTGTGTATAGATTTAAACATTGTTTTGTCTTTTACCCCATTCCAACCACCTATTTGCATGACTACTAAGAAGGCTTTCTAAAATAAATATTTACTGTTTTTCATGTGGCATATACTTTGCTGATATAACCCAAAATCGATAATTATGTATGTCAAATAAGTGCACGGAGATGCTTAAAATAGGCAACAAAGAGTATAAAAGTGAAGAATTTAAGTTTTTCATTATTGGACGAAGTTGCTTCCAGGGGCCGGATTCACTAACACGGAGATTTGTGGCGTTATGGAGATGAGAGTTCTTTTGATACTTATCTCTCCACTCGGAAATCTGTAGCCGGAAGAATTTGTATTGAGAATTACCAAACGCTCTAATTCGATAAAACTTTCGGCTGTTTTAGTTGTGGAGAAGCAAGTAGAAATTGTCAAATTAAATTATGGATTCACCGCATATGCTGGCTATATTTGCACAAACAAATTATGGAAATCCATTCAATATTTACATACAAATATGGATTTTGGTGTCTCAACGTACCCGTTCAAAATTTTAAATCACGCGAAACCTGATAATTTGGTCGTCTTCCAGTACAGAAGGGGTTTTTTTAGAGATAGCTGCAAAAGCAGTAAATCAGTCCTTCTTAAGATGAAAAAAATCGCCCAAATACGAGTCGAACTTGCGCACGAAGGGTTCCATACCATAGTACAATATTTAACACTATGTACTTTTTATTTATTTTTTAAATGAGAGTAGGCGTCATTTGAAAAAATAATGCATACTTAATATAATAATGAATGAGAAGAAAACAAACAAAAATTTTAATTTAATTTAATTTTTATTATTTGTTGTTATAGCGGCAAGAGAAATACACTCTCTGTATAAATTTATAAATTTTAACTATCTACCTATTACGGTTCATGAGATACAACTCGGTGACAAACAGACAGAGGGACATCGGAAGCTTAGTAATAGGGTTCCCGTTTTTACCCTTTGGATAAAGAACCCTAAAAGTGGCCATTTTTTGGTATAAAAATGAGCATCTTTTCAACTCATCATTATGAAAAACTGGTAAGTTGTGGAATCTCACTTTCCTTGAGAAAAATGTTCACAATAGAGTATTAATTGATGTGAAATAAAAAACGGAAGTAATACATGCAAAATATAGGAACTGAAGTGTATATAACCCAGATGCGAAAAATCCGTCTTTCGGCGGTAAAAAGTCAGTTATGACGTTCAAAAACAAACTGAATGACTTGATTACCTGCTCCTCCCTCTTTAATTTCATACCAAACATGAGGTATTTTGGACAACCCCCAATGAGGGGTGATACGACCCAAAAGCTCCTCCCCAGAAATTGTTCACCTATATTTTTGTACTCTAGACCCTAAATCCACAGGAAAGAACCCCAATGCTCTACAACACTCCCACACAGAGGTAGGCGTCCTTCAATATTGCGACATTTCTCACGTTTTCCCTAACTCTCCAAGTATGTTAGAGAAGCACGAATGGAGAGCTAAGGAGTTTTAATCGGAGAAAACAAAAATTCTCATCTCCCAAACTCCCCAATTTTCCGTGTTACAGAATTCGGCGCCAGGGAGCGACCCTAGTATGGGAAATCTTGTTTTCCATAGCTACTTCTAACTTGCTAAACATGTCTACCTCTGTGAAATAATTACAATAATATTTGAATGATTCAAATTTTAAATTTTCTGTTTTTTATCGCATTGGAAATTTGTATTCGTAATTAATGTAGTCCGGATAGAAATTAATGTAAATTTTTTTGGACGCTGAAAATGTGACAATTCGTCACATAATAAAACCAAGTAATGTCTCGCGCATTTTATCCCTTCATTTATCTACCATCATTACTGGATCTAATTGCAATGATAGTCTACTCCCTGTGAAATACTCCATCCCAGAATACCCATAAAGCAGTGTAATCACATCGAAGCCTAGGAAGAATTATACGACAAAAAAACATTAGGTGTTTGCTGTTGCATAAGTAGCTCGTTCAAAGGCTTTAAAAATTTCAATCCAACACGTAAACAATTTTCTTAATGAACTTGATTTAACTTAAAACATTTTATCAAACATGTTGCGACATCTGGCAACTTTAAAGTTGTCCACGTGAAAAAATAAAATAAAAAACTTTTCGCAGCATCGCATCGTATTCAAGTCCGGTCTCCAATGGCATATCACAGCCAAAAGTTTAATTTTAACATTTCAACATTTTGTGCGATCCTCGCAAAAGTTCTCGTCTGGCATCGTTTTTATCTACAAAAAATCGCGTGAACCAATGTCAACGCGTGTGTGATATTTTCTGCTAATTTTTATTATTCTAATAAAATTGCAAAGAAGTGAGTGAGTGAGTCAGTGTTTGTGTAAATTCTAAATAATTTTACTTTGTTTTCAAAAAAAAAATTAAAAATAAATAAAAAGTTTTCGTATTGTTGTTTTTATCGCTACAATGTTGATTGTCTATTGAAGGCTATAACAGAACTATTACGACCTTCATGTACCTTTCAAGAATGCACAATTACTACGTAGTGTAAACATAGTTTTACAAAGTCCAATTAAAAAAATTCTTTAACAAAGTCAACTCAAGTTTAAGTATAATAAAAAAGAATAAAAAATGTCATCTAATGATGCTGAAGGAATTTATGATAAAGAATATCGAAGACTGAGAACGCTTACCAGCAGAGATGAAATTCGCCAAGTTTCTGTGAGTTCTGCTAGTTTTCCTGTGTGTACCAATAAAGAAGTTCTCCCTCACACTTAATTAACTAAACTCCCTAAACATTTTTAATTGCTTTGCTTTTTAAAGCTTAAAAGAAATTTACGATAAATTCTGTTAGAACTAAAATTGTTTATTTTCTATTTCAGTCGGAATATGGACTATCCGAGGAACAGGTTGCCGGTAAGTCATGATCATCAGCACATCGTTTTGTTTTTGTTTATGTTGGTATTTTCTTCTCGCTTCCGAGGATGCCATTTATGTTATTTATAAATGTTCAAGTCGGAAGCAATTGTCAGGAAAGAATTTTGTAGCTAATTCACACATTTTTATCTATCTCGCGATTTCTGATGAATAATATAAATACAAAATTTACAAGAAAGAATTTAAATAAAACAGATTCCTTCCTCTATTGTGACCTTGGCACCAGATAGATTAGACTTAAGTTAATATTTCGTTAACTTTAAAATTTGCGTAATGTTTTGAAACGATCGTTTTTTGATCTTTTGAGAGATTATTCCGGTGTATTTCGTTAAATCAAGCTAAAAACAAGGAGAAAATCTAGAATTGTTGTAAAACCAATACTTACGATAGGCTACATGAATTCCCATGTGTAATTTCATATATAATCCTCTTCCGTTTTTATATCTTTTTCTAGAATAGTTCGTAGGGTAGTAAAAATGATTCTAACCAATTTTAAATGATTTTATATTCTAAATAACTTTTCAGTACAATATAAGCGTCCATTAGGACTGATCTTTTTCACAGTATACCTACGTAAAGAACCTCAATTTTTATATGGCAATACCAAGAAGGAGTTGCCCAATTTAGTGTAATTTTGACTTGTATTTACAATTTCTCTAAAGCGGACATGTTCAAAATTTCAATTCTGTACGTCAACGTGTTTTCAGGCAGTGCTCAAATACAAGGTGTCTCAAAAGAAAGTTTATATTCGATTAGCATACTGTGTAAACGCAACACATCTGAGGCGCGCGGGAGGTATGTCAATCGATTGCCTGGTTTCTAGGAATTTAGTCAGTATGGAGCGTTTTTCGGGAGCGGACCGCGCGCGCTGTGTGCGAGAATTTTACAAAAACGGTGATTCGGCGACTAAAGCACAGAGAAAATTTTGCAGCCATCGTGGTTTGCATAACTTGAATGATGCCCCAAGTGTTCCCCTCACTCGAAAATGGGTCAATAGGTTTGAGGAGACTGGTTCAACACTGGAAAAACCGAAATCTGGACGACCAAGGTCATCAAGAACAGACGAGTCCGTGGAGAGCGTAAATCTGTCTGTTCGTGACGATCCGAACCTTTCCATTCGTAAACGCGCAAGTGCTTTAAATTTGCATAGATCATCATTACACCGTATTTTACGCATAGAACTAAAACTGCATCCCTACAAAATCCAATTGGTGCAAGAATTAAAGCCCCAGGATAGCAGTCATAGGCTTCAATTCGTTAACCAAGTTACTGAGCGCCTTTCAACATTTAACAATATCTTGTTTTCCGATGAGGCTCATTTTCACCTTAACGGGCATGTGAATAAGCAGAATTGCCGTTACTGGAGTGCAACTAATCCGAAACGCAAACACCAGAAACCCCTACATTCCCCTAAAGTAACTGTATGGGCTGCGATTTCGGCGAGAGGAATAATCGGCCCGTACTTTTTTGAAGACGAAAGGGACGGACAGTTACAGTCAATTCAGAACGTTATGTGAAGATGTTAGACGACTTCTTGGTACCTCAACTGCAAAACTTTCCTGGTTATCACCGAAGAACATGGTTTCAACAGGACGGAGCCACGTTACATACGTCCAATACGTCTCTGCCACGAGTTCGTGAAATTTTCCCCAGCAAATTGATCTCCAGGAGAGGTGACATAAATTGGCCCCCACGCAGTCCTGATTTGAGCCCTATGGACTTTTTTTATGGGGATATCTCAAATCAAAAGTGTACGTCAATAATCCGACTGGCGCAGTTGAGTTAAAATATCCGTTACGAAATGGGAGCCATCACGGAGTCTACATGCCGAGCCGTCATGCGAAATTTCGCTGTTCGTTTAAATGAGTGCCGTCAGCGTAATAGTTTACATTTAGATGACGTTATTTTTAAGAAGTAAATTCCTAAGCTGGGTATTTTAATAATTAATAAAGATTTTATCGACAGACGTTAACCTTTCTTTTAAATTGATAAATCAAATATAAACTTTCTTTTGAGACACCTTGTATAATGGAAAGCAAAATTGTTGAGTGGCAGCGCTACGAAGGAGTTACTCGATTCGTACCGTATTTGAACTTAAATCTACAATTTTTTTTTTAAAAAGGCCGTGTGCAAATTTCAGCTGCCCAAAGAGGGCTTACCATGGTCTATGATTATACGGGCCGTGCCGCGCGTGCACGGGCCAACGATTCTTTCTACATGCGGCATTTTGAATTGGCAGTTCAAACAAAACTAGGCACCGTTCTGTGAATCAGCTCGGACCTACACGTGCCGTAGGAAGTGTATAGAATCAGCTCGAGCTCGTCTGCACTAAATGGTTTGGACCGTGGGAAGCAAAATTCAGTGAACGCGTTTTCGAGTCATCGTGAGGATAGACAGATGGACGGACGGCCAGACAGGCCTACAAGGACAAACTGACAGATATTCAAAAATCAAAATAACTTTTATACTTTACATGGGTGCCTTAGTTATGTAATATAATCCCATCTGTCTTAGTTTTAGGATGCATTACCCTCGGATGAAATAGTGCATTCTTTTTGTACGGGAAGGAATTTCATGGGAAGTACTGAATTACCTTGACCTAGCATTATCCAGAACTCTTTTCTTTTAAGATAAATGGATAAATATAGAACTAATCTGCTGAAATAATTTCTAGAATCTATTCTCCGAAAATAGTACCTACAGAATATAGTACTAGTTGCAATAGAATATAGAAAATATGGTTTATTATTCTGATCAAATCAAAGCTTAGGCCATTTCAAAGGTGCTAACAAAAACCAAACTCATATTTCATAATTCGAATTAGCAATTCTTTTTTTCATCTTTCCACCAAATATAAGCAATTTTTGGTGTCCGATGAATATGGACACGAACGCTACGATAACGAACACAATTCTAGAATTGAAAACTAAATGAGTCATCAGCTGAAACAGATATGACATACCTCTTGCATTACTTTTTTCAGTAGGTAATGTGGCCTAGAACTTGTTAATTTGTATCGAAAGATTTAAATTGCTTGTAATGATATTGTGAGTTTTATATCTATGGTGGTAGTAATTTTATCTGAGGCCGGATTCTGTAATAATGAGACTTGCGGAGTGTAACAGAGGAAATTTATATTCACCAAACCAAACTCTCTATTCCACTCGACAAAACTCTCGGCTCTGTTAGTTGTGGGGAAGTAAGAAGAAGATCTCTCAAGTGACAATCTTGTCTGCTTTTGTTGTGTTTGGTGATGGTACCTAGGTACCTACCTAGGAATTTTTAAATTAAATTATGGATTCACCATATATTCTGAGTTATGGAAATCCATGAAATAAATACAGTGAAATATGGATTTTGGTGTCTCAAGGTATTGGAGATAACTGTAAAAAAAAGTATTCAGCCCTTTTTAAAGTGGAAAAATTGCTGTTTTTTGGTAAAATCATTATTGAGAACCGATTGTGATATGGGTGGGTATTCTGGAATGGACCATAACAGAGCGTGCCGAAAGCAAATTTTTTTTAATAATACCAGTTTTGTATATATTTGATGGACTTCCTAAACACGTCAGATCTTCAGATATGTTTGTACCGCACAGAAATGATGATGGTAGAGCCAAATGGATTGGACATTCACGGATAATATTGAAAGTTATTTTGATTTTGGCATGTCCGTCTGTCCGTCCGTCCGTCTGTCCGACAGTCCTTGCGCACGATAACTCGAGAACGCGTGTACTTAGAGAACTGAAATTTTGTACGTGAACTTTTAAAAAATTAGATTTGAGTGTGTTGACCGTTTTTCATTTATTTTGTGGATTTGAATATTTTTGGGCTAGGCGGTCAGGAGGGAAACACCTCTTTTATTTTGCGAGAATTTTATTATTTCTCAGACGTTTCGGCCGATGTCTCGAACCGTTCTCAAGGACGCAGTCTATTACAAACATTCGTTTATTATTGGAATAAAAATAAAAATTAAAAACACCAAGATCTACATACGGATTGAAAACATTAGAAAACTATTAACAAGATAATTAATAAATAAAAACTATAGGAAACCAGTGATTACAAAACACAATATAAATAAATAAATAGACAAATAATATAACACTGATGTTTAGACAAAAGCAAAGATACTATACAGTGTTGTGGGAGATTATCCAACCACTCGTCAAATTCAACTATTTAGTTGCTTTAACGTTTTCTAAAGCTCTCCAAGTTCGCGCAGTAAATCGTATTGATATTATCTGTATCCGTTTTTTTGTTCATTGTATTTGGAGTTTTTTTAATGTATAGTGCTTCTATTAATAGTCTCTTCTTATAATGTTTTTCTAAGACGACTCGCCTTTTTACAAGTTCGACGAATTCCTGTTTCGACGTGGTCTGCTTGACCGAGACATGGCTGTGTGGGAAGATCGTTGATGAATGATTCTTATAATGATTATATACATAGAATGAGGTCGGCCTTGCGTACGGAACCTAAGCAATTTTGGAAGTTTGTGAACTCTAAGCGCAACTGTGATGGATACCCTTCATCGTTGCGACTTGGAAACATAGATAGTGTGGATCCCTTGGAGACTTCCAATCTTTTTGGTGACTTCTTTAAAACTGTCTTCTGTGATAACCACTGTGATATTAGTTATAACGATTTTATCCATTTGACGAAGCTTCCGACGACTTCTCTTCAACCTAAAGACCTGTTGTTCGATGAAGCGTCTGTCTTCAAGTACATTTCAAGCATAGCTGATAGTTTTTCTAGTGGTCCGGATGGCGTTCCTTCCACGTTCATAAAAAATTGTGCTACGTCCATAGTGTCTGTTTTGTGTTATTTATTTAATTTATCTTTAACCTGTGATGTTTTTCCTAAACAGTGGAAGCTTTCTTTGATTATTCCTTTTCACAAGAAGGGTAATAAGTGTGACATTTCTAACTACAGACCCGCCGCTAAGTTATGTTGTATTGGTAAGATATTTGAAGCCATGGTTTGCGATGTTTTGTCATTCCACAGCAAGCCTTTCCTGCGCTCTTTTCAGCATGGTTTTATGAAGGGTAAATATACTACGACTAATTTGTTAGAGTTTACTAATTTCTGCATTTCTGCAATTGAAAGCGGAAAGCAAGTTGATTGCATATTCACAGATTTTAGTAAAGCTTTTGACCGAATCAATCATAAAATCTTGATTCATAAGCTGACTCTTCTTGGTTTTCCTTCTGTTTTTGTCAATTGGCTTCATTCTTATTTATCGGATCGTACGCAGCGAAGCTCTTTCTGACGTAATAGATAATACTTCTGGTGTTCCTCAAGGCAGCCATCTCGGACCACTCCTTTTTATTATTTTCATTAATGACGTATCTCTGATTTTGACTAATTCAAGAATACTTTGCTATGCTGACGATGCCAAAATTTTCCGCATTGTGTCTAATGAAAACGAGTGTGGAATTCTAAATTTGGACTTAGACACCTTTCATAATTGGTGTGCTATTAACTGTCTTCCTCTCAACATCAACAAATGTACTGCTATGTCCTTTTCTCGTAAAAGGAGTCCATTGAACTTCAGTTATACTTTAGATGGATGCTTATTATCTAGACTTGACAAAACCAAGGACTTGGGTGTCTTCCTTAATACACGCCTTTCCTTCGAGGATCATTTTAATACAATCGTTGCCAGGGCTAATGCTACTCTGGGGTTTGTAAAGAGATGGTCAAAGGAATTTAATGATCCATTCATAACGAAGGTCCTTTACTGCACATTCGTTAGACCTATTTTTGAGTATGCCAGTCCGGTCTGGTCTCCGTTTTATGCTGTATACATAAATCGTATTGAGGCTGTGCAGCGGAGATTCGTTCGTTTCGCTCTGCGTGGACTTCATTGGCATAACCCTATTATTTTACCTCCGTATGTTGATAGGCTTAAACTCTTTCCATTGGATTCTCTCGAAAATAGGCGAAAAGCTTCCAGAGTTGT
Source organism: Dioctria rufipes (assembly GCA_963924295.1). NCBI lineage: Eukaryota > Metazoa > Arthropoda > Insecta > Diptera > Asilidae > Dioctria > Dioctria rufipes. Next base: position 78,857,801 of record OZ002742.1, on the reverse strand, counting down.
TTTTGCGTTTCAGTGTATACAGGGAGCGATAAATTCTCCTGAGCTCTTAAATACTTTCAATATATCTATTCCTGCGCGCTCCTTGAGGAACCACGACTTCCTCGTCGTTCCTTATCATAGTACGAACTATGGTTTTCACGAGCCGATTTCATCAATGTCCCGTCTCTTTAACAACCAGTTTGATTGCATTGACTTTCATCTTTCAAAAAGTGAATTAAGAGATCAGCTTAGTTAAGGTTACTTTTCATTTTATTAATATTGTTTGTACACTGTTGGTCAATATCATTGTTTACATATGTATAATAATTTTTAATTTATTTTTTTTTTTTAATTTTTCTTTTGTAAACTTAGTAATCAGATTTTTGATGAAGTTCTAAATAAAAAATAAAAAAAAAATAAAAAAAAAATAAAAAAAAGAAGTATTTTCAAAATCTGGAGCATGGTTGGATAATGCACAGTGAGTCGTTAGAGCGGTTTTATTATGGTTTCCGCCTTTTAAGTCGGATTTATGATTCGAAATCCTATTCTTTAAGAATTGCTCTCTTGTTCCAACATAGCTCATCGGACAGTTCGTGTTATTATTGCCTTTGCAAGGAATTCTGTATACAACATCAGAACGTAGTTCATTGGGAGTAGGATCTTTCAACTTGGTGAAAAACATTTTCAAAATTTTGAGTGGTTTGAAACCTAGTTTAGTTTTGTGATGCTGTAGTTTAAGGATTTTTTGAAACCTCTCAGAAAACCCCGGAATATATGTTGCACCTTTAAATTTTAACAAACCTCCCGATTCATTACTATTTCTACCCACAACATTGTGTATGCGAAGTTGAAACAACAACCTCCCTATTACTGGTTTCGGAAAGCCATACTCGCCCAATATATTACGAATCTTTTCTGTGTTCACTCTAAGAACTTTCTTATGGCTAAGCTTTAAAACTCTGGCGATACAGTTTTTGGATGTGTTTATTTTCTGGTGCTCAGGATGACAAGATTTGTAGTGCAAAATCCTACCCGACGCCGTCGGTTTTTGGTACCAGTCCGTTATTATTGAATTATTTTCTCTTATGACTTTAACGTCTAAGTGCGGTAGAGATCCCATACTCTCTTCTTCTACAGTGAACTGTAGTTTAGGGTGGTAACCATTAAGAGTCTTAAGTATAGCAGGCAGATGTTGATTTGGCAATATGGAAAAAAGGTCGTCAACATATTTGATTAAAATACGTCGTTTGATTTCCATTTTATCGATCGAGATCGTTAATAATTCCTCCGTTATAATGTCCGCTAATATTGGAGATAGGGGACTACCCATTGGTACACCGAACGTTTGTTTGTAAAATTTCTTATTGAAAACGAAATAGTTTGCTTCTGTTGTGCAAAAACTAAGCATCTGCAAAAACTTTTTTCGCGGTATGTCTGTGTGAGGATTAACTGAACTCCATTTACTTTCGATGATTTTAATAACTAAGTTGACGGGAATGTTATTGAATAAAGAAATAACGTCAAAAGAGACCATTTTTTCCGTATGTTCAATCTTTATATTGTCTACTTTATCTTTAAATGCGGTGGAATCATATACACTAAATGCGGAGCTAGCAGTAGAGTTTTTCAAAATGGATGCTAGATCTTTAGATAGTTGGTATACTGGGGAATCGATTGAGGATACGATTGGTCTGATTGGACAGCCTTCTTTGTGTATTTTTGGCAACCCGTATATCTTTGGAGGAACTGTTCTTTTTTTTTTTTACATTATTAAGCCAAGCTCAGGGGATACCCTATGATGGAAAGCACAGCGTGGCAGGCAGGAGATAGGGAAAGGATTAAGGACTTTTGCAGGTTGTATGCCGGAGGAAAGACAGAAGATGGTAGACTGTTCCACATTCGCACAGTTCGGGATAAGAAAGCATCACGGAATTTTAGTGTACGGCCGAAGGTAATTTGAAGGGTAAAAGGATGAGCGCGGGATGCAGCGCAGGTATTGCGTACAGGAACTATTCTACAAGGGATCAGACTAGATATTTCATCAGAACATTGGCCATGCATATAGCGATAAAGGAGCGAAAGGCATCCAACATTGCGACGGTGCTCGAGCGAGTCGATATGACGAGTAATTGCCACATCACCAATGAGCTTGCAGGCTCTCTTTTGGACAATATCCAATGAAGCTAAGGCTGTGCAACCAGCCCCGGCCCAGATATGGGAATTGTATTCCATTCTAGGTCTGATGTAGGACTTGTAGAGGAGCGCTATATTTGATGGGCTGAAATATTTCTTACACCTTTTCAAAAAACCAAGACATTTTGATGCTTCTTTGGCAACCGAGAAGATGTGATCTGTCCAGCTTAACTTTCTGAAAATATTAATGCCAAGAATTCTTAGTGACGGTGATTCAGAAATTAATGCACCATCAAACGAAACGGGAGTGGTTACGTGATGGTCTTGTTTTAATGAGATGGGGTCTTAGATGCATTGAATTCGACGCGATTCACTTTGCCCCAAACGAGAATATTGTCAAGATCGTTATTCAATGATCTAATCATGCAGTCTCGTTTAACACATGCGGCGTTCCCTCTGGAATCCGCAAGGGTGTCAAATGAGTATGCGAAATCAAGGGTACTGTCATCAGCAAAGCTATGGATAGGATTGAAAGTAAGGGAAATCAGATCATTAATGAAGATTAGAAATAGAGTCGGAGAAATAACAGAGCCCTGGGGGACACCGGCATTAATAGGATGAGGATCAGATATAACGCCATCTAATACAACACGTATTTGGCGACTAGATAAAAAACTTTCAATCCATAATAGAAGAGGAGGGCAAAGACCAAGTGCTTTGAGTTTGGCTAAAAGGGCTGAATGCCAGACTCTATCAAAGGCCTTTGAAATATCTAGAGCAACGATTTTGGACTCACCAAAATTGTGAAGACTACGATTCCAACGTTCCGTAAGAAAAGTCAGCAAGTCAGATAAGCGTCCGTACCTGAAGCCGTATTGGCGATCGTTGATGAGCTGATTGGTTTCCAGATACTTCATTAATTTGGAGTTAATTATAGATTCAAAAACCTTTGAAAGACTCGAAGTGATTGCAATTGGTCGATAATTTGAGGGATCGCTACCCTCTCCTTTCTTGGGAATAGGCTGAACGTGAGCTAGTTTCCAAGCAGTTGGAAATTTTCCTGTCGAATAGGACAGGTAGAACAGTTTGCGCAGAGGTTTCGCCAAGGATGAGGCACAGCTTTTAATTAATAGGGGCGAGAAACCATCAGGGCCTGCGGCTTTAGAGACGTTGATTCCTTTAAGGACCTTGAACACATCCCTCGTACGGATGTGTATTGGCTCTTGTACACATCCGCACGGGGGACGCACGACAGGTGCCTGTGAAATGGGTGGAAGAAAAGAATTTGATGCAAATCTAGCAGCCAAAATATTAGCTTTATCCAGGGAGTCAACAACCACTTCACCATTATTAAGTAGTGAAGGTATAGAGGAACTGCTGAAGTTGTTCCTGATGGTTTTGACCAGGGATCAGAAACCTTTACTACCTTTGCAGCTTGCCAAGATTCTTTGTCTAACATTCTGGTCAAAAAGAAATTTTTCTCTCTGGATAATGGACTTGCAGGTGTTCCATGCAGTCTTGTAGATTCCTTTCAGTTCTGGACAAGGATGCACTTGATAGGCGCGAAAAGCAGACTCTTTCGCTTTTATAGCTTGGTTGCACTTATCGTTAAACCAAGAGCGATTTTGTTGTTGTTGAGATCTGCTGTAAGAATACGGAATATATTCACGCATGCCTAGACTTAGTATGTTACTAAGTTCTAATGTGCATTCATCAGCATCCCTCGAAGCAAAACAGACCGACCAATCTATATCTCTAAGATACTGATTGAGACTTTCCCAATCAGCGTTCTTATAGTGCCAGAGAAGCCTACTTGTAGGTGGAGAAGTAAGGCGGCGCAGAGTTGAGGTGATAAATTGAGCCGTGATTAGACAGTGGTCTGAATTACCAAGAGGGGAGCCGACTGAGATGGAATATTTGTCAGGGTGAGATGACAGAAACAAATCTAGTAAATTGGCCCTATCTCCAGCTGCATCAGGGTTCTCGTCGGTGCATCCACTAGCTGATGCAAATTGAAAGATTCACAAAATAGTTCAACGAATCGGCCCGAAGGACTTGTGGCAGAAGAATGTCTGAGCCATGGCATGTTATGGACATTAAAATCGCCTGCCAGGATGATTTCGGAAGAGGGGGAGACAGAAAGCAGATGATCAATATTGTTGGAGATATTGTCAAATGCGGATACCGTGTCGATATCAGACATATTTGGGCTGCGATAAAGGAAGCAAAAGTAGATGATGTGCCTGTGAAGTTTGAACCTAATCCAGATGTAATTAAACTCAGGATTGGCAGAAGGTGGAAAATCTTTTAGAATGGTAAAGGCCACATCATTTCGAATATATATTGCGATCCCCCTATGTGGAGAAAGAAAAGGCACTAAGCTATAACCAGAGACGTGATATTGATTAGAATCAGCATCAGAAACGACCTTGGTTTCACTTAGCGCAAGAATTGCCGGATTTTTTGATTGAAGGTGGCAGTACACCGAAAAACGATTCGCCCCCAATCCGCGAATAATGCAAAATTCTAAAATAAAATTCTGCATGTTCAAAAGCAAAACAAAAAAAAGCAGAAGAAAGAGCGACACACAACAACACAAATATTTATTTAGGGGCAACCAGCTGCAGTCAACGACACAGCGAGGTAAAAAAACAGCAATAGTGTTATGCCTATTTGCTGCTTTCAGTACCTCAGACCGTGCAGTTCAATGACCACAGCTGGGGACACCCGTATTGCTGATCAGTGACAAGGGCACTGATCACTGATGTACATGGGAGATCAAATAAACATTACCGTACTGTGTTGCTGGCTTGTGGAATGCCGGCAGGGCATAAAAAAGCCCTGGACTTGGCTGGTATTGAATTAATTTATGAAGTATTAAAAAACGGCGCGGCGGATTTTAGTTATTATGACGTGGTAGATATTTAAAAAATTTCACTGCACTGCACTAAAGATTGATGATGCTAATTAACACTTTGACACCAGTACACGCACGATGGAACGTCTGCTCCAGCTGACTCCACGCACTCAACTCGTAGACAGCTTGTATTTATCTGAATCAGAGATTATTTCGTGTGATTTAAGTTATTTAATGTATTCATTATTTTTACTTTGAAATTTGTTTGTCGAATCTATTCTTATTGGTCTGTATGTATTCCTATCTGAGAGAATCGATATCATCTTATCTAAATAATCATTTCTCCACATTACCACGGTCACACTGCCTTTGTCAGCCGTTGTGATCACAATTCTTTTTCTCTGTTTAGCCAAAAATTTTATCGTATCGTCATATAATTTTAAAATTAATTTGTGAGTTTTGTCATAATTGTTTTTACTAGAAAAACCTGAGATTAAATTGCATAATTTCGCCCTGGCAATGTCACGACTATTTTCGTCTTCAATTGATTGTAAACAAAGTTCACTATTGGCGATCGCTTGAAATAGCGGAAAATCTTTATCGTCATATATTTTAAAAACAGTGAAATTAAGTTCGAAAATAAGACAACTCGGGCCACTCCTTCGTGGGGTTGCCATACAAAATTTTCGTTTTCCACTATATATTTGGACACTGCCTGAAAACGTGTCTACATAGAGAGCTGAAATTTGGTCATAGTAATAGCAAACATATAATTACAAAAATGGAATAAATCGGGAAACCCCTTCTTGGATCCTAGACATTTTTATTGTACTAAAAACTTCTTCAGAATATGAAATCCTATAAAATTAGTTATAATCATTTTTTTTTGTTCGACGAGGCGTTCTATAAATATATGCGTCCCGGTTGTTTCAAACTCCGGACGAGGCGGTTGTTTTTTCCGCTTCTATTTATGATTTGATTTAGAATCGTTAAAAATAAAAGTTCTTAAAAATTCTTCTATTCTTCATCTTTGACCGATTCTAACAAGTGTAGGTTCGATTCCCGCGGAAAAAATAAAAAATAAATAAAAAATTGAATTTACAATTTATTTGTGTGCTTTCATCGTTACTGGTTAATGCCGGCTGAAAGCAAAAAGTGGCTTAGTAAGTGTTCTTTCCGTGTGAGGCAATGTATAAAAAGAAAAAGCGATCAAGAATACAAAAAAAAACAAAGTTCTAATTAATTTATTTACTTTATTTGAAAAAGATACTGCAATTGAACTCTTGAGAAGAAGTGACACAAAAATTTAAAGAAAACGTCTAAATAAGATGAATAGACAATTCTTCTTAACAAGAGAAATAGACAGTAGTGAATCACAGTAACATTGAAATTGAGCGATGCTAACAACAGTGCGAGTATTACATTACATGCTGGGTACAGGTTTGTTATTAGATTTGCAGATGTTGTTGTTGTTAACAGTAGGCTAGTTCAAATTATGAAATGCAAGAGGGAAAATCATCTGTCTCGTCAGCTCAGTGGTAAGAGCAGTCACCCGCTAAGCGAAAGGTCCCAGATCAAACCCCGGACGAGGCGGTTGTTTTTTCCTCTTGTATTTATGATTTGATTTAGAATCATTAAAAATAAGAGTTCTTAAAAATTCTTCTATTCTTCATCTCTTCTCCTTGTTTGTTTTTTTTATAATTTCCGTTAATCTGCTCTCATTTTTATTTCCGCGCCCTATTTCCACCTATCATGTTCGTCCAGAGCCCCAATTTTTTTTGTACCTCTCCTTCCTTCCATACTCCCGTTTTAAAACTCAAAAAACTCACCCTCCTACCTCCCGTAAAAACTACCCCTATAAAAAAATTACAACTTTGAAAGGTAATAGACATACATATGTACCTCGAACATAAAAAAAAGTCCAACTATCTAGAATAAAAAAGTGATACCCTTTTTCGTCAAGGGCGATTCGCACTTTTTCATACTTCCTATGTTTTCTCTAACTTCCAAGTATCTTAGGGAATCGCCACTGGAGTTTTAATCGGGGAAAACGAAAATTCTCATATCCCAAAACTCCCAGAGTCCAGCCCGGAAGTGCATTGCGGTTCTCATAGCTAGGTTACATATCACTTTAAATCTTTATTAATAACAAAGTTATACCATTCTATGCAATATACTACATATAAAATTAGAGAGTGCGTAAAGTTAAAGTGGATCACGATCACCCTTAGAATTTCGTCACGAGGATGAGTAAGACGGAAAGAAGAAATATATCACAAGAGTGTTGAGGAAATGTTAGTCACTTATGGCTGGTTTCACAGTCAAGGCTTAAGCCACACAGATGGCTTCAGCCAAGGCTTAAGGCCAGCTTAACTTAACACATATGGAGATTATTGCTAAATATATATTTTACCTAAACATTATGATTTTTGTTATTAAATGAATGTACATATTCCAAAAGTTATACTTTAAAATTAAATTGAAATTTTCCAAGCAGAACATAGTTATCTATAGTTAGCAGTTTTGAGTACTGTCTGGCAGATAGTGTCAGCATTTCATTTGACGTTTTAGGAGGAAACCAAACAGTTTAATACAAAAATCTGATGCAAAGGATATAAGCGACGAAGAAATGTATAATATAATATCGCAATGTGTGACCCGTAAAAAAATTATAAGAAAGCACTCGCAACATTTCGAGAAATGGGATGACGTTGATTTTTATTCTCGGTTCCAACTGTCGAAACATTCGGCTATGATGATTTTGGATCTGATACACTCGCAGATAAAAAGCTCGGCTGACTGGTAAAAACTGCACATAGTTTAAACAAACGAGTGATAACAATATGTTATTTTGATGTCATCTTCTTCATCGGGATTCACAATGTCAATTTTCCTTTAAAAATTGACAATTACCGCAGTGCTGACAACTTAAAAATTTTCATCTGCGGTTTAACTAAGCGTCTGCTTACTGAGAAATGTCGGGTTTCTACTTCTGCTTCTGCCTTCGTCGCTGCTTTCTGCTCTTAATGTGTCACGGCCTTTAGTTTATCGCTGGACTGAGCCAAAACTCTCGAGTATACTTTCCAAGCCATGAAACAGAAATCTGTATGTGTGCGTTGGGGGTCCGTTCTCTAAAATACTCTATATTGATACTTATGGAAAAGTGCCAAATATTAACTTTATATTAGCTAGAGCCTAAACTGCTATTCATACAGGAAAATAGTCTTCTAGTAATTTACAGCTTGATTTCCTACCTTCCCAGAGGGTACACTTACTAAATACCTTACTTAACAAAATAAATTAAAATAGTTTTGATTAAAAAGTAACCCTACCATTTTACGCTCACTAACTCTCACCTTAGTAATAATTGCATGTGTGTATGTGCAGCCAGAGTTTGAATATGTAGGCAGTTACATTTGATTTCATCAGACTACGGCATGCTAGAACGACACAGCGCCATATACACTGATTACTCAGCTGAAAGTTTCTTTTTGAGGAATCGTAGTCATTTGGTTCAGATAAATTTTTTTAAATAATTTTGTTAGAAAAGGCTTGAAAGATAACAAAGCTAGTTTAAGATTATCAGAGCACCAATTTTCTGTATGAATAGTAGTTTAGGGCGGAAGAGCTATTCATAACAAACTTTTTCCGTTTTACGTGAGAACACTGCAAATATTTTAAAATGTTAGGACTCCGTTGGAGCTCTCATGTGGTAGTGAGGGAGTCTGTTTCATAGCTTGTGGAGTATTCTCGAGGGTTTTGACTGAACTGAGCTTCGGTCTCAAAATGCATATAGTATGAGTGAGGCAACATTCACGGCCACAAGCAGAACCCTCGCGAATACTTTACAAGTCACGAAACAGACTCCCTCACTAAAACATAAGAGCCTTAACGGAGTCCTGACATTCTAAAATATGTGCAATGTTCTCATGTAGCTCCTCCGCCCTGAACTACTATTCATACAGAAAAATGGTCTTTTGATAATCTTAGGAATGCTTTCTTCTCTTCCGAACCTAAATAAAATTTTTGTACCAAATGACTACGATTCCTCAAACAGAAACTGTCAGCTGCGTTATCAGTGTATATGGCGCTGTGTCGTCCTAGCATGCCGTAGTCTGATAAAATCGAATGTAACTGATGCCTACAGATTCGAAATCCGGCTGCACATACAAACATGCAAATATTACTCAGCTGAGAGTTAGGGAGCGTAAAATGGTAAGGGTACTTAGTAATCAAAACTATTTAATTATTTTGTTAATTAAGGTATATAGTAAGTGTAGCTTCTGGGAAGAGACGAAACCATGCTTTAAATTACTAGAAGACTATTTTCCTGTATGAATAGTAGCTTAGGCTATATAGCTTCTATAAAGTCACTTTTCCATAAGTATCAATATAGAAACTTTTAGAGAACGGACTCCCAACCAAGGGTGTGGAGTCGTGAAAAATTGTTCCAACTCCGACTCCAACCGCTAAAATTTTCAATGTCCGACTCCGACTCCGACTCCGACACCGACTCCGACTCCGACACCGACTCCGACTCCGACTCCAAAGCTAAACGTTTGTGGAAATATTTATAAAAACCATTGAAAACTATGCATAGAAATGAATCAATATCATATAACATTTTATATTTTTAAATATTTTTTTTATTTTTTATTTTTTATTCAAAATACTTAAATAAAACAAACTTAAAAATTCAAAAACAAAACTTAAAAATTCTATACAAAAATAACAAAACTTAAAAATAGGATAACTTCAAGAATTTGTCCTTAGAAATAGGATAGCTTCAAGAATGTCTGGCTTCATTGATGCTCTCAAATCGGATCTGACGATTCTGAGTGCAGAAAATAAACGTTCTACGGAGACTTGTGTCGGCGGCAATGCCGTGGCGACAAGAGCAGCATCTTGAATAATCTCAGGGTACTTTTGAATTGCATCGTTTACTTCTAAATTTGAAGAACGGTTAAATTTCTCCACCTCATTAAATGCTGCGTAAAAGTCTATTTTAAATTTAGCTAAGACTGTTGAAGTTTCTGCGCTATTTTCTAAATCTAAGCAACGACCGTTTAGACTGCTCCTGCTCGTTTAAATATTTTTCGAAATCAAATTCTACAACAGCTTCAGGAACTATATTTGTTGAAGATGAAGAGCTATAATTACGTTGTTTATCTTGCAAGCGTACACCTTTCATACGAATGGCTAATTCGTATAATGCATCTTTAGCCCTAATTAGACGTTAGTCAGTTAATTACACTCGTACCATAGGATCGACGTAGATAGCCGCTAATAAGATATCATTATCTAGGAGGGTAGTTTCTCTGCGAATCATTGAATTCTTAATTTCATCAGCTATTTTACAATTATATTTAGAGAAACGGAAAATAAGATTACACCACTCTTTGTAAAACATCCCAGCAGTTAAAGTTGCTGATTGAAAATTTTTTGTGGCGATATATGGATGGCGAAGAATATATTCAAGTTTTTATACTTGTTCCCATTGTGCATCAGTCATTGTTACAGTTGGATTTGCCATGTCAGTTAGAAATGGTTTTAGTTCAATGATACGCTCAATCATCAAATAAGTACTCCCCCACCGCGTAGCTTGATCTAAGTTTTGGTGTTCTGCAAGAAACCACGACACCCCGTATTTTTTCAATAAGTCTATTAGCATTATATTGTCCCAAATCATCACGATTTGCGAGTTGCAATGTATGCACAGCACAGCGCATGTGATGTATCTGGGTAATATCTACAGCATCATCCACAAATCCGTCTAAATTATCATTAATTTCTTCTTCTGAAGCTTCATTTTCATCGGAACCATATGCAGCTTCATCTTCATTAAGCATCTTTACAGTGCTGAGCATATTGCTGGCATTATCGGTCACAATGCATAAAATCTGTTCCTTATTAATTCCAAATTCTGCCAGAACGTTCATAATTAATTCTTGTAAATAGCTGCTTGTATGACGCGCTTCAGTATCTCTTACCGCCAAAGTTCGTGTGACGACTTTTTTTTCATCATTAATAAACTGGACGTTAATTGCAAAATAGTTGATTCCATTTTCAGGAAAAAAAACCGTCCACGTAAGGTATCCGTCAGAATATCCTTCTGCTTATTTGCCTCCTGTAGTACCAAATTGCTAATATTACTTCTTTCTAAAGAAATACCAAATTTATTAGCCATTTCACCATTTAAAGAGACAAAAGCACGTGAAGAGAAAAAAGTTAAAGGCAAAGAATTTGAAAACACCATTTCGATGATGCAGCACTTGAATTTTTCTGCAGTCTCTCTGCTTATCCTTTTCAGTAACAGTTCTAAATATATTAGGGTGGAAACGTTGTAGATGTCGCTTTAAATTTGATACTCTGGATGGGGCACTAGTACCTTCTCCCGAATATGCGCTGATATTTCCACCACATATTTCATCATCACCATCTTTTTTCACTTGGCATATGTAAAACATTTCATCAACAGTGACTGAGAAATATTCAAAAACTGATGATTTCTGCCTCTTCTGCTTATTCGTACTCATTGGAAAATTGTTAATTGCTGTTATGAAATAAATAAATTTATTAGTTGAAGAAAACATTTATATTGGGAAGCAATTTTGAAATAAGAAATTAACTGAAACACCAGATATTTTATGCTGAATATTATTCAAATTTAAATTAACAACAAACCTTTTTTGTTAATCAATAATAATCAAGTATAAAGTTAAAGCCCGCACTAATAAATAAAATATAAAAAAATAATTTTTATTATTTAACTTAAGTACTACTTCTATCCACTTCAACTGACGCTCATAAAATAAATGAAAATTATTCTTTTAGTAATCTGTAAAATATTACTTCGCTAATTTCGAAGAAATTTTTTGGCAAGTATTTGAAAAATTCTTTGAATTTTGAATATTTTGTACATTCACGTGCAATACCGAGAAATTCTACTATTGGAGATGAATTTGTGTAGACACTTTGACTCTAGGAGTATAAATTCTCGGTATAGCACGTGCATGTACAAAATATTCAAAATTCAATGAATTTTTCAAATATTTGCCAAAAAAATTCTCGGAGTCGCAGTCGCGAATTTGTGTAGCGACTCCGACTCCGACTCCAACTCCGATAAAAATACCACAACTCCGACTCCGAACTCCAACTCCACAGCCCTGCTCCCAACGCACACATAAGGATTTCTGTTTCATAGCTTGGGAAGTAGGTATTCTCGAGGGTTTTGCCACAAGCCACAGGTCACTGGATGCATGCATCTGACGCATTGGAAATTTATTGCCAAAGTTACATTCACGGCCACAGGCTACAAGCCACGCTATGACCGTGGTGAAGTTTGGACAAATCTCAAATTCTGTGGCTCGTGGCTCTAGTACTACAAACTTTAAGAAGACGAAGATGTTGGCAAGTTTTTCAATATGGCAGCAGATTTGTAATTATTCGGAATATTGTTTATCATTGGGAAAGTCGGTTACCTGTGAGAACTATTTCTTATTGGATTGTAATAATTCTGCAATAAAATAAAATGGATGGAAAACGTATTAACTACGTGAAAATTCATACATTTATGCATAATATGAAACATGGCTTCATGTGGCCAGTGACCTTGAATGAAACTTAGTTAGATTAAGCAGTCGGCCATCAAGCCTCAAGTGGCTTGTGGCCTGCAGTCGTGAATGTATGTTGGGCCTCAAAGTTAACCTAATAAAGAAGTTAGAAAAGAGGCGAAAAATATTGAAAAAAGCTCGTTTTGTACAAAGAAAGAAATACATATAAGTCATATACTTTTTAATTAGAAGGATATTCTTGAATGGGGATATGTACCTACATGACTTCATATACTTATTACGCCATTTTCTGTTGGAGGGAAATGAAGTTTTTGTCTTTCTAGTTTTTCTAGATTGTTCAGGCACGGGTGGGACATTGTGTACTAAAAAAAAAATTTGTGTGCCCATATAAATTGCTTACAAAGTAATAATTTTGTCCTTATTAATTCAGAAAGATGGACTGATGACAAACGGTGGCCTGCACGATATTTGACCTTATTTTGACTTATTTTGCCACCATTTATATCGAGCTCTATTGTTTTGGCTCTGGGTACTTTTTTGTCACTACTTGGGAGGGGTTTTGAATGCAGACAAACTAAAAAAAAACATGTGGATATTTATTTTGAATCCATTTTTTTTTTTAGTAGGAATCAAATTCTTAAGGTGAAGGTTGATCTTGCTTGATATCGCAAAGTGATTTGATTTGAATTAAGGAGTCAACCGAATAGAGAAGTGGGAATAGGGCTAAGACTATTCTGGTCCGTTTTACCAAACTGAATTCAAAGCTCTCTTTATGCCAAGGAAGCATCTAATGGATATTATTTTCTATTGAGGATTGTGGTTGCGATACGTATTTCAATAACTGTCGCATCTTCCACTCTATAGGCTAACTCGTTGCTCTTACTAAAGAAAAAGATCTCACTTGATAGGTCTTTTCTACCCTATAATAATTTATTAATATTAAATACTGTGTCTTGATCAAAATTGTTAGCTTTAATGGATATTTCTATCCATGCAAGTGTTTAGATCTTTTTGCAGAAGAACCTTTTCAAGGAGAAAGATATCAGAGAAATTGGTCTGAATTTCTTTATATCTCTTGAAATTGTCTTCTTTAGAATAAGTTTTATTAAAACTAATAAATTAATGTTTATCCATTTCCAAACTTGTTTTCACATCATATTAAATAGTTCTCTCTTATAGGAAACATTTTGAAGTGATTTTAATACCCCAGGTGATAAAATCATATGGCATCATATGTTCATTATCAATCCATCTAACGATCCGCCTCTCTATCTGTCTGTCCGCACGATAATTTCAAAACGCCCTCACCATGCGAGCTAAATGGGGCAAGCACTAATTATGTTTGCCATACAAAAGTTTTGATTTTCACTATTTACTTAGGCATTGTTTGAGAAGTGTAAGCTGGAGAGCTTCAATTTTGTGTATATCGTTCTTGTAATAATTATAAATTTCAGTTCGACCATGGAGAAATTAAGCAGCTCCTTTCACGGACATACTGAGAAAACAGAAAATTGTTGCCACCATTTTTAATTTCCGACGAACTGTTCTAAGAAGAAATGTGAAAAACGACCAATCAATGGCATTAATCTAGGGCAGTCGGCAGAGTCGGCAATACGCGAGCCATATGTCTATTTCTTTCCCCCATAATTATTTCAACAGAAACTGCTACTGTCAGTAAATAAACTTATAAATATAACAAAGGCAAACCCCTAAATAACAGACTTTTAAAAATTCCAATCTGTGACCACCTTTAAACCACCCAAATATAAAACACATTTTATTTATGTAAGTAAAATTTGCAATTCAGTTCAAACTTAAATTAGAGTCCAGTGACTAGTACGCTGCCCTTTTATATACCTCTGTGATACCAAGAAGTTAGTAATTTTATTCTTATGTAGTATACACAGCTGTATATACGCCTCTCAAGTAATCATTTAAATAAACATAATATGTACAGCTGTACAAACATATATACAGCATGCATAATAATAAAGCACAACGCATGTAAATATGTAATATGAAGCATGAACATGATAAATAAAAAGAAAAAGAAATCAATACAATAAGACTTGCAAATACATCCGATCAATTAATAGTTCGAGAAGCAATTATAAGAATCAGCAAATTCTTGGAATATAGCAATAAGTCAAGTGACGCAAAATATTTTTGAGTAACAAAAATATGTGTCACAATAAACAATTAAGTTTATTATTGTGAAAGGTCATTAGATAAGTAGGAAATTGCCACTTGTTGGTTGTGGATTGACTTTGCATAGGAAACAAAGCATGGTATTAATATATATAAGGCGAAGAATAAAAGAATCAATCAGATTGGATTCACACGTCTATCGTTGTATTTCAATTCTCAATAATTCGGATCTTTAGTCTATACTGATCATAAAGCGGCATTTCAGTCTGATCACCCCCTTCAAGCAAAGGCAATAATTCGGCACTGTACTGTCCGTTAGTAGAACGTACACGCAAATTTGAACTTAGTGAAACTGAAATGGATGCACTGGTAAATTTGGATCAAGGTCAGTGGTCGAATCTCTTATCAAAACAAACACTATTCACTTCGTTTTAACTTCCAATAAACTTTCACACCTTTTTTTAAGATTGCCCAATAATTATATTAAGATCAGATTATATAATGAGGTATTAGGTCAGAGATCAACACACACTAGAAAACACTTATTACCACAGACTTAGAATATACGATTATCAAGAAAAGTTGTATTGGGATAAAACTCAATATATAAGTTTTGGGTCAGAGAATTTTGTATCACACTGAGAAACACTTATTGGCAAAAATTGCAATATAAAATCGTCAATATACATATATATGTAAAATTAATAGAATAAAGTCAAATTATGATATTAAATAAATATGCACCAAAAGAGTATAATATGTAAATATATATGAGTAAATTTATAATAAGATGGATATATGAATAAATATTATATTGTTACAAGTGACTGGTACTCACCCATCTATAACTTGACGCTTGGGGGTTAGCTTTAAGCTAATGTTAAGACCCTTTGTTCTAACCATGGGTTAAAACAATTCTTTATTTCCGTCGAGACCAGAAATAAAGTGTTAATGTTAGTAAGAGACTATCTCAGTCGAGACCCGAGATAATATTCTTTAAGTCAGTCGAGACCCGGCTTAAAGTGTTATCTTATCTTCTGTCGAGACGCGAAATAAGGTGCGTTTATTTCCGTCGAGACCAGAAATGATTGTTAGTAAAAGATTATCTTCAGTCGAGACCCGAAATAAGATGCGTTTATTTCCGTCGAGACCAGAAATGATTGTTAATTGTTAAAAGTGAAATATCAGTCGATACCCGATATTAATGTTAGTTAGTTAACAGCCAACTTACCCCAAGCGATGCCAAGTACAAAAAGAGATCGAGATCAGTCAGCTTGTCGTTTATATAGCCCTTGCTTGCACACGACACCACTGATAGAGTAGCAGAGGCGCATGATTGCAAGACTTGGCAGTGCAGCTGTGATCATACGGTACTAGCGATAATATGCATAGCAACGAACCAAAATGCATAGCAACAAGAATTTTTAGAGCAACTCATGCTGCTGTGTTAAGTTGAATTACATTTGCAAGAACGTTGTCTCCATCACGTAGAGAAAAAAAAAATCCCGTTCGATGGTACTTATAATGATAATAGAATTGCAAATTGATCTGCTTGATCTGATTGTATGTTTGCTATGCATTTTATGTTACATGACAACACATGCTTTTGTTATATGTCGCACCGGTTTTTAGGGAACATTGCAATTATATTAAATTTATTTGCTTTTCAGAACTCAATTTTAGCATGGTATATTTTAATATGTTCCGTTCTTTGGAATTGTTTTTTATCACGAATCTAACTGACTTAAACAAATGGAAAAAATTTTTATTTGATCTGCTCGTTGGGGTTATAATTTTATGTTGTATTTGTGCAATATGTTATGAAGATGACAAATACATGGATATGTTGGTTTGTGTACATGTTTTTGCTTAACAGAAATCAAATTAGATTTAATTTTACTAAAAGTTTGATGATTTGTTTTCAGCATGCTTTCTTTCAGAAGTTTTCTGTTTATGAAAATATATTCGAATCAATTTAGTTCGAACAGGCACATAGCCTTGCCTTGCTTACTAAAGCTCTCAGACAATAAAATGACAAATTGAGCCTAATCTAGATCCAAGCAGATACAGCTTCTTCTCTCTGAAGAAGAATTTAATAAAGAAAGTTTAACGTTAATATACCAACATTACACTTATAACCACAGAAAAAAATCACATATTTCTAAGTTCATCACAGGCAGCACGAGATAGATATGCACATATGCAATATAACTCTAGTATACCACAAAGAACTATTAGTAACAGCTAATACACTGGACTCTCATCGTTTCAATCACCCAATGTAGTCAGTAGGACCGGGAAGCCTGGATTAATCCGACTACCTCCTGCGGAGGACTCGTCTGGTACATGGATGGATTCAAAACAGATATGGATTTAAGGCTAGGGTGGTAGAGCGCTACACCAAGTCATGGGACATCCCTGAGGATGGTAAGGGACGTTAACAGTATTCCAGTCCGAAGTTTAGTCCGTATCAACCTATGCTTACGATAATCTAAAGAGAAATCTTAGCAATAAAAGTTTCGTTATCTTCTCTGACAGTTCGGCAGCAATTAGATCTTTCACATCTTCCCCCGTGGTGAAATCGTATGGGAATGCCAAAACATCCATGACAAACTGTTAACCTGGTCTGGATACCAGCATACGCTGGCAATGAAAAACCTGAGAAACTTGCTAAACAATGTTCAGTTGGTCGGCCTAGATCCGATATGTAGTTTGTCTCTGTGTGAGGCAAAGGCTTCCATTCGCAAACGTACGTCAGAGGGCCATAGCATGTAGTGGAGGAGCATCGTGCGGCAAAACCATGCCAAACATTTCATGGCGATTCCAGCATGAAAAGGGCGTGTGGGAGCTTCTGAGGTTCAGTAAATAGTCTGATTACCGGCCACTGTCAACTGAAGAAGCACCTTGCCACTATTATCGTTGGATCTGATCCTACCGACGGACTGTACCCGGAGTATGATGAGCATAATTTACATGCCATATGTGAATGCCCAACGATAGCCAAATGTAGAATGACAACCTTTGGTCTAGTTGAGTTGGTAGACAGACCGCTCTGAGGGTCCTTAAACCTACTCAAGGGGACTGGTTGGCTTTAAGAAGATGGGAGAGTGAGCACAATAGGCCTTCTCGGTGCGGTGGCCGCCGATAAATAAATGCCCATCCCCTCTTTAACTAAACAACCAACCAACCAACGCTGTACTATTTATTTATTTATTTATAAAAATTAATACGATAGTAAACATATACATAAATCCAATTACTTACTACCATTGAGTTAGCGCTAATTGATTTCAAAGGAAAGAAAGAAAAAGAACCAACTATCAGATATACATAAGGAACTTAAACCTAGATTCAGAGGATGATAAACAATAATTTCATTAGAAAAGGAATAGTGTAAAATTAAATAATGTAATTACAGATAAATTTCAAAGTCATAGACATACTATCTAAATTCATTTATATAAATGAAAAAGCTTAAGTAAAGCTAAGGATAATAGAAATACAGAATTAAAATTAGGGTAACACATACAGGAGTAAAGCTAGAAATTAAATTAACTTTAAAACTGTATAGTGTGGGGTAGAGCAAAGTAGAGAAGAGAGGGCAATAGAGTATACAGCGAGGTTAGTATACAGAAAAGAGAAAGTGAAGGAAGGAAGCAAATAAAAATTAAAGTTAAGTTGATCAATTCAGAATGGATAAATTATCCAGAGCATTAATTTCAGCCAAGAGGCTGCGCTAAAAATACCCGAAGCTTTCACTGAATATATCAAAATCATTGTATAAGGTATTGTGGGCCCTTTGAATTCTAACCACAGACTCAAGTTGTTACGGAGAGGATCTATGTGAAACGTAGATAGCTGGTCGAGTTAAACGGCTAGGAAAGCTAATTTTTAATTTGGACAAAAGCTCAGAGGAATCAATACAGCCGTGTTTTATTTTAAATAACAAAGTTTCATCGAGATAGGAACGACGTGCTTCAAGGTATACCATAGAGTATCTAGTGAAAGTGTTCATATGAGCCCGTGAGTTTGAAGTGCAAGTACTAATAAATCTACGCAGGGCACTCTCGATTTTATTTTTGTATGTTGTGTAAATGGGATTTCAGATTGGGGAAGCGTATTCTAATATAGATCTAATTAGGGTATTGTACATAGTTGTATGGTTAGAGGGCTGTTTAAAAGGCCTAGCGCACCTTACACGCCAGAGTTTTAAAAGCTTTATTGGTGATATTATTAATGTGAGAGTCAAACAATAGCTTATTTTCAAATTGTATTCCCAGGTCATTTATTTCTGAGACACGGGTAATTGAAAGAGTCCCCAACTTATATTCACAGTACAGCGTAGTGCGTTTTCTTGTAAAAGAAATGCATTTGCATTTGTCCACGTTTAGGGACAAATGGTTTTTGTTACACCATGAGAGTAACTTCTGGATGTCATTTTGGAGATACTGGGAGTCAGATGGATCATTTATTACTCTATAAATTTGAGTGTCATCAGCATAGATTAAAGATAAGGAGGGAAGTTCTTTGGAAAGGTCATTAATGTATAATAAGAAGAGAATCGGGCCAAGAATCGAGCCTTGGGGTACGCCCGAAGTTTGGGTATATAGATAAGATGAGAAACCATTTATTACAACAGAGAGCTGTCGATTCGAGAGATATGATTGAAACCAGAGGGTACTGCTAGAGTCAAAGCCCATTTTATTCATCTTAGCCGTAACTATATTGTAATTGATTCTATCGAATGCCTTAGATATGTCCGTATAAAAAACATTTACCTGTTTAGCTTCATCAAGAGCTAGGGCAATCGAGTCTGTGAATAACGAAAGATTAGTTACAGTAGGTCGACCTGGCAGGAAGTTGTTGTGGACTGATGTAGGGATTTATTTTGGGCAGTAGCTTATTGTAGATTAGTTTTTCAATAATCAAAGCTAAGGCATTAGAAATAGAAATAGGGCGGTAGTTCTTTACTAGTTTTTTATCCCCGGCTTTGAACGTAGGGTAAACATACGTGTCCTTAAGAATGTCAGGGTAAGTATGTTTGGAGATAGAAGAATTAGGCAAGTAATAGGATGCGATAAAACTGAGGAACAGTTCTTGTCAAATGTGTTAGGAATACCATCGGGACCCGCATTTTTGTTTTCATCCAACGACATAAGTCATACTTGAACCTCAGTATGGTGTATGAGAGGGATATTTAGGCAGCTATAAAGAGTTTCATCAGACGTATTACGGACAGTCGAACCCAGGTTGTCATCAAATGTGGTCTGAAAGTGTTTAGCGAACAAGTTGCACATACTTTCTGGTTTGTTGGCAGATATTTCATCATAAAGCATTTCCCTAGGGTAGGAGCCAGAGAGCTTCATGCTTTTTGCATAAGACCAAAAAGTCTTTGGGTTGGAGGATATGGAATTTTCGATGTTATGTTCATAGCATACTTTTACTTTGCTGCGGAGAAAGCTAAAGGTAGTATAGTCCTGAGGACTTATATACTTTAATCTATATTTTTCCTTGAGTTTGACAGCATGAATTAGGTTCTGAGAGAACCACACAGGATAAGTGCTCCGTCTGTTCGATATTCGTGGAATATAATTTTCAATTGCCATGTTGAGATGATCATAAAACACTTGAAAGGCTTGGTTCACCTCAAGGTGCTGTAGACATGTGAAGTCAATTTCAGAAAGAAAATTATTAATAACATCATAGTCAGCGCGCTTGAATAAACGCTTATTAATTTTTTCAGTATATATAGGTATAAATATTAGGACAGACAGAATCGAAGCTGAGGCCAAACGATTCTTAATTACGCGGATGGTATCTTCTTCAATCTGTCATTGCATTTATCGCTCAGACTCCGAGTGATTCTGAACGCACCTGATTGCGATTTTAATTTAGTATATTCATATAAGAAAGTTTGTTGTTTATATTTTTCGCTGGACAGTAAATAGTTACGGGTTTTCTAGATATATTAAATAGAAATTATAAGAAAAGAACATCGTTTTTAATAAAAAGCAATTTTTACTTGAAATGTTTCTGTTTCTCTGTGAACATACAACTAATTATGACATCGTGCTCTATCAATTTAGCCAAAGTCGATGTTTCTCGCAACTCAAAGAATTTTTATGGCTTTGATTTTCTCGCATTTGTTGTTAATTTGATTGCTCGACTCTCGGAAAAAGTAACAATCGGCTGGTTAAAATTCAGAAAAATGTTTACGAATTGCACTGTCAGGTCAGTATACATTGTTTGATATGCGGAAAAGTTCTATCTTTGAATCACACTAATTTCTTCCACGCATGCCCTAGAGGTATTTAGAGTCAAAATACGAGAGTTCCTTTGTGTCCTGCATACCGCAGTAACTATTGAAGAATCCTATCTATCAAGAGAATTGCTTCATTCGATACGTGCAGTATCCATTCAAAAGAGCATTTTGGAATATAATATTATATTGACCGATTAGAGTGGACTAAGGTAATATAATTGCAGAGTATCTCCTTTTTTTTAAATAATATCGTGATGTTAAGGAGTGTTTAGTAGAGTAGAGTGGAGTGATTATAACCAATTTTATAGGGTTTCATATTCTGCAGAACTTTTTAGTGCGTGAAAACCGTATAGGACTTATCGTTTTCACAGTATACGTAAGAATCCTAAATTTTTATATGGCAACACCAAGAAGGAGTTTCCCGATTTATACCATTTTTTAAATTATATTTACTATTTTTATGAAAACACTATATACAAAATTTCAACTATCAACGTTTTCGGGTTCTCAGGTAGTGTCCAAAACGAAATTTTTATATAGCAAACCTACGAAGGAGTTACTCGATTTGTTCCATTTTCGAACTTAATTTTACTCTTTTTTTAAAAATGCCCAAATACAAAATTTCAGCTCTCTAAGTACACACGTTATCGAGTTATCGTGAGGACGGATGGGCATGCAAAATAACTTTTAATTTTATGCATGGGTGTCTAATCCATTTTGCTCTACCATCATTATTGCGATAAAAATGGAATGACAAACTTAATATACCCTTTAGATTTCATCTAGGGTATAAAAATGGACTATATTGGGCAACCTAGTCTTGGCGTTGCCATATAAAATTTGAGTTTTTTTACGTAAAACATCAGCCCTAGAAGTTTTTAATGAGAATTCCTTTAGAATATCAAATCCTATGAAATTGGTGATGATCTTTCTTACTGTCCAACGAATCTTTCTACCTCTTGAAATATTCTTTTGTGTTATTCTTGTTTCATTTTATCTAGCAGACATAAAAGAATACATTTATTATATAATGGTTTCTTATTCTCAATACTTTTTATTGCATTTACGTATACCCCTTGGAATTAACCAAGCAGCCAAGAATTTTACTTAATTTTTAAAATTACCAGGTTGAAAATCGGCAGGAACTAAATTAGGAATTTTGCAGACAGCTAATCTGTAAGCTTAAAAATAAATGTATCTCATTAAATAAAAGTCACAATTAACTGAATTTCCGATTTTGAATTCGCTCAAATTCGCCAAGGGGTATTCATGCCTTCCGTTCTCTTAAAGTGGCAATTCTGGAAACTTTTTTCAAGGACACTTCACTTAAAAGTTCTCAATATTTTGCCCGTGCTTATTCATAGCGGAAAACTGAAATTGAACTCCATGCTCGCCCTTTCAAAGGAGCCAAAAATGGTTAATGAGCCTAAACTTTCTTTCCAATTGCCAGATAAAATAAAGTTTTATTATGATATTTCCATGAATAGAATTTATTACTTTAACTCCTTGAAATTCAGGATTCTGGATAATTATAATTTAAATCTCTTTATAAATTACCTAAAATCTTTAACTATACAATCAAATTTATAGGCCGCAGTAATTAAATAAAGTTTTTATATTAATGATTTCATGGAATAATTTATGTGAGGACCGTTTAAGCATGTTGAGATGCTTTTAAATTTCAAAACTTAGTATTTCGTAATTAAATGAAAGAAATCACCTAATTAATAAAATTATAAAAATTATTCTGAAATAATAAATTTAGGCAGACACGAACTTCATTTATTCATTAAAGCAAAAGGTAATATTACAAATATGGGAAATTGATTTCCGATTTAAGTGATTTTTTCCATTAAATAACTGCGTTAATGAGATGAACTTTACCCTATTTAGGACTGTATTCACCAAGCCATTTAATTGAAATTTAATTTAATTTCTGTTTTAGTATCTACTCTCGTTAGAGTGGGTTGGAGCCCACTTGAATTAAAATAAAATAAAATAACAAAAGTTAAATTTTAATTTACTCTTAAGTGTGCGCTAACCCTCTCTTACAGGAGTAATAAAACAGAAATTAAATTAAAGTTCAATTGAATTGCTTGGTGAATCTTTGAAGCATCAAAAACTATATTAATCGCTGAAATTACCTTCACCTTTATTGAAATTAGAACTAAGACTTAAAACTAAAGGTTTTGCTAAACGTAAAATTATTTCTACTTAACAAATACCCGTGGTTAACGAACGTGGGAAGATAAATTTGATTCCACGCTGACGCAGAAGCTGTGATCCAATTATAAAAACCTTTTCTTATAGTGTTAACTTATACAATACATAAAACATGTTCAAAACAATCAATTGAAATCTTTAAAAGCCTAAAAACTGATCTAAAGGCATAAGATTTGAAGATAGGTATATGTATATATTTTAGGACTTATTTATATATTAGTTATATAAAAATAAAAATATTTTTGTGAACGACAACCGTTTATTTAAGAGTGCTCTCTCTACTGACAGCATTAAAATTACAACGTATGAAAAAAAAATGTTCCTCCTCCTACCCGTATGAAAGTCCCTTATGGTTTTACGTGAGCACCTGCCAAGTGTGGCTTAATCTCACGGCATTCTTCATCCTCGGATTGTTATCAACAATCAACGTCCTCATATTCGTAACAACGAGTTCCAGTATGCCAATAGAGCATGACATGACATCAACTTACTGGTAGAAGGGGGACCTATCCAATCTCTGCCGATCTAGGGTCACGGCACCCTTCACCACAGCCACCACGATGCTCTCATAAAGGGGCCATCCCAAGTTGAGGTGGATAAATCCTTGTTATCCAGGGCTCTTTTAACCCCGTTGTACCAAGTTAGCCGATGTCTGGCCGCCCATTTGGTATAGCTTTCCTAAAGCATGATCAACGGACCATGAATACTCCTAGTGTCAATCTCCATGCAAGATATTCTTTTTGTAACGGTACTGGTAACTCCGTTCGGGCCTAGATCTTATTAGCAACGTCAAAAAAAATTGTACTTGGCCTATACAGGTAATACTGTCAGAGGGGACCACGTGAGGGTTAAGATATACCCGTATTCAGTCTGGATAGCATTCGAGATTCACCATTTCCATCTTATAGCTAACCATGCATACTAACCATATAAGCACTACTAACATACATACCTGATATCCGTCATTCTCAACTTATTCATCAACTAGGAAATCCTTTCGCCCCCTGCCCAAGAGGCTATGTCTGTCTTTCTCCTTTCTTCATCTCTCTCTATGTCTGAGATTTTATTATTCTGACTATCATGAGCATTTAAATTCTCTGCATAATGACCTCCTGTCATTAAAGCCCTACAGTACCCATGGACTCCATATGGTCTTTCAACCTACTGCATTAAGCAGAGAATTAAACGACAACTACCGAGGTACTGTCATTTTATTGGCTTACAACCACAAATCAGAATTCAATGAAGAAATTCTGAGAGTATACTGTATGTATATGTTTTGATCAGCAGTACAGAGCGATCTCATCAGGACAGCAATGAAACTCTGAAATGCATGCTACTACAGTGAACAGTTATTTGATTAATTTTAATTGATAAATATTATGCATGTAAATATTTACTTTAAGTTAATTCTAGAGATATTTATTTGCAAATAAAATTGACGTCGTTGCGTTTCTTTTATGTTAAATAGTTTTG
Organism: Dioctria rufipes; assembly: GCA_963924295.1. Lineage (NCBI taxonomy): Eukaryota > Metazoa > Arthropoda > Insecta > Diptera > Asilidae > Dioctria > Dioctria rufipes. The sequence continues at coordinate 78,833,149 of OZ002742.1, read as the reverse complement.
GTGAATGTATTTCGCATGGGCGCAGTTTACGCTCTACCTTTTACTTAACCCTCTACTTTTACAACCAACCATCTCCGATTGAATGACGAAACTTTCACAGTTTATACGTAATACCAAAATATCTCACCCATATTTTTTTGTTTCCCCATACCATTTTCGCCCCCCCCCCTCCTTCCCAATCTAGTGGGTTTGAAACTGAGATTATATAACAAAAAGAATATGCAATGATGAAAAAAAAAACTTAAGCATTTTTGTTCGCATCGATATGTTCGTTTTAGTATGGAAGTAGTAAAACTACGTTATTTCAGAGCGGGCACATAATTTAGCGGTTGAACCCAGTGTTGGGAGGTTGTTGCAATCAAAAATCCCTCGAAAATGGGTATTCCTGGGTACTTTTCCCACAGATTATTATACAAATTCCCACAATTTTTCTAGGTACCAAAAATTATAAGAAATACACCAAAAGGCAGTTCACGTAACTTATGAAAACTTATTAGATTTTATTGATAGAGGAGCATCGTTGAAAAATTACGGAAAACTGCAATGAAATATCATACCTAACTTTTTTTTATTATTTATAATGTAAACAAAAATGAAATCCAGTATATAATTAAAAAAAAAACTAATAAATAATATCGAAAAGAATGAAAAGTTCCAGAGAGGGTGTCTTCTGTGCTAAATTCATTATTTATTTTGGTTTTATTAATGTTAATTGATAAAAATACCCATTCTAAATTAATAGGGGAATAAGGAAGGCATAACATCACAATAAAGAATTCAGTAAGTTTAAGAAAAACTAAAGAATTAGGAAGTGATAATTTTAATAAATTCAGTAGACCTGAAGAATGTACAGGAATTATTGTACACGATTCATCCATTTCTGTTTGCCATATATTCTAACTTTATAAACCAGCAAATGATAACATAAGAAAAAAAAAAGCAGAGGAAACTAAATCTGAAAAACTGAGTTTATATATAAAAGCTGAAATATTTCAGCAGAAACTCAGCAGTTGGCCATAGCAGAGGAGACCTCTAAAAAATACATTCTCAAATTAAGAATAAAGTGATCAGTGATACTACATATCAACTCAATAAAGGGTTCTCCAATAAGAGGTGTTATTTTAATTAGCCCGCTATTTCGGTAGATGTTACTTTTGGAGCTGTCATTTTTTGACATTTGACAAGTAGAAACTACGCCATTAATAAAAATTGAACGATACACGATTCAACAATGCATTGAAATTATTAAAATTCACTATAAAAATGGTGAAAATGTGGCAGAGACGGTTCGTAAAGCTCGAACATTTTTGGGTCGTCGTGAAGCACCTTGTCGGACCGCAATACACAAATTGGTAGAAAAATTCGAGCTGTCGGGACAAGTTAGTGATGTGAAGAACCCGTGCATGTCGCTCAAGAACAGCCGAGAATATTGCTGCTGTAGCCGAAAGTGTTGAAGAAAACCCAGGTTTGTCCATTCCTCGTCGTTCTTTGGAATTAGGCATTCCACAAACGTCATTACACCGTATTTTGCATAAAGATTTGGGTCTTAAGGCTTATAAAGTTCAGTTAACACAAGAACTCAAGCCGGCCGATCATCAACAACGTCGAGTCTTTGCTGATTGGGTCCTTGAAATGCATGAAAATGATCCGGAATTCCATCGAAAATCATCTTGAGTGATGAGGCCCATTTCCACCTCGATGGCTTCGTCAACAAGCAAAACTGTCGCATCTGGGGCTCGGAAAACCCAAGAGTTATTGTTGAAAAGCCTCTCTATCCTCAACGTGTGACTGTTTGGTGCGATTTATGGTCCTGCGGGGTCATTGGACCTTACTTTTTCGAAAATGAGGCTGGAGCAACAGTTACGGTGAATGGATTGCTCTATCGACAGATGATTAATGATTTTTTATGGCCGGAATTGGATGGTATTCATCTGGACAACGTTTACTTTCAACAAGACGGCGCTACGTGCCATACAAGCAACGAAACCATTGATCTTTTACGGGAAAAGTTTCCGGACCGTGTTATCTCTCGAAGAGGTGATCACAATTGGCCACCGAGATCTTGTGACTTAACACTTTGCAACTTCTTCCTTTGGAGCCACGTGAAAGAGAAGGTCTAGGCCAACAGCACAGCGTCGATTCAAGACCTCAAAGATGGAATTCGTGAGGCTATCGAGGACATAGGGCAGCCACTTTGCGATTTGGTTATGGAAAATTTCATGAAAAGGATATGGTCCTGTAGGCGTGGTCGTGGTAGTCATTTGGCTGATGTTATTTTCCATTATTAACGGCATACCTTCCTCTTTATAATGAAATAAAGATCCGATCATTTATCTCAAAAAATGGCATTTTTCTTTGAATATCAAAATAACCCGTTACAAACTCTTATACCTAATCAAAGTATTTTCAACCATGTATTATTTGAGTTTCACGGTCATGCGCTATTAATTTGACAACATACTTGCGCTGGAAAATTTACTTCTCTGTCTAAATTTCAAGGAAATATTTTCTGAACCATAATTTTGTACGGGAAGACGAAATTATTCTCGCCTCTCTTTTTAAATTTTTCCAGGCCGGAAATTTCACAATATGCCTCGATCTCCCAGCACTGGTTGAAACTTCATTAAGTATTGACGAAATTTGATAGAAATAGAAGAGATCCTATTATATCGCAAAATTTTTAAATTAATATTTAAATTTATAATTTTTAATTTTTGTATAACCTTTTAAATTGTTAAAAATTTTCCTACTGACCAATTTATTTTCAAATAATATGTTTTGGTGTTGGCGTTGCCTTTGTATGGCTAAAATAATTCAATGCCCATGTGATAATTCAATTATAACCAAACAAACCAACATTTGAAAATGTTAAATTTTTTACCATGGGTTTTTATTTTTATAAATATTTTACTTTTGTTTGACTCAAAACACTATAATTTATTAGTAAAACCATTAAACTTGCTTATAAAATGCTTCCCCACGAAATAATGCCGGTTGTATCTGCAGCACAGCACAGCGCATTTCAACATAAAAATTCAAGACTCCAGAGCCTCGATTATAAAATCACTTCTAATCACTTGTATTACACAAAATCACTAAATCAAACCAGGAGGGTGATTCTGATCTTAATATACGACAAATTAAAATGAACTTTTCCACTGCTTTTTTTGTGTTATTATTCAGCTCAGCAAGCCTTGCATTACCTAGAATGAACTAAAAATTACACTTCTCAATACAAATTCTTATTTCGAATTTAAGCACTTGTATAGCTATAATTAGGTGTAGAATATATATTTATATTTATATTTTTGTCACAACCTCTGAAGCAGATGACTAATTTGTCGTACTTTGAGGCGTGTATTCTGACATTAATTCATTCATTTCATTCATTTTAGTTTATTTTGTGGTTGATGAAAAGGATAAATCAAAATAAATATGGTCAATATAAAAATGCGACAAATTTAAGATGATACATTATGTCAAAATATGTGACAAAAATATACGTCTAAGCTACGACAAAGAGATGCCAAATTAAAGTTCATAAAAAAATATAGTAGCACCGCGTAAAATTGTTTTTTTTTTAATAATAGCATTTTTTTTCAAAAAAACTTTTTTATTTACTATTGGGATCTTCTAGCATATGTTTCTTTTTTTTGTGATTTTTATTTTACAAGCTAGAACCCTTGTCTGTCTATATACAAAAAATTTCAGTTGAGTGGTGATTTTCCAGTCGTAACTTAATTAGAAGGTAATTTAAAAAACCATGCAATCTCATTTTGTTAATTATTCCTAAATCACTGGGAATAATGACTTGTGCTTTTGCTTAAATGAAAGGTAACAGATTGGTTATAACTTTAAGGGAAAATAATTAAAAAAGCTAAAATTGCTAAGACCAATTCTTATGATACCCTTAGATGAATGCCCGTATGTAATTTCTTATGGTCATCTATCTGTGCAAGTGCGATTTTTGAAATGATTTTTTGCATATATTTCTAGAACGGTTCGTCGCACAGTAAAAATAATTACAACCAATTTCATATTTTGAAAAACTTTTCAATACAATAAAAAGTCTAGGAATGATAATTTTTACAGTACCTATATGTAAAAACCCTAAGTTTTCATATGACAGCACAAAGAAGGGGTTGCCCGATTTAGTTCATTTTTGTAGCTTTACTTACTATTACTACAAACGTGTACAAAATTTCAGCTCCCTACATTGACGCGTTTTCATGCACTGTCCAAATATATAGTAAAGAACGAATGTATGGCAACCCACGAAGGAGTTACCCGATTCGAACCATTTTCGAACATAAATTTACTTTTTTTTAAATGTCCATTTGCAAAATTTCAGCCCTCTAAGTGAATGCGTTCCCGAGTTATCGTGCGGACGGACAGAGGAACAGACGGACGGACAAAGGAACAGATGGACGGACGGACATGACAAACTTAGTATATACCCTATAGATTTCATCTAGTGTATAAAAAGTGGCTTAAATATTGCAAAATTTAGCAGAAAGTTGGCGATCGATGAATGGTAGTGTGTTACTGAAATCATCTTAGATTCAGTAATTAGAATCAGATCGAAGTTTAGTGAAAAGAATGATTTCGTAAGACAGATTGGGGTTGTACCTTACTACCCGTACTTACCCGTCCTAGGTAGTATTAGGTAGTATAAAAAAATTGATTTCACAAGAATTAGTTTAGAAGAATCTGAAAATTTTGCAGTTTTTATCTGCACCCCCCCCCCCTCCCCCCGCTGGGCACACCCATTCTATTTACACTCATAGTATTATAACATATCTTAGTTATATTACGAAAAAAGAGTTATTGAAACCTATCCAACATTTCCATAGAAATATTGTTTTTGGCGTATCAAGATAATTTGAGGTTACTCAAAACAAGCTCAATTTGGTCATCTTTCAGCACAGCAGATACTATAAAATTGTTAAATATAAACGTTAAAGATTGTATGTAGATTGAAACCGCATCTACATTTTGTGCCCGAATCAAATATCTAATTAGTTTTTAATTCCGATAGCTAGGTTCGCACATAACTGGAAAAGAAAGGAAACCAGTCCTTTTTAAAGGGAGAAATGGCCGTTTTTTGGCTGAAAAAATGACTTTATCTTAATCTCGTGTTTGCGAAGAACGGTTACGTCGGCGAAGAACGGTTACGTTTGTCAATAAAACAAAAAAGTCTCACAACAAGCCGCTAATGCATACGAAAGGAGGAACGGGCAAAATATATGCCAAATGAAGGAGGGTGCTGAAAAAGCTTTTTTAATGGTAAAAATGTCCGTATGAAGTTTAGAGGATTAAAAACATTACCCCACCACTAGCTTACACTTTGATACCTCACATCCCCTTTATTGAGCAAACCCTATGCCGGGCTAGAACCGACCCCCCCCCACACCCGCAAGCTGAATTTATTTTACTCAAATACAACAAATGCAATTAAAAACGGCATTGCTCTACTACCCACCCACGGATGATTAACTAAAATGTTTTTCATGAAGCTTCATTTGGCATTTTAATCAGCTACTCGAGATATAATTTTTTGAAAATGACATTTCATATTAAAATCACGAAATCTCTAGAACTCTAGGGCAGGGGCAAGGGTAAGGTAAGGGGAAATTAAAAAAATATTGGTAAGCTTTTTAGCTATTCCATACATATACTATAAAAGTTTAATCCAAATCGGACGTTATCAGTTCACATTCAACAGATAGCTCGATAATATACGGGCGTGTATCTGTATATGTATACGCCCAAAGCGTCCCAATTCCGCCCAATTTCGCGAACGTATTTATACGTTCATACCGCACAAGTGTACCATTTACTGAGCGTATATATGTAGGAAAGTGTCGTCAGGGTGGAGCACCCTTTGGACTTTTGCCCATAACTTCCGTATAAGGAAGAAATTGGTCAATCAAAGCACATCTTTGGAAAGGTGTAGGAAAAAGGGTCACTTTTGCAGAACATTGCAGATTTATTGGGTAAAAACTGAAAAAAAAGACCATTTAAAAAATAAGTTAAATGCTGTCAAGGTTGGCCGATGAAATCTGTGCTGATATGATTGAAAATGACCTTGAAAAATTAATTTAATGAAATAAAAAGTCGAATTTGTTGTATTTATCTGTTTTTTTTTTAGAAAATATTGAATGGCACATTATTCGAAATCGCACTTCCGGAAAATTTCGTTATATTGACGCACTTCAAACGCACTTCTCTCTTTCATTGTCCGAAGAGGGCTTTTTCTGCGCTTTTTTGGCGGGCAGCTTCCTTTAGTGTTTTATTGGCAGACTTCGTTGGAATTGGCGCCGGTACTGGACTTTTTTAGGGCGTCTTCCAGGAACATAATCCAAGTGGACCAACCTTGACGACAAGCGCCATTGCCCCATCAAATGACACCACAACCCAAGATGTTACAGAATTGAGTTTTCCTCTTGGCTTATTTTCATGCAACACATTTACAATGCTTACCTTGATGATTGCATATTTTCTCCTCACTTTCGGGCCATATTCACTGCTGCTAAAAAACAACTTTTTTTGAAATTTCAAACCAGTGAGCGCACAGCACATACCTTGCGTTCACACACCAAATCTGCAATGTCACGAAAAGTTCGCTGTTACTGAGAGAAGTTTCGCCGCGCTTGAGCATTGGTGGCGCTAGTGGTCAAAACTAAAAAAATCACTGATGGCCGACCTAGACGAAAGGCCAATCTTGATGAAATTCTCCTACGTCCATAGCAACGAAATTATTTAATTGAACCAACATATAATCGCTTTCATCGGTCTCTTTTTGCAAGCCAAAATTGAAATCTGCCATATTCTTGGAGATTTCAAATCCAATCTTAAACATGACACTTTTTTTCACTCTAATAGAAATATATAACACAGACATTTCCCAAATGCTCTTAATTGATTTTCATTTTTGTCGAAATAGCTTGTGTCGCTAAAAATGGTCCTGGTACTACATTAAGAAGAACTTCATTGGCAGATGTGAAAGAATCTTGTTTGGCATGGAATGGGAAAATTCCAGCAATTTTAAATGTATTTATGATATGAGAAGGTATTGTTGATGGACGTCTGAGATTTCGTAACATCCAAGAATCGACTACGGCATCATACAGATTATTAGGCTTCAGTATTTCTACATCCTACAATTTTTCTGTGCAAAGTATGCAGAAACTATTAAGACTGTTACGCCATTTCCTTTGGCAATATCTAGAGCTTCAATACTCAAGTGAGATTCTTGTCCTTAAGTTGAGTAGGCTAAACTGGTATTTTTCTCGACTTCTTGTAATTCCTTTCCTAATTAATAAATCTTAATGCCTGTTTCATAATCTTTTCGAAAAAACGTTTTATGACATTCTGTAATTTTTTAGTGATTTTGTAATTACGATTGGTATTTGAAGGTAGCTGTGTATTCATTACTACGCATAAGAGCTGGTTTATGGTTACGTTTTTTACGAGATTTTTTGCGAGATGTTTATCTGTCATAGCGACATTTTAGAAATGCTAACTTTTGTTTTTGGGCATTTATCTCTAAAAATCGAGATTTCGTTATTAGACATTTTCGTTTGCAGCCAATCGTACCGCTCCCAGCTATTCTTACCACTTATAGCCAATATTGGTCAAACCGAATCTGTTTTTGGTTATGATGACTTGGACTTTAAGCCACAGGTAGGATGACTTTAAGCCACAGATAGAATGACTTAGAGCAGAATTTTATATCATCAGCATGTGTACATCGATGTACGGCAAGGTGTGTCTGGCGAAGGTCCCCGGCCAGTAGTACAGTCATTCCATCATTCAAATGTTTAATATTCCAAATGTCCTGGAGAATCCTGTCCAATGATCAGCTTGCACTCTTTAAATATCTGAGCAGTATCGCTCTGTTTTGAAATATTTCGCAGAGGAGTTTCAAAGTAATGCAATTTAAAGCAGAATATAATGTCTTCCCATCGCTTAATAAGGTCACAACTTTGGCTTTTGTGCGCATATGGTCGGGATAGACATGTGAGCCTGGTACTTAACCATAGTTCTGTATATGTTACCGTAGGGTATCATAGTAGACTCCTGAAAGCTTGTCTGTTGTTACAAATGTATTGTACTACCTTGGCCCGCATTGAATCAAGACGAGATATGAAGCTAAAGAATACGATCGTCATCCTTCATAGGCACAATCCGGTGTGATACCATCACGCCTTCAATATCAACAAGCTCCATGCCTAATAATGTATATTGGGAAAAAAAAATAAAAATAGAGTTTGCTATCAGAAATTATCTGTATAGTTTTAGGTGGTATGTTGAAGATGACACAAAGCACAATTATTTTACAAAATAAGAATCAGTAAAAAGTATCCCACTCAGATATTATCAACGACAATATTTAATGGCAAAACAAACACAACAACAGGAAAAAAGTAATGCGAGATTACAACTCGTTCCTATATTAAAACCAAACTAAATTTTATTGAACGGAAACCTATATGGGAAAAATAAACTAAACGTGAAGAGAAAATAAAACAAGAGAGCAGATTTACAGGAGCGCAGTAGCGACTGGACTGAACCTTAAACCTAAGGTTAGCGACATACGATTAGGTTTCTTCCGTACGGTTTTTACCGTGCCAAATGAATCCCAAGTGATTAACTTGGCAGCGACATACGATCAGATTAAAACCGGACCGGTTTCAAAACCTGAAAGCAACCGTGGCTGGCCACGGTTTGATGATGGCTGATATATACGGTTTGCTGCCGAATGAAATTCTAAACTCATTGAGTGCAATGTGACGCGACATACGTTTCGATTTCGATTTTGTTGAAATTTAGTGCAGTGCAGTAGCAAAGTTAACTTAATGACAAGTTAGGACACATAAGATTTTTCTGATTGTTTTACATTTAAAATCCACACGGCAAGAAAAGGAAGAAAGAAAAAAAAATGAAAAAAAATCAAACTCTCTTTAAAACTTTTATGAATAAATATAAAAAATGTGAAAGCGCAAATTGCATGCAACGAAACAAAATGGTAAATGATTCATTTTCGTAAATAAATGAGAAGGGGCGGACTTTTCACGTTCTACTCTCCTCAATTAAAAGTAAAATAATTACAAGTTCAATATCACTAATGTTTTCCATATTTTATAACACCCCTAAAAATTACTGAACTGACTTCACTGACTTGTATCCACAAAATAATCGAGAATAACCGCCTCGTATGTCGTGTAATTACGGCGACGGTAAAAACTGTAGACGGCCAGCCGGACGGGAAAACCCTAATCGCATGTCGCTGCCCTAACGTTACCCTTAGGCCAATTTTAGGCCTCTTCAGAGTCGAAATTTTCAAAAATGTCTACAGTATAAGAATTATACCAAATTATATCAAATTTCAACTTTTTATGCCTTGTTGATCTTGAGAAGCAGTGATCAGTCAGTGAGCCAATGAGTGAGTGGAGGCTTTTATAATTATAGTTTCCACAACACATTTTTTTTTACCGGGTAACTAATCGTCAATCATGGCAATATTATGCCCTCAGAATATAACTGTAAAGGCTGCTATGCACGCTCAAGCAAATCGTACGATTTGGCATTCACAAGCGAAGTTTTGGACATAATCAGATATTAACTTTTGGCTCCACACGCAACGAGTTTTATGCAGACTTTAGTTCGTTTCTATAATAAAGTCGTCAGATTCCCTTGTACGCAATAGTTTCAGCCGATTTCATTCATTTCACACTTCAGTCTCAACTCAGGATTCGATTTTCTTTGTACACGCTTATGCAAATCGTACGAATTGGCTTGCGCATTCTAAGTCGTACGATTTGCTTAACAGTGTGAAGAGGTTTGAAGCGATGTGGATCCACGTGCAACCACCTGAAAAAGTTACAGCTTTGATAAACAATGCAAAAGTTCATGTGTATTGCGACTCGTGCCAAAGCGGTTAGATGCGGTTAAATGAAAGATCAAAAATATTGACTTCAATCGCGTGAAACTGCTTGTGTATTTTGGTGAGTGTAATTATTCCAACCGAGATCTAACAAAAAAATTTATAGAATGAAGTTGCAATAAAAGTAAAATGTACTCAAAGGTAACATTTGTCATACGATAATATGCATAAAATCTCGCAGGGTGTTGTTTGAGTTCACTGAACAAGTGATGAAAATCACCAGTAATGTCCCTTCTTTCATTAGTGGTTTTAATTTGATTTACTGTCCCCTTTTGCAAAAGTTCTGTCGAGAAAACTTTAGCATGAACATATTTGTGCAATATTAGTTTGAAGTTTGTACAACAAAAAAACTAACCTGTTCTTCAAAATTATGTCGACGATTTTCTTGGGAATACCACTGCACCAGAATAGGATATAAAATAAGAAAAATTATATATCAAAACAACTTACTTTGATAAAAAATTTTAATCTATTGATTCTGTGGAAGCAGAAATTATGTCTGGAGGGAGGGAGTTTAAATTTCGTGGCTTATTCACAGTCTGGAATAAAGCTGAACTACAGGAACGGCTGCAAAAAGTTCTTCTTTAAGATACAACAATATTCGAGGAACTTTTAGATGAAGAGGTCCTGACTGATGAGGAGGAAATAGCTGCTTTAAAATCACCACTAGAAGAAGATATATGTTTGTTGGAGAAAACAAAACAGAGAGAAGAACAGACATTATCGAACGAAACTACTAATTAACAAAAGAAAAAAAGTTGTTTTGAGACGAAAAAATTTACTTAAGAGGAATCAGTACTCAGCAAAAGTTTCAATTTAGATACCAGCGAACCTGTAGGTAATAAAATTTACTATACGTAGGTTTGTGTCCGTGAGAAAATTCATATAAAATTAGCCTAGACCACTGAGCACGTTAGAGACATCTACCGCAAAAGACAGAAACATCCGACAAAACCATACAATTTAAGACGAAAAATGAAAATTTGCAGTTCACATAAATTGAAAATTTTTAACGAGAATTAACTCTCCAAAACTTTTTTGGCCATAATTGTTAAATATGCTATTTTGCTTTGTATTTAAACAACTTTCAAATAAATATTACAATTTCTCGTCGGTGAAATGTCGGGAGAAAAAACAAGTACTATTAGAGTCAAATAATTATAAAAAGCGCTACTAAAAAGAAAAAAACTCGACATTATTTGCTAGATCTTTCCAAAACAGTCACAATTTAAAGAAATGAGAATACCTACCCACAGGAATTTGATTTAAAAGATTCAATTTTTACCATTTTTTACAAGTTTCCGAGCTAATATCTCCATTACAATAAATTTTTTTTAATTTTTGCCGACGTTATTTACTAGACGTCTTCATTACCTTTAATTTAAGATATAAATTATTATCCTGCTACAAATAGTTTGCCAGAAATTTGCATTGAAAAATGTATGAAACTTGCAAATATTTGTACTGACTCCTCTTAAGGCTAAACCCAAGATTGCCCTCGGCTTTTGTAATTTTTGTTGTGGTGTATGCGCTGAGGTCGAGCCGATTAAGCGTGGCAATGAGAAAGACTGTCACCTGGATAAGATGTGATGCTTGTCGCGCTTTTTTCACTTAGTCTATGTCAATATCTCTGTAGTAGATTACTTAACTCTTTATCAAAACAAGAGTGTCAACTGGATCTGCACGGTCTACCTTAATACGGCTAAATTGTGATTCTGTGGCCTCGGCTGTCCCAGGCAAGAACAACAACACTGGTGTTTTCTCACAGACATCACTTGTTGTTGTCGAGCTCAATACAAAGATTGATTGGCTGTCCCGTGGTATCCTTTCCCTCCACTCTGAAATCGTGAAGCTTAACAAAGATCTTGATCACATCAAATCGCACGCTATCTTGAGGATCAGTAAAGATGAGTCTTACTCTCGGATTAGTACCCAACAAGCGCAAATTAATTCTCAGTAATATTTCTGAAGCTAATTTTAGCACTTGAGAGCATCTGCTGCCAGCCTTATGCATTAGTGTGGGTCTTCACCAGAGCTTCCACCAAACCATTGAGAAGGCGGAGCACTTCAGATGCCCCTCATCCTCCTTGCAACCATAACTCACGAAACCTAAATGCTTTATTCGTTTCTTCAAGGAAGAAGACTGTGCAGCGTTCTTTCAGGCTTACATCAAGCAACTTCGCTCGCAACCAATAACACTTAACTCCATTATTCCCGGCAGTTCTGATGAAATACACGTCGTTAGCGAAGATTTGAACACGAATGAGCTTGGACTTCTCACTAAGCCCTGAAGCTTAAAGGAACCAATTTTATTCTGCGTATCTCAACCAGACACATAAAAACATATATATATATAGGCAGACGTCCGCAGCAATTTTCAATCCGATCGCTTCATGCTCGCTTTAGGGCAAACAGCTTCTGAGACCAGCTTCCCAACCAAACCTGTATGATGCAACACCTGCTTTCCATGCAGGATGCCCATCATAGCCTAAAACTCCCATGCCGCTTTTGGTATTAGACTTATATTTTTATCGATTACTCTGTACCATTCAATTGTTCTAATTAGTGGTTAAAATATTTTTTTTTTTTAAATCAAGTGGAGCTATTACGCAACTTTTATAAGAAACTTTGAGGCTGTCACAATAATTTGAAAATCTCTTTCTGAAACCAACCAACCACCCAACCTTCTTGTTTTTTAATTTTCAATTTTCCAACCAACAATATTCAACCGAAACTCTCATTTACCTAATTATTTACCTACTTTCTCCAGTTAATCACAGTGCTTTTTTCCTTCCTGTCTATTTTTCTTTCCGTTTAACTCGTATCCTTATATCATCAAACGACTAGGACGACAAGGTCACAAGTAGCCTAATCTCTATGCCACTTTAATTAAAATTTCCAACATACAAAGCAACTAATAATCACCACCACACAAGGCGGGTACTTGCAATCACACTCACATTATATTCTTTGTACATTTTATATTAAAGGACGTACAGATAAACTATAAACCTACAAATATTATTTTTTACATTTTCACTTCATTTCAAACTTTTATTCAAAATATACCAGTTTTCATTAGCTAACATCTGAGCTGAGCAAGTAATTCAGACTTTAATTTCGAATGACATGGCAGCTGACAAGCAAAGAAATCACTATGTGTTTTGGCCTTCCTCAGTGAAAGCTATCACTTTTAGTTCATCCTTTCATTTCTTTTCATTTCAAAACAGAATATACAAATCCTTTGAACATACATTCATTTCTGCTCCAGAGGTAATCTCGGAAATCCATGAAAATCAAGGCTATAACAATCATCATCTGGTCTCTCCTGTAGACGATAGTCTACAATATTATATTTCTCCACTGCCATAGAAATACCAAAATTAATTTATTTCACTCTCATTTTCAGAATTCAAGGAAGCGTTCATGCTATTCGATAAGGATGAAGACGGTACAATTACAATGGCAGAACTTGGAGTAGTCATGAGATCTCTGGGCCAGCGTCCGAGTGGTAAGATAATTCTATCAATTGTATTGCAATTGTACAAGTAACTTACTCATTTATAACTGTTTATGTAGAAACTGAACTTAGAGATATGGTGAACGAAGTTGACCAGGATGGCAATGGAACCATCGAATTTAATGAATTTCTTCAAATGATGTCCAAAAAGATGAAGGGTGCTGATGGTGAAGATGAGCTTAAGGAAGCATTTAGGTATAATGCTTAATATATGATAGTGATTTTTTTTATAACATTGTTAATATCATAAATGGCACAATAATGGAGCTATATTCGCATGGTATACCAGAGCAGAGTATATTGTGAATTGGGTGGTGTATTTCGGAATGGATCAGAACATATTCTAGAGCGCGCCGAGAAGAAATTTTGCTTTTACAGTAGTTTTGTATTAATTTAATCGAACTCCTCAGCACGGCAAATGCGAGAAAATATGAATCATTCGACGTAGCCACCATTTCAAATGTGGTGGTCCATTCCGGAATGTTGTATACTCTGCTCACGTATTGCATGCGACATCTAGTTCTTGTGCCATCTATGCTAATATTCACTTCCTACAGGGTATTCGACAAGAATAACGATGGTCTGATATCCTCTTCTGAACTAAGACATGTAATGACGAATTTAGGAGAGAAATTATCCGAGGAAGAGGTTGATGATATGATAAAAGAAGCCGATTTAGATGGAGATGGCATGGTTAATTATAACGGTAATTATATTAATTATAAAAGCATTATAATGCACATTTCTATGTCATATTCAAAGACGATATAAGTACCTACTTAAAGTCCATTGCGTAGATCATCTATTCTTAACTGCTCTCGATATTTTCTCCGAGTAGATAGTACTAATAGTATAAATATTGTATGGATTTTATACCTTCTTTAAATCCCTTGAAATCCTCGTAGGATGTGGGAGAGATATAGAAATTCTTCTGTTTCTTGACAATTACAGGGCTTGAATCAGCAAATATATATTCGAGAGGGGAGGGGAGTCGGAAGAGGTCTGTTTTAAAATTTTTTTTTTAATCATATTTACGTTATATCACAAAATCCAATTTTCGATTTGATGTGAAAGACCTATCGATAATATTATTAACATCAATGTCGATCTTAGGGTGGACATTAAGGACTTATAACCAGATACACCTTCTCGTGCAGACATTGTAGTAAGAGATGCTGAGCTAATCGATTCTGTCACGGGTGCAGTAATTGATTGAAATTGAGCTTGAGTGCATCTTGAGTCGCATTCAAAGGAATGATAATAGGAATGCATGATATGTTACTGACTACACCTTCTGATGGGAACTTAGCTGATCTTGCTTTCTTCTGGAAAAAATTTTCAATGGTATTATTAGTCTTCTGCTACAAATTAAAAGTAAACGTGAAGTGTAATTAAACAACACTACTTTATAAATACGCAAATACAAGCAAAGAAACGCCATCTACCGCAGAGGAAAGCGATTGCATTTTATTTTTATAGTCTTGCCGTAAAAATTCTGAAGAAAAATTATACAACCAATTTTAGCGGCACTCAAATCAATCCAATTGATCGTTTTCAATCACCAATAGTGTATAAAAATGCGAAAGAAAACTGTTCAAGTAAATTTCTATGAACAAAATGTATGATTGCCAACGGTCATAAATATCATTAGCGACCAAGACCAGCCAAGGCACCGGAATCAATGTAACTCTTTGGAATCATGGTCAGCCACCAGTAGAGCATGAAAAATCGAAAGAAAAAATGCCAAATCTTTGTAAGAAAACTGAGTACTTCTGCCCTTGTCCGAAAGAGTGAGCCAACAGAATTAATCCACCAATTCATTTGGACCGTTGTCGGTGAATAGTTATTGATTAAAATTCTTAAGAATAATTTGCAAGTATATTTCTAAGAAAAATTTAATGCTTCCCTACGAACTTAAAATTGTTGAACAACTCCAGCTTAAATCAGTGGGTGGCTATACGTAGATGATTGCATGGAACAAGGATTCTACTGGAGGAACCCTAATTCAAAATTCGTTAAGTCAGTTTGTATGCTTCTGTTGCGAGCTACCCACCACGTTGACCTGTCATCGATTTTATATCGAAAAATCAGATGGGTAAAAAAACTTTAGGAATAATCGGTGTAAAAAAAAAATAAAACCATCATAATAACCGGGATACTAAGCACTGCATGCCTTTTTCTAAACAATAAAATACTAAAATGAATATGTAGTATTCCAAAATTACTTACCATCCTGAGATATGAGATATGAATCTTTAACACTACATAAAATACAAGAAAGTTCTAAAAAAATCGTACACATTTTAAAGACGAAGAGCTACGATCAAATGACTCTTATACCCACTCCAGACTCAACCAGTATGCCCAACCCAGCGCTTGCTGTCGCCGCAGATTGAAAAAGTGCGTTACAGCACCAGCATTTATCGCCAGCGTCAGCTACAAACATCTTGTCCGTATGACGTACCATACGAAAATCGTTCTGTTAAACTTACAACTCGCTCGCCACATTCAATTCACCGCGAAGGTGAGGTGGCGCTTTGGGGAAGGACATGACCCCCGTGACCCTACCCTCGTATACGCGCCTGACTATGGCACTGTAAAGTCACTTGCGGTACTATAGCATCCTTTATACAGAATTCCTCAACCATTTGTTTCTGCTTTTGGGGACTCAAATGCAAACCTATCGAAACAT
This sequence comes from Dioctria rufipes, assembly GCA_963924295.1. NCBI lineage: Eukaryota > Metazoa > Arthropoda > Insecta > Diptera > Asilidae > Dioctria > Dioctria rufipes. The sequence goes on along the minus strand of OZ002742.1, from coordinate 78,816,988 downwards.
TATATAAATTGTTATCGATTACACCAGGTATGTAACTCAAAAGATAAAATTGAGCTATCAAAAACAAATATAACAGCGAATTAGACCAGCATTCCATAAACTAATGAGCGGATAGAATAGTTAGTCAAAATTTAATGAGCAGCTTCTAAACCTAAAGTCCTTAATGTCCCCGATAGCTCAGTTGGAAGCGCGCGGGCTACCGTCAAAGGTTTTCTTCTACCTAGTTTTTTTTAGACTTTTATAGTTTCTCCTCTCCTAGGTAATTTTCTATTACCTTATCTATGGAAAATGCATTCAAATCCCTCTCCGAATACCACACTATGTATACTCCAGGGAAGTGGAGAAACATTTACAGGGTTTCAAACCATGTGCAAAGCCTTCAATATAAGCAGCGGCGTCAAGCCAGAAAGGACATCTGAGATTACAACCAAAAGCTTCTCCAAACAAGGTTTCTTTTTCTAATAGTGACAAAATATTTCAGCCCATCGAAACTAGGGCTCCTCTAAAAAAATATCATACCTAGAATGCACTACATTTCCCAGATCGGAGTCTGAGCTGGTCGCACACACTTAAATCCTAGATACAATGAGCGCCACTCATTTTTGTGGTAGCGCCACTTTGTGGCGTTTAAGATACAATGAGAATTTATACACTTGATAGTTCGAACTATCTGAGGTGTGTTGATTATTTTTGCATAATTGTAAAAAATGTTTAAAAATTAATAAAAATTAAAGTTAGGTATGATAATTAAAAGAAATAATTTTGCTCAAAATGTTGTCGAAAAAACTATTACCAAAAAAGTGAAATTTGTTATGTTGTATATGTTTCCCCTTAGGAGTTCAATAGAGCAGGAGGTGATAGTACTCACGTAGTAAAACAAAAAATTGTAAGGAAGGGGGCGGGGGGAGGCAAATATCAACCGTTCAGGAGTTACAGGGTGATTAAGAAAAAAAGACAGTTTTTCATAAAACACCCTGTATTTTAAAAACTAGTGTATGCATTCTCACCAGTTAAGAGCTCATTAAATGCAGAACTTTATGGCCTTTCCAACGACTGCTCAACCAACCCCATACCCCCTTCTCTCAGAATTTACGGGCAAATATTTCGGATTTTTTTTTACTTTTTTTTTTAAATTTGACCCCTCTTTTTTTTTGCAAAACGGTCATTAACATAGCTTTTTTTCTTATAAAAACTATAAACTGTAGACTCTCCTCTTTAATTTGACCTATTATACACCCTATATGCTATCAGCAGCTGTTAAAGTGTTATTAGCTCAAAACTTGAGAGAAGAGAGATACGGGGCTGGTTGAGTAGTCGTATGAAAGGCCATGAGGCTCTGCATACAAAGAGCTCTTAATTGTGACCGTAGGCTTTTTAAGTACAGGTTTTGTGAAAAACTAATTTTTTTTTCTGAATCACCCAGTAACTCCTATACGGTTGATTGCCCCCCCCCCCCCTTCCATACAAAATTTTGTTAGGTTAGGTGAATACTATCACCTCCTACTCTATTGACCTCCTAAGGGGAAATACCCTGTAAATGAAAACCATTGATTTAAAGTTATTTTGTGGCAAGTAAAAAACGCGTGGCGCTCATTGCATTTAGATATTGTCGAAAAGAGAGCCTTCAAGTCCATTGGCGATATAATAATAACTTGCCATATCGACTCGCTCGACTATCAGATGCCTTTCGATTCTTTATCGTTACAGACATTGTCAATCTCAATACGCTGATGAAATATTTAGTCTGATCCCTTGTAGATTAATTCCTGCACACAATACTCGCACTGCAAGCCGCTCATATTCTTTCAGTTTTCAAAATATTTTCGAACAGACGATTGAATTCCACGATGATTTATTATCCCGAACTGTGCGGGTGTGAAACAGGCAACCATCTTCTGTCTGTATTCGGACCTACAATGTGACGGTACTCAGGAACGCATATTAACTAGTCTAGTAAAATCTTAGGTATAGCCAAAAATCTAATGAAATTCGTTACAAGGAAAGACTTTTATCTATCAGGCCTATATTAGAATACAATCTCCACGTTCGGACAGAGCGTGGATGTACTGCATGGTCTATGTTATTCAAATGATTCGCTGGAGCAATATAATATCGTATATTTGTTACTCTTTTATCGCTACTCCTACAATTATCTAATTTGATGTCTTTTAGAACTCGTCCTAGCGCGTCCTGTACGAATCTCAATCCAAGCTCAGCCCACACTGTTACATTCGGCAGCTATTTGAAATTCCGACAATCCTTTGTAAGTAGGGCATTCCTGTATTTTCTTCCAATTAAAAGCCGCAAGTGTGCAAGTAAGGCGTATACCGTCATCTTCTAAACTCAGCTGTGTTCCGAGTTTACCTACCCACTCCTACCACATGGCCTACCTCTCGGCTTTATAAGGTATCTCCAGGGCCTTGGCAGCATCATAAGAAAAAAAAAGGAATAGTTTTATGGGAAATTTCTCGGTTTGTACTTACGTAATATGTGTGTATTTCCTAGAAGAAAATTTTCATCTACAATTTGTTATACTACTATATATGAACTTTTTATATCACTCTTGGTTCACTTTTATTGGAATTTTGAGAAGCAAAATTATTGGCATTTCATTTAGCTTATTTTATTGCACACGATCCTGATCACGCTATTTTCGTCTAAAAATTAAACATAAAAGAAATGCAGTGATCATATACCTAACCCAAGAGTAATTTTGTATACTTATTGAACTGCATTCTTGTAGATAGTTAAAAAAATTACAATACAAATAAGGTGAATAAAAATGGAAAAATTTTAAATTTTCCTTCTTTTAAAGAACTATGAAAAAATGCCCATGAAATTTAAAAAAAATAACGAATGTTAACAATTCGTTTTGTATGACATCACTAGAGAATAACAAAATCCACACGAATTTTTCAAACTAAAATATTCAAATACCGTTAACTAGAACCTCTTATACAGTATAGTTTTAGGTTATTTTGAACTGTATTGAATACTGCTTTTTTTTAAATGAAATTGTGATTGTCAATTTTATTTTGTATATTTGTTATACAACTAGTGAAATAGAATGGGTAAACGAACTAAACTTGCCACTTTTGGTTAAACCAAAAATCACTGATCAGATTACTAAAGGTGCAAGCAATAATGTGCGATCCTAATTTTGCATGGGTCGTCAGGAAGATATAGACAGCTTCTATCTCTGTCAAATATATATGCATATACCAAAGCACTTAATACGTGTCAATGCTAATTTAATCATCTTATTCAAGCAAGATGACTTGAAATTGAAACATATCTATAATGATCATGTGAATACAGACGATCATCGATTGTCCAATGTGTCCAATTCCTTAAAACAAACCGGAAAAACATATTAGTTACAGGATTGAAATGAACTAACATGCAAGGAGCACATTCTATATCGTTAGCCTCCAAAGTTTAAGGACAAAACACATTCGCATTAGAGCTTGAGCCTATACCAAAGCGTAAATAATTATTTTATGCAAGAGATCGCTCCAAGATCAAATTTGGTATTAGACTTGTTATACGACCCAGTGAATAACTTTCATGGCAATCTGAAGTTAAACGAACACTGTTAACAATTTCAACTTAAAATTCTTAATCGGACGAAGAAACTCATCGTCATCAGTTTTCCTAAATTATTTTCTCACACCATGAGAGGCATATCGTTTCAGGTAGACCATTTACGGGACACCCTGTATGTACATATATAAAGAAAAAATATTCTGTTATTTTAAACCTTATATGAAATTCCCGTTATGTTAACAAGAATTTTATTGTTTGTGTGCACAACCAAAACTTTTTCGTGTTCACGTTATCACGTTATCTGTTGTAAATTAAAAAACCAAAAAAGTGTAAAAGAGCTGTAAAATTAGACTGTTTTTATTCACCATACATTACGTATTATCTTCCTATAAATTGCAATTTAAAATTTGTATATAATTCTAATTATTTCCCTTTTTAGAATTCGTGATGATTCTCACTGCAAAAAACTAGTGCAAACTGTGTAATCGTCGAAGAAGAAAAAAATTATAAACGAACCGGACTTGTGCTACCTTTAAATTTTGTAAATGAATTGAATGAATCCGATCCTTGATCAGTCCTCATATACAAAACTTGAAGGCCAATTAATTGCGGGTGCATTTGAGGAGATGCTTCGAAACTAATGGACCAGAATAAAATATTATTGATAAGAATTTTCTAACACTCCTTAGGAGCTCTCGACGATTATCCAAAGAATTTACAAACAAAATAATAAAAAAAAAAAAACACAAACATAAACCACAAACGAATTACATAGAAAATGAAATAAGTAAGTATATATATATTAAATCTGCAACAACAATGCTTAAGTTAAACAAACAAACAAAACATCTTAATATTTGACGAATATTAAAATTAACAAATACAGAAAAAAAGAATCGAAATGAATTTACAGAACATTTAATTCAATTGACAGATTTATACTTATACAGACATATACGTATGTAAGTGTAATGTATATGTAATAAAATAGTCACAGTTAATTTGTGTACTTGCATAAAGCATACTCGAAACATAACATGAAAAAGTTAACTTAAAGCATAAAACATATGTATATCTTTTACGTATAAATATTTATTGTTAATTTAAAGAAATAATTTTAATTATAATATAGATTTCTTATTAATGTAAAGTAATACCGATGCGACGTTGTAGTTTTTCGAATAATTAATTTATCGTGAAAATAATTCAGTTTACAAGGTTCTTGGCGGTCGTTTTTTAGCTTTGAAATGCGTTTCTTATTTTCATTTTTATCTATATAAACAAAAACTTTTCCTCAGTAAGTATAGCTTTCCCGAATGTAAAAGGAAATCAATTTCTGCAGGTCTTGCAGTCTAAAATGATTTCTTATACTCCAGTAGTATCAGTAAAATGTCCTAATCTTATTTATAATTGAAAGATTCTGATATATTAATTTTTATAAAGTGTTAAAAAACTCTAGCAAATTATTACTTCTCACTTTTGGTCAAGATATACTTAGAGCTTTGGAAACATAAGTATACTGAGGCCCCATTTATTATAAATGAGATACTTTCCAAAGAATCCCAGTTCAAGATTTCACTGTTGGCCGTTGGCGTCTATATAATGATATATACATCACCCTGTTATGTACATACTTTCGTGCCTACTAATATTTACATTATTATACCAATATTCTTAAGGCATTTATTACTCTTCCCACCGTGATCTAAAAGATACTTTGAACATGGATACCCTTAGCATGGCCGTCTTAAGCCACGTGTTTGCCCTGGGTACTTTAGGATATGGGGCCCCTAACAGAATTTTTTGGGTTATCAACAGGACTAATTACGTTATGTTAAGACCTATCGTGCACTCGAGACTTTTTGTCACGAAACTGTTTTGTCACCACTGTCAGTTCCATTATATCTAATATTAATGCGCGCATCAAGTGACGTATTAGCAAGGTGACTTTTGGCTCCTCCGGTTGGCACCGTTTGGGTGACGAAGCTATCACCACGCTATCACGATTATATGAATGTGCATGCGCCGATAACATTTTTCTCGCTTCTTGAATGTCATTGTTTTGGGATACGTTGTAGAGCTAGGAAAAAACTTAAGCATTTTTTTTTAAATGTCTGGTGCAACGATAGTGTGTGAAAAGAAGATATAAATAATGAAGAATTAAGGCTGGGTCGCTGTCATAAATAAGACATGCATAATTCGCAAGATGGGGTGGGGCGTTAAGATTTTTGAATAGCTCGCAAATTGATTAATAGAATATTTATTTAAACACCCAAGGCAACAAATTAACGTTTTCTAATTTTTAAATTTGTCTCCCAATTTTTATTGAAAATGATTTAAAAATGAAAATTCATTTATTTTTTTTTATTAATTTCTCTGGTTTGCGAAGCGGAGCTGCCACAATTTTGAACTAAATTAAATTAAATTTTTAACATAAGCTTTTTGAAGTTAATATGCAGAAAATAACGTTTTCCGATTCTTAAAATTCTACTTATATCTACGACAATTTGATGCAATACATTGCTTTACCTGTATTTTACCCATTAAGAAAGCAATCTATTGCATCAAATTTTCATAAAAATAAGTAGAATTTTAAAAATCGGAAAACGTTATTTTCTGCTTATTAACTTCAAAAAGCTTATGTTAAAAATTTATTTAATTTAGTTCAAAATTGTGGCAGGCCCGGGACAAATTTAAAAATTAGAAAACTTTATTTTGTTGCCTTGGGTGTTTAAATAAATATTCCATTAATCAATTTTCGATTTATTCAGAAATCTTAACGCCCCGCCCCGTGTTGCGAATTGTGCACCGAGCTGCCCTATTTAGAACAACGACCCAGCCTTAATACAAGAAGTACAAATGAGACCACCGCTATACAACAAAAACAAAAATTTTAAGGAATACTCTGGTAGCAACTTGAAGATAAAAATGTGGGGAGAAATATCCATGCACGTGTTTATAGACCTTAGATTTATAGCAAATATCTCATCGGGTGCAATTGCCGATCGCATAATGGTACTTTAATAAATTATAGCAGGTCTCAAGATCTGCAGTAAATAATCAAAACTTGCAAAACTCATACGGAAATATTCAGATAATGTTTCAGAAGAGGATCGTAATTCATCAAACATTAAGTAAAATTTCCCTTTAAGCACCCCTTCGGTCCAAATTGGCAGAGCCCAATAGCGTTAATATTTTCTATATCCTTATGAAAATTACGCATATCACAGCTGTTTCCTCGAAATTTATATTGATGAATGATGATAGAAAAAATTTGTTTCTTTTTTGTGACAGGTATTCACTATGTGCATACTAAACTAGCCCACGGCAACAGAACGGCGACAGTTACCAACAAAAAGTCTCCAGTGCGCGTTAGGCCTCACATGAACCAACAGTATAAAATTTTTCGCTGATTACCAAATAAATTTAGTTTGACTAATTGGCTAATTTGGCCTAATTTTCGTGGTATTCAGTATGTGTCCCAAAAGTCATGAAATATATATTTTTTTTTTAAATATTTATTGGCAATACCGGTACAAATTCTTAGTATTCTTCAAAGTACTCTTCACGAGCATATACACATTTTTTCCACCGATGGGAACCGCCTTCGGGCCGTGTTTACCCTGGAGAGGTTTGAAGCCGTGCGGTTTCGCGCGCAACAACCTGAAAAAGTCACCGATATGGCCTACAATGCAAGTGTTCATGTTGGCGCGGTTAAAGGCGATGCATTATGAATCATTCCAGAGCGTTTACAGGCGGTTCAGTGAGATATCGAAATTTTTGAGTTCAATCGCATGAAACCGCATGTGCAGTGTGATGAGAGACAGTTTGAGAGTTGTTATTTGAGGAATTATTCGATGATATGGATATTGGTAGGCTTATTGAAGCTATTCGTAACAGCAAAACGCTCAACAGGTGTAATTGAGTATACTACATTGGTAAATGCTTTTCTTATTTTACTCTCAATATTATATAAAAAGTACTCAAAAATAATACTTGTCATCCAAAAATATGCATAAAACTCTCAGGGTGTTCTTTGAGTTCTCTGAACAAGTGATGAAATTCACCGAAAATTTTCCTTCTTTTATTGATTAGATGCACTGCAATTTTCTTTTTCCTTTTTAAAAAATATTTGAATTTGAAATATGAAAAGCCCGCATTGACCTTGACATGGGCATGATTAACCCTCAAATATTAACCACTCGAAACAACTCCGAATTGAACAAAAATCAGCACATTACCGCAACTACGTTTTTACGCTTTCTGTTTCTAGAGTTTTGAAGCTGTTACATGCTCAACCGCACCGCTTCAAACCTCTCCAGGGTGAACACAGCTTTAGAGTTGTCATCGCTGCCGCTTCAATTGCCTCAATGCTGTAACAACGGCATATTTTGAGTGCGATTTTGACTTTTCGTAACGAAACAAAGTCGCCCGAAACTAAGTCAGGGCTGTAGGTTTGCTGCGGTAGAAGTGCCACGTTTTGCTTCGCCAGGAACTCATTGACTTGCTAAGACGTGTAGCTGGGTGCAGCACCCAGGTAGTGGCAATATTTTTTCGTATGCGGATGACCCTTTTCCTCAATCTTTGCAGGACATCCACGTAGTAGACAGCGTTAACGGTCTGTCCTTGAAGTACAAACTCTTTGTGCACCACCCCCTTGTGACATCTAAAAAGACAATGAACATTGTTTTTACCTTAGATTTGCTCATCCTGGCCTTTTTACGTTTCGGGGACGCCGAGGTGTGCCATTCAGCACTCTGGCGCTTCATCTCTGAATCCACGTTTCATCACCGGTAATAACATTGTCCAAAAAATCAGGGTTAATTTTCACACTTTTTCTGTCGAGTTTTGTGAAAAATTTGCTCACCCAACGTTGTTCAGATGTATCCGCCATCTCACATCGTAACGTAGTTTCGAAATAAGGGCGCTCTAAATCTGCTATCTTGATTTTACTGATGCTTACAGCAAACGAAGACAGAAGCTCATCCAAGCAAGTCTCACGCCTGAGGCCTCTCTCAGGCTTTCTAGCAGCTCACCTCAAGGCTTGCCCCAGAGAATTGAAAACAGAATGACACCACCAGGCTCGGTGCTGTCATTGTAACAAGGTTCATAAACTGCTGTTGAATTAAAGCCAATCATAATCTCCTACGAATATTCCCAAAGTTGCATGACCCATCGCAACCAGACCTACTTACTCACATTTACAAGATCACAAAAGAGCAAATCTACCCGATTTTTATTAGCTCTCACAAATTCAAAACCAAACAACGGATACATAACACATTTTTTAATGCGATCTTATCCGAAATATTACATAATAATGATAGAAGGTAACTATCAACTCTAAATCAGTTCTACAGCGTTCTGATCGATGATTATGGCCGATTCTGTATGAAATGAAAACTGCACAAATACATACATGAGTAACTAATGAAATTATTCCTGATCTTGAAAAATAGTCAAAAGGGTGAATAATAAATTTAAATCAACCTTTTAATTATGAGTTGAGTTTAAGTTTAAGCAATTAATTTATTTTAATAAATCTATTGCCATATTAGTAGGTCTCTCTCGGAGCTTGAAATAAAATTTCTTCTTAGGTAGTTTCATTTTCAATGTAAGATTTGCATTTTAAAGCCAAACAACTAGTTCATGTTACTCATTTCTTTTTTCATATATATAAAATTATAAATTAAATAAAAGAAAATATGAAGCTTAAGATATTTATAGTTATTATCCAAAGGTGTCGGTTTAAAAAGACATAAAAATAAAATTAAAATCTAAATGATGCTCGATGTAGTACTTAATGTAATTCTAGTGTAAATTAAGTAACAGCGCCCAAAAGCACTTTGATATAAATTATATAGCGAAAATATATAGATATGTTTACTTATTAAATCAAATTTTTAGATGTACGTACATAATATAATTATTTAAAAAATTTCTCTTTACGAAATATGTTCCAAGTTTATCGTGTAATGCCTTCCTCTGCGACTTTATGAGACCACAAATATGAGCTTGTTACAAATATGTTTAAATCTTGTTAATGTTTTTAGTTAGCTTGTTACAAGTTCTTTAACCATTAATGCACACTCAAAACAATTCGATTTTGAAAAAATTTTTGCACATACAGTTATTTACGAAATGCCTAACATATAAAAGATAACAAATTTTCAATAAACACAAAAGAGAAAAGCATAAAACTTTCTTTTATGGACTGCATAACATGGAGTAGAAAGAGAACTGGCATAGGTGTATAAATACTTCATTTGAAATTTCGTGCGGTTGCCTATGCAATATTATCATTATAGGGTGTATCATTTCGAATATAGGGTGTTTGTAGGGTGATTCCTCTAGATTTAGGGAATTACCATTGAACCCGTATCTTCTAAAAAGCTACTCTCACAATATAATGGCTTGCTCATATGATCATACTATGCACCAATAATATCCTAAATATGACTCAATTACTAACACAGATGACGCATGATGCATAGCGTAGAAAATGATGTAATTCATATAAAAGTGCCTTCCGATGTATCAACTTAATTCCTTGAAAACTGACTAGACTACATACCCAGCCAAATTCTGCAGTATTCCGTCTTACTGGGAGACTTGGGTAGTTGGATTAGCTCAAAATCTGGTTGCTATGCAGCAAGTTGCACTCCAACGAGCCCAATGTCCATTCTTGCGTTCACTATATATACATATTTCTGTACACAATGGTTAGAGATTTGTTTTTTATTATTTGCGGGGGTGGGTGGGGGGGGGGGGGGGGGGGGGGGTGCAGACAGAGCTCCCGCCTCTCATCTAGTTACCGCGACCTATAAGATCTTTTGTAACTTTACGCCTAAATGCCCTACATGCCCTAGTGCGCCCATTCGACCTAAAGGTCTGTTATAAAGCCTACTATATAACGCTCTTGGGGGCCATTTCTGCGACATCTTCTGGCACTGGAAATGCTTAGCCGTATGCGGTACAGAGCTTCACAGTCGCTTATTCTGCGGTTTTATCGTCGTCTACACAGAAGCGACAGTTCTCATCAAAAACCTTACCCATCTTTTTAAGATGATATCTAAGTGGGCAATGCCCAGAAAATAGGCCCGCTATAAGTCTCAAGTCCTTTCTGCAAAGAGTGAGGAATGCCTTTGCCCTCTGTTGCGACTACTTTGCAAACTTCTTCACTTATCTTAGCCCCAGGATATTTCCCAGTGTGCATTTTTAATTCTGTCCTCTCAAAGCCTGATCTGAGAGGTGATTTTTTGGGTGTCCAAAGATCAACGTCACATTGTTTGCTTCAAGCAGTTGCTTCAAGGCAGTAAGACAGACCCAGACCAGCTTAGACTTAAAAATAAACGCTTTATGTGCTGCTTAACTGTCGCAGTTGGGTAAGTGCTCATCGCACCAGTTATTAGTAGACATGTAGTTTTTGCAAACTAGCTTGAACTTTCTTTTGTTTTGTTTTTGGGCATAGCGTATGTGAGCATGGGTCTTATAATAGATGTATATGACTACAGAGTCATTTTTTGTTTAAGACCCCAAGTTCTGCCAAAAAGCCTGCGACATGCCCATGTTCCCACTGTGACATTCTCCAGTACTCTCTTTAAGTGGGAGTTCAAGGTAAATCTGCTATTTAGGGTAATGACTAGATATTTAACCTCCGTCGAGAGTTCTACTACTGTTCTCTCAAGAGATGATGCTTATAAATAACGTTTCCTATGTGAGCATGGGTCTTATAATAGATGTATATGACTACAGAGTCATTTTTTGTTTAAGACCCCAAGTTCTGCCAAAAAGCCTGCGACATGCCCATGTTCCCACTGTGACATTCTCCAGTACTCTCTTTAAGTGGGAGTTCAAGGTAAATCTGCTATTTAGGGTAATGACTAGATATTTAACCTCCGTCGAGAGTTCTACTACTGTTCTCTCAAGAGATGATGCTTATAAATAACGTTTCCTTTTTCTCGCGAAAGGAACAATTATTATTTTACCAGAGTTGGCTCGAAGTTCCATTTTTTGGCACCAGCCGCGATCTATGTTTAGGGCATTCTGCATTAGATCAGAGAGTATCCGTTCATGTTTGCCACTGATTGTAATGACCAAGTCATCTCTTCTTAGCCCTGAGTTGGTCAGCTTCTGTAGGAGATCATCGACTAGCGACCATTGTAGGGGGCAGAACTCCATCTTGGATACATCCCTTGGCGGCTACTACTGTAATTGACTCCCCCCCCCCTGATTAGCTCTGATTCTCCGACTTCTAAGCATAACTTTTATCAAGGAAGGCTTGATTCCGTTTTCGGTAGCTGCACTCTCAATACCTTCAAAGGAGGTATTGTCAAATGCTCCTTCGATATCTAAGAATGCACATAGGGCAGTCTCTTTATCCTCCACCGCCTTTTGTTGTCCTAAGACAAGACTATGTAGGATAGCTGTGGTAAGCCTCCCTGCTTAGTAATCACGTTGATGTGGATGCAACAATACAAAAAATACAACGAACCATAAGACCTCAGAAGAACTGTGTTGAACATGTTTCAAGAATGCAGTGTAGAGCTTTTGCTCTAAGGCGGAGGTAAGAACGTAGGTAAGAAATGGATAGGAAATAAGGTGAGTAATGTCGACTAAAAGAGAGAAAGAATAAAGGGTAAAAAGCCAATATATTCAAATAATGCAAAAAATACTATTCAAGATCAGGTACTAGATTTTTTTAACTTTAACGAAGGTTTAGAGCCATAGTATGTATTATTTTGCAGTCAAGCACAATTTCTTTCTCTTACTGGTGCATAAAGAGGTTTTGATAAGAGCTCGCAGAATTTTCTTTCCCAGAAAATTATTATTATTATTATTTTCAAGCGTCCATTTAGACGGAGTTATTTTGTAACTTTATATATTTAAATAATATTGCCTTACCCATACAGCTCCTAAAGAGTGTGTGCTAAAAACTTCTGCACCCCGAGTGCGTTTTAGTCTAGCAATTGCTCAATTTCAAATAAAAAACAGACTATACACTGTAAAAAAGTCGTTCAATTTAATTTTGATAATTATTAACACACAATTGTCCAACACCTTTAGCAGTTCACTTTCTCCTTACAAACTTGTGTAATTTTTACTGATACGAGTAAATAGTAAACATTTACTTATAATTTATGCGTTTTATGAATGCAATTTTATGCAATATGCATAGGTACTAATTTATTTAGTTTCATACTCTATAAAAATTAGCAACCTTTTTTGGAAAATAATTGTCAAACAGTACCTACTAAAAGTAAATAGTTTTAGTAATTGAATGAATGTCCTAGTACTATGTGTTTTTACTCTTTCTTTGTAAATGCCCTCTTTGGTGCGGCATAATACCCTTAACAACTTGTAACCATTTTCTTAAATAAGGAAGACTACCAAAGTTTGTAGTTCCTTACATACTCACACTATGCAAGTTTTCCAACCTATTAGCGAAAAAAATATACGTGATTACCTTATGTTGAAAGCTGTTGAACTTTTCAATCACATTTACATGATTAGAAAAAAATGATTTGATTGAAATTTAATTTCGAAATAGAAAAATGCTATACAAAACCCAAAAGTATTCAAAATTTAGTCATGTTCTGTTTCTTATCAACGTTTCAAATGAACCACTACAGTAAAATTTTCATTTCTGGTAGAAGTTTCGTACGCTAGTAATGATAGTTTTTCAGAGTTGCAAATAACAAAATCTTTATTCTCAATGGTGGATATGAATCACGCCTCATAATTGGTCTAACCATTGTAGAATGCCTATTCACACTATACATCAAGCTTCCGCCAGTCAACCATCCGTAGTTATTTGTCAATTTTCTTTGTATTCACACTAGACCGTCATCTGTCCATCATTTTTCCTTCAGCGCATGCAAAATTCAGGATAAAATTGGACGTCTTATCGCCAACAGTTTGATGGCATTAAAATATTCTCCCAAAAGTTTTTCTAATGGTGACCGTCGTAATATAATGTGTCGGTGATGGATAGTGCGAATGGTTTTATTCAATTGCATTGCAGAATATTTTGGTGGACGATTGACTATCGGAAGCCTCATAGATAGTGCGAATAGACCTTAAAGTATAAATACCATAAATATTATCTTAAATTACCTTAACCGATAATCTCTGTTAAAATCAAATCATGCAAAAGCCAATGCGAAAATACAATAAAAACTAAATGTCAAACTAATAAAACTAAGTATAACTTCAGACAGCACTAATCTACATAGATAAATACATGCGATATGCATGCGACGCGCTTTTCTGGGGAGTGTTAACATTGCTTTCCAGTATTCTCGTGATTAAAACGTAAAACTTCATTAAAGACCCGAATCTAAGAAAAATCCATCTTTCAAATCTTCTAGGCCTACGCTTTCCCGCCATCCTGAAGGGATATGACTGCGAAAATATTTCGACGTTTTTTTCACATCATCGCATTATGTAATCAAGGAGGACCGCATAACAATTTCTAACCATAGGACCCAAATTGTGGACTTAGCATACTTATTTTATACATAATATATGGACCTGGCAAATTGCTCTTCTTGTTTACCGCAATTTTTATATTTTATGTATGTATATTTCATTTAAAGTTGTCCATAAGATTTAAATGAAAAGCTACAATTCCAGCAGCATACAGAAATTTTTATAGAAACAGACATGGATGAAGAACTTTCCCCATTTAATATATCTCAAAATTATACAAATGCGTGAATTGTAATGTCTTTATTATAATAAAAGAAAATATATATTTAGATGATGTCTATAGGTGTGAGATGTTAATAGTATGTGTAATTATGAATGTATGTGTAAGCATACAATAATAAATTGTGTAACAAAACAATAAGCTCAAACAAAATTGAGTCAATGTATGTATGCGTGTTTCTTTGCATGCATTCTCTATATCTTTATTTATACAAAGATTCATTATTTACCTTAAAAATATGTAGCGAAAATTAAGTAAATATACAACAATTAACTAGTTATTCATATGTATACATGTTTCAATGTTAGAAGTTACAGATCTGTCCAAATTTAACCCTCAAACACTATCAGAAACAAAACAAAAAGTAGTAGTGACATTATATAATTATATGTTATTGTGATTTATAGGAGAAGTATTTTGTATAAATGCCCGAATTTAAATACAAAAAATTAAAAATTAAATAAATCGAAATTGATTAACAGGGTTAAACCTTGATACTTTTAGAATGATTGTTTAAATAATGTAGTAGGTAGTAAGAGCATCAGAAAACTTAAAGCACAGAAGTAAATTATAAATGAAATGTAATAATAATAACAATCAAAACAACAATGCAAATTAAATACAAGAATATTTTGTTTTATCATTATGTTTTAACTTAACTTTTTATGAAAGTAGGTATTAACATTTTGATTTACAATCTAACTTACTACACATAAAACAAAACAGTAAACATTCTACCGAAAATATAAATCAAATGTTCAATACAAAAATACTCAAAGCTGTACATTGAATACGCTAAAAACGAAATGCAAAAATTATATTTTTATATTTTTAAATATTTTTAATGAATACTATTTTTTGAATTTATAATTACGAGAATATTTTTTAAAAATAGCAAATGATAGATACAAAAGTTTATTACGTAATCAAAAAAGAATTGTATTTTTATTTATTTTTTATGTAGTTTTAAAACTATGTATGAGACTTTACCAACCTTAAAAAGAAAAAAATTCAATCCATAACACATCTCCAACGGCATGATATATATTTTTAATAGAGAAAACCTCTCACATGTATCGAAAATGCACATATATGTATATATGTAACTGAAATAAGTTCCTATTCATAAGTTTTAGATGAATATTTTTTAGAGTAATTTGAATTATATCTTGATTTAATTATATTTTATTTCAATTAACTATAGGACAGTAACAATCAGAGCTCAGTTATCCCTTAATAAAAAATTACTTGATTTTTGATAGCAGTACTAATTAGAAGCATTCTTTTTAATTTGGTATTGATTCCCACATATTTAAGATCAGTTACGAACTTATAGGTACAGAAAGCTGCCGGGGTTTTACGTGAGCACCTAGCTTTAAGCCTTAATATCATGGCAGTCTTAATGCACGGATTAGTGAACAAGCGACAATCAGCGCCCTTAAGAGGCAGAATATATTATTATATTCTGTTTCAAGAGTACCAGTTTATGTCAGTGTAGCTTGACATTGAACTTACTGGTCGAAGCGAGAACTATCTAAAATCTCTGCCGATCTCTAGGTCACGGCACCTGATTGATTTAGCGCAACTCCATGCCGAAAGTCAATGCTCTAAGCATACATTAATAAGAAATCTTCCTTCAAATCCGTGGACGCAGTATGCAATTGTACAAGAATACAATTGTACAAGTACAGTTGTACATACTCTTCTATTCAAAGAAGAATGTCCGCCTAAATCATGCAGACTTAGAAAATCTCTCTCTGCCCGCATATGGGCTAACACAACCACCACAATGCTCCCACAAGGGGGCCTTCTCAATCTTGAGGCGAATAGCACTACAATAGCAGTACTGTCCGGGCCTCCTCAAACCTGTGGCACCAAATGAGCAATATCGGCTACCCAACTGCTATGGCTTCATAGCCTGTGACCATTGGGTCATGAGTACTCCCAGTGGTATCTTTGCATGTAGATATCCTTGTAGTAATGGTACTGGTTACTCCATTCGAGCCATAAGATCTTATTTGCAACGTCTAAAAGGATTGCATCTATCCTATACAGGCAGAACACAACCTTAATAGACGCTGTCAGCGGAGATCACGCAAAGGTTAAGATATGCCCGTTTTCAAGACTAGAGAGGTTAAGAGAATCAGTAATCTTATAGCATTTCCAATATTCATCAATCTTCATAGCTTCGTTTCTTCGTGTTTTCGCCCCGTGCCATTGGGAGCTTATAGATACAATAAGCTCAGACTTTAATGACGAAGAATTAGAGTGATGAACTTAATACCTCGGTCATACTGCTCTGCGCACTGGATTTATAAATTGCTACATCTACTTGTCTTGCAATTAAGTAAATATTTACAAGTGCTAAGCTCGCGTTCATTTGACTACTGACTACAAAACTATTTTGTTCTATTTATGATACGTTTTATTTTATAGATAATAAAAAACAGAAAACATTTTTTTATGGCACCATCTAGTGGCAGAAGATTGTACTTTTAGTATTTTTAGTATTTTTTTTAGTATTTTTAGTAACGGTAAATACAAAACTAATACATTTTCTTATGAGAAAAAGAATATATTTTCATTCTCTACACTCTAAAATAATCCGCTTAGAAAGTTGTACAAAATTCCTTAGGGTTGTACTAATTTTTTTTTTTTTTTTTTTTTTATTAAAATATGTATTTACCTATGTATTCTGCATAAATCCAAGATATGACAGATGATATTGAAAGGAAAAACAAAATTTTTTGGTATAGATAGACGAGCTAATGCATTGTTTGGGAGGTATCAGAGTTAAAGATGCTTCCATTTTACGAATCATCCTCGAACTCCTGAAAGATACACCATATGATGATAATTGATATTTTGTCAGATACATAATCGTTATAGCTTTCTAATAGTCCATAACTTTTATATTATGGCTTCATATAAGAAGACATCATCAATATCATCAACTTATATCGAATTTAGCAAAAAGCAATCCTCTTTTTTTTACTTTCTTTAATTTAAAGTCAGTGAAAAATTTCAGTAAATGCATAAGGTATAAATATCCTTGGTAAATGAGAAATAATGCGAAATATGCTAAAAGAGATGCATATCTTTGTAGCCGAGTGTGATCAGGTCTGTTGAAATAAAAACTTTGGGCTTTTAAAAATTCGTTAAGAATAACTGGTACTAATTACAGATTTTTTTTTATATTACATTGTAATTAAATGAACAATTTTCAATATCGTTCAGGAGTTGTATGATGGCACATAATATAATACCTTCCCAACAATGCATTTTACCCCCAACCTATCCAACTTTTTGATCCTCTTGACATCCTCCATCTATTAACTTAATGATCCCACATTGATCCAGATAAGCCTTCAAGAAGAAAAATTTAGAAGTACTAATGTAAAAGACATATTTTTGCGCTTTCCGTTAAAAAGATAATTATACTTTAAATTTCATAGTTCTAAAAATTAAATATTATTAAAATATTTCCTAAAAGAATAAACATTAGGAAATTTTTGAATTTATATTAGTTCTCTTCTAGTTTTTCCTTTATGCAATATTTCAATGTCTAATGTTAATTTTGTTAAATATAAAAATTGAAAGTACGGTTTTCTCAGAGTATGAAAATTACAAAAAGCATATGCCTTTTCCAATAGATCTATTTACTAATTTATCAGTAAAATGGCAAATATTAATTCCTAAAAATACAAAATTAATTAAATTAATTTCCCGTTATTTTAGTAAGTATTAGGTACTTCATAATTGGATCTTTTTTACAGGGAACTAAGATATAACTCTTTCACATATGTAATTGAGAGATTTAGAGAAAAAAAATCATTGTCGGCTAAGCCAAGCCAAGCAAATTTTGAAGGAGAACTGAACTAAAAAAGGTAAGCCAGTATTCGTGATATAAATACAATTTCCCCCAGCTAGTAGTAAGGCCTAGACAATATTTCTATGGAAAGCCTTCCTCTGCATAATTTCAGAGATTTCCGGTTTCTTAATGACATTGCTGCTGCACCAATTTTAAGATTGATGTATGCCGGAAGAGTATTTAAAAATTTCACAGGATAGGATAATTTACTGCGTCACTAGTTTGTATAGTATTAAGTCTACAGACTTATATTGCCCTTCATCTCCTTCGCACATTGAATTTCGACAATCGATAAAATGCCTACGTTTTTATTATAGATTTATTTCTGCATCTTTATTGTTTAATATTTCTTTTTCCACTCAAATCTGACACTTTCATTCTTTTATGGTTTGAATTTTTCGAAAATCAGTAAAATATGTGTTTAGTAGATTATTTTCGCAACGTCTCAAGTTGATACGGGCATTACTTAGATATATTTTTCAATACCAAATTTGACCTGCTTTTTCATCCCATTCGGGGTTGACTTTTGAAAATATGTAAAATACGTTCTTAATCATTTATAATATATATTTATTTGTGTAACGTGTGAATTAAATGAATTTAAAAAATCCCTTCTCAGCAGTCACAAAAGATATCTGAATTCGAAATTTCATGTCTTTGCCTTTAGTAATTTCGGCTCGGACATGACGAATCAATCAGGACATGTCTCTTATAACGTTCTACTGGGAAATAAAGGGAAGATTAAATATTTTATGCCCCGTAATCTATATCAGATATCTTGACTTTGCTTATAAGTCTAGTAAATTGCAAATGACGTTTACAATATAATACAATATATTTAATAGCATAGTTCAACGAATACATGCTAAGAAGTAACTATATACATACACTCTTTTAAATGCCCCTTTATAAAAAAAACTGTTTGACTATTTCTGTTTGTCCAGAAAATGCTATCCAAATTTTAATTCGTATTTATTTATGGATAAACTGTACTGTTCCTAGGATTCCTGCTATGGTATTGGTTCTTCTACAAGAATGGCCTTAATGTAGAAACAATATCTATAACCATTCAAGATTTCAAAAAGTTAAAGAGTTTTGTTTATTGATTGTTTACATTAGTTTTCAATTTATCATTCTCAGCAAGTAATTTGATTGGATCCTTTCTTGATAGAAGATTTCAGCAGGTATAAGTAAATGATTTGTAATCTGATATGTTACCATTGCACTATGGAGTGGCTCAAGGATCTGTTCTAGGGCCATTATTGTTTAATATGTTATAAGTGATTTACTCAATATCATATTCGATGTTAACATCCACATGTACGCTAATAATATTCAGTTATTCTATTGCAGGTCTATTGGGCTTATGAAATAATATATATATATGTAATCTATTCTATGTTAGACTCTACATGATTGCATAGGTTAAATCTTGCCTTTAATGACTGTGCCATATTTTTTTTTTCGATCTCGGAAAGTCCGATCATGTTTCCCAGTTTAAATCGATGCTACTTGATTTCCCTCTGAAGGCACATCTTACACGTAAATCTATATTATTCGTACATAGATTCATACGTAGTGGTAAACCAACCTAACTAACTGACTAGATTCAGTTTCTATTGTTATTGCATTATATCACATTTTGATTCTTTTGATTCGTCGACATAACAGACGAGTTCATACAATGTGCAGAGTTATGGGCACTGTAGGTTCTTTTGGAAGTTTTAAGAATTTATTTGACTCGGTTATTTTTTTAGTTTACACGGGATTGCTTCTGCTATGTAGTTTACTACATATTCTTTTTCTTCTTTTTTTATATATGTATTACATATTGTATCATATAATATTAATGTATTTACTTATTGAACTAATTTTCCATTTTTTTTCTTTTATTTTTAAACGTATTTTTATACATCTAAGGTACACATATGTAGTATTTTCTTTTGTAACTTTCTTTTAACTTCGAAAATTTTTTATACAAAAACAATAAACCATCACTTTGACTGCCGAAGGGAGAAGAAATGTTTAGATTTGAGGTGTTATCATAAAAAGTGCTAAAATTATTTGCAATGATTACCAATAGAATAAAAATCTGTTAAAATGTCTTTATAACTGAATAATGATTCTTACTGTTTTATACAAGTCCTTTTCCAACATTTTAATGACTCTAGTTCGAATTGTAATACATTATGTTCAATGTATTCACATTTACATGAATTTTCGTCAAATTTATTATATTTGGAATGTTTAAATATAAATCTCTTATGAAAAACACAAAAATAATTTTCATATTTAATCAAGTTAATTATAAATAGACAATAGGAATTTGAATTTCAGTTCTTATAAAAATGTTTTGCACAAATTTGGTATTTGAAATCGAATGGAAATTAATTCAGGTGAATATTTTTGCTTACAAAGCAAATTTCGAGGATGTATTATATTTATATTAAAAGCTAATAAAAAAGCTACAAGATTTAAAGAAATACAAAAACAACTATATGTATATTCAATTCCTAAAAATCCCCCTCGTATATACTCATACATACATATATATTTTTGTTATAGTAAATTCAAAGGCCTATTTATTGTGAAACACAGCCAAATGTATACACTCGCGTACACATACAACAAAACTTATTATTTATATGTTAATAATTTCCACTAGTAAAAATTTGAAATTTTATCAAATCCGCAGCTACTAAAATCATACCTAGTGCAGAAGTTCTAATATTAAGATAGAAAAAAATTTAGGCTATCCAAATCATAATATGTATTAGTCAAAAGAACAAAAGCCATCTTAACCCTAAAGAGGAAAAACTTAAATGTATTTCTATAGAGCAGACCTAATCTATATTGTAGTAACATTGAATAGAATATGTATGAAAGATATAAGTATATAAAATATAATTCAAATTCTTATGCATGTGCATCATATAATCAACACTAAGTAATTAATTATATAGAAAATTATCGAAAATGTACTACAGACTATGGAAACCATTTTTATAATGGGAGAATAAAAAATAATAAAAAAAAATGGTAAAGCTTTCTTTTAGCCCAACTACTCGGAAGAATCCTGCCGTGCCAAGGAGTAAGAATTATATATATGCACACACATATGTATGTGTAAATCTTAATCTGTTTCGTGCTACGCTACATAATATTTCTCAATTGATTTATCAAACCTGCTGATTTATATATTTCAGATTTTAACAAGTAGCAAAATTAGTAAAACACTGTAAAGGCCGGAACACAATGTTCCGCGGTAGCTCGTAGCTGGCGCGGTAGTCAGACCTGTCAAAATTTGAAAGCACGGAAAGTCTATGATGGCGTTCCAATGTGTAGCTGGCGCTGTAGCTCATTTTTGCCAAACTTTAATTTTTGGCGCGCGCCAAATCTGACATTTCGTCTCAAGCAGTTTACGAGAATGGATGAGTCTAGTTTGGAAAATTTTATAGAAAATGTGAAGAGAAAGCCGATATTATATAATTTAAAAGATTCCCAATAAGAACACGAGAAAAAAAGCTGAAATCTGGAAATAAGGGAGGAATACAAATTAAATTGTAAGTAAGAACATAATACGAATTACCAGTTAATGTTATAAGAATTAATAACCAAATAAAATCGTCTTTTTAGTTGAAGTCTGCAAAAACAAATGGAAACGATTACGTGATTCGTACAACCGTGACAAATTAAAAACCCGAAAAGTATCAGGAGAAGAAGCAGAGGACGAAGGAAGCGGATGAAAGTACTCTAAGCAGAGGGAGTTTTTAGCCGACCATGTTGTTGATTGTTAATTTCTATTCTCATAACTTAATTTTCAGAACAAGATCCAACTATTCTGCTGAAAACGAGGAATATAGGCATGATGGCACCACCTGTGACTCCTCTTCATTGGCAGCCTTCGAAATTGATTCCATGTTCGATGAAGCTGTGTTTAGCCCCCCGAGTGGCCACGAAATTGGTGGTGAAAGTTTGTCCTCGCTTCCTTGCCGAGAGTAGTACCAGCACTGAAAATCAACAGGAAAAAGAAATATGTTCTTCGACGCCTGTCACTAGGTGTAGTAGAGTGAGGATGAAGCGAAGAAATGTTGAGCAAGGAGGAAAACTTATTGGATACAATGTCGTCCATCTAGAGTTTCCTGAAAAAAAAAGAGAAAGCTGCTGCCGCTTCTCCCACAGCAAGCGACGATGGCGAAGATAACATATTTTACAGAAGCTTAGTTCAAAAACTTAATAAGTTTCCTCTAAGGATAAAAAATAAGACAAAGGTACAATTGCTGTCTTATTTGAACGAATTAGAGTTATGTTTGTACGAGGACAGCAGCAATAATAACTAACTAAATTTTGTTTAATTACTTTCCTAAATAAATCTGAATTCAAAAATAAATCATCCTGGATTTTATTTATTCAGGTTGCCTTAAAGAAAATATGTTGGAATCTTATCACTATTAGTTTAGCAACTGTAAAGTATAAAAAAATAGGATTGAATATTAAAAAAATTATTTACACATCAGAGGAGTACACTGAGAAAAATTTCAGATGTTATAACAAATATTCGCCGCGTGTGATAACATAGTTAGAAGAATAATTGTTAAAACAACTCTTTCCTGATTAGAATATACGGAAACGCGTTCATTTCCAACGCTTTTCTTTGACCATGCGACCGCACGTGCCATTTAAAAAAAATGTTTGATTTTGGATTAAGTCCTTTGCAAACGCAATAGTTTGTTTCAAATGCGTCTATGTTCAAAATTACTATCTAATAGAAACGCGTTGGTTCTTCCACAAATTTTTAGCTGGAACTGCAGAAGAGTCACCACAAATACTTATGAACTAATCCAAATGCATTCATTTGTTTCAAACATGTCTGTATTCAAAATGACTATCTAACCGTTTTACTTACAAAAACGCGTTGATTCTTCCACAAATTTTAGCTGGAACTTCAGAAGAGTAACCGCGAAAACTTTTGAAGTGAACAGGATTTGTTTGCACTTTAACTATACAGTTTCTCCAAAATTTGTAGTGGGTCATTTTGTTTCCGCAGTTTGCTTAGTTCGGAAGTTCGTGCTCAATATGACTTGGAATTTTGAAAAGTTGGGATTTGGAAAATGTTTATGCTATATTGGAAGGTTGTTATATTTATTTAATCATAAATTATAAAATTACAACAAAAGTTAATTGATTAGAAGCCGGAGTTGGTGCGGAAGAATTGAAATACATCGATATAAATGATATTGAACAGTTATTTCCCAGTTTTTCACAAATTGGCGTTAAAGCGAAATTCCGTGAAAAATGGAATAATTGGCGTAAGGATACAGTGAGTACATGAATGTGAAAAAAATCATTTTGATATTATTTTAATCTGCGTGGAGCTAAATATTATATTATTACCAAGAATTCCTGCTGCAAAATACGCAAAACATAAAAATAATAGTGAAGAGTTGTTTATATTTATGTTACAATAGTCCTGACTGGACCTGTTAAATCTAATTAATACTAATGTTTATGATAAATAAAATAGCAGAAAATACATTTTGGACCTATCTCATTAGATTGGAAAAGACGACGAAACCCGTTTTGTTGGATCTTCTGTGATGAATTGGGTTAAATAGCTTCCAAGCACATCTACGGCATCAACGAATTATTCTATTAATATAGAGGTAAACTTAAGATAGAAAGACGATCTTTTTCATTTAATATGTTTTTTAAATAATGGAAGGTAAACATTGAAGAAATCCTTCGACAGTCCTCAAAAGGAATATTCGCTCTTCAGTATTATAGGAAAAACCAAAATCTTACTCCGGAATTTCAGCAAAATGTTGCAAATTGTGTAGTGAATTTTTTAACTGCAAGAAAGTTGGCTGTATCTGATCTGAATCTAATAAGCAAAAAAATTGTTGACGTATTTCCAGGTGAAAATTCGGTAAAAGTGAATACAGTGCATTTAATTTAAAATACTAATAATCATGTTTAAGGAAACTTACTACGTTTGCCGTTCTAAGGGAAGAAAGCATCCTCGTGGAAAGCTTCATGATAGATATTTTAATGCTAGAAAACGACTTAGAAGGAGCACGCAAGAACTCACCAAATGTGTAGAAGAAACACCACCTGACGAAGAAAAAACTGAAATTGACGAAAATCTCTCAAATAATTTAAATAATTGGTTTAAATACAACGATAATCCTTTTGAAGAAGTAAATGACAAATGGTTACGGACGTCTGCTTATCGCCGATATATACTTCTAAAATCTGATAGTCTTGGCAACTTTTGGAAGATTGCCCCTTATATAAGCATGCATCACTTGATCCTAATCTAGTATGACACTAAAAAATATTGCTTTTGGTTCTTACTAATTACTTCTTTTTTGTACTTAGATTAATACAGATTTTGAGCACATTTATCCTAAGAAAGGAGATAATCTCTATATAATATATTTATTATGGTATATACATATATATATTTTATCTCTGAAGGATTTTTAACTGAAAATAAAAAGTAAAGGTTGAAAAAGAATGCTTTTTTCATTTTCTACAGAAAATGTGTTAAAGTTTTTCTACCAAAGCTGAACACTTAAGAATGACCTTACGCCTTATCCAGTGTCGATGATTAGAATAATTTTTACGTTTGGAAGTGACCAAATCATTTAAATCAAATACGCAAAGAGTTACTATTGAACATTATGTGGAACAATTTTTTGATCAACTTACCTCAAGGAATCGCGTGGTATACCCCGGAAGGTATCTTGATCTGAATCACCCTGTAGATCGTCTCTTATTTTCAAAAAAATGTGTAAAATTACACATGCTAGGACAACTTTGTCTGCGTTTTCCGGGTGAAACTCAATTGGACTACCGAGAACCCGCCATCGAGTGGTTAAAATTCCAAATGTATTTTCAATTGTACGACATGTTCTTGAAAGTCTGCAATTTAAACACTGTCTTCTCCTTGTTTAGTACATGGCCTGGATATGGCCTCATTAAATTTTTACGCAAGGGAAATGTACTGTCACCAACAAAATAGTGTGGTACAACTTTCTCCGAATTCGGTAGCGAACTTGGTGGAGGTATATTAATCTCATTAGCAAGAATTTTGTTCCCAAAAACAGAAAAACGGAATATTCCACCATCACTTTGAATGCCGAAAGCTCCAACATCTACAGATGTGAAAACATAATTGGCGTCACATACTCCCAATAAAACAATGCTGAAGTGCCCTTTATAATTAAAAAACTTAGAACCACTTTTGGGAGGACACTTTATGACAACATGTTTTCCATTTGCCATTTTTGATTAAGTTCCAGTACAATTTTTGTCAAATATTCATCTCTGGCATGTAAACTGGAGATAACAAATCCCATAGTACTTCGCAAACCTCAAAAATAATTCTTCTTACAGTGGATACACCAGTGCGAAAGCTCCATGTTAAGCAGTGTCGGGAAACACCTTGTGAGAGATACCTAGATGATAGCAAATATTTAGTACAAAATTAGAATATTTGTTTATTTTATAGCATACATTAACGTTAATACAAGTCGACATTCCGGATCTATAGGCTTTCTTATGAAAGACTTCTTTAAATTATTTCTTACTATACTCAAAAGTAATTCGTATTGAATTTTACTCATTCGTGGGGCTTTGAAGAAAAGTTCGTCATCATTCTCCTTTATATATTTAAATGTTTTTTCGTAGAATCCTGAACACTTCCTCTGTTCATATAGAGGTCTAACCACTTTCTACGTTTTTTTGTCTTTAAATATTTATAAGTGAAAAAGCACAATTGCACTACACATGCTAAAAAGGAAATTTCTTGTAATTCTTCCATATAAAATAATATTTTCAAATTCTATAGATCACAGTAAAAGTAAATAATGAAAGATCTTTCACCGTCAGCTAATTCTGTACCACTGGCTACAAGCTGCATCATTGTAACCAATGTTAGCTACATGGCGCCCGCCAGCTACGAGCTACCGCGCCACATTGTGTTCCGGCCTTAAGTCTGAAATTTCCTCGGCATTTGAATAACAACAATATCTGTGCGAACGCACACTAAAAATAAAAAAAAATCAAACGCAAATTAAATCAGAACAGGCATTCCCGACGACCTGCTTACTAAAAAAGGTCTGTGAAGCAATTGGATTTTTGTCAGTTACTTCTGATCACAGACTAGCAACACATTAAATAGCAGTCCGGACACAGCAGTCGTAACGCATTAAATTTGCGACCTTCATACCACATAACTACATTGTCGTAATACAGTAAAATGCAACATCACCACTCAACTGTGATAGCCAAAGGATTCACCACACCAATTCTTGTATGCTACATTAACGCATACAAGAATCGCCATATAAATATAATAAACTAAAGTAAAGTTTATTGTATTTGTATATTCCTGAACTACATTAAAGTTCATACAGCAATAGAACACCATTAGAGAATCAAGTATATGCCCAATATTAATCCTCTCTTTCTCTCGTTACAGCACGTCCAACGAACCAACGTTAATTTAAGTTGAATTATATATATTATATATTATTGTATTGTTGTTTTGTTGTTGCAATTGATTTGTTCAATATTCTATGTCTTGTTTGTTGCTGAAAAATAAAGCACAGTTTTTAATTGTGATTTATCTATTTTTTTTATTGACCCGGTACCCCTTCACATAGTTATTGCAAACCAGGAGTTTATACATGGTCCTTCGAGCGCCGGATAAATAGATCAATCATTCAGCAGTGTTGCCAATTTAACCACTTTTTGGCTAGATTTAACCACTTTGTCGCTAGATTTAACCACTTTATAAAGAACTTGGCCACATTTTATTAATTTTAGCTATTAGCCACTTTTTTAGCTACTTTTTCTTCCCAAACCTGTTTTTTTTATTACAGGCATTTTTAAGAACTTTTCCAACTTTCTACCTACGGCTTACAATTTTAAAAAAAAAAATCAAGCAATATATACGGGTAATATATTCAAAGGTAATATATTCAAATATTTTTGTATGCTAAAGAAAGTAGCGAAAACGTAAGCTTCGAACTTAGAACTGCCATGAATGAAATCGGACGAAACTACTGTGTACAAGAAAATCTGACGACTTTTCTAAAGAAATGAATTAATTCAAGGTCAAATCCTTGGTTAAGTTACATTGAAATAAATCCAAGGAGCATAAAAGTGGAAAAAAGCTACTTAAGATTTTAAAAGTATGTGATACTCGTTGGATGTCAATTGAACCTGTCATATCTCGCATACTAGAGAAGTGGGATGAATTATCGTTACATATTCAATTGAATCGTGAGAAAGAGAAATGTTATAAAGCCGATATTTTACACTCAATGGACAAGGACCCAAATCAGCTTTATTTAAAAAGTGTTGTTTCTGAAGTAAAAGTAGCTATAAAATAATTCGAAGGGGATAAAAACTTTTAACTTTCCTTACGACTTTAACTAAGACGCTTTGTGGATAATCCTGATTTCAACAATGTTACATCCGTCACTGTAACGTCAGTTAAGTTGGGATCGCCATTTTATGGTAGAAAAGTTTTAAATACGTCAAAATTCAGGGCTCAATTAGGGCTAATTTAATGCCACTACCCCGAATTTAATGCTCTAGTGCTTTTTAAAAAAATCCATGGATAATCCAACTTTATTAAAAGTTAGGTGTCTGTTGTTGAGAGGTCCCTACAGTATAAGGAGTACACTCTAGGTGATTTCCTGGATATTGAGGGGGCTTTCAATAACGTGAAGACGGAGGTTATATTTCATGGACTGAGAAGGGTGGGTGTTGATAAGTGTCTATGTGACTGGATCAACTCAATGCTTCTCAGTAGAAAGATCAGCTCCTGCTCAGGTGACGCTATTGTCAGAAGAGCAGTCTATAGAGGTACACCGCAGGAGGGGGTGCTGTCACCACTCCTGTGGCTACTGGTAATGGATGAAATCCTCATCAAGTTAGAGAGACAGGGCTTCAAGGTAGTTGCCTATGCGGATGACATATGCATCCTGGTATCTGGCAAATTTCTCTCTACTATTAGCGAAAGGCTCGAGTGCGCGCTGCTTAAGCTGGATAGCTGGGCCAATAATAGTGGATTGAGAGTGAACCCCTCGAAGACAAAACTAATCCTTTTTACTAGAAGGAGGCGGGTGCAAGATTTCAGACTTCCAATGCTGGGAGGAGAGGAGCTTACTCTCTCCAGTGAAGCGAAGTATTTGGGTGTCGTCCTCGATTCCAAATTGAACTGGAAGGCTAATCTACAAGAACGCGTGAAGAAGGCCAGTGTGGCCTTCTACACGTGCAAGAAAATATTTGGCGGAAACTGGGGATTAAAACCCAGGGTGGTACACTGGATGTACACAGCCATAGTTCGGCCCATCCTTGCTACGGCTCTATGGTCTGGTGGACGGCACTGACGAGAAACTGTAACCTTGATGTGCTGTCAAAAATCCAGAGAGCCGCCTGTATGGGTATAACTGGGTGTCTGTGCACCACGCCCACGGCCGCATTGGAGTTCATGCTTGACCTATTGCCGCTGGACCTTTATTGTAAGGGTGTGGCGGCAACTAGTGCTGTCAGGATGAGAGCGGGGGGCTGGTGGACGGAGAGGGGGTCTTGGGCACTCCAATATACTCCAGAAGGTAGACTGTAGGGACTGCAGGGTAGAAACAGATATCAAGTACCCATCCTGACTTTTGGTGGGGGTATCAATGCAACGTGAGTGACTGTGAGGGAAGGAGGTGGTCGTTACATACGATATTTCTATATTTACGGATGGCTCAAAGACGAGTGCGGGCACAGGGGCTGGAGTGTACTCTAGAGATCTCCAGTGGCACGAGTCTTATAGACTGCCTGACAAATGCAGTGTTTTTCAGGCAGAGCTTACAGCGATTTATCAGGCGGCAACATTGGTATCCATGTGCAGAGAGCCCGCACGGCACATCTGTATATATACTGATAGCCATGCAGCCATCAGGACGCTGGATGCTGGGCTGGTAAAATCAAAATTGGTGCAACTATTCAAAACCAGGCTTGAGGAACTGACTGTAAGGCACAAGGTGACCCTAAGCTAGGTACCTGGCCATAAGGATATCTCAGGCAACGAGATGGCTGATGAGTTGGCCAAAAAGGGCTCCGAATTGGATAGCTCCGCAGCTGTAGCTTACGTGAGGATAACAATCGGAGCTTTAAGAGAGGAAATCATCAGGGACGTCTATTTAAAGGCAGGCCTCCGATGGACCAGCAGGGATACCTGTCGTGGCCTGCATATGACAGGAAAAGGACAAGGGAACTGCTTAACAGCAGCAGAGCAAATACCAGGAATCTAGTAGGGATCATGACGGGTCACTGCGCCATAGGGGACCATGTTAATAGACTGGGAATAGCAGCGGACGATTTCTGCAGGAGTTGTAGGGACTCGGAGGAAATGGAATCCGTCAAGCATGTGCTTTGCGAATGCCCCGCTCTGATGAATAAAAGAGGTAGGCTACTAGGTAGCTACTCCTTTTCAAGTCTGGGGGAGCTTCAAAGCATAAAGTTCAGAGACATCCTGAGTTTTCTGAGGGAGGCAGGATGGATCTAGGTTGAAGGTCTTGGATATATCCTGAGTTTCCCAAGGAAAGCAGGATAAATCCGCGGCTTGAAGGGTTATCTCATGAGGTCTAGGGGCACAATGGACCCGTTGGAGGTCTAAATGAGGCTGGCTGTTTATCTAGCGGCACCCCTCTTACCTAACCTAACCTAGGACACCACTACTGAGAATAGGTTAAATAGTATTGTTACAATAGTGTACACTGCATAATATTTTAGGGCTCAATTAGGGCTAATTTAATGCCACTTCCCCGACTTTGAAGCTTGACGTATTGAAAACTTTTGTACCATGAATTGGCGGTCCCAACTTAATTGACGTGCCACTGTACCTGGGTTATAGTTTTGAGTCTGCTATTCGAAAAACCAGTATAACGGCTGAGGAAGAAAACTTTGTGCGATGCAAAGATTTTAGTAGAATGTAGTAGAAGTCTTAAAATTTGTTAAAGGTAAAGAGTAATAGTATTGGCGGAAATTATGGGGACCGAAAAATAAATTATTGGCAAGATTTTAACTCAATGGAATAACATTAATTTTATGATATGGGAAAACGTCAATAATACAAGCTTCTTTTAGCTAGAGGTATCTAAATATAAAAATGCTGCAGACAAAAATCAATTTAGCGAACTTTCTGCGTTAGTTATTTCACTGCTATCTTTACCGCATTCGAGTACAGAAGATGAAACACTATTCGTTCAGATTGATAAACTTGGTGAAATCTAAACTACGGAATCGAATGTATTTGAAGACACTAAATTGAATAATAAGAGTTAAGACTTCTTTTAGCTAGTGTGAGGAAAACTTGTTTCAACTACGAGCTTCCTAAAAATGTCGTTTAGGTTATATAGGTAGTACAAAACCACTGACATGTGTAAAATTGACTGACTACGTTCATAGAAATATACTGCAAAAAGTGAGTTCACTTCAATATTGCTGACTCTTTCGGTCTAAGCACCAAGTACCTACCAACTGAGAAAGAACTGTAAACAAAAAATAAATAAACGTTATTAAATTGATTATTTAGAGTTATTTCTGATAAAAACTGTTACCAGAGACAAATATATTCATTAGATAAGAGGAAATTCGAAAAGTTTTATTAAAATCATTTTTCGATCTGCATGCTCACTTTTTCAAATTCCCACCAATTATTTTTTCAATGTTGGCACCGACGTAAGAACTTTTTTTGACCCAAGAAATTATGCCCACGTGAGATAGCAAATTAAGCAGTCCATATTACATATATATATCAATGGTACAAACATTTATCAGCCACTTTTTAGCCACAAATTCTTGAAATTTAACTACTTCTAGCCACTTTTCAAGTAGATTTTAACCACAAATTTTAGCCAAGAGTTGGCAGCTCTGTCATTCAGTTTTAAAAGTGTTTGTATAGCAGCAAGATGACTAAGGTAGACAAACTTATAAAACGACAAATTGCCCTTAAAGTAAAAATAGAAGGACAAAGGTCACTACGTGAGTAACTAAGCAAAACAACTCTGGTTACTTTCAGACAGTAATTTGTACGTATCTTAAAAGATTACTCGATTGAATTCCCAGAGAATGATCGTGGTTTGTGAAGAATTAGAGACAAGTGATGACTCATACTTCACAGAAAACACATTCGAGGTTACCCAAACATACATTCAGCTTCTTAGCGAACTTAATAATGGTCTTACTTCAATTCCAAAAAAAAACTTGAAATTAAAAATCATCACAAAGATGACATAGAGTTGCCTAGAATATATTAAAAAATGTGCACAATTATTGTCACAAAGCTTAGGCATTTTTTCTTAAAATGTGGGGAACATTCCTTAAAATGTAGGCCGTATTCCCAAAAATGTAAGGAATATTCACTACATTTTAGGGAATATTCCCTACATTTTTGGGAAAAATACCTAATCTTTGTGGCAACAATTGTGCACATTTTTACAGTATGGTTACAAATCTTGGAGAACTTCCATGATTTATGCACATCCCCAATACATACGGACCATTCTGTACCTAATATTCAAAAATTGAATTACCTCAAGACCAATGTTACTGGTGGGGCAGAACGACTACTGCGACAACTTGACATCGCTGAGTCCAACTACGAGAAAGCATGGGACTTGCTTATCCAACGATACGACAACAAAAGCGTATTAGCTTTTCATAAATCAGCCAATATCATATAAATATTAAAAATATTCTGACTACAACAGAATTACAGAAGAAAGCCTATATGAACTAAAGGCACTCAAAATACCCAAAGAATGGGATTTAATATTAATACACATTTTGGTGAAAAAGCTTCCCTCGGAAACAAACTACTATGGGAACAGGAAATAAGCAATACAAGTAAATTTCCATACCATAAACAGTTTATAGAATTTTTGGAAAAGCACTTCAGAACACTTGAAGCCATTAATGAAAATACAAGAAATATACAGAACATATTTCAAAGCCTCATACCACTATGCAATACACCACAAAGTCCAAACCAACATGCAGACACTACACCAATCCACCAAAAATGCCAAATCTAGGTATACAAGCCTGTATAATCAAAGATTACCTAATAAGCCGAACAAAATTAAAAAATTTTCGTGTTTTTTAGAACGCAACAAATAATGTCATATACTTTCGTCTTTTGCATTAATGGGGGAATAGAACTTGGCTATGCATTATTGTAGTCGAGTTAAAAACAAAAATCGAGAGAGCGTAGAATTACCCGAACGACAAAATCTTATTGAATTCCTCAAAATCCTATTAAACTATTCATCATAATGTACTTCGGGTCATACTACGTCACTTTTTTATGAAAAAGATAAATTTCGCTTTGGCCAAGGTGTAGAAAGGAGATGTAAAATTCCTCTCAAATAAAATTCTCTTTTTTCCCGAAAATATCAGAGAATGCAGCATGAGTTCTCCCAATTAATCTCTTCAGAGCAAAACGAATGTAAACAGAAACACGTGCTGTTCAAATATCATAGGATTACAGCAACAACATGTGACCAAACATTGTCGATATTTCATGAAAATCTGTTTTCATAAAAGCGCGAGAACATTATATGAGAGTAAAATATGAAAACTTCGCCCCTTCTCATTTATTTACGAAAATGAAGCATTTTCCATTCTTTTTCGTTGCATGCAATCCACGCTTTCACATTTTTTATCTTTGTTCATAAAAGTTTTAAAGAGAGTTTGCTTTTTTTTTTTATTTTTTTTATTTCTTTCTTCCTTTTCTTGCCGTGTAGATTTTAAATGTAAAACAGTGGGAAATCTCGCCTGCATCTTAACTTATTATTAAGTTAACTTTAGTATAAATTCCATAAACTAAGTATAGCCGACCGCCTAAGATACACCAGGAAGGAGAGGTTATGTACAAATTGTTTGGCACCAGCTCACATATAAAAAAATTGCATGACTAAAAGTATATTTTAAATGAAGAAAACGTCACAATACTTTACTACATCTACCACTAACACCAAATCAAGGAAACAATGTAAGTAAACCCAACTCGCCTAATAACTTGAAGAAAGCATTGTTATCAACAGCATCGGTAGAAGTAGTAACCCCAAATGGGACAACAAATACGCTACGCGCTCTTATAGATTCCGGATCTCAGGTATCATGTATGTGTAACGCAGCATATAAATTTTTGAAACTAAAGGGATCATCAAGATCATCAATAAAACTTCAAGTATCGAGTTTGGGTAAAACTCGAAGTACTGCAGCTTCCAAGCAAGCACACATTACTATAAGGTCTTTATACAAACAATCTTTACAAATACCAATGTTTTGGTAATACCCAAAATATCAGACAATATATACCTCAGAGTATTGTCAACAAAAAAAAAGGCATCACATGAAGTATTTGAACTTGGCTGACCCACAATTTCACCAGTCTGGACCTATGAATATGTTACTAGGAACGGACATGTACACAAAGATTATAACAGATGAAGTCATTAAAGGCCCATCAAATACACCGACAGCCATAAATATACATCTTGGACCGATATTAAAACGCTCAACAATGAAATGTTCCGATTGTCGTATTTCAACATTGACCGCCTCTATTGCTGATTCGACTACACTACAAAACCAATTCAGGCAATTCTGGAAAACGGAAGAATTACCGAACCATTCAAAGCTAAAACCAATTCATGAACAATATGCAACATTCTACAAAAAGAATCACAAACGGCTTGAAAATGGAAAATATGAGGTAAAATTCCATTCA
This sequence comes from Dioctria rufipes, assembly GCA_963924295.1. Classification (NCBI taxonomy): domain Eukaryota; kingdom Metazoa; phylum Arthropoda; class Insecta; order Diptera; family Asilidae; genus Dioctria; species Dioctria rufipes. Next base: position 78,783,058 of record OZ002742.1, on the reverse strand, counting down.
GAGGCATCTGATCTGGGACAGTCTACGAACTTAGCTGTAAAGCAATTCATTCAACAACAGAAAAGGTTCAATTATAACCCAGAATACGCTGAACGATATAAGGCATGTATCAATGAATATGAAACTCTTGGTCACATGAAGGAGATTTCGGATTATCTACCAAACCATGCCGTAATAAAAGAAAGTACTACTAAAAAGCTAAGAGTGATATTTAACGCATCTGCCAAAACATACAATGGCAAGAGTCTTAACGAACAAATATTAATAGGGCCTGCGATGCAACCAACATTATGGACGACCATTCTCAAATTGGGCCAATACAAATACGCCATAACCGTAGACATGAAGAAGATAGCATGATAAATGTACATACACATCAGACTCATCAAGATTATCAGTGAATAATATGGCTTAACAGTCCTGTAGAGCCCATAAGAGATTACACCTTAAAAACAGTAATATTTGGAACGGCACGCGTTCCATACCTCGCCATAAAAACAATTCAGCAACTAGCAGTAGACATAGGAAAAATTACACTCTTGCTGCAAAATGCATGTCAACAGATTTTTATGTGAATAATCTGCTGACAGGGAGCCATACAATTCCAAATGGGATACAACCAGAGTAAGGAAACGCACACTCACGTGCGCACACGAAAGACTCAGGAGTAATTTACGGCTCATGTGCGCGTTCCATTTTTAAAAACTCATGTGCGCGTGCGTGAGTCGTTGTCATTTTATTAGCGCACGCGCCCATGAGTGAGTAATTCACAATAAGAAAGCGCACACTCGCGTGCGCACACGAAATTTATTTCTGCTCATTACTCACGAGTGAGTAATTCACAATAAGAAAGCGCACACTCGCGTGCGCACACGAAATTTCTGACTGCTCATTACTCACGAGTGAGTAATTCACAATAAGAAAGCGCACGCTCGCGTGCGCACACGAAATTTCTCACTGCTCATTTCCTACTTGTGTGAGCAATTTCATTTATGAAATACTTGCATTATGTAGATAACGTGGATATTTTTAATGTTTATTCGCCTTATGAGCATACATATGTATGTGCAGGATTGAAGGGTTTAATAAGGGAATTTGACAAACATTTTTCCGTTCTTTAGGATAAGTTACAATTTATAAAGACTGTCGCCTAACAAATTGGTGTGGCGGTTTGCTATTGTTTGCCTGTCTCTCTCGCTCGCTTCTCTCACTTTCTAAGGGTCACCTATTTTAAATCAAAGTTAACTTAATAATAAGTTAAGAATCAGGCGAATAAACATTTAAATATTAATTATCTACGTGAATTACTGACTTGTGAGTAATTCCGTGTGCGCACGTGAGTGTGCGCTTTCTTATATTGAATTACTCACTCGTGAGTAATGAGCAGTAAGAAATTTCGTGTGCGCACGCGAGTGTGCGCTTTCTTATATTGAAATTTCGTGTGCGCTGTCTTATTGTGAATTCCTCACTCGTGAGTAATGAGCAGTAAGAAATTTCGTGTGCGCACGCGAGTGTGCGCTTTCTTATTGTGAATTACTCACTCATGTCCGCGTGCGCTAATGCCCAAGAAAATCGCACACGACTCACGAGTATGTGCGCTTTGATCGCACACAATTTATTAATCACGTGCGCGTGCGCACGTGAGTGTGCGTTTCCGTACTCTGGATACAACTACAAACAGAGTTAAACAATATGTTAAAATTTGGTGGATTCAAACTACGAAAATGGGCAAGTAACCATCCTAGCCTATTGAGGAATATACCAAAACCAGACAGAGATATCAAAGGCTCGTTGTTCAATAGGATCAAGATATCGATTTCAAAAAAATAAAAAGGACACCACTGATTCTGTTTTTAAACGTTATAATTTCATTTGCTTGTTATTTATTATACAGAGATTCAAATGTAATATCTTCAAAATCAAAAAATATTTCCACTTTTCAAAATATCAAAACCACACCGATCGAGTTCAAGAAGAATGTGTCTCAACGGTATCAATACGTGCATATTCAACCCAAAACTTAACGTTTTATTATTGAACCGCTTAAAATATATCTATCTCATATGTGCAATGAGCGAGAGACAAAATAAATCATTTTCGAAATTTAAGAGTAACCGCTGTAATGAGAAATTACATGAAATCGATTGAATGTGAATGTCAAGTGACATTGTGTTAAATTCAGTGATGAAGTGAAGAAAGCTGATTGTAATTCAGGTAAGAATAAATAGTTTTCTAATGTTTCTAATCATAATTTTCTTTAAATATTATGTACTAAATGGTGCTGTTGTGGCATTGACTTTTAAATCTGGGTTCGTGTGTATACAAATCGGTGTAGTTTCATTACATGTTCTCTTACTAAGTTTTGTTTACATTTGTTTATGCTCAAATATTTTACAATATTTCTTTTAATTACAGGATTAGTTCTGGTCGATAAAACGTCATGGATAATAACGAGATACTGAGGTGTGAAGAGCGCTGAATACTAGATAAGTACCCTTGTAATTTATTATTGATGATCTAAGATTCTTTGAGGTTATGTTTTCCTTTTTAGATGGGATACTAAACGCAGATGCAGCCGGAACACTCGTAAAATTCCGCAACAAATGCGACAATCCAAACGCTGGGATTAAACTGGTAACCAACATCGGATAATTTCACTTTTTCAGTAGTTCTTCCACCTGCTAAAAGCTACTATACAAAAAAAAAGCATAATGTCAGAAATATCTAGCCTCTTCGATCCACTGGGATGGTTATCACTATGTATTTTGTTTATAGCAGGAGGACAAGTGACCCTATCCAAAAGAACGGAGGCCAAAGCGGCCCATTGTGCTGTCCTGCTCATCCACAGATAGAAGGGCAGACCCTAGAGTATCCAGCCTGTACCGGACGAAGGCCGGACACGCATACAAAAAGTCTCGGGCTCTCCCTCCAGGCAGGAGAGACACTCAGGCCTGTCAACAACTCCCATCCTTGTTAGATAAGCGTGAAGTGAGCTGTGACCGGTAATGATGCCAACCACAGTTCTACATTATTTCCTTTCGAGCCCCATGAGAAAATCGGAGATATTCCCATTGGGCCTATCAAGAAACAGTTTTGTATACCTGCAAGTATTCAGGTTCGCCAATCTCTGATGATGCTTTCTGCGAACAGCCGCTTTAATGAGAGACCCGATACTCGAGGTGGTAACGCCTACGGCGAGTTCCGGTCCGAGGAATGGAGAATATCCCGATGTATAATCAACGCTAAGATTCTTATTCAAAAATTGTGGTTATCTGGGTGTGACTGGGATGAAGTACTTCCATCACATCAGACACAAGAATGGATTACATTCAAAGAAAAATTATTAGAAATTCGAAAACTAAAAATACCACGATATATACAAATGTCACCAGATCTGCAGAGCATGGACCAATTCCAAAATTACATTGGCATGGATAAAATCTTATCCAAGTAAATGGAAAACCTATATGGCTAATATAATAGCCGAAATACATGATAATTTACCAGAGGCTAAATGGTATCACATATCATCAAAGGATAAACGTAGCAGATGTGGCCACAAATGGAATTCTCTTAAATCTGTTGTTAGAACAAAATATATTGTGGCATAGCTCAGAATGGCTTAAAAAAGCAAAAGAAGGTTGACCCATTCAAAGCCATACACATGATACTGAAAATGAAATAAGCAATTTGTACTCTTACACAAATTTTCCTCATTTACACAAACAATTCAAGTAACGGCTTACTGCTTGAGATTCATAAGCAACTACCGAGAAAATATGACACGAAAATATAAAAATCTCGCAACTTCAGAACTAAAAACAGCAAGAACACTCATTCTCAAGCTGCTATAGCAGCAAACGTTTAAGATAGGCATTACGGAGCTTCAGAGGAGTAAACCAATTCGCAAAATTCTACCTCTCCACTACTATTCTTCATGGTGGAACACAACTAGTTTTAAGTACTCTGAGAAGTAAATATGTTTTACTAAATGCTCAAAATATAATTCGAAGCCGTTTATATAAATGTAGTACAGGGTGGGCCAAAAGTCACCATGGGGTTTAAAAATTGATCGCTGATTTAAGTAATAAAATTCTATTATTCTGGTTCTTTGTTCAGTTGTGAATCTCTCTATTATTTATTCTCCAGATGTTATTTATATAATCTAAAAAAAAAATAAAAAAATGTATAAACGAAAAAGTTATTAAATTTTTAAACCCCATGGTGACTTTTGGCACCCCATGGTGACTTTTGGCCCACCCTGTATAATATTTATTTATTTATTTATTCAAAAATTTACAGCGATAGCTTACAGACTGGTCACAATTAAAAGCTACCGGGATCTTAATAACTAGAAAATACAAAAGTAAACTGAAAAAAAAAAATATTTTTCTCTTCCCTTATCCTTCATAATATGCATAAGAGTTGCAGAAGAAGATTTCAAACAATAACAAATTTAATTAACAAAGCTAGATGCTATATAGATAAGTATTATGGAATTCAATGTAAAGCTACTGTTAACAGCTATTGAAAATTAGATGAATTACTATCAAAAATTCAAGATAACAGGGAATACTTAAGGGTAAAAAGATTAAAATTAAACAAGCTTAAGGAAATTTGATGAAACAACAAAAGGGGAATGTACAATGATTCTTGGTATTATATTATTATTATATAATGGTTACAATGATTGCGGAAAGAGGGGATTCTCCATTTCATTTCTGATAAAAGTTCTAAATGAACAGAGGGTAAGACTGAGGATGTCAACATCGTTTAGCAGGTCATTATGATTTTTCTGAATCCTATAAGTAGGAGATTTATAACGCAGATTGGTTCTGGCAGTAGGAATCTGAAAAGTTAAAGGTGAACGGGTAGCTCTAGTTAGATTAACAAATTTAATGCTGCTTAATAATTCAGGGCAACGAATATGGTTATGTATTATCTTAAACAAGAAAATTTCATCCGGGGAAAGACGCCGCTTTTCGGGGGTGGAAATACGAAATTTGTCAAGTCGAGAAAAATAATTTAGATAACATCCATCCATTTTGTATTGTAGAATTCTAGTAAATTTCTTCTGCACAGATTCAATCTGTTGAATATACACACCATAAAAAGGATTCCAGATAGTGCACGCGTATTCGAAATGACTTCTTATTAAGGAATTGTACAGGGTAATAAACGAGGATGAAAATTTAAAAGATTTACAAGTTCGGAATAAGAACCCAAGTAATCTAAAAGCTTTGGAAGTAACCCAGTTGATGTGTGACTGATATAATAGTTTCTGGTCGAATATAACACCCAGGTCTTTCATTTCAATATCACGGTTAAGACAGATATCAGCAATTTTGTAATGGTAATGTATGATATTTGTTTTTCTAGAAAAAGTTAGGGTTTTACATTTGGATATATTCAACGGTAAAAAATTATCCTTGCTCCAGTTCTATAAAACAAGAATATCTCTCTGTAAAGATATGCAGTCCTCCTGCGTCTCAATAACTTTAAAAAATGTTACATCATCTGCGTATGAAAGATATTCCCTTCGTAGTTGGACACCAGACGTTTGCGCAAAAGGGGTGGACTGATAAGCTTTTAAAACTACTATCTGGAGTCGTTCACGGAGATATGACGCAAACTATCCTATTAGATTTGCATAAAAACCTAAGCAAGACATTTTTAGTAATATACGAGAGTGCATGATCCTATCAAAAGCCTTAGAAAAATCCATTTGAATAGAATCAACTTGTTTTCCCTCATCAAGTGCAATGGCAATTTTGTTAGTATATATCACTAAGTTCATGATAGTGGACTTACCCGGAAGGAATCCATGTTGTTGAGAGTTGAAAATGCAGATTGTTTGGGGAAGAAGTTGGTCGTAAATTATTTTTTCAAACATAAAGCCAGACTGCTGGAAATGGATATAGGTCTGTAATTTGTTATGGATTTAGGATCACCGCATTTAAAGATAGGAAAAACGAACGATTTCTTTAGCGTGGATGGATAAACTTTGTGATGTAATGACAAATTGAATTGGGGTACTTAAGACTGCAAAGCAATTCTTCAAGAAGATGTTTGGTACAGCGTCGGGTCATGCTTTATTACTTATATCTAAGCCTAGAAGAATTGTTTGTACGTCTTGCGGAGTGATTGGAAACACAGAAATAGAAGTGAAGGAAGATAGAGGAGATGAGAGGGGTGCTGAGGCAACTGTGAATGTGGTCAAGTCGTTATCACTAGTGTTGTCAGAATATACTGTATTGAAATGACGAGCAAGACTATCACAAATATCTTCAGGTGTATTGAAATATGTTTTATCGTAATACATTTCACTAGGAAAGACGTTTGATGATTTCAGCGTTTTTGTATAGGCCCAGAATGCTTTAACGTTGTTTTTTAAAGCTCTCTCGGTTTCTTCTAAATATTTCTTATAACAGTCTTTGATTAATCTTTTGGATAATCGACGATATAGGGAAAGACTTGGATAAATTCCGGGGTGTTTTAAGCGTTTATATTTACGGCGATACTTTTCTTTTTCTTTTAAAGCTTGGATTCATTCGCGATTGTACCAATTTGGATATTTTTGGTTTTTAGGTTGAAATGATTGGACCAAGGTCGCAATACAATTATCTAGAATAAAAAAAAAATATTAAATAATTTATTTACATCAGCGGAAAACTTAGAAGAGAAGTTAACTGTAGCCAGATATTCATTGATAACAGTGTAATCTGTCCTGTGAAAGAAAAGTTTATTTGGGGCGCTCACTGGTAATGAGTCATGTCGTTTAAATGAGATATCAACATCGAGAGGTGGATGATGTTGATCGATACGGGAAAGTACTTCCAGAGAAGCCGATACCCTAATATCATTTTCGGACAAATTGGACCAGATTAAATCTAGTACATATTCTATTATTATGATTAGGTATCGCGTTAAATTGTCTTAAATTATACATGTTAGTGTTATTTTGAAGCGAAAATGAAGCAGAATTAATAAAACCAGACATACTCATGCACATCTCCTCATTACTATAAGTCCAAATTATATTAGATAGGTTAAAATCGCCAGTGACAATAACTTTAGACATTTCAGGAAGTTGCAAGCATTTGTCACTAATATTAAAAAAAAATTGAATCATACACCTCAAATGAAGTAGACGGAGGTATATAAATACAAGATATGTATAACCGAAAGTAGCCATGCTTGACGACAACCCAAGATCCTCGTTTTCAGACTCCATTTCAGGAGCGTGATGTGATATTAATGATTTATTAATGGCTATGAGACATCCTCCTCCATCCTTATTGGAAGTAAGACTTAGGTTTCTGTCTTTTCTATACACCAGGTAGCGATGATCGAAGAGTTCACTACTTAATACGAAATCTTGCAAAAAGTTTTCAGTGAAACATATAATGTCGTAATTGTTCGCCAAGATGGATAATTTTACATCCTCAGCCTTAGTTCTTAGACGTCTAACATTCTGATAATAGAGTTTAAGTGAAATATGCATTAGGAAATGAAGAGTTGTAAAAGAAACAATGCAAAACCATCAACACAATTGATGACTTCGCTTCCGTCAGCATGTGCCAACTATTTCCACATACAGGGGTTGATTACGCAGTCCCCATCAATTTGAAAAATTCTCAGATAGGGTCAGCAAAATTAACCAAGGCATATAGCTCTCTATTTATTTGTCTTTCAACTAAAGTAGTGCTCGCTAAAGAGCTATCCACCTCTGCCTCCCTAGCTGCATTCAGAAAGTTCATAGACAGAAGAGGGCTATCATCTAATATGTATTCAGATACCGGTACAACATTTTGTAGGTGCAGCCAAGGAATTACGAATAGAGCTTAAAACTGCTCTAAATAATATAAAAAGTAATATATCCAATGAATTTGCAAATTTGGCATTTTAACCCACCGTCTGCACCAAATTTTGGAGGTTTATGGGAAGCCGGCGTTAAGTCCGAAAAGACATTGGAATAAAATATTATCAAATACAAAGCTGACATTCGAAGAAATGTCTACAATCCTTACTCCAGTAAAGGCGTGTCTAAACTCGAGACCTATCTGCCCTCTTTCTGTCGATCAATCAAACAATTAAAAAAAGTGCTTTATTTTTCAGCAACAAACAAAACAACAATACAATAATATATATAATTCAACTTAAATTAACGTTGTTCTGTTGGTGTATGAACTTTAGTGTAGTTCAGGAATATACAAATACAATAAACTTTATTATATTTTTATGGTGATTCTTGTATGCGTTAATGTAGCATACAAAAATTGGTGTGGTGAAAATTTGACTAGGACCGTATAGATATTATTCATAGCTTATTGTACTGTACTTGTTGATGCTTCTCAACTGTCATTTACTGTATCACAGTTGAGTGGTGATGCCGCATTTTACTGTATTACGACAATGTGGATATGTAGTGTGAAGGTCGCAAGTTTAATACGTTACGACTGCGGTGTCAGGAATGCAATTTAACGTGTTTCTAGTCTGTGATCAGAAGTGACTCACAAAAATCCAGTCAAGTCAAGTCAAGTGTGTTTTGCGCCGAAGTTTATTTTCTTTGTCGTCATTTCCCTCGATGTTCTCGTTATTGTCTTCTTTTTATCCTTGGGGCTCATCTTTAGCCCTCAGTCCGATTTGATGTCGTCTCTTGTCCTCATGTTGACAGTTGTCCTTAGTATTTTTTTGAAACTTTTCGTTTCGCTGTCTTTTCTTTCTCCACGGATGATGCGCTATATCAGCCGTGCTATGTGTCATTCTCTCTTAGGAGGTAGTTGTTAGTAGGATGGATGGAATAGGAGAAAAGGAGGGATAGGAGGTGGATAGTTTGGAGAATTTAGGATTCGATGGTTCCTAAAAAAATTGGCGTGCTCACAAAAATCCCCTTTCTTCACAGGCCTTTTATAGTAAGCAGGTCGTCGGGAATGCCTACTCTGATTTGTCGAAGCAAAGTGATTTAATTTGCGTTTGAGTTTTTTTTTTAGTGTGCGTTCGCACAACATCAAGCCGCATGAGGACAACATCAGCAAAGAATAGTAAAGTGAGAAGACAGCAAACAGCTGTCTTATCTCTCCATACGAATACGCAAAAATCCAAATTAATGGTGGCGCATTTAACGCAATGCTTAAGAAGGGTATATAAAGCGCACTATCGCCAAACGTAATATAGTATGTCTCTAAACAAAATCTGCAAAATGTCGCCAAATTTTAATCGAAAATTATAATAAATTCGCCAATAGGACATCGACCACAAAAACGCCTATCTTCGTTTACAATGTCGCCAATTATTAGTGCTAGATGAGACAACTAAGCTCGTCCAATCTCGGAAAGTATTTTTTTTTTTTTCAGATTTGGTGTTTTTATGTGTTTTTGCATGAATGTGCAAAGTTTCAAAGCGATCTGAGAATTGTAGCGTTAAGTAAACTTGTTCCCAAAAAAGACATTTTAAAATGCTGCATTCTGAGTAGAGGTCATTTATTTCTACGACATTTAAGCAGTCGGGATTTTTTTAATTCGATATTTTGTATCATTGATGATATTTTGTTAGGCGCCAATTTTGAAGGCCACATATCTTAGCAAGCCCCGTTTTAGTACATATTTACCTCATTTACAATGGTGGATTTTTATATTCAGAAATTTTGCCACAAAGTTAATTAAATTTGACCACACTCGCATTTAGCCAAATTTGCTAAATCTATTTGCTGCACAATAGTTGAACTGCTACTGTCATAAGAAATAATGCTTAGTTTTTCATATCTTTTTGCAGTATTATTTTTGAATATATTATTATGTATTTGTTATTTTGTTGGATTTTCTTTGGCGTTATCTACTGATTTCTTTCTCATAATTTTGACTAATTAAATAAAAGGATTGTGAATAACAAAAGTTGTGTTGGCCAACTGGATACCTTTCTGCGCGATCACGACCACAGCAGTCAAAGAAATATTATCGGAGTGGTTAACAATCCAAGCCGAACGAACTCCACTGGAGTGAAAGAAAAGGTTGCAGATAATCAAATATATTCCTGAAGAGCCAATCCAAAGGAAGAACTGCCGAACTTAAATAAGCGTCTATACACCATCAAACTCTTTAGAATCGGCACGTGCATATTGTGCGACGATGAAGATGAAACTGTAGAGCACCTTCCTTGCAACTGTTAGCACACGAAGGACGCAGACTTATTGAGCTATACTTTTTGGCACCACCATCAGAAATAGTATTCAGCTCTTTGAAGGAAATACTGGAGTTCGTCGAAATGAACGAATCATAATAGGCCCAGGATAGCTGTAGTGAATGGGACGTAAAAGTACTCTAGTGATATAGTGATAATTCTAATTATATATAGTTTCTTCAAATTTCCACCTCTAATGCAGGGATATAATATATATATAAAGACACAAAATCTAATAAATTCCTAAGTTTTTCAAATGGACCGTAATAAAATAAGTAAAAAACGAGTTTTCAAACAAAACTGAGGCTAAGCCGCATGAAAAAGTAGAAATATACTTTTCTTCACACACAGAGGTGGACTCAGATTTTTTTGATTGGGATATTTCTCTTGAATATTCTTTCTCTTCATGAATCAAATCACTTATTACCTCTGATTGATCATACTGAAATATATCGGTGATTGTCAGCGAATAAAATCTGAGTCCACCTATGTGTGTGAAGAAAAGTTTATTTTCTACTTTTTCATGCGGCTTGGCCTTAGTTTTCTTTGAAAACTCGTTTTTTACTTATTTTATTTTCTGCCTTTTTGAGGTTAACTAAATTGTTATTATGTGCTGCATGGAGACATTTTAAAACAATTTTTTAGTCATGTTTGGTGCCGATCCGAAAACAAAAATTTTTCGAGTATCAAATCGTTGAAGTGCTGCAACGGTTTTCTGAAATTCAAATTATGTTTTAAACAGCGCTTTTTAGCTGTATTCCAACTTGATCCCATATAACATGAATTTTCCTGATTTTCCATATTTTCTATATACTTTTCCTATTACTATGAAATTTTTTTAAAAATTTACATGAATTTTCCTCGAATTTTCATGCAAGTTTTCATGATTGTTGAAGAGAAAGTATTGATGCCAGTAGGACGGAAAAAAATGATTCCGCAGAGCTTATAAAACTTTTTTGTCGGAAAATTTTCCGGAAAAGTCGGAAAATTCCGGAAACTTTCGGAAAATTTTCCAGAAAAATTGGAAAATTCAGCATTTTTCCTGAAACAGATTTATCACTAATCATATCGATGAAAATTTTCCCGCTTTTCCGGGTTTTCCACGGAGTTTTCCACAAAAGTAACTTTATGCAACTCATTTCGCTCTACAACTTTGTCTTAGGTTGCAAAACGCTCAAACGCTTACTTGGTTTGAAAAACTCCGGAAAAACGTTTTACATGAAGTTTTCACCATTGTCTGAGAGAAAGTAATGATGCCAGTTGATAGGGAACTTGATCCTGCTTAATTTAGAAAACTTTTTTACCGGAAAATTTTCCGGAAAAGTCGGAAAATTCCGAAAAAAATTTTCGGATAAATCGGAAAACTATTCATTTTTCCTGAAACGGATTTATCACTAATCAAATTTGTACCAAATTTTCAAATGATTTTTCCCGATTTTCCGGGTTTTCCATGGAAATTTCCGGTTCAAATTTTAATAGATTCAATTGTCACGCGACAAGAATCTGTGTGCCAAATTTCAGCTCGCTGTGATGACGAAAAGTGGGTCTACGAGAGTGTCGAAAATAGTAAAAAAGAAATATCTAGACAAATTCGTGTACGAGTTAAAGGGAATGGCCTAAAAAAAGGTGAAATCATAATGCATGGGGCCGCGCTTTTGAACATACTTGGAAAACAGTGAGGTTTTTTCAACCAGGAGTAATGAGGACTTTGCCAGAAAGAATGGATCACTTTTAAATGAGAAATACAAAATAAATTTAAATCAAAACTTGCGAAATTGTCCACATATGCACTAATTTGTATAACACATTAAACTCCTAATATTCGTCGACCTTACAGCATCCGTAAGTTTGTTTGCTACTTTGATGTGCGACAATATTTCGTCCCTTGACCAGTGACTTGAGTATACTGCACTTTTCATAACTGACTAGAAAAAGAAGTCTAGAGAGTTAAATGAGAGATTCTGCAGTCTGTTTATAATATGACTAAAACCCACTATTCTCTTCTCGTGGTATTTGTTATTTAGATACGTAGATATCCCGCTTACTGAATGTGTTAGTGCGCGGTAAAGCTGGTAGTACATTGACCTTTGAAATTTTGATTCCTTCGGTGATGTAGATTTTCTGAAGGCCAAGTGTGTCGATTATGGAGGTTCGTTATTACATTCCTGGTAAAAAAGACTCATGAGTCGACAGGATCTTCTTGTAAGAACCATCATCTACAATGTCTCGCTCAAAAACCACGTACAGGATTGCCTGCTGCTACCTAAGTCCAATTGCAATTATTTTTGAACAGGCAGGAACATAGTGATATAGTGCTGCCTATCATGACCCTGGACCTATAGTAAAGGGTTTTCCAATAAGAGGTGTTATTTTAATTAGCCCGCTATTTCGGTAGATGTCACTTTTGGAGCTGTCATTTTTTGACATTTGACAAGTAGAAACTACGCCATTAATAAAAATGGAACGATACACGATTCAACAACGCATTGAAATTATTAAAATTCACTATAAAAATGGTGAAAATGTGGCAGAGACGGTTCGTAAAACTCGAACATTTTTGGGTCGTCGTGAAGCACCTTGTCGGACCGCAATACAGAAATTGGTAGAAAAATTCGAGCTGTCGGGACAAGTTAGTGATGTGAAGGATAAAACCCGTGCACGTCGCTCAAGAACAGCCGAGAATATTGCTGCTGTAGCCGAAAGTGTTGAAGAAAACCCAGGTTTGTCCATTCCTCGTCGTTCTTTGGAATTAGGCATTCCACAAACGTCATTACACCGTATTTTGTATAAAGATTTGGGTCTTAAGGCTTATAAAGTTCAGTTAACACAAGAACTCAAGCAGGCCGATCATCAACAACGTCGAGTCTTTGCTGATTGGGTCCTTGAAATGCATGAAAATGATCCGGAATTCCATCGAAAACTCATCTTGAGTGATGAGGCCCATTTCCACCTGGATGGCTTCCTCAACAAGCAAAATTGTCGCATCTGGGGCTCGGATAACCCAAGAGTTATTGTTGAAAAGCCTCTCTATCCTCAACGTGTGACTGTTTGGTGCGGTTTATGGTCCCGCGGGGTCATTGGACCTTACTTTTTCGAAAATGAGGCTGGAGCAACAGTTACGGTGAATGGATTGCGCTATCGACAGATGATTAATGACTTTTTATGGCCGGAATTGGATGGTATTGATCTGGACAATGTTTCAACAAGACGGCGCTACGTGCCATACAAGCAACGAAACCATTGATCTTTTCCGGGAAAAGTTTCTGGACCGTGTTATCTCTCGAAGAGGTGATCACAATTGGCCACCGAGATCTTGTGACTTAACACCATGCGACTTCTTCCTTTGGGGCCACGTGAAAGAGAAGGTCTACGCCAACAGTCCAGCGTCGATTCAAGACCTCAAAGATGGAATTCGTGAGGCTATCGAGGACATAGGGCAGCCACTTTGCGATTTGGTTATGGAAAATTTCATGAAAAGGATATGGTCCTGTAGGCGTGGTCGTTGTGGTCATTTGGCTGATGTTTCTTTCCATTATTAACGGCATATCTTCCTCTTTATAATGAAATAAAGATCCGATTATTTATCTCAAAAAATGGCATTTTTCTTTGAATATCAAAATAACACCTCTTATTGGAAAACCCTTTACTTATTTGTGGATCATTTGAAGTTAAAAAAGGGAAGTTTGAATATTTAGAAAAACAACAACAATTTTTCATACTTAAGTCTACTACGCCCTAAATATGAAAGTTATCTGAACTGGATATACACGCAAGGAAAGGTCATTATGTTACTTAGTACGGCAAGCTTATTTCAATTCGAAAGGGTACGGTTCACCGATGATACAAATAAAAACGTAATGTCAGGTACCTGAAAACCTTCAGTTGTAAATCCTGTACCTGGAAAACTACGAGTTTACCGTCCCCATTCTTCATTTTTTTTTTTATTTTATTTTTTTTTTTTCATTTCTCTTATCACCAACAATTAAAAATCACTATGTATTTTCACTGAACTTGACGACTGAGGAATCTTTGAACAAAAACACACTTGAATTCTAAATATGTAAAAAAACTGATCCTATGCACATTATGGATTAACGTGGACATAGTACGACAGATTTATCAGTCTATTCTAAACACTAGCAAATGTATTGGAAAAATTCCTTTATACATACGTTATTTCCTTTCCATATTTCGAATGAGTTGTAGAGCATCTAGATCGTTGACCAACAGTAATTCTCATGAAAAAGTTGGGTGGATTACTGGGTCACCTATTTTGACGGAAGTACATTTCATAGACACATAATAATAAGAGGAATTTAGGCAGTGAAAAAAAACATCGGACCACCAACACTTATTTTTCCTGTAAGCAAAGCGGTATTTACACAAAAAATTGTATGTCCCAAAAACAGCAATGCAAAAAATACTTGGTCGATTTTGGAAGAATGCCAAGTTAAAAACAAACCCTGATATGGCAGAAATTCGGGAACTATTTATATAAAGAGGACAAGAAGTAAAGGAAATTTTCTGAGACATCCAGACATGTGAGTCAACTATACAAAGGGTGAAAAAATAAAAGGAATGGGAGCGTATCGATTAGTAAAAATATCTGATAGGACGACGTAGAAAGAGAGTGACTGTAGCAAAATCGAACAGCAGAAAACTTTTGTTATTATTAGTTTTTATCGAAATTTTCGTCTTTCGTAATGCCCAATGAAACCTATATAAAAACCAATCCAATCCAACTATCTAGACAAGAGTTTTATGTTGAAGATAGGAAATTTAAAAGTCGGAAAAATGGCAAATCTCCAAAAAAATGTATGGTTTGGCAAACCATTTATATCTGTTGACTTGAGTCGAAGCCAAAACTGAAATATACCTAAGAATAAGTGCCTCCACAAAAGGCTCTTTCCGTTAATAAGGATGCACAATAAGCTTGTTATTTTTTGGCCGGATTTGGCAACGTCCCACTACAGCAAAAAGGGCACATGAGTTCTATGAGCAGAATCAACTTTGTACTAGGAATGGGAAAATTATTCCATATATCGATAAATCGTATCGAACGATATTCTTTCCTCAAGAATCGATTCATTTAAAATATCGTGTGCATTATATCAATATATCGATAATTTTCATTATAGCTGAATAAAAACAAAAAGTAGCCTGGCTAATTCCAATATTGATTTAATCTTAAGGTCAGCATCACTGGGAAATACTTCCCAAGCTAAGGCATTCATAGGTGTTTGTGCGAGTCCTTCTCTCTAGAACATCGCTTATTTTTGCTCACGAAATACCAACTTCCGATTTAAATATAAACTGTCTAATTACCCAAACTATCATTCATACGAAAACTTGTCTTACGAGTAAGTAAGTAGATTTTTAGGTGTTCACTCTTATATACCTTAATTAACAGAACACACAATTTATGTTCAACCGATAAAAATTCCGATTTTTCCGTAAACATCAAAAACACCACAGCAGCGTATAACAGCAGAAACTTGGTATATAAATCAGATCACTTTTGGAAAGCTAAGAAACCAACCTTAAGATTGCTGGAAGAGCATTTTAAAGTATGAATGATACCTAGTTTAGGCATTATCAGAATTTAGATTCAGTCACTTTTTTAAAAGAACATATATACAACTTGTTAGGACGAGGCTGGGGCTATCATGTATTAGAAAATAACTCCCGGAGGTTTTGTCAAGATTCGAAATATTTTTTACTCCTATATAATATTTTTAATATTAAAAAAAAATACATTTTATTCAAAATAACATAACAAAACAAATAAGAACATAAAAAAATGCACTTACAATGGCATGTAGAATAAAAAAGAAAACAAATCTTTGCAACTTTGAAGTTAATTTGATGCTTAAAAATTTTTACTGTAAAACTGAATTTAAAATTAACAGTTTTTAAAGCCGTTTGCTACAAATGCGGCTCCTGTTAATCATTGCACTTCCAGCTCTTGAAAAGAGCCTTTAAAATTCCACTGAAGAACCATTATTGTACTTCGTTAGATTATACATATTTGGATGTAGATTTTTAAGTGACCTTTCCCAAGTCATCATCGCATCTGAATCCAAATCATCAGTAGTCGATGTCAAATATCACTACTTAACTCTACCACTGACATACATACATATATAACATGGATTGCCAGATTTTCTATTTCATATGTGTCAACTTTTCTTGGCAGGGTGTGACAATTATCTTAATTTCAAGTTTTACTTTCGCTTTAATATTCATATTAAAAGTCCAACAAATTACAGATACATTCGAAATTATTTCTATTCTTGGAAGCTTATCTCCTACAACATTAAATATTTTTTAAACTTAATTTTTAAGGAAACAAAATTCAGCATTTTTTGTCTACTTGCCCCTAAGAGTAGGTATGGGGGCAGTGGCGGATCCAGGGGGGGGGGGGTCACGACCCCCTAAATTTGAAGAAAAAATATTTAATTAATTGAGTTATTTGAAAAAATATATTTTTTATTTTATACTTTTTTTATTTATATAATTCAACTTAAAAAAAAATGTTATTCCAAAACTTAAAAAAATAAAAATTTATTTCAATGAATGCTATTCTATGCATGTGATGTATGTGTATAGGTTTTTCTCGGAATTTGGGTTTCGACCCCAGCTTTGGGTGATCCAAGTGAAACACTTCCCAAGCCACGAAACAGATTTCCTCACTACCACATAGCGTTGCCACCCAAAAAGGCGACAAGAGTACCCGGTGAAGAAAAATAAAGTACCAATATTGATGATTTAGTACCAAATTTAATTAGTATGTATATGTATGAAAAAAATTAACGTTTTCACAAAAAACAATAGTATACATATGTAAAATATAACATTGTTTAAAATTACGGTTTTGAAAAAAAAAAAAAATTAAAATTTTCAAAATAAAAAATAATAATAATAATGTATTTATCAACAGAATAATATAAGGAAACATATAATAGTAAGAACAGATATTTGCTTTATGCTCTTTCGAATGAACCAGCATGAAACTCATTTCGTAATACATGTGTAATTAAATTATTATCTGGCTGCCAAATGTCATTCTTTTCAAATCCCATTAATAGCTCTTTTGCGAACATAATATTTTCTATTGTATTGGATTCTAATCTATTTGTCGATTTTTTTTTTATAACGTTCAATAGGGAAAACTCCCTTTCAGCTGAAGCACTACTGTGATTTAACATATATTCTGCCAAATTCACAAATATAGCAACCATGAATACTTTTAACGCTCTTCAAGTTGAACCAAAATCGCGAAAAATTTTCGTCATAGTGATTGGAAATTAATTCCTGTTCACCAATTAAATTGCTCCATTCAAAGTTTAAAGTTTCTTCACTTCCTTGCTGATGGTATGGAAAAAAATTTGATAAGGGTAAAATAGTTGGTAGTTTGCCTAATTGGATTTCAAAAGGATCAAGATATTTAAGCATATTTAATTTAAGATCTGTAAAATCAAACCTCGTTTTTAATTCTATATATACTCCAATATAGAAGCTAAGTAAATTCTGCTTGACTTCTAAAAACTCCGAATCATTTAATAAACCCATTGTAACACTGTGTTCCTCAAATAGATGTTAAATTTAAATGCACCTCGGGTTTGTTAAAATCCGCATATATTCCCATTTCTTCTGGTTTAATAAAATTCTTTAAAATGCTTAAGTATAAATCTTGAACAGCTTTTATAATCAAATGTATCATTGTGCTCTCCGATTGAAAAAGCTTGTTAATATTGGAAAATAATGGCAGTATGTATGACAAGAAAAGCAAATAAAGCTTTGAATATGGATTCTTTAAAAATTTTATAATGGTACATTTGTATATCTTCATCCGACTGGCGTCCAAAAGAAAGAAAATTAAAATAATGAAGAAGTTGTGACCACTGTTCTAAGAGCCTGTTAATTACATTTTCGAAGGAGAGCCAACGTGTACTACATAATTTAAGAATTTTATGGTTTTTAACGTTAAAACTTTCTTGGATATCTCGGAATTCAGCTTGCCGTTTAGGGCTATGTGCGAAATGTGTATAAATTTTTCTAACAGATTGTTCCAAATATTTCGGAAGTAACTTAACTGCATTTAAAATGCATAAGTGTATCAAGTACTAGGTGCATCCAATTGAAAATAACGAACCATTTAGATTTGTTAATTTAGCTTGCACTCCATTATTCTTACCTGTCATAACAGAGCAATAATCCGAACCAAATCCTATCATATTTTTAATGGGAATATTATTTTCTTCAAAACGTTTAACAATTACTTCAGTAAATTCTTCTGAAGTTGAATGTTTAAGTTTAACTAACCCGAAAAATGCGTCTTTAATGCTACTAGTGGTTTTATTAAAAAAGCGAGTAACTAATATCAACCGTTTGACGCTGGATATATCAATAGTCTCGTCGATTATTAATGTGAAAAACGTATTTTTTCATATATTCGAAATTAGTTCTTTTGAAAATGGTCCAATAAGCTGTAGCTTTTGTTTTACTGCTCTTAAAATTAGCTGCTATCTTTGAATCCTTAAATACAATGTGAAGCAAACTTGGAATAGAGTCCATAAGCGAAAATGGTAGAGAATGTTGAACGCATTACATGACACATGTCAACTCTGCTCGAATTTTTTCACTCTTAATATTAAAATTGTCTGATTTGTAATCCTGAAGCCAAAAGTAATCAATGCCCTTAAAAGACGTTTTTTTAATTAATCTCCTTTTATGTTTAATTGTTTCTTGATGACGATCAAGATGTTTTTATTTAAATCTTTTCTATGTTTAATAGTTTCCTCAAAATAGTTTACCGTTTGAAACTAGTAGATTATCTGATAACTGCGATTTGGACTTTTCTCCACTCAAATAATTTTCGGACGCGTGTTTAACATCATCACATCCACGATATACAATTTAACAAATATTAAATAAAAAATGTTGTTCATACCTTCTAATATCCATCACTTTATCACTGTTAATCACGATGTGTCTATTAAATTGAAATTTCTAAACTGAACCGAATTACGGGTGTTATGAATGAAATGAAAATCCTCAGAAATATTTATATATTGTGAAAGAAGAGGCGAATTGGAATACGCAATGACGATGCAGCCAGCCAGCAACAATTACACGAAGAACAAAATAAAAATTAGAAAAAAACTGTTTCATCTTTCGCATTCTGTTTCCCATTAGCTTACACATTCGTATACAACTCATAGGCGGCGGAAATTATTTGTAACTTCTTTTATGGAATATAGGGGTGGCTCCGAAAAAGTACCAAATGAAAAACGTACGTACCATATATTTTATTCAATAAAAAAGTACTAAATTTGGTACTTTAGTACCAAGGTGGCAACGCTAACTTAGAAAGAAATCACTCTACGCCGTTTCAGGAAGCTATGATTAAGACAACTCGCACACTTTTATTTTATTTATATATATATTTTTTTACTTTTGCTTTGTTCACAAACTTTTTCTTTCACAAACTTCCTCTTATGGTTATTTTCATAAAACGTTTATTTTTTTTTCTTATCGCAACTTCTATTTTCTTTACCTGTTTACAATTAGTGTTCAGCCTACCGCGGCGGACAATGGTTGAAATGAAATTTGATATTTTCATAAATATCAAACCATCAGCTTTTTGGTGAAGACTTGATCGTTTAAATCTTCACCGAGTAAATTTTATGCGCCCGATATGTATGTAAGTATACATAATGTACATACATAACGTAATTTTATTTTCGACAAATCTTACTGAAGGTAAGATTTGTCGTGGGGCTTTTTTCTATTGAAACGATTTGGGTTGAAATTTAAAACTTTTATTTGTCCCAAGTCGTTCTATGGGAAATACTTTTTGTTTTTAACTGAGGAATTTGAATCAATTGCTGATGGCAATTTCTTCGCCTTAAAGAGAGATAAGCCCCTTTTCAGGTAATTTTGGCATGTAACACTCCTAACATTCTAAAATATTTGCAGCGTTCTTATGTAAAACCACTGACATTTAAAATATGGACTGACTACGTCCATAGAAGTACACTGCAGAAAGTGGGCTCATTTCTATACAGCGTTCTTTTTGGGTCTAAGCACGGCACATAGAAATGTGACCTAACTCAAAATTGTCGTTTTTGAGTTAATTACACCATGAAATTGGCATCTATTCTATCTGATTGTTTTTGCCGCTAGATAGCGATAGTGTCACTTTTCTGTTACTTAACAACAGAGATATTCTTCATAGAAGAGTGTGTCAGTGTCACTTTTTGAGTTGTGATGATCTTCATAACAAACGTAAATATGTTTTCGACATTTTAACAGTATTATTTTAAATTGTGTCACTTTTCCACAAAACAGCATTTATTTCTTACAAATTTTTCACAAAGTTCAAAGTACGGAATTTAATTCTTAAAAATCGTATTTTGAGTTGTGCCACTTAAAAAAAACTTGTAAAAATATTTATTTCGCAACGAAGAAAAGCGATACAACTTAAGAGGATGCGAGATTAACAGCTAACCTCGCCAACTGCGGTAACAAAAACTTAAAATTTCTTTTATATAAATCTTCAGAAATAAATTTACTAACAAATTTAAGAGTTCAGACTATTTTTAGCAAACAATTACTAAGTTAAGCTAGAATTAATTCTATGTACAGCTTTTCGTTTTTTCGCTCTCCTGAAAAGTTTGCATTTTTTGAGTTGGGACACTTTTCTATGTATAACGTGCGCTGATAAAGGGCTGTAAAGAATAATAAATAAGTGGGTTTGGCGAAATAAATGTTTTTAAATTAATTATTTGGGTTAATAGAAATTCGAGAGGTTTCACTTTTCAACTTTCCGCCAATGGATTTTTCAATGTTCGCACCGACGTATGAACTATTTTTGACACAAAAAATTGTACCCGTATAAAATAGCATATCGAGCAGTGTGTAAAACTGAGAAAAGTTTGGCTTGAATGGCTCCTGCAGTTTGCACCCTATTCTATTAAAAAAATTAGTTTTTGTAAAAAAAAAGTATACTAAAAAATGACACATCATCCACACCGCTTAATGCGGATTTCCTAGTTCCAAGTACTGCAGTACTGCGGTGGCTATGCGAACCGACTTACGGCGTTAGATGTTTTTTTTTTTCAATTTAATTAATTCAATGCTAGATCCGCGCCTGTATGGGGGACAGAGAAAGGATTACAAATGTTATATTGCCATCCATTTCTATTCTATGTATATATTAATTTGGAAAAGCTTTGAACTGAAAATGGACTATGTTGGATTTTGTATAGGACTTATTATTTGTAGTTCAACTATAGAAAAGTGATCCCATAATAATGTCAAATAATGTAAGCAATTTCAGTAGTATCAGCAGTCCATTTTATATATGTATGTCAGTGAACTCTACATGATAACAAGGATTTGGATTTGTTCCAGCTCTCAAAGTCGCTTGCCGTGTTAAATGTCTAGACAATAGCAAGGCACTAGGATTTTGTGCTATCAGTGGTTCTATGGAACTTTCATTTTCAATATTTTTCTCACACACAGGTAAATTATTTTGTTTATCAGCAGCCCGAGCAAGGAATTACAAACAATAATGAAGCATTTAAACTTGGAAAATGTAAATGCAGGGAAACCATATTACATATTGACAATGGTCTTGTTGTTATTTGGAAAAGAAGTCGTATGCAACTGATATATCATTATAAAGCACAGTACTCATATGTACCTACATATGATAAACTGGATCTTTGATTATACAACATGAAGTGTAAATTTTTAACTTAAAATTGCTGTGTCAAATCGCTAACTTCACCGTGTTGTACTGTGACTTTTAATTTTTAATTTAGGGTTTTACATGCTTTTTATAAGTTGAAAAATTTCGATACACCGAAAACCAGTATCGAGAGAAATTATGGAATATCGACACAAGATTTATCGATATATCGATACGTCGATATTTTTTACCCATTCATACTTTGAACCGGCCGGAACTGGAGCCAATTAGGAAATATTGGAGGTATGTGCATCAAGCAAAAATTAAAGAAAACAGAAGAGGATTCCTGCAATATAAAAGATTTTCCAATAAAATATAAAATCGCATCTGAAACTATCAAATTAAGACGAAGAGCAGTGGAAGTAATAATAGAGGACATATCGAACATTTTTTAAATTCATAATATTGTTACGGACAATACAAAAGGACAAATAACACCTATTGGAAATGGATACTTCGCGTAAAATTACTAATTAAGTACGGGCTTGAACAATTTTAGGTTCAGAGAGGAGAATCGACATCTATTAGTTTTAGTAAGCAACTTAAAATTCGGAGAATCGATATTTCTGGAACGGAATAAAGGTTATAGGATAATTTGTAGAGTATAAATACAACAACTGTCACCGTTAAGAGAAGTCTTGTCTTAAACAGTGCAGTGAATACAAGCATAGATGGCACAAGAACTAGATGTCGCATGGAATACTAGAGCAGAGTATACAGATTGTGAAATGGGTAGTGGAATGGACCATAACATGTTTTAGAGCGTGCCGAAAGCAAGCGTTTTTATAATAGCAGTTTTGAATACATATGATCGACTTCCTGAACACTTTAGTTACAAAAAAATATGAATCACTCGACGTATACATCATTTAAAATGTTATGGTCCATTCCGGAAAGACCACCCAGGCATGTATATTATGTATTCTTTTTTGGAACTGCATGCGACATCCAGTTCTTGTGCCATCTATGATACAAGTGAAAGTATAAACAGGTAAAAGTGTTTTAATTAGATTGCAATAACTTGGAAGTACAGTACTAGCGATAATGTTTGTGAGCTTGTAAAAATAAACAGTATAGTTAAATAAATAAAGAACTTGTTAATTATATTTGAAATATTATGCTCTAAATGACGAATTAAAGCAACGTTCGTAACAACTTGTGTCAGATGTTTTGTGTGCTGCCTACTCTGGAAGATAATTTAAAGTCAGCTGTGAGTAAATTATTAAAGTAATGGGGGGAGGGCATATTGGAGGAGCTTCGCGTACAGGATTTGAAAGTGGAGTTGACGAAGCGGTCATTACAAACGGCAAGCCCAAAGAATGTCCTAGTCGAACTACTTAGACAAATTTTGGAAATGGAAGGAGCGAATCCTGAGACATTTATTTTCGAAGACAATTCGCAAGACCCTAATGCTGAAGAAAAGTCTACGATGAACATGGAACAACTTTTTTAAGTACTTCAATTCTGCAGATGAAGAATGCTTTTGAAGAACAAAATAATTCTATCGAATCCCGTTTAGATGAGATGAAAAAATCTATGGTAACCCATCTGGGCGAGCACAGGAATGTTTTGGATGAGCAAAAGAATTCTATTGAAACTCGTTTGGATGAGCAGAGGAATGCTTTGGATGAACAAAAGAATTCTCTTCAGGAACACAAGAATTCTCTGCAAGCATGTTTAGTAGAATAAAAGAGTTCTTTGGAATTCTGTTTTGATGAGCAAAAGAAATTACTGGAAGTCCATTTGGACGAACAACAAAGAAGAGGAACAAAAAAAATCTTTAGACGACGGACAAAATTTGAAAATTGAAGAATTCGAACAGAAATTGTCGGAAGTTCAACAAAAAGCGTCGGAAGTACAACAAAATGTCAAGTAGCAGCTTGACAACTTTAAAGCAGATTTTTATATGATAAAGCCTCGACACGAAGGAATTGAAATATCCCGTTCGGGCAGAATGAAGCCTCCATTATTTAATGGACTAAATTTGTGGCACATTTTAAGAGACAATTTAAGGTAGCTTCCGAAGTAAATGGATGGAATGATATTGGAAATATTGTGTTTGAAATAACGAACTAATTCCACGCTCCTAATAATATATTAACAAAAGTAGTGTAATAAATATAATGTAGTACGCTTAACTGCATTTTTATTTGTATTGGGATTTCATAGAAAAATTATTCAAAATGGCACGAAATTTGCATTTTAAGAAAAAAATTCAATCTTTCACGCTTATGTAAGTCTACTGTGCCGTAAATTCGAAAGGTATCGGAACTGAATATGCACGGGAGTAGAGGATATTATATTCCCTATTAAAGCAAACTTTTTTTAAGTCGAAACATTGCGGATCATCGGAGGAGAAATAACAGCGTTATGTCACTTACCTAATAGATCTTCAGTTATGAAGCACCCTGTTACCTAGAAAACCGTTAAAATCCCCCTCCCATAAAAGCAAATCCGGCCGTATTTCTGGGATAGTTTTTGAGTAAATATTCTGTCACCGATTTCGACGACTGAGTACTCTTTGCGTAAATAATTACAATAGTTAGGTATTAAACAGCAAAAAATCATTGAGAGAAACTAACTCGGTGTTTTTGTCAACAACACACTGCAACATGCTACACTTTTCGTGGACGAGAAAAATTCGGGGGATACACATAGAAAAGTACAGCAGCATACAAAATCGACTGCAATAGTTTCGGCAATGCAATTATTTATCTGCGGTTTAGGTGATAATATAATAATTAAATTCTCATTACGTATTAAAGTACGTAATGAATCACCCCCTAAGGTGCCTACATGGCCGTGTGTATTGTACATGCAAAAAGTATTGCCAGAGGCGGATTTCCCTATAGGCCGACTAGTCTCGGGCTTAGGGCGGCAAATTCAAGGGGGCGGCAAAACTTGGTGGTACCCCGAAAAAGAAATTTATACGTATGAAGATTACAATTATGAAAATTTTGGATCATCGAACTGGATATTTGCTTACTTGTTTACTCCAAGTTCAAGAGCATCATTTTAATTTTGCTCCACCACAGACTACATATATATTAGTACTAGGTTATTTGGTATTTTCGCTGTCACTTTTCGTGTTTTCCAGGGAGTAGAGGAGCGGCATTTTCCATAGACCTAGGGTGGCCAAGTTATCAAATCTGCCCCTGAGTATTGCATTATAGCTTGCACTCAAGTGTACTTCCTCGTGTAATTCCCAGGTTACTGAAACTTGTCTTTACCTGGATAAAGTATGTTGGCAATGTCTTCTGTATTTGGTTGGGAACAAACAGACAATTTCAATAAATAAATCAGACGATACTTATGTATAGTTTACTATAGAATTAGGCAATAAGGAACTCAATTTCTTAGACTTGACATAACAAACTGCAATTTAAGGTGTTTAGAAAAAATGCATTCTGTGATAGCATAATTCCCTTTGACTCAGCACACCTTGAAACACTAAGATGGCGTCTTTCCACTCCCGCTGTATAAGTAAAAATTAGAAAACAGAAATACAAGCTATTAAAAAAATAGCCATCAATAATGGATATAAGTACTTCAAAATTAATTCGGAATTTATTAAAGGTAAAATTAAGAAAAGTTGTTGTAGAATCTTCGTTTCCTGTTAAAGGAACTGAAAATAATACTGAAAATAAGTGGAGTAGAATTTCATATATTTACAAATGTGTTGAACTCCTGAGGAAACCCATGGCAAGATAGAATATATCTCCAGCTTTCATTAACAAAAATATTTAAATAATTTAATTATCAAAGCAAAATAAGGCCTAACTTAAACAAATATGAAAACAGTGTGATATATAAAATAAATTGCATGGATTGTGATTTTATCTACGTAAGTAAAACTAGAAGTTCCTTTAATATCCCACTCAATGAACAAATTAGATCTTCTAGGTCCACGAACCCTGCTTCGGGACTTTAAACGAAACAAATGTGCCTCCACAAGTATGCTGGCAAAAGCATGCTAGTACCAACATGCTGACACAATAAAAAATCGATATTACTAAAATTGAAATTTCATGACTTGTGAATTCTACATTATGGCGACTTTTCTAGTAGATTTGTTGTAGAAATGGGGATAATCTGAAAGAAGTATATTGTCCTGAGTATCTATAGTAATTCTAGAATGTAGTCAGGATAGTGGACATCACCGTTCAGGATATTATGCAAAAGTACGGTATCAAGATAAACACGACTATGTTATAAAGATAAAAGGTTAAAGCGGGTTAATCTCTTACTATACACTAATTCATTATGTCCCAGTTTATGCAGTAATATTTTGTTGAATTTTCTCTGAACAGATGCAACTTAATTATTATAGCAAAAAGGGCTCCATAGTTGTCAAGCATAACAAAATTTATATAAGGAACGAAAGGAAGTTTATCAGCAAAAATAACTTGACACGAGATGGAAATATGTTTTGTAATGAAATAAGTGTGTGTTACGTTTTCTAGACAAAATTATGATCTTACACTTGTCTATATTAAGTTTCATATAATTGAGACATTGCTTGTGACGAATCTTATAACAGGTGTTTACAATGTAGGTGCGTTTTGAGTCTACTTGCTTATTTTCATCCAGAGCAGAAGCGCTGGAATCAGTAAAAAGAGCTAAGTACGTATGAATTGTATGTAATTCTTTCGAATATTCAAGCCAGTGCATTACAAATGGATGATAGTTTGTGGCTAAACTAAGAATACCTGCCTTAAAATTCGAAGTAACGAACCCGCGCATTAATGTTGGTGGAAAAACCTGTTAGATTATTGATAAATTAAATAATGTACCAACTTACCTGCTTTGTATAGTACCGATTGTAAAAAAGGTTAGGAATATCATCAGATCTAGAATTTTTGTTGTAGTTAAGTTTATCCAATATATCGAGTACATTACTCGAGGAAATCAAACTTAATTCATTCATGTTACTAAAAGACCTGCAAATTCGAATAGATTCTAAATCAAGATCAGATTTCTTACCAAAATAATACCGACAAGAAGTATTCGAAAAATAATTTACAGGTTTATTTGGAAGACACGACGTTACTGGAAAAATTACACAAAATCACTAAAGCTCCTTCACCAATGAAATGAAACATCTTAACCTACTTCCATATAATTTTCTAATCTCCACTTTAGCAATCAAACCCTTATTTATAGTGATGGCCGACATTCCGAACATCCTATATCTTTGCTGAAAGTGAGAAAATAAATGTCTTCTTTCATATATAGTATAGTATGTACTATAATAAGTGATACTGATTAGCTACACCCTGTATGTGTTGTTGAGAGCGCATACAAAAATAGAATACTGTTGTATAGTTAATTAATTAGTAAACAAATAAAAACAAGTTTACATTGCGTATAAAAGCATAAATTCATATATTAGGTCGGGTTTTAATTTATTATCGAAAAGCTGTTTTAAGTACATACTCGACACTACCCGTACCTAGAGCAGTATGTATATATGTTTTTGTTCCGATTAAATTCATTTCCACAATATGAAGCAGCACAACAAACTTGAATTAAATACTTGAAGAAAGTGACATAATAAATCTGATTCGAACTGATTCTTATTTGGAAATGATCTGTTAATTTTAACCTATAGAACTACAGACAGCAGCTCTCTACTTTTAAGTACATATTGAAACTCTCAAGTGCTGAAGTGCTTCCGCTCAGAAATCGATTAAGCGTTATTTTTCTACCACATCAAATAATCACAAAATGTTTTTATATATTTATCACTTAATTACTTTTGATTTATGGCGATAACTAATCAGATAAGTGAGACAATAAAAAAAAGTATGTCATCAAAGAAGCACGTGGGTTGAACTTGTTTGTCGCAAGTTGCTCTTCTATTTTCTTATCAATATATATACGTAAAACTAAAAGATTTTGTTAATAAAAACGGATCATTTGCAGGCTTTTTGCCCATCTCCAATACATGCAGCATATGCCATAAGATGAGGTAGAACGTTCTGCTCGTACACACCCGTAAAGAGATGAGCAAATGGTCCAGATGCAAACACAGCAACATCTTCGCCTCCATGAGTCTCCGAATTCAAAGGAAGTGTCGAAGGAAATTGCGCCTTAATACTACTTCTATCTATTTTTTTTGGATTTAACCGGCCACCTCCAGAAACATCGTAATATTGATGAAATGCTTTTCCATTTGCATAGCTTAAGGTCACATACGGCATCTTGTCCTTGTCACTGTTTTCAGCAATTCCAAAAATATCATTTTTTCGGCTCTAAAATGAAAGCAAAAATTATGACTTACGTAAACCTGTCAAAGATATTGTAGGTACTAACTGGATAACCCGATATACTAAGTGTATGGGAGTGGTCTGAACTAACAACAATTAAAGTATCTTTAGAGCTGGTCATTTCCTTGGCTATTTGAACGGCCTTAGAAAGCTCAACAGTTTCGTCTAAGGCTAGCCTAGCCTGAACCTTATGATGAGCTAAGTCAATTTTTCCACCTTCCACAAACAAAAAGAATCCTTTGTCGTGAGTCTGAAGCATTTCTATAGATTTTCTAGTCATTTCAGCAAGAGTTGGTTTTTCTTTATTTAATTGTGCCTCTTCCGCTTCTAAATGATAAAGCATATGATCATCCTGGAATAAACCTAATAGCTTGTCTGTTTTGGTAGGATCCACAGCAAGTAGTTGATCTCGATTATATACATATGAACGATTTTCATTACGTTCGACATTTTCCTGCCATTCTTTTATTAAATCCCTGCCATCAGAGCGTTTACCTTTTTTACCTTCTTCTGGGTTCCTTAGAATATCTCGAAACTCACGTCTGCCACCACCAAGGATTACTTTTAATAGATTTCCGACATTTCCATGAATAAGTTGATCTGCAATATCAGGAACTTTTGTTTTACGTCCGCAAGCCTTTTTTACATCCGAATCACTTTCCCAATTTCGATCTGCAGTAAAGGCATACAGTCCAGCAGGAGACGCATGCGTAACTCTTGTTGTAGTTACTAGACCGGCTGCTTTTCCAGAATCAATTGCCCATTTAGCTATTGAAGGAACATGGTTTGCCTCGTCCATCATTCCATCACAATTTCCTCTATTCACGCGACCATTTACACCAATAGTTCCGTAGTTAGCCTTTACGCCACATAAATATGCCGTGGCTGTACTAGCAGAGTCTGGAACTGTTCTGTCTAAACAATAAGTTCTCACTAAACCAGTATATGGAAATTTCTCAAATGATAGCGATTTTTCTTCACCTCCAAGAACTAATCTACTTGCTGCTAAAGTCGTAAGAGACATTCCATCGCCAATGAAAAAAATTATATTCTTCGCGATGTTTTCATTAATTTTGCGGGTTTCTTGTTGTTCAATGAACAATTTACTACTATTTAACCAGTATTCCGAACTCTTCTCTTCTGGCGAAATGTTATCTGACCAACCAAAGTGAATACTTGGATGCAGAAGTTGATCGTAGCGCGTATTTTCATCATCTAATTGATTAAACACCACTCCTCCTAAACAAAACGGTAAAATAACGAGAGCAAATTTTAAAACCAAACCAAACACCATTGTTTTGCGACTACAAATAGACTTAATTATTTGTTATTAATCCACTTAATTTATATGAAGCAATGTTTGTTCCTGACTACTTAAAAATCCCGTTTTAAACGTTATCGAAAAATATCTTTGGAAAGATTAGATTTCTGCCCGTGTCGATATTCAATGATAAGTGTGTATATTAAATAGTGCTGAAAGGTGGTATAAATACCTTTTATAATAATTGATTCTCTTCAATGTATTCAACTAGATATTTCCCAGATATTTTTAACTGAAAGGGTAAAACGATATGTGTAGTTAGTTCTATAGATCTATGCAGTTATTGATATCTTTTATACACAAAAATCACTGGTAGTTAGAGTTAACTAATATTTGGCTCGCATATTTGAAAAGGCCTGGGAGTTGGGTAGTGGCTGAGGGATAGGCAATGATTAGTACCAGTTGGACTCACAATACAAAGCTAGCACCGCTACCATATTTTTATTATCACAAAGTGATCTTAATCCGTAATATTCTGCTTCATTTTACTAACAAAAAATATAGCTAAATTTTACATCAAGTTAGCAAGGCTTAATTCGAACAATCTCCTTTACGGGAATTTAGTTTTTTTTTGTCCTTTTAGCATAGTACTTTCTCTCCCATGAATCTACAATTATATTCATAAGTCTATCCTTTATGACTTCTTAAAGTTAAACATATTTATATATTTGGATCTAGTTTTTAAGATAGATCAATTAAATTTCCCAGATAGGTTCACACAGTCCATGTAGGCACAAGGTTTTTGAAAATATCTCCAAAACCAGTGACTTTGTTCAAAATAGTGTTACACACTTACACCACGGACTCTATAATTTTAGAGTCTGTAATTACACTTAAATTTCTCCTGTTATTCTTCACCCAATAAGTATTCTCTTCTCCTTAGACGTTTCATCACAATAATTTTGCTGTGCTGTGGTTGCTTACAGTATAATTACCGAGTTTAATTGCATGCGTTTGTAATCAAGCTACAGTCTTCTATAAAGTAAAAGGTGATTGAGTGAAAAACATGCTTATCGTTTTTGAATTTTAACAATTTTATAAAATAACCGATTTTTATGAAAATTTCTGCGTATATAGAAAAAATATGCGTGAGTTGCCCTTGTGCACAGAATTTCGAAATTCGAATTTTAAAGTACTTTTTATGATGGTTAAAGTTGGACATTTTCGAATTCGAATAACTTTTATTTGAATCGTACGATTTTTTAATTATAGTACTTTTTTGAAAGATCTTTTTATTCTGAACCATTTTTTTCAAGTTTCAGTTCATTTGGACTTTTGAGTGGGGAGAAAAATAGGGTGGGGGGAATTTTCGATATTAACTCTAACTTGAGTAATTTAAGGAGTATGGGGATGAAATTTATACACCTTATAGATCTTTCGATACTGTATCTTTTGGTTTGCGAAAATATTCGAAATTCGAAATAGATTTCGAAATTCACGGAGTTGAAGTTTTCAAATCGTCATTTCAGATTTTCCTTTATTTCTCCACTTCCTGGGGGTCTAGCGGGATGTTTTAAGATTTGTTGGAAAGCCTATGGGCGTGGCTATAAAATATCAAAAATTTAGAAAAACGGTATTTTCGAAACGCTCGGAAAAGGGGGAAATAGGGTGAAGGGTGCCATCACGAAAATCGTCCTAGATTCCGTAGTTCTTATCACATGGGGATGAAATTCTACACTTAAATTCCACTTACAATTTCCCATAGCATGATGGTATTTTTTTTTCGAATTTCGAAAAATTTTCATACAAAATTGATGATTTTCGAAAAACGTAAGGGTCATTTGCCCGGCTTATAACAAGTGAAATTCCAACTCCACTGGGTCGAGTGGGGTATCGTTGGAAAGAGAACACTTCAAAATTTACGAATCTGAAATTTCACCCCCCTCCACCCTTCTTTGTGGGTGGGGGGTGGTAAAACGTAACATAAAATGTTAAAGGGTGGAGCGGGGGAGGGGGGTGTCCGAGGAAAATTTCGAATGCGCCAAATGAAAGATCCCTTCGAGGACTATCGATTTGTGCACTAATATCGCTTAAGGGTGGTACTGGGTTGATTTAACAGGGTGTTCAATTTACATCTACCCGCATCACGGTGCTACCCCACAAAAAAAGTTATTGCAAATTTGGGATCCCAAAATATAAGTAATAGCGCATCAAAGAGCATGAAACTTTCTAGAAAACTTAATAAAACATCAGCGAAAAACAAATTGGTGTGATCGATTTTCTTTTTCTACCCTTATTTACTTAATAATAGTATTTGAAGTTCAGAAATTTGCTTTAATTATTTTCAAATTTCGAACCTGTTTTGCGGGGAGAAGGGGGGCCCGATCAAAAAACTAACTTCAGATTCGTCTTTAATTCAATAAAGGGATTAAAGTTATGAAAAAAAAAATTTGGGGTGGGGGGATTTTGTGGTGGGGGGTTGTTACCCCCACCCCTACAAGCCCCACATTTGGCATGTGGGGTGTCTAATTAAAGCCCCCGCCGAGCTCTATCGAATGGCGTTTTTCAAATTTCAATTGAGTATACTTCGTAGTATATTTTTTTCACCCTCTTACATTTTACCTGAAAACCACTTTTTCACTTTGTCGGACCCTGCATCATAACGGATACCCGTAGAGAAAAAATTTTATATTCAAATTAAAGGTAACCAAATTCTCTATTCATTAGAAGGTTTTCATTTGTGATTTGAGACATTTTCTCACTGAGTTTTTCCTCCCGAAGTTCAAAGTTTTTCCTCATCTGGGTCCCATATACCCCATTACTACATATGAGTTATTTTTCCAATTTTTTTTTAACCATAGGCATTAGTGTTCGATTATGAAACTTTTTTATCTTTACAAAAAAATTTCTCCGAAGCACCGTTATTCCGTAAAGAGAAATTGTAAATTTTTACATCATCTCACGGCAAAAAGCGGCAAAAAGCCGTCGTAAAAGGAGGTTGTTCTACTATTATTAAAATTTCTCCTAAACTATTAGTCCGAGCGGAAAACTAATTAGAAATAAACGTTCCCAACAAAACAGGCTTCATTTTATCCGCTGACATTATACTCAAAAAGTGTATAATTAAGTAGTAATAGTAGAAATAAAAACTTTGAAAACGACCAAAACTGTCAGAAAACGCCATGAAAAACCGGAATTTCCTTAATTTAAGCTGTTTTGTTGAGATACTTTTGTTTTTATTTTAGCTATTTTTAACCGGATCTTCATAGTTCATTTTTTCTATGATAACTATGACCCCTGGGAATCTTGTGGATTTTTTTCAATTTTTTCCGGAGCCGGGAAGGGCTCCTACGGGCCCATTTAATCACCCTGTTCCCAAAATAAAAAATTTCATTCCCATAATTACATTGCGAGGCAAGCTAAATTAGTTTGATGCACACACATAGGTACATAGGTGTGCTACTGAAAACTACCACTCTTTTTATCTCCGCCAAATTCCAACCGATTTTCAAAATTCTTTTTACTAAATTCATCTTAGTGAATTTTTTCTGACTTTTTAAGACTATTACGAGTTTCGTAGGGTGTCGGGTTATAGGGTTCTTGCCCACCCCCTCAATATATTATAATGCGAAACTAATTTTCACTTGTGTATGTAAGCATTTGTATATGAGCTAAGAAGTACACAATTTCATTGAAATATGCATTTATAGCGCAAGGCAAGCAAGATAGTTTGGCTTAGCCGGTAGGGCGCTAGGTCAGAGAATTTAGGGATTGTGAGTTCGAGTGTTGAGCATGAATTTTTTTTATTTATATATATGGCGGGTTCATTGCTAAAGTGAACCAAGCACAAATCTTTTTCAAGCTTTTGGTTTATCCCTTTCTTGACGGCTACTTAGAGCTGTGATATTCAAGTAAATTGGTACTCATTGGAAATAAATTTACCAGTAAAAGTGAGACTTGATGCTTATTATGAGGATTTTTTTCAACATAAAGCAAGGTTGGCCTATTTATTATTAGAGTACCTATATGGAAAAAAATAAAGAAAAATATGATATATGAGACGGATTTGGAAGATTGCTATGTAGGTTTCATATTATTATGTGAAATGTAACATTCAAATTTAATTTTTTTTTTAAAGCCCATTTGCATCCCCCATTTGCATCCCCCGGATGGACGGACATGCAAAACTCAAAATAACTTTTAATAATCTGCGTATAACCCATGATTACATAACCTGTATATATACCCTGATTTACATATTTCCACGGCAGGAGGTTGTTCTACTCTTATTAATTTTTCTTCTAAACTATTAGGCCGATCGGAAAACTAATTAGATTTAACTTTATGTCCTAAAAATAAATCTTTTTACTAAATCTCGATGCGATTCTAATTACTGATTCGCCGATGAGTTTTGTATGATACTATCTTTCATCGGTCATTACATTACATTCAGCGCCATCTTTTTTGTATATCTTAAGCCACTTTTTTTCTCTTAACATTATCTCTAATCCACTCGCTTTTATCTAAAATAAACTACAAGACATTATTCAAAGCCGTTTAGCAATAACTAACCAAATAAGTTTGCATGGTTCGGTAAATTAGTTTCTAATTAGATTCGTTACTCATTTATATATGGGGAATTTGACGTATGTTTGAAATGTTTTGATTTTAACGGGACTTTTCGCAATCCTGTAAGTCCTGTTATAAATGTAAAAGTAATATACTACTGTCCCTAATTTATTGTATTTTTTTTAACGTTATCTGATTAACTCTTTAAAATATTGTCATACATAGATTTCATATGTCATTTAATTTGCATGTTCATATTAAGGAATTAATTAAAAATCACAGTATTTTTTAATTAATATGCTAATTTTTTTAGCTTAATTTTTATTATGATTTTTTTCTGATTTTTTGAGTATATTTTCAAACTCCTCCGACATACGTGACAAAATCTGAATATTTGGCGCCCGAAATCAGCGTCCTGAAAATTGATTTGGAAATTTCGTTATACGAAATAACAATTATTCCAATTTTTAATTTTTTTCTACAATTGTGATCATAAAAGGATTGTCTATACCGAATTTTAGCATTCTCTGATTTTATTTTCCTATTTAAAAAAATTAAAATGTCCTGGAAATGTAAGGTCCATTAGACGACTCCTGGTGGGGGCCACAGAAAGCAACTGGACCAACTATTTCAAGAAGTGGCTTTTGACATTCCTGCTTTATCGTTTAAAATTTATTTGAGCCAATTCGGTTACTTCCTTCAAATTCTACAAGAATTTCACTTCGACAAGTCCAGCCAAGATTTGCGAAATAAAGCATTTTGTAAGGGATTTGCCCATCAAAAAATCTCAAAATATCACGATTTCATTTTTTGAGCCTACCCCAACATGTGGCGACTCATTGGAAAGGTCTCGATGAGTAGATTACAGAAATAACAAAAATTTCCCCCCTCCACCAATTTTTCGGGTGATTTTGGACAAAAAACCGTTATTTTTGCAGTCTGCGCTTCCTAGCGGCGCCCCCTTGAACTACACATACTTCCAATACAGAAGGCCATTATAGCTACTTATGTCCTTTAATTTTTAAAATTTATTTGAAGTCATTACCTCTTATCATTCAAGAGATATTGAATTTCAAAGTATTCAAGTCCCAATATAATTAGGGAGTTCCTTGGTGCATGTAGGTATGTATGTATGAAAAGTGATAAAGCATCAATTTCCTATTTTTCATCCTATCTTAGCGATTGACCACTCATTGGAAAGGTCTTGGCGAGTACATTTAGAATATGCAAAAACATTTTACCCCCACCATATAATTTAGTGAAAAGGAAGGCGGGGAAAGGAATTATTTGTACTGCGCGTACAGTTTGAGCACGTGTATCTCCTACAATTATTCACTTATTTCAGAAATTTTTCGATTTTCTGTTATTGTGAATTTTTCTGCAAACTCCTGCAACGAACAACGTGGCGTAATCAGAAATTCTTGAGCGCCAAATTTCCACCTTGAAAAGTGATTTGAAAATTTTATTGTATGAAATAACGGTTATTCCAATTTTTAATTTTTTCCTGCAATTGTTATCATAAAAGGATTGTCTGTACCGAATTTTAGTATTCCTAGATTTTATTTTTCTATTAAAAAAAAATTAAATCTCACGATTAATTTTTACGCGTCTGCATACACCCGTGAGATCGAACACAATTCGGTTTAAATAAACATTTATAGCCCAAACTGAATAAGGAAGTTTGGCTCAGTCAGTAGGGCGGTAGGTCAAAGTCCTCGATTAGGGCGGGTATGGGTTCGATTGTTGACAATGGCAAGGTTTTTTTTTTTTTGTTTATTTTTTTTTTTATTTTTTTTTATATATGACGGGTTTATTGCTAAAGTGAACCAAGTCCACTTTTACAACTGATAGTAATATTGATTAGAGATGGTCCATTGTGATTTTATTTACTATTTTTATGAAAAAGGCCGTCTGCTAACTTTCAGCGCTCTAAGTGAACTATGCCTATAAAAAAATTCGTATACAAAATTTCAGCTCACTACGTAGATGCATTCTCAAATATTTTCAAATATATAGCGAAAAACTAAATTTTTAAAGAAAGCCCTATGAAAGAGATACCCGATTTGTTTTTTTTTAAAGCCAGTGTGCAAAATTTCAACTCAGTTAATTGGGAAATTTTTATTTTTCCTGTATCTTACTGCGTTCATGCGTCAGTTTCCAAACAAGATAAACAAAAGTACCAAAGTGCCAAGTTCCCGCTTTGAAATTTGACAGTCAGGCTCTAATATGGCCGAACTTCACGCACAGATAAGCCGGCATTTTGGTT
This sequence comes from Dioctria rufipes, assembly GCA_963924295.1. Classification (NCBI taxonomy): domain Eukaryota; kingdom Metazoa; phylum Arthropoda; class Insecta; order Diptera; family Asilidae; genus Dioctria; species Dioctria rufipes. The sequence goes on along the minus strand of OZ002742.1, from coordinate 78,746,756 downwards.
ACGCTGAAGGTAGATACACGACAAGTATTCCCATTAGAATTTTGACACATTGAAGCTGATAGCCTGTGACGTAATTGTGTGACTAATGTACTTGCATGTTTATAGGAAAGACAGAGAGATCCCGAGCGTATTGTGTTCCCTGTACCGTGCTTTCCTATACATTTCACGATATGACATCATCTAATGGTGGAACATGCTTCGTAATGGGAATAACATGAATTCTATATACCTTGGGATACGCTCATGTACCTGAGAAGATGGCCTTATACCGGCGCGGCGCTCCCTTGAAATATCGAGACTTCCAATATAGGAGAAAGTTGTACTCACTTAGCTTTTAGCGTTCAGCAGATATCAAAATTTAAAGTATTTAAGCCCCATCTAATTGGGGATTGGTGTACGTTCCATACATTATGTATGTATGTAAGTGGTAAAACATTAATTTACTATTTTTTATCCAATCTTAACGTATGACCACTCATTGGAAAGATCTCGGTGAGTGTATTATGAACATGTAAAAATATTTTACCCCCTCCATATAATTTAGTGATAAAGATGGGGAGGGTGGGAGTAAAACCAGAATTGACTCCACTCTTTTGGCTATTGCTCCTCACCCTCTTTACCGATTCTCTTCATTCTTTTTGCATATGGTAGCCAACCCCTCTCTCTACAAACAGGCAATCATCTGTTCCTCCCCTCACACCCTTGCGAAGCACACCATGCCAATCTACAGTCTACATACAAAAAAACTTTCCGACATGCCTTCACTCTTTTCTCCATTGCTTCTCACCCTCTGGACCGTTTCTCTTCATTCTTCTCTCAAATGATAGCCAACCCCTCCCCCTACCTATGGGAAAACGTCACACCCATCCCCACCCTCTCGCCGGGCATCGCCGGCGGGTTCACCCTAGTTATTAACATAAATAATAACTTTATCACAATTTCACGTCAGAATATACGACAGAATGAATAGAACTTTTCTACTGCTTTTTTTGTGGTTTTATTGAGCTCAGCAAGCCTTGCACTTTAGCACTTTACATTACAAATTCGAAATATTATTTCGAATTTAAAAACTTGTATTGCTCTACTTAGGTGCAGAATATCCATTTACCACAGTGTAAAGTTTTTGTCAGAATCTCGGAAGAAGTTGACTAATTTTTCGTACTTTTAGGCTTGTATTCTGACATTAGTTCATTGCAAATTCATTTTAGTTTATTTTCTGGTTGATGAAAAGGATAAATCAAAATGAATATTGTGAATATAAAAGTACTACCAATTTGATGTGAAATTCCAAGACATGTGACTAAAATATGCGCCTAAGCACGACAAAAGATCAGAATCACTCCCAGCTTTCAGCGAACTTGTATCCTAACAAATCATAGGAGCTCAGATGATAGTAATTTGACATTATACAGTTTTCAAGATGGCGGACAAAAAATATTCGAGAGCGGAGCTTTTTATACTCTCGATGATGAAATCATAGAGTATACTTTGTAACGAACAGAAATAATGCTGGTAGTGCAAATTGGATTGATCACACACGCGTAATATTAAGTTATTATGATTTTTCCACGTCCGTCTGTCCGTCCTGATGATAACGCGAGAAGGTGTGTACTAAGAGAGCTGAAATTTTTCACACGGGCTTTTGCTGTCCTGATGAGATCGCTCTGAAGAGAACGCGTCAACATAGAGAGCTATAATATTGTACAAAGCGTTTTCATAGAAATAGTAATTACAATTTCAACAAGTAAAAAAGCTAAAATTGGCTTAAGACCAATTCTTACGATACGCTAGATGAATGGCCATAGGTAATTTCGCATGATGACATCTCTGTGCAAGTTTGATTGTTAAAGTGGTTTTTTGCATTTATTTCTAGAACGGTTAGTCGAACAGTTAAAATGATTATAATCAATTTTATAGGATATCATATTCTGAAGAACAACAAAAATTCTAGAACTGATAATTTTCACAGTATACATTAAAACATAAACTTTTATATAGCAACACGAAGAAAGGGTTGCCCGATTTAGCTCGTTTTTGAAATTTTATTTACTTATTTGATGAACACACTGTCTACAAAATTTTATTTCTCTACGCCGACGCGTTCTCAAGCAGTGTCCAAATATATAGTGTTCCCATGTACTGAAAGGTTGTTCTTCAGAATATTAAATTCTATAAAATTGAAGAAAATTTTATGGTTTTTTATCTGCTTTTCTTCATAATGCGTCGATGCATTAGATATTTTACTTCAACTGGGTTGAAGAATTCAGTGTGATCGGTGATCAGTAATTGAGCTAAAACGAATCGAAAATAAAGTACTTAGTCTGAGTTTAAACCAAATATTTAGTTTAAACTCGACGAATAAGTTTCACAGTTTGGTTTAAAATCCCTAGGTTTAAACTCAAGATAAAAGTATTTGAAAAGTGTGACATTTTATTTTGACAATAGCATTATTTGCTTGCATCAAGAAAATAATTTTATCATGGATTTAGATTTAGACATTTCTAGCGATGAAGAAGATTTTTTTGAGTTAAATTTACAGCTCTATCAACGACTGAGAGTATTTAGTAATCGGCCAAATCATTTTATTGAATGGAACGACGTTGATTTTTATGCTAGGTTCCGCTTAAGTAAAGAACTTTGTCACTTTGTCTTCGAATCTAACTATTCTTGTCCGTTTTCTTGCGCTCTATTATATATATTTTTTTATGCACTAAGGAAGGTAAAGGCTCAACTTCACTTATGCTAAAATTTGCATCCTTTTTGAATGTTGGGATATTTAAAATTAACAGATATAACTACATATTTTTTTATTTTTTACTTTCTGATGTTTATCTTTTCCGATTGACAGATTAATTGATAGAAAAATATCTTCACAATGGTGGCGATAACTAATTTAGTTCACAATTTAATCAGTACTACCAACGTTACTAAAAGAATTCACTGTGAAACCCGAATTGGCTTAAACTACGTTTAAACTTGGAGGATGGTTTAAACTAAACCTTGGTTTAAACTCGACTATGAAACTGGCCAAAATTGTTATAATTTTTTGGATATTTCATATGACTTGCAATTTGATTTGTTAATATTTGTAGTCCCGTATGGCACCATTGGGATGTAATGGTAACTTCACGGTATACATAAAAAATGGTATTCCACAAACTGATATTGAAAAATTTCCCAATGTCTTTAAAGTAAAGGTTGCTATTACTGGGGAATATTCAGAAGAGTTTGATTCCGAGGACGATATTTTCAAAAACGAAAAAAAATTACGAGCCCCAAATGGAGCGCAAAATATATGGATCATATTCCGTTCGATTTTCTGCAAGAGTTTAATAAACCAATAAGCCTTACACCAGTTGGATATTTCAAGAAATTTTGTGGGAATACCATGATACCAAACAAACTTTTATTCAACACAAGTCATCGTCCGTTCAATAAACACATCATTTGAGAAAATGACGACATTCATCGGAATAAATTTATTAATGGGCATTATAAACTTCCCAGGTACAGATTATACTGGGTTGAATCAACAAATACCAATACAAATACGTATTAGTGGTGATATCGTGATTTGCCTTGTATAGTACCTTTCGAAAAAATTTCACTACCAAATATGTTCTGATAATTGGTTTACGTCTTATGACCTATGTAATCAGCAAATTAAAATCAATGGGATTGCAGGTAATTGGTACCAACGAGCCAGCCGTCTCCAAGGATGTACTTTCTTTTCGAAGTGACGTTACAATGAAATCTGAAGGCCGTGGTTCTATCGATCATAGAACAGAGTCGCGAACTAACATTTATGCCATTAAGTAGTATGACAATAAGCCTATACATCTTGCTTCAACTTACATTAAAGTAATGACCCCCTTGAAAACGTTAACAGATAGTCAACAAAAGAAAAGAAATATGTGTCAATACCTTATTTTGCTCTCGTTAAGGAGTACAATAAAGCGATGGGTGGGTGGATTCGCATGGCATACCCGTGGAATTATATCAGAATAAAACAATGTCTCAAAATGCTTATATGAGACTGTTTTACCATCTTCAGGATATGACTGCGGTTAGCGCTTGGATGCTATATAGACGTAAATGCGAGCAGCTAAAAAAAAAACACTTTTCTGTACTGGAATTCAAAAGTGATGTAGCACGGGCCTTAATATTAGAAGGACAATTAAAACGCCAAAAAGTGGTCGGCCTTCTAATATTCCATCTCCATCACGATCGTATTCGCCCAACCTAGTTGCACCTCCAATTGAAGACGCACGGTAAGATTGCATCGGACATTGACCACAACCACTTGACGCAAAAATATGTTGAATGCTCAGACACGGATTAAATGTACTAAATATAAGGTAGGATTATGCTTATCTATAAACAGAAATTGTTTTTATAACTATCGTAATAAAGATAATTGAAACCTGAATTTTTCACTTTTATATCCCGCAACATTTACCACTACAACCCAATGGTGCCATATGGAACAACTATTTCAAAATCCATACTATAATTATTTTAAAGTAATTGTCATCATTTTTTTCATATTAGAAGTTATTTCAATTGATTTACATAGAAAAAAAATCTTAGTGATTCACACACATTCGTGAGAATTAAAGGGTTAAAAATCTAACGGATGAGAAATTCTTTAAAAAGTTAAACTTAAACTTTCTAAATTCTTTTTTCGAATTTTTCTTAATTGTACAACGGGTATGCTCAGCAATTAACATTAATAAAACCAAAATTAGATATGAACTCAGCACAGACCGCACAGAATCCTTCATTCTTTTCGATATTTTTTCTTAATTTATTTATCATTTCGTTCCCATTCAATATTAAAAGGATTCTTGGATATGGACTAGTTCAGAATGAAATTCTTAACTTAAATTTCGATATATTTTTGAAATCAACAGCTTCGTCTGAAAATAGTTATTGCTATTTCTGAAAAAAAAAAAAAACAAAATCTATTTTTATGGAGATGTGCAGCATATTTAACAACCTTTTTCGGTTCACTTATCTCTGCGAAACAAGATTTTCTACCATGAATTCAATTAAAATAAAACATCGCTCCCGTTTGACAGATGATTATTTGGAAGCATGTTTACGAATAACTATAAGTACTTATGAACTACAATATGAAAAGCTTGCCGAAAATATGTAATGTTCTGTTTCCAGTGTACATCCTCTGATATGACATAAAAAATAATAGGTAATATGTATTTGCGATAATATTGTTCGCATGAATAATAAGAAAATAAAAGAACATTATTGTTTTATTTATAAACTGATTAGTTTATGAGAAGAAATCATTATTTTCCCTTAATAAAATAACTTTATATTGAATATGTATTAGTATTATCTATTGTTGTTGTAAATTAAATTTATTTTTGGCTTTTAATTACTACTTTTCTTATACATACGATGTTGGTAGACCGCCGCCTATAATTTAAGAAAATAGGTAGCCCATAGTGATCAAAAGTTTCGTCCACCCCTGATCTAGGGTATCATAAAAACTGGTTTTACCAACTCTAGCTTTATTACTTGTTATTTAATATTATTAAATAATTTTATTAAATCGACTGAATAATGGAGCAGCCACATGTAGTCTCGGGAGTTTTTGAACTTTTTCGATTATTTCAATACCATTTCAATATCATTCAAAAACATTTTATGAAATCTTCGATTATAGAGATATACCTTCGAAATATTACAAAAAAAAGATGATATTGCTTGAACAAAGCAGATCAAAATCTAATTTCACTACTGTATAAAACGGAAAACGTTATTGAGTCTCCTGAAAACCGAAAAACAGAAGAAATCATGACTTGCCACAAGTAACATAATACAATAGAATTTATAATGAAATGCTTTAGTGCTTTAGCCCTAACCCTCCCCCTTAGCACTCCATCGGTTGAACAAGTATTTTCAACACTAATAAGAATCAAATTTTGTTAATATATACTAGCAAAGACAAATTATCTAACCTCGGCAGAATAACAATGGAAAACAAAACTTCTTCATAATGTAAAGTATAAAGACGACTGGGTCTACAAAAAATCCTTTTTGAAATGTACCTATTTATTTTAAAAACTATTTTTAAGAAAATAAAAATTTCGTATTATACAAATGGTATTTTAAATTGGTTTTTTATTACCTTTAAATAACAAAAACGAGAAGACGTTTTTTCTAATAATAACCACCTTTTATTGCTCAATTACACGTTTTAAAACACTACTTAAAGAATTATCGCTAAATGCATTTCGGACTCATTTCTCCATCTTCAGTAGCTTCCCACTTGACTTTTTATTAGTTTATTATGAAACTGGCTTTAGATTTATTTTTATTAGCACCTTCGTACTTTTTCAATTTTGGACTATTACTGAGCACCCAAAAGCCGCCACTGGTACGTATATTTTATTGTTAAACATAAAGTACTTTTGTTTAATGCAGATATTGAACAAATTAATTAATTGTGATGCTTCGTCGGGGTTATCTTTCTTTTAACAAATTTTGACATTCATAATATAATATATATAATAATAATTTTTATATCGAAAATGTTGGGTTAAAACTCATCTCATTAGGAATTAGTGTTTTTTAGCTAATTTTTGTGTGAGGATATTAAACGAAGGACGAGACAGGACACAGAGGAATGCCGACTTAATGTAATTTAGGTAAGCCATACAGCAAACGGATAATGTTGGTGCCATTTACACCTGAAGGTCAAAACCCAGGATACTTACCAGTTCAACACATTGTAGATTGTGTAGACTGATGATATAAATTTTTGTTGCCTTCTTGTATTCATTACATTTACATAAATTAAATTATTTGTACATGCCTACTCTAGTTTGTAAATATGTAACCCAAGAAAACTCGACATGATTTTCTAATCAGTCACTGGTTCGAACCAGTGTTGGGGAGTTGTTGCGGCCAAAATTCTTTCGAATGGGGAGTTACAGAAAACTTTTCCCACAGATTATTATACATATTCCCATGATACAAAAATAACAAGTATGGCCGATTCGAGAAGAATTTTTTGTGTTGCTACGTCATGAGATGACAATGTCATTTTTGTTTTGAGTTTTTCGTATTTTATTGACTGAAATACGTTTTGAATATATTAAAATATTTAACAAAATATTAGTTTCTTCGTTTATATCACTTCGGGAAAAGTAATTACATATGTTCTAGTGGGAAAGTAAAGAAATTTCCAAATAGAAAATTGTTTTCACTTTAATAAGGACGATTGAAATTGACACGAACAAATTTGTGACAATTGTCGCCAAAGGAGGCAAGCAACCAATTGACAGATAATTCGACCATACCTTGTTAATCTTTGTATCATGGCAAATTCTGACAATTTTTCCCTAGGTACCAAAAAGTATAAGTTTGTAAAGTATTGTATTAGAATTTGTATGAGGCGCAATTAAATTCGTGAAATTTCTATTCATACAAATTCTCATGTATTTTATATATGTTGATTTTACTCTTGATTTGACCTTTCGCGGGTCTCTACTTATTATAGAAAAGATAAGAAAATGTGATATTTGGAATGTCACATTAAAAGAATAAAAAGTCTTCAACAAAGAAATGATAAGTTATAGAAATCGCTCAGGAGTTAAAATAGCCTCAGATAGGTACATTTCTCAACTAAGTCACATATTGCACTTTTAGAAATTCGATGCATATACATATGTACACATCAAAGATGCAAAAGAATTTTAATGTTACCACTAGCTAATCAGCTGTTGATATAGAATTTCTAAACCTTCTATTTTTCCTCACTATAAGTGGTGCCACTAAGTTCAGCAAATTTTCAAAATCAACCCTATTCATTATCACTAAGTTTTTAAAATAAGTGCCATCTTCAAAGTTAACTCATTTATAAACATATTATGTACTTGTGTACTGAACAAAAAAGGCTAAGTGCGAGTCAGACTCGGACATGAAGGGTTGCGTAACATCGTACAAGTTTTAATAACACTAAGTACGCCAAAAACCCGTTTCTTGTGTGGGGACCCCCTTAATTTTTAACTTAATTTTATTTTTATTATTTGTTGGCAATAGAAATACACACTCTGTGAAAATTTCAACTGTCTACCTATTACGGCTCATGGTATACAGCCCGCTGACACACAGACGGACGGACAGCGAAGGCTTAGTAATAGAGTGCCATTGGCACCCTTTGGGTACGGAGCCAAAAAAAACGAAATATTGCGCATCTGAAAACATTTTATTACTGCGCGGAAAACAACTTAGTAGTGACCTTCTAATGTGATCAGAAATCAAAACTTTTCTGAAAAGTAGAAAGTTTTGCTATGAGATAAATTCATAGCCGAATTTTGTCAATATAAAATTGACCGAATTAGCTGCCAAATTCGTAACTTGAGAATTGAGTGGAAAAAATAGGGCTAATCTTGCTAGGCAATCAAGTAAATACTTATTATTTCGCCTCGTATATAATTCACACTTAAAAATTATTTTAAAAACATATGAGATTAGCTTGGTTGTTCACTTTGGCGTATACGCCAGGCAGGAAAAAAAGCGTACTAATCAGTTCAGTATACGGTTCCTGCTGATACGAAACGCCTGCTTTGGCATAGAAATTTCTCTTTTTAAAATTTTTCGTTTGTAAAAGAGATTTTTCCACTTAGGTACAACTGCCAATACACATCCTGATACTAGTATCTAATGTAAGCGTACCTTAAGAAATATACCAACAGGATGAGTTCACGTAACTTATCAAAACTAATTAGTTTTTATTGATAGAAGAGACCTCTATAAAGTACGTCCGCACTATATTTAATACAAACTTTCATCCTTAATCAAAGTTCAAGTCATTTCAACTATTACGCATACGCAAATTTGTGGAATTGTATTTTTTTCTTATTCTCATCAAAATTCTGAAAGCTTTTCTATTTGAAAAATGCTTAATATTTGAGTTTCACAATCATGCACAATTAATTTAACATACTTGCGCAGCGCAGGAAAATTCGATTTTTTGTGTCAAGTTTAAGGAAATATTTTCTAATCTTTGGATGTATGATTATCCCATAATTTTGTACGGGGAGACGAAATTATTTTCTTCTCACTCTTTAAATTTTTTAAATCAGAAATTCCAACAATATGGAAGAATTCCCACGATCTCCCAACACTGGTTTGAGCATTGACTTCTATTGTTACTATATTTACAACTATAAGTTAGTCTGTTGTCAGAATTATGGAAACAAATTTCAAATTGGATACTTATTTAGAAGGCAGAGTTTATTATTTCTTTTATTATTAGTATTTCTTATAGGGTACATTAAATTTGTCATAGAATTAATGCTGCTGAAGCAAAGGGGATTGGACATTCACGCATAATATTAAGAGCTATTTTGATTTTTACATGTCCGTCTGTCCGTCCCTCCGACCGTCCGACCATCCATCTGCCCGTCCATCTGTCTGTCCGTCGGTCAGTCTGTCCGTCTGATCTTTCGATAGCTCGAAAGTGCGCTTAAATAGAAAGCTCAAATTTAGCACAAGTGGTCCATCGAAAAAAATGTTTTTATTTTTGTTATTTAGGGTTATTACTGATAAAATTGTTTACCAAAGGTAATATATTCATAAGATGTGCAGCAGAAATTCGAAACGTTTTATTACAATGGCTTTTCGAGCTACGCGCTTATTTTTTCAACTTCCCGCCTATGATTTTTTTTAATGTTGGCACTGGCGTAAGAACTTTTTTTGACATAAGCAATTGAGCCCACATGAAACAGAAAGTTTAAGTCCATATTATATATGTCAGTGGTCAACCTACAGAACTGACATGTTGTATAAGGTGCTCTCAGAAATACTATAAACATAACTTTAACAAGTAGAAAAGCTAGAATTAGTCTAAGATGAATTCTTGTGATACCACAGATGAATGCACGGATGTAACTTCATATGGTCACTTCTCTTTGAATTTTGAAATTGTTTTCGCATATATATTTAGAACGATTCGTCAAACAGTAAAAATGATCATAACCAAAAATGATCATAACCAATTTTATTGGATTCAATATTCTAAAGAACTCTTTAGTACAATAAAATTGTCTAGGACTGGTCGTTTTCACAGAATACGTAAAATTTTTGTATGGCTACAACAAGAAGAGGTTGCCCGATTTATCTCATTTCTGCGAATATATTTACTATTTTTTAAAAAAGCCATATAAAAAATTTCAGCTCACTACTGTGACACGTTCTCAGGCAGTGTCGAAATATATAGTGAAAAACAAAAATTTTTGTATGGCAACCCTACGAAGGAGTTACCCGATTTCTCCCATTTTCGATCTCAAATTTAGAATTTTTTTAGAAAGCCCAGACGGCCATGCAAAATCAAAATAATAATTAATCAAATAACAAATAATAATAATAAAATGTTTTATAGTTTTTGCATTGCTCCATTTCATGCTGGAAATGTTAAGAGTGGATGACCTTGAGATGTACATATTTACATTGTAAACTGATATTACCGCGAGTTCTATAGTCGTGTTTTAATTCTTCATTTAACCATACTGTGGATTTATGCAGCCCCTTTTGCTGCGATAATTGTTTGTTGCATTTTATGTTTGTTTCTACTGTCGCGACATGTCAGCACATACGAAATGTAGTTGATTGTATATTCGAATGTAATCAGATGCCTTTGTATAAAACCATTAACTGGTGTAAATGAAAGCTTTTAATTTGAATAATTGTATTCACTGTAGATGAATATATTTAGCACTTAACTTTTTAGTTGTGGAAGAAAATATTTGTTAATAAATTCCATAATTTTTTGTATTTACAAAAATAATACCTAATGTTGCCCTCTAGGAAAAGTCAGAATGAATTACACCGTGAAGTAGTTCTGTAATATTATGCATCTTTGTCTGATGAAACTACTTACCTGGTAATGAAAGTATATAGACAAAAATCTCCGAAAAATGAACATGTTGCTTGTTTTTATGCTTAAAAGGGTAAGTGCCGTTTAGTCGCAGATTTGACTTCAAAGTGAGAGTTGGTTTAATCTTTGAGTGAAATTGTGTAAAAAAGGATATCACAGTAAGTTATAAATTTGCCATTTAATTTATGAATTATAAGATCAATTTTGTGTCATTACTGGATATGTTTCAATTAGAATTTGTATGCACTAAATGAATAAAAATTCTGCCGAAACATTTTCTGTAAATTTCTAAGATGAAATGAATGCTTATTAGCCGCCTCCCAAGCATCCGTTGTTCAAAGAAAAAATTAAGGCCTTGGTCGAGACATTGTTGATTTTATGTATATTGGAGCGACGCATTGCTGTCGGAAATTGTGAAAAATCTGGAGAAAGTTATCGGGAAAGAGATTATTTTGGGGCATAATTACGATGGGATACACAATAAAGCGGCCTTTAAGGATTATAAAAAAATAATTAAAGTTTTTCTTCGTAAGTACCTGTATGATTGAACAATTTAATGCCTAGGTATTATGTTACTTTTATATAGACTCCATATGTCTATGATTTGAGTACTTAAGTAATACAAACGATTTTCTAGAATCACTTTCAACACAAGGCTTTACAGAAACGGTATATAAGCAACAAGTCAGAGCAGAATTTAAATGCTTTAAAAACAAATATTTTAAAAATAAATGCTTGCAAAATAAAAAAGAAAAAGCAAGAGCTGATTCTGTAACCTATTGAAAATTATTAATCGAAAGAAACAAATGCTGTAATTACTGAATTAATTCATTTTATTTTTTTATGTTAATTTCGCTTTATTTTTGTTTTACTGAAGTAAATTTTTTTTTTTTTTTTTTATGTAAATAAAAATATAAAAAAAGAGTATTTGACTATTAAGCCTTACTTGACGCAGCAATGGAACCATATTTACCGACCAAATACCGGGTGGAGATAAATTCTGGACTAATACAGGAGGTGATAGGAGATATTGAGAGGCAGAAAAATTGTATGAGGAAATGGGAGAAAGTTATCGTCCGTACGGAAGGACACACGGACAGACAGCATTATTGTATTGCACTAATTCTTTCACTAATTTTGATTCATTGTGGAAAAAGCTAGATCAACTGTGCTATTTATGAAACAGGCTCCTAGTATTGCAGAGAGGAGTTAGTCTGATCGCCCTACTTATGTAATAGGCTCCTGGTATTGCATAGAGCTCTACCACACTACTTCTATAATAGTTAGTTCTACCGCACTATAATAGGCTCAAGTAATGTATAGAGAAGTTAGCTCTACCGCACTATTTCTATAATAGGCTCCAAGTAATGCATAGAGAAGTTAGTTCTACCGCCCTAGTTACGTAATAGGCTCCTGGTAATGCAGAGAGAATCCGATATCTACTCCTTCCTATGACATCACATTATAAAAAGAAGATAGCTTGGAATCCAAAATATAATTAGTTGCGTTTACAGGTAATGGGTTATATAAGTAGTTCTGGAATCATTACATTTCTGACAGGGCGAAAATTTGAATTCACCCACACCAACATATTCAAATACCTAATGAGAGGTAATTAATCGATCATTCATTAGGAATAAATGTTCAAATGATCCGAGTAAAAAATTCGTAATTATCGTAACTAATTTAAGATTGCTCAGAGCTTCTATGTTAGGTAGTTATCTTAAGTGTAACACGTTCCAGATTAATCGATAAGATATCATTAAAAGTTTATTACAACCTAAATTTGAAGAATTTGCTTCATTTCCATCAAGTCTTTTTTAGTGTTCGCAAATAAAATGTCACGGAAGTGGTTCTTTTACACTTGTCTCCTTTTCTCACTTTGCTACGCTGGAAATGCAGAGTTCAGAACTGAAGGTAATAAATTTCAGTCTATTGTAGTGTTGCATTAGTTTTAATAATATAATTTGTTAGCCACCTTAAAATCATAAGAAAATCTTATATAACTGTGCTGCCGTAATATTAATGAAGATAATTCCTGCTTTTAAACAGTTAACACATTTTTTCGTGTCCTAGATAGATGAAATCATACAGAATACGAAATTTATGTCAATATATTTTCTGCTGCCAATCTATATCAACATGATAACTCGAAATGCATTGATTTAGTAAGCTGAAATTCACATAGTTATTTTATGGTCTGTTGTAAAAAAGTTCACAAAATTTTGCGCTTTTCACGCATATTAAGAAATTTGTTCAGGAGATTGTGTAGTCATAGCCAGCTATAATTTCAAGTTTATGATTTAAGTAAGCTCAAATATTGAAACTTTGGAAATTTGTAGGGTTGCCCTACAAAAATTACTTTTTTTTTGTACTAATTTTATGTGAGGAGCAACCATCATCAATCATATTGCAACATGTTAAGTAATTTTGTATTGTTTTCAGTGAGTATCCCACTGACGTAGGTACTTACTTATTTTGTAAGCATGGACTAAATAAGCTCTCATTTATTGTGGGGAATTTTATTGAAAGCAATTATTAGAGGCCTAGACCATAAAAATTCTTTAATCTGTTTTTTTAGATAAAAATTAAGCAATTTCTATTTGTTTTTCCCCGAACGTGCTTACAGGAAAAGAGAAAAAACACAGTTGATTCATTGTTATCTAAAAACTGTTCTCAAAATGCGATTTTCGAAGGTGAAGCATTTTTACAGATTCAAAGATGTGTCGACCCATAAATGTAACGACTTTGTACTAATGACATCTTCTTATTCAATTATTGGATTGGACACCCACGCATAATATTAAAAGTTTTTTTGAATTTTGCACATCCACCTGTCCGTTTGTTTCTCTGTCTGCCTGTCTGCTCCTCCGTCTGTCTGTCCGTCCGTCCATCCGCACGCTAACTTGAGAGTGCTGAAATTTTGCATACGGGATTTAAAACAAAAAACAAACAAAAAATCGAAATGGGATAAATCGGGTAACTCTTTCCTAGGGTTTCCATACAGAAATTTCGTAATTAACAGTATATTTGGGCACCGTCCGAGAGCTCGTTGACGTAGAGAGCTGAAATTTTGCAGACAGCGTTTTCATAATAATAGTAAATAAAATTTCAAAAATAAAATGTGCTAAATCGGGCAACCTCTTCTTGGTGTTGCCATACAAAACTTTGGTTTTTTACTATATATGTGGATACTGTCTAAGAACGCTTCGACGTTGAGAGCTCTAATTTTGTACACGGCGTTTTTATAAGAATCGTAAATACAAGTTAGAAATGGAATAAATCGTGCAATGCTTTTTTGGTGTTGGCATACAAAACTTTGGGTTCTCACAATATATTCGGATACTGCCTGAGAAGGCGTCGACCTAGAGAGATGAAATTTTGTAGACAGCGTTTTCTTAAAAATAGTAAATAAGATTTCATAATTGAACTAAATTGGGGAACCGCTTCTTTGTGTTGTCATACAGAGCTTTTGGTTTTCACTTTGTTTAACTTTTATGCTTGTTTAAGGTATAGTATCATTGGTCGTAAGACCGATTTTAGCTTGTTCTCTTGTTTTTTTTTTTTTGTATAAATCAATTTGTTATAGTGAAAGCGTCTTTCATGAACCGGCACATATTTTTTGTACTTTGTACAAATCCTTCACCTTCGAAAATCACATTTTGAGAACAGTTCATATACTATATGACGCCCTTAAGTTGCAGTCGTTTGAAAGATAATCGATTGTAAATTACATTATAGGACAAAAAGTATACCCGCGTGCCACTTTTTCTTACACAAACCAAAAAAATAAATAAATAGAAGAATTTAATTTTCTGAAAAGACTTTTACTCTAATACGTTCAATTAAGTTTGCTTAAATTTAGTAAAAGAATCAGGAGAAAATATTGTCAAATTAAAAAGTTATGAGAGAAAATGTTGAAACAGTTTTCCTGAAAGTCCAAACCAGCCAAAAAATCACTGTTATCGATTTGAGTGACCTCTACACATTAATGAATTTCACTGAAATTTTGCATAGAAGTTTAAAATTACATTAGCTAACAAATTTTGAAGGAGCATTTAGTCATTTTAACACTTTTGCAAATCAATACATCTTTGGGACACCCTAATGTATATATATAGAAATGCAACTCAACACCTTAGAATAAAGAGACTTCAGATAATGTCAGCAATTCCCCTAATATTATGGTGTGGTTCAGTGGCCTAGATAAGAATTCAGGAGTCCACCCGCGAAAATTTTAGGGGCCCTCCTTTAAATATATATTTAGAAGTGGAGGTCACTCTCACCATAGAGAAAGTATATATAGAGAAATCACTTGAACAGCTGTTCAATAGAAAGAGATTACCCATCAAAGTAGGCGTCATTTGAAAAATAAAAAAAAAAAAAAAATAATCCAAACTTTGAAAGAAGGAATTGAATGTAGCATTTAACGAAATTGAGCATGTGTGTGACAAAGAGAAATATACTTGTTTTTTTCTGGGAGAACTGTTTACATTTTTCAATAACCAAGCACGCTTTTTTTTACACACTGGTGGATAAGGGTGTAGTGGTTCACTGTTGTTTTTTACACACTGGCGAATAAGGGTGTATTGAACAGCTGTTCAAGAGATTGCTCTATTAGTATACGCTCGCCGACTCTCACTACCTATAACCCCTGAGTTATAGTAGATACTGTACTTTATAGATCGGAAGAGATTCATAATTGAGAGCTAAAACTTGTGGAAGATATACATATACCTAGTTAAGTATGGACATAATACCTACATAGTAAAAAAATAATTCCCTAAGTGAGTGGCAACAATTTGTGCCACAAAGATTAGGTATTTGTCTATATGAATAGGGAAAGCTCCATTTTTGTTTTCCCCCTAAAATTTATGGAATATTCCCTAAAATGTAGAGAATTTTAATTTTTTTCATTGCCCCCCTAAAATGTAGGGAACATGCCCTAAAATGTAGGGAATAGGTGATAGCACCACACTCCACCATAGAACACCATCACATTTAAAAAACATAAGAATGAGCTGCAGCTTATTACTTATGGGTCCATACTACTAAGTAGTACGGAAGATATGGACACGCTCAAACAAAATATTAAAAAGCAATATATGACTTGTTTTCAAAAACAATGTGTGAATTATATAAAAGAAAGTATATTTCCATAAAAAATGTAGCATAATATATATATATATATAATATTTCTATTACATTTAATTCCTCAAATCTTGTTTGTTTTCGTCAAGTTATCTGCTACCTTGAATACTTACCGGAAGAAAACGGATGGACAAAATCGATCCCATTTCAATTTTTATAAGAACATTATCCACCGACGTTTTTTAATTTTATGCCATAGATGATGAAATCATAGGATTAACTAGGATTGTGTTTCCGTTTGTAACATATAGAAATAATGATGGTGGAGTAAAATAGATTTGATATCCATACATAATATTAAAAGTTATATTGATTTTTGCATGCCCGTCTGCACGCATAATAATAAAAGTTATTTTGATTTTTGCATGTCCGTCTTTCCGGCCATTCGTCCACCCGTCCGTCTGTCTGTCTGTGCGCACGATAGCTGGAAAACGCGTATATTTAGAGAGCTGAAATTTTGTACACAGACTTAAAAAAAATAAAATTGAGTTCGAAAATCAGACGAATCGGGCAACTCCTTCGTGGGGTTGCCAGACAAAAATTTCGTTTTTCCCTATATATTTGGACTCTGCCTGAGAACGCGTCGACATAGAGAGCTGAATTTTGGTATATCGTGTTTTCATAGTAATAGCAAATAAATTTTCGCAAATGGACTAATTCGGGCAACCCTATCTTGGTGTTGCTATTTATAATATAAATTTAGGCTTTTTACGTATACTGTGAAAACGATCTGTCCTAGACATTTTTATTATACTAACAACTTCTTCACATTATGAAATCCTATAAAATTGGTTATAATGATTTTTTCTATCCGACGAACCGTTCTAGAAATATATGCGAAAAACAACTTCAAAAATCAAACTTGCACAGATGGATGACCATACGAAATTTCATACGAGGGTATCATAAAAATTGGTCTTAGACCAATTCTAGCTTTTTTACTTGTTTAGTTCTGTTTTAAAGGACTGTGATACAGTGACATTTACTGAAACTTGGTTGTGTGTACCAATACTTGAAAAGGCAGTTTTTCTGATGAGTTTAATGTCTTTCAACGAGATAAATTTCCTGACCATCAGCAGTACCCAATTAGCGGTGGTATATTTGGATTGCAACTAAAAATGATTTTCTGATTGAAATCGTAATTAATGTGAATGGATCTGACTCATTGGAATTTTTATCTGTCCGGATTTATGATTTTTATTATTGTTTTGCTGCATAAATTCAGTTTTTGACATTTCGAGTTTGAATGATGATATGGTTGTTCTTGGAGATATTAACTTGCGTTATATATGTTGGACGTTATCGCTTTAGAAGGGCTCTTCAGTTCCAACAGAATTCATGTCTGTACCCTGGATGTGCTATCTTTTTTCTTGTTTGAGGGCATAAGCAAGTAAATGGCATTCGTAATGTTCACAACAGGATTTTGGATCTGATTTTTGTTAATGACGACTCCAGTGCATGAGTTTCTCATTCATTGGATCCTATAGTGGGTGACGCTCCCAGTCATACAGATCTTGTCATTCTTGTCTACGATGTTTATGTATAGTGCTACTCTTGATTATGTATTCAATTTTGATTTTTCTAGAGCAGATGTTGATTCTTCTTTATTGATATTCTATCAGTCAACATTTAATTGCTTCTTTACGTTGTACATATTCGTAAAGCTATGAAAGTCGATGACAGCCTATATAGTAAAAAGTGAGTGGCAACAAGTGTCACAAAGCTTAGGTATTTTTCGATAAGGTTAGGGAAAGCTCCACCTTGGAAAACGTAACTTAGGTTTTTATCCCGTAGCTTAGGTTTATCCCTAAAATGTAGGAAAAATTCCCTAAAATGTAAGGAATTTTAAATTTTTTTTTATTTTTCTTTTCCCTAAAATGTAGGGAATATTCCCTAAAATGTAGGGGATTCTCAAATTTGTTGTTGTGTTTTTTCTAAGATGTAGTGAATATTCCCTAAAATTTAGGGAATATTCATAAAATGTATGGAATAGGTGATAGTACGTGTACCACACCTTTAAAAAACATTAGAATGAGCTGAATAGCTCATTTCTTATATTCCATACTACTAAATAGTACGGTAGAGCTGGTGCGCTGGGCATGCTCGAACAAAATATCGAAAAACTTAATATGACTTGTTTTCAAAAACAGTATGTGAATTATATTAAAGAAAATATATTTGTAAGTATTCCATAAAAAATGTAAGATAATACCTAATTTAATAAATGATCTCTTCCATATATCCGTGAGAACTTAACATTTCGACAATTTTACGTACTATGTAGGTTTTCTGGTGCCAAATAGCTAAATTCATTGAATGTTCCATTGATTTTTTGAAATTAAACTGATTTCCCCTTGCTATCAGAGAAAATTACATTTATTTTTAGGAAAAAACGTATCTTGGAATTGTCCTACTTTTTTTTACAATGTATGTAAATTGCGTAATGCTCGTAACAAAGCGAACTATAATTCTAAATCTATAAATGATTATCACAATTATTCTTCTCTTGGAAAACAGTATAAGGATGAGGCTCAAAAGGCTTACAGTTCATATCGCACCCTCAATGCAACACCACCACAAGCCAATAATCTTGCATTTAAAATAAGGATAAGATATGATAAAATAATATAAGATAAGATAATTATTTATAATTATAAGTAATACTTTGGTAAACATAATTCATAAATTACATCATTACATTCATTAAACAGTTATATCGTTTGCAAATTGCGTACATCTTTTAAAAATCTGATAATTACTTTCTCTTTTTATTTCTAGTGGTAGTTCGTTAAATTTTTGAAATCCTTTATGTATTAGTGAATTTTGTGTCTTACTTCTATTAATTAAGCCTAATCGAATATTTTATTCTGCTTCTTTGAAGTTATATGGCTGAACATCTGATCCCATTCTAAATCTCTCCTGTAGATATCTCGGCATACAGCCCTTTTTAATTTTAATGATTAAAAGAAGACCATTAAGATGTATTCTTTGGCTGCAACTCAACAATTTTAAGGCTTATAGCATCATTCTTATTCGCTTGAACCTATTTCACCTCAGTATTATGCATATAGCCCTGTATTGAAACTTTTGAATTCCTTATAACTTTATCTTTGTTCACAGTGATAGTATTGAAGAGCAATACCCAAAATATGGTTGTATTAAAACATTATACAGGGTATCCCGTGAGTGCTGTGAAACCCGAAGCGTATGGATAGACGAGTAAAAAATTGTATGCGTGGGCGGAGGCAAATCCTAACGGTTTCCGAGATAACGGAACTTAAAGATATTTGGGTGTGTTTTCATAGATCACCTTGTAACTTCTCCACGTTACACCACACGGTGATAATGATGATTTAAAATTTTGTTAGGTTGATAATGGGTGAACCTTTCCAATGATCTATAAATTTTTGCCGTCCTCTTCTCCGTTTTGAAGCCATATGAGCCTTATGATTTATAATTTGAAATTTCAGAATTTTAGCTCTTTTTATAGTCAACTACCATTTTTATCAAAAAAACACATCATCAATACCAATTTTTCATATTGTACGTTTTTTGAACCACATAAGGTATTGCTAAATTATATATACCAAAGCTTTCAACATGGTTTGTGGACTACTGACTTGCGATTGTAACGGCAGATCAACATCAATCAATCAATCAAACATCAATTATTGCTAATACCCTTAAGAAGCGTTTGCAGACTGATTGTGTCTATACCGACTTCTGTAAAGTATTTGACAAGCTTCCCCATAGAGTGCTGCTGTTCAATCCATTAAAATAGGGCTTTCTCCGTAATTGGTCGATTGAATCTGATTTTATTTAAGTGACACAAATTGTTTTTACAGAGGTTCCTCAGGGAAGCCATCTTGGTTCCTTATTATTTATTTTACCTCGTATCTGTGATTAAATTCTCTGAAATTTTAATATATGCCGACGATTTTAATATGTTTAAACAGATTAATTCAAAAAATAATTGTGTACTGTTACAGAAAGATGTATGTATGTGCCTTAAATTTGTGGTTTAACCATAATAATTTATCTCTATTGCCTTTAGCCATAAGTGTTCTCCCTTTGTGTAACATACCAGTATCATATGGACAATGGTCCTTTAAATATAGTAAATGAGGTTAAGGACTGGACATTATCTCTGACTCAAAACTCACTTTTTCTTACCATTTAGATAATATTAGAGGGAGAACCTTTCCAAGGCTTTCGTTTTTTAGGAGCTGGGTTAAGGAATGTAATGATCCGTACGGATTGCGCTACTTGTATGATTAATTTGTAAGGTCTATACTGGAATATGATTGTCAAGTGATGAGTCCTTATTACAGTATACATATTTAGGATTGAATCTGTACAGAAAAATTTTTACGTTTTGCCTTTCATCGTTTTCCATGAAATAATTTAAGTTTCGACCTTATGCTGATCGCATGGTTTTAATTAATATGACGTCGCTCCATAAGAGGCGTGTGTGTTTTATTCACAAATTTTTGACTGGATTAATAGAGAAATTCCCAAATCTAGTTCGTAAAATGTTCCCGGTAGAATTTTGAGGCACCGCGAAATTCTTTTCGTCAAGAGTCATCGAACAGATTATGGATTTTATGAACCCTTCAGTTGTATGTGTAGAATTTAAAACAAATTTTCAAATTCTTCAGACTTTAATAGTGACATAAAAGCAATTGGAAAGGGGAATACCCCCTTCTCATACAACCTTAGGCCCGACACCTCCAGACATTGAAGATGTGTTAAACAATGCAATATGATACTCTGAACATATTTTATTAGCAATTTTTATTTCAATTAAGCGGTGGAAAGTTTTGACGATCGCATGTTGCTTGAACGACTTTCTTGGGTGAAAAAATGGACTTTTCTACTTCTCGTGATTGCGCGGAATTGGTAACTCGTGGAAAACTACTATCAATGAGAAAACTATTCACAACAGAGCACTAACGGCCATGGAATAAATAACTGCAAAAATATATGCGAAATTCAGCACTCAACAAGACCTTTAAATTGATATACAACGTACGGTACTGGAACCACCCCTCCCCGCCCGGGTTACAACCTTCACCCTAAAAGTATGCAGAGAAAAATTTTCTCATACAAGTTGTAGCTTGTAATTGGCTGAGGTGAATAACGAAACCCGTTTTTTCGATCGGACATAACCCTACCGTGTCAGAGCCGATCTAAGTTGCGAAAAATCTAGTATACTCTAAGTTGGCCTAAAAAAGAGAGATTATACTAAAAAGTGAGTATGGGGATGGTTGTAAATAGCTATTTAAGCCTCCGAGTATAGGAGTGTGGGTACTCAAACTTCTTCTCAGGGATTCAATTCTGTAGTAGATTTTCCAAAATTTACTAGATCAAAGTTTGATTCCCCCCCCCGGCTGCTTCACCCACTAATTGAAATAAACATTGTTAATAAAATATATTCCGAGTATCATTTATCATAATGCATCGTTTAAGACATTTCTCATGTCCGGAGGTGTCGGGCCTAAAATATGCATACCCGTGTTTGAATGAAATTATTTCTAATTTATTCCAAAATGTTCTTTCTTAATTGTTGAATATGTATAGTATTGTTTTCTATAAGTATTTTATATATGTTGGCTAATAAATTAATAAATAAAGAGCAAATTTTATGACATCATATGTATGAAATTATACAATTTAAGAACTACGAAGAATTTTCGAACGAAACAGTTTATTTTCTTTCATGTATACAGGGTAATTTTGAATTGGTGGTCATAAAAGAAATAGAAGATAGGTATAGAAGATAGGTTGAAGTGTTAGAAATAAAAAAATATATGGAATGAGAGGCGAAATGTGTCCTTTCGGAATTATCTGTGATTTTGGTAACTCCAACACCCCGTAACTTCCTTGTTGTACAACTAATGAAGTTGACTTTCAGGTATGTGCTCGGAACGTGGAGGCCTTAAATAATTACACTAGTTTTGTTTTTGCTTTCAGATGATTAGGCTAAGATACATTCTGTTAGTTAAACTTTCCTTAGGTATTATTTGAAGCATAGGTTATTGTTCCTTGTATAGTGATTAGTGGTCAGCCAAAAAATTTGAGGGAATTTCTCCAATTTTCTGTGTCAAAATGTAATAGCGAGTTATGTACAGTAGGCGGCCATAGAATCAGAAACCTTCTGAAATTCCAATACTTTGATTAATTTTAGATTAAAACATAAGTACTTTAGTATAAATATTTATATTTCTTTAAAGCTTTATAATTAACATTTTGAAACTCCTCCGTTAACATTATCTAGTGCTTTTATACGGTCCGGCATACTCTCAATGCATTTCTGAATCATGGACTTAATATCCTTGTCATTTTTTTCAAATATATTTGATTCTCTTTTTCAATATTTCAACCGTTGGATTTGAAAAGCTAAAAACTTTAGGTAGACCAGCTATTCTCTATTGGGTTTTAAATCCGGTGACCTCCCATATCAAGGAAATAATCGAATTTCATGCTCTGCGAGGTATATTTCATAGGTTTTGCGATATGGCAGGGAGCTCCATCTTGCATAAAGGTATATTATATATATATATATTACGCCCAAGTAGGAAAATCGAAACAACCGTGATTTATCATCGGGTAAACTATTTGTCAAGATAACTACATAGCCGTACCTACTGACGAGTATAAAGATTCTGCTATACGAAACGCTTGCTTTTCTTTCTTTCTTTTTTCAGTGCAATGCGGATTTAGAGAGTTTTAAATCATTCGAATTAATCTGATATTTTCAATTCTTTTCAAAACATTTTTTTCTGTTTTTCTCAATTATTTTTTACAATTTTTTCCGGTTTTATATTTTTGTTCTTTTTTTGAGTCACACCATTTCGCTATTTGGGACCTCTACATACGTAACCAAGACTTGAAACTTATTGCCCTAAATAATAAGTTGTGTGATAGATGAAATAACGAATACAAAATAAATCACTTCTGATATTATACCGGACAATCCCAACATGTAGCCATCTTGAACAAACATAACTTATTTGTGTAAACTTTTCATTATTACGACACGACATCTTTTTGCAGTTATCTAAACTACAGGTTTTAGTATTTAACAGACCTGTACTATTATGTACTTTTACCATGAACACGTTGAGCGCTAATAATTTATTATTTTACATATAATGTGTACTTAGATGTAATTTTTAAATTAATTGCAGACATTGAAAGGGAAAACCGTCTTCATCCAAACTTGGGTGCACTTTCTCTAAAAGAGATTCAAAATTCAGATGAGCTAAAAACAGAATATTGGAAGGACCAGGCTCAGAAGTACATCAAGGAAAAACTTAGGCGTACTGTAAACAACAATTTGGCCAAAAATGTGATCATGTTTTTGGGTGATGGTATGTCCATACATACAGTTTCCGCAACTAGGACATTTATTAAGGACGAAAATACTAAATTATCCTTTGAAGAATTTCCATACTTTGGGCTATCTAAAACTTATTGTGTAGACGCTCAAGTTGCAGATTCTGCCTGTACGGCTACAGCCTATTTGACAGGAGTAAAGGGCAACTATGGCACCATCGGAGTCAATGCGAAAGTTCCCAGATATCACTGTACTAAGGGGTTAGATAACTCAACTTACACAGAAAGCATTGCCAAATGGGCTCAGAATGCTAATAAGGCAACAGGAATAGTAACAACAGCGAGAGTAACCCATGCTTCTCCAGCTGGTGTATATGCTCATTCTGCCAATCGAGACTGGGAGAACGATGCTGAAGTAGTGAAGAATGGATGTAATCCTGAGCTTAATATCGACATAGCACGTCAATTAGTCAACTGGCCCGTAGGAAAACGTCTTAATGTTGTCCTAGGTGGAGGACGCGCCGAGTTTCGAGACAAATCGCAGAAAGATGAAGAAGATGTATTTGGTTATCGTAGTGACGGCAGGGATCTGATAAAAGAATGGATTGAAGACAGAAAATCCAAAGGCAATGCATCGTATGTATGGAACCGAGATGATTTATTCAAAATCGATGTAAATCGTACAAACTATTTGTTGGGTCTTTTCAGTCCCAGTCATTGTCCCTATCATGGCGACATTAAACGCAACGGTTTGGAAAAATCTCAACCAACCCTTACTGAAATGACAGAAGTAGCTATAAAACTGTTGCAAAAAAATAAGGAGGGATTCTTTCTTTTTGTTGAAGGTGGTCGTATTGATATGGCACATCACGAAACTAAGGCCAGAAAAGCCCTTGAAGATACAGAAGAATTCGCAAATGCTATCCGAAAAGCTAAGGAAATTACTTCTGAAAAAGATACTTTGATCGTTGTAACATCGGATCACTCACACACAATGAGTATCAATGGATATCCGGTAAGTGAGATGATTTTTTTACAAAAAAAGGTAATAACGAAGTCTATAAATTTAGAAACGCGGCGAAGACATTTTAGGATTAAGTGGCAATAAAGGAGATGATAGATTACCGTATACGACGCTTTCTTATACCAATGGGCTTGGGTATTACAATACTTACACCGAGAATGGACCAAGGAGAGATATCAGAAATGACAACTTCAAGGATGCTGATTATCAATATTTAGCTACAGTCCCATTGAATTCGGAAACCCATGGAGGGGAGGATGTAGGAGTCTTCGCAGTTGGTCCAAGGGCGCATTTATTTACTAGAAACTTTGAGCAAAATAATATCCCACTGATAATGGCATATGCATCTGAAATTGGTCCGTATGCCCCAAATCATTATAAATATGAAAATTTATAGTTTTTGTGAGTTAAGCTTATTAAGGAAAAAAGATAAATTAGATTTGGTTTTATTTATATACAACTGATTTTAAGTGTTTGTTCTCCTATTTCCATTTCCAATGTAGACTGAGACATTTTTGTGTCGAAGTGAAACAATTTTAGGTACGTAAATACCAAACATCATGTTTTATACCCTAGATGCAGTCTTATAGGGTAGATTATAATTTTGCAACTAATATAGTAAATAAAGTCAGTCCAAAAACGTTAAGGTCAAGTTGGTAGATGAGTAAACTCATGCAACTACTTCATCATATTATAACCATTTTTACTCTACCACAAACGTTTCTAGAAAGAAATTCAAAACAAACACTTAATGATCTAACTTTGATATTTGCAAAACAGAAGAATCGATATATTTACAGGCATTCATTAAAGGGATCATTAAAATTGGTTTTAGACCAAGATCCCCAGTTGTTATGACCGCGTCAGTATTTAATTCCACATTTCCCCGAAATGTTGTGTTAAATGAACAAATAATAAACAGTTTGTATTTGTCATTAAAGTGATCTGTGTTTTTTTCATATGTTTTTTCCATACACTTAGATTCACTCTACACTTTTTTGTATTCGTTGCCAGGAGAGGGATGACACGCTCCTGCAAAGTAATTAAAAGGTTCGTATAAGTAAAATTATTTAGGGATAGGATTTTCTATTATTTACTACTTACACACTCATTCCCTCACTGTCTTAACATTGGATCACTGAGACCATACAATTGATCACTTAGACCATAACAATTAATTACTTGGACCAGAGCTAGGCAATACTTAAATACTACTTAAAGTATATTTTCGTTACTTAAGACTTATTACTCAATACTTTTGAAATGCCCTAATTAGTACTTGAACATAATTACTTGTTTTTATTTACTTGTACTTAAGACTTAGTTTTGTATTTAAGTACCAAGATTTTTACTTAAGTATTTATCTAACTCTTCGTAGAAAAGAAAACACAATCTCTAGAGCAACTGCTTTTTTGTTGATTTTTAAAGCACGCAAAGGACTGTCAAACCGCATGTGCCGCACCGACAAACTAATAACATACAAACAGACACCGACACCGACAAACTAATAACATACAAAGAAAATTGGGCAAGTAGAACAAAAACCAGTAACGTCTCGCTAGAATATAAAATCGACGATGCCTCGACTTGATGACATAACCGCAGTACCTCCCTAAAATATAAATCAGCGATGCCTCGACCTGATGTAGGGAAGGTCTCAATTTTTTCTTAGAAATTTACTAGAAATTTTTTCCTTAGAATTTTTATGCATTATTGGGGCAGACCTCTAATATGAGAGGTAAAAGTTTTACTCTACCTGCAGCGCCTAAAACTATAAAAAACTATAAATAGTAGCCACTGGTTACTATACATATTACAGTTTTCAAAAGGTATTTATATATAAACTTCATTATATTACTGCCAACGTAAAAAGATTCTAAAAAAGTACTTTAAAAAGTACTCGAAAAGTACTCAGTCCTTTTTATAGACTTAATACTTAGTTACAAGTACTTTTCATATATACGGTACTTGTACTTACTTACTTACTTACTTAAGCGCTCGGTATTTGTACTTGTACTTAAGTAGTTTTTCTTTGGTTAGGACCTAAACTATAACACACAGTTACACAAAACAATCGATCATACAACTATAATAAGTCTATATACACATTAACTCCTTACAATTAAGATTCACTAACACTAACTGCTGTTAGTAAAATATTAAACGTAACAAACGATACTACACCCAGAAAAATGTGCAGTTGTTGGTAATGCAAATTGCTGTTACATCAACCGCAATTTGCTTTAAAATTTAGCTAACAACATTTCCAAGTTAGGCCAACCGCATCCTTGCTATTAAACCATTCTCAAAAAAATGGATAAAGGTAACATCATAATACGGTTACTTTCATTTCAACTGAGGTTTACATAGTCGAAAAGGTGTAATTGGTATGCAAACATTTCTTGTTAAGGCAACAGTAAGCTGTAGTTAAAAATGCCGCAGAGATGTGGTTGGAAATAATGTATTTGCAGTTAAATATACTACAGCATTGCGTGTAAAAATGATGCAATAATGTGGTTAAAATATATGGACAATGCGGCTTAGAATACCGTTTAAGTGCGGTTAAAGGTGTTGTGTGAATACGGTAAAATAAGTAAACTCTATTGGATTTCAGCATAATCGAATAACAATTATTTTTCCAAATATGAAATGATACGTATACGCAAACATAATTTATGTTGTTATTATTTTACGTATCAACAAGACAGGATATTTATATTTTATGAACAAATTTTCGATAGAATACTCACATACCTACTGTGACTTCAAAATCACCCAAGAGAATAAAAATTATGTTTTATTAATATACTTACCGTTTAAGAAAGTCGGGAAATATAATATTACTATATAATAATAAAATAAACTATATATTGTATTATTAACTTTTTATTAAAAAGAGTAGCGATACATTTATTATAACACTAAACTTAAAAACTTAAAAAAATGTTTTTAATCTTACTACTAACTGCCCATTTGACATTATATGGAGATGAAGTGGAGGTGTATGAATATGATCTAAATCAAAAAGTAAATAGTTCAATTTTTCAGTACTAATAACATAAGATACTATATGACTATTATAATAAAGAACTTTTCGTTCTTGGACAACAATATAAATCTTATTTTCAGTGGAGATACATTCTTCTATTTCAAATAAACGAATATTATCTCCATACTTTTGTGCAACGAAGTAGGATTTTTTATAAATAGTTCCTTTATACAGAACATTATCAGAAAAATTCAGTAATTCCTCACTTATAGTACTTAAATCGCTAGATGATAATAAATTATAGTAAAATTTTGATGTAATTTGATCTGTTACACAGCTTTCAACAGAGAACTTTTTTGTAAAAATTTCTTTTGTATTAATGAAGTTAGAAAATTTTAATTCCGCCTTAATGGCCAGAGTTAAAGGAATATTTTTGCGTGATGTAGTAACTTTACAATAAATTTTAGATTCACGATGTTTGGCTTCATATCTGAAACTCCACAAATATTTTAATGGTCCGGACTTTTGTATTGCTCTAACGTAATGGATAAGAAAATGATGTTTTGGTTTAAGACTTGTTTTGAACAAAGTCTGATATAGATCATTATGTTGTTGAATTGTATTCTCCAAAGTTAATAAATCGTCCCTATCAAAAGACGACGAAAGTAACATATCGCACATTTTTACAAAAATTATAGAAAAGTTCCAAACCGGATTTATTTTCTGGAATGTGATCCCCAATTATTAGCGGAAAGAAGTGTATGAATGTTAGCATTTCTCGAGCGGTCATTTTTAAATGATTGCTTTTTAAATTCTCCAGTTGTATCGGAGGAGAGAGATTGCCAATTTCTGTTTCGCCATAATTGAAATGCTGTTTCCTATAATTAAAATTTTCCAAGGAAAACGTTCCTTGAATTTGTACAAAATATAGAATAATTTGACAGAGATCATAGTTTGCAACACCTTCAAATATATCATGCATTATATCAAAAGCATAATTGTCCGTGACATGAAAATTTTGGAGGTAGTTAAAAATTGAGTTTTCTTTAATTCCAGTCAATTTTACGTTGTTTGTAACAACATCCTCTGCATAGTTTTCTCTGTTTCTTAAGACAAGATTTTCACCTTCTTTACTCATAACTCTCGTTTCAGATTTCGGGCATTTGCAAATTCTACAAAAATAATTCGAATTGAATGATTTAGTAAAACCAAGAACCGCATTTTGCCCAAGATTATCACCTAAAACAAGTCCTAAGGTGAAATAAACTACTTGCTCAACATCATCAGCCTTTAAAAAAATCCCTTCTGATTCTAGTTGTTTTAAGGTTTGAATAAAATGATACAAACAAGAATGGTTTCCGAAATTCTCCATGTCTCGAGTTTTTACTATAGCGCCCAGAAAAATGTGATCAAGTTTGGAAAGGTAGAAAGAGGGAATTATTGGGAAACTGTAATAAATAGAGCATGTTGAATGTTCCTTTGCATGCGGACCTAAACAATTGTCAATTTCATAATCATCTATGTGAATGAAAATGGGGATAAGAGTTTTATCAGGAAATTTTTCTTTTTTCTTTTTCCATATTTCCCCGGATGCAAAGTTTGTTAATAAAACACTTGATTCAATATTCACCAAGTTTTGCAGAGTTTGGCTTAGAACATTTGGAGCTTCGAAATATTTTCTTATTTGAAATTTCATTGGCATTAATATTCCTTTAACTATTTCTTCTGATAATGTCGGCCGGCCATTTACGATAATTTCGCTTATTTGATTATTGATTGAAAATACTTTTGGACTCTCAAATAAATCATTTTCTTTTAGGTATTTTAAGAATTTGTATTCTGTATTTATTATTTTAAATGGATCTTCAATTTCTGATGAAAGTGCAATTAACTTTTCGTTTAAAACAGAATTGTTACATTCTTTAACTAGGGATTTCAAACCATTAGAAAATGTTGGTAGAATATGTTCTGATAATTGTTTCTGAATTTCGGTTACATCTTTTCTAGTAAAATTATTTTTAGAATGCAAATTTAAAGTGAATTTTACTGCAGCTCTTGAAATTGATTCCTTTATACCTCTAAAATCAAACATTTCGTCATTTTCATTTGATATCAAAATTTCATTCAATCCTTCGTTATTATTTCCATGTGCAGTGCTGCCAATATTATGTTCTGAACAAAGAAAAGTTGCGTCACTTGTAACTTGTTCATGAACAGAAAATTGATGATGGTTTTTTAAGTGCCTTTTGAAAGAGTACACTGAATGAAAAGATTGGGGACAGGCATCTTGTTTACAAATATATAAGTCAGACGACTTCTTTTGATGACTATATTTAAAATGAAACAATAAGTCATTGATATTAGTAAATGGGTAGGAACAAACAAAACAATTATACATCTTTCGACAACCTCAGAGAGCAATCAATATTGTACATAAAAAAAAGGGCATAAATTCAACCACGAAAAAGTTCAATTCTTTTTGAAATTGCAAAGTAAGATAGTTTTTTGTAACTTTTTTTTACTATTTTGAATTTAGAAAAAAAAATGTAATGAAATTAGTGTAAAACTAGTTATCATTTAGTTGGCTTATAAAATTTGCAATACTTGGATTTTTAATATCGTAAAGTGTGCTTATTTTGTAAAAATACTTTTGAAGAAAAGTCACTGATTATAGTGACTTTTAAAATCACACTTCCCTGACTGTCGGAAATACTAGGTTTCCACTGACTTCTTAATTTGCTTTCCTTATTTGTGTACACAATTCTTGAACATGGTTTGAGTACACAATGAATTAACAAAAACAAAATACAGTCTCGACAATCTGAAAATAGAAGTAACAAGCAATTATTATTTTTTCTACCGGTATAATAAAACAACTTACCACCATTAATACTAGGGTCCAACAATAATTTTGCTAAATTTAGCGACCAAGAATCCTTTACAAGCTCTTTATATTTTTTATTAAATTTATTTACGAAGACATCCCAGTTCAAAATTAAGTTATTTTCTTTCCCCGGGTACTGTTTTCCGAAATCAATTTCAATCTGTAAGAAACATATAATAAAAAATGTAGTTTTGCAAGAATAGTTAAATGACAATACCAGTTCTTTGCCTTTGGAGTGTTTATACAGTGGCCAGGAGGTTAAAATGGCCTTTGTAGTTCCAGATTTTAAATTTTCTTCAATTCGGAGCTGACTTGATTCAGTCCATTTTTTTAAAACGTCTCCCCATGGTTCATGATTGTATCTCAACCATGTTTTGATTTCTATATAATTAGCGTTGTTTTCTGCAAGATTTTCTATCTCTTTGTTAGCTCTTTGAGATGTGACCTCGGAAATTGTTTCCCTTTTCTTTCCTCTCGTGTAAGTCCAGAGCCCAGATTTTCTGTACTTTTTTAATAAATTGTTGTATCTGTCGTACAATTTGCCTTTGTGATGTTTGCCTATCTCTCCTTTTATAAAATAAGTTTCTCTTGTTTCTCCTGGAAATTGTCTCTCAATATTTTCTGCTAGCAATTCGAATTCAGCCGTTCTTATTTCCTTGCCCATTAGTGCTCGCTCTTAAAATGAAGAGCAAATTCTAGTTAAAAAATAGTATTTTGCTTTAATTTTTTTATATATATTCATATGTAGGATGTATACTCGTATGTGTATACTTATGTTTTAATAGTCGTCTAATGAAAACAAACAGTGGAAAGCATTATTCATATAAAATGTAGAATCCGATAAAAACAAACCAAAAATGTCCAATATTTTTATACAACGTATGTGATAAAATATATGAAATTAGTTTTACATTAAAAAACAATGAAAACGTGTCATTCTTATTGAAAAATACGATTCTCTTGGTTTATGAGGTGTTTTTTGCCCGATAAATCGATAAATTTTCATTTTCCCAAATGTATAGGTATATAGGAACATAACATATTTTCAGGGCTTGTGAATACAAATGGTGAGTGGTTTACTTACATTTTGCTCAAAAGATTGCGTTGATGATTGGCTCAATGTAGATGGGCCTGAACTACAGAAAGCACCTTCAATCCAACGTGCTACATCTGCATTCATAGATAATGTGTCCGGGGTCTTACTACTCCCTTTGTCAATAACCTCTAACTGAAAACAAGACAACTATATGTATACTCAGTTTCATTTTATTGCCTTGACTTAAATTTTTTTTTTAATTTAAAAGTAAAATATAATAATAACTTTAAAAAGATTTATTTATGAAAGGGAAGTAGAAGAAGTAATTAAGTGTAAATAGGTATTGATAGGTAGAGAAAAATTATTTTCAAATGATAGGTAAAAAAATATTACATTTAGAAATACAGAAGGTCCAGTTCTTTGAAAAACAAAAAAAAAAAAAAAATATAAAAATATAGACATTTAATTATGTAGGTATCTGCTTACTTGCAATAATAATTTTAAAATAAAACTTCAGGACAAAATAGGTCCATATATTTGTAATCAATGTAAGTGCTGCTCAGAGCTGCTTGATGGAATTTACACCAGAAAATTCTTTCATTGAAAATTTTCCAATTTGAATTTCGTATTTAATAGTTATATGGACAAAGATTCGCGCGGAGTATTCTCTTTAAGAGTTAGATACGTTCAAAAATAAACTAAAGTAATGTATTTATATAGGTATGTACTTACATTATGCTTCCACCGTTTAAGTTTATCCTTAAAACGAATCCTTTCCACAAGCTCTGAATCTGGGAAAAGAACGTTTATATCCTCGTTTTGGATTATCTTCAAGTCACTAAGTGTAAAACCTAGGTTGACGAAATGTTGTATTTTACTAAATGATAAGCCCCAAGAAGATAACAACTCCTGAAATTCGTCACTGTTTCCACAAACACTTATCAAACTTTCACCAAAAGCACTATCAACACGCTCAAGTTCAACGTTTCTGATATCAACAATTTGATTGGTAATATTACTGATATTTCCCGAAGCACAATTTTCATTGGAAAAACTTGTTATTCCCGCGTCTTCAAAATCTCCTTCAAGAATAAAACACAGACCACTTTCCACTGCTTTCAAGGATTCAGTGTTTACGCTGTTGTTAACTGTGTTATTGCTATCGTCGCGAATATTACCATTTTCCATTTTCGCTAATAAATCTAAACAGATCCAAACACTATTACGAACCGTGACAAAATGATACAAAATGTAAGTATACACGCACATTTACCGCATATGCAGTTGTTCTTTCTTAGACCATAGGCGAGTTAACATCAACTGCAGTAACTATTACCGTAATAAAATGTTAGTATTTACTTCAGATGCAGTTGTTCTAGGTGCGTTAACTGCAACTGCAGTAGTAAATACATTATCTACAAAATAGCTACGCACATGCGGTTTTTCAGGCTTAGACTCTAGGGGGGTTAACTGCAACAGCGGTAACAGCAACCGTAATAAAAATTTATTTTCATACATGAATTAACTGCATGAATGCGGTTAGGATAACATCACATCTCTTTATAATTTTAAGCCAAAATTAACCGAGATGCGGCTTCGTCCATATAAATTTCCCATTGCCGTTAAATTGACAACCATGCTGTTATTTTAAAATCTTAAAAATTTTTCTGAGTGTATAATAGGCTCCAAGTAATGCATAGAGAAGTTAGTTTTACCGCCCTAGTTACGTAATAGGCTCCTGGTAATGCAGAGAGAATTCGATATCTACTCCTTCCTATGACATCACATTATAAAAAGAAGATAGCTTGAATTCCAAAATATAATTAGTTGCGTTTACGGGTAATGGGTTATATAAGTAGTTCTGGAATCATTACATTTCTGACAGGGCGAAAAATTGAATTCACCCACACTAACATATTCAAATACCTAATGAAAGGTAATTAATCGATCATTCATTAGGAATAAATGTTCAAATGATCCGAGTAAAAAATTCGTAATTATCGTAACTAATTTAAGATTGCTCAGAGCTTCCATGTTAGGTAGTTATCTTAAGTGTAACACGTTCCAGATTAATCGATAAGATATCATTAAAAGTTTATTACAACCTAAATTTGAAGAATTAGCTTCAGTTCCATCAAGTCTTTTTTAGTGTTCGCAAATAAAATGTCACGGAAGTGGTTCTTTTACACTTGTCTCCTTTTCTCACTTTGCTACGCTGGAAATGCAGAGTTCAGAACTGAAGGTACATAATAAATTTCAGTCTATTGTAGTGTTGCATTAGTTTTAATAATATAATTTGTTAGCCACCTTAAAATCATAAGAAAATCTTATATAACTGTGCTGCCGTAATATTAATGAAGATAATTCCTGCTTTTAAACAGTTAACACATTTTTTCGTATCCTAGATAGATGAAATCATACAGAATACGAAATTTATGTCAATATATTTTCTGCTGCCGATCTATATCAACATGATAACTCGAAATGCATTGATTTAGTAAGCTGAAATTCACATAGTTATTTTATGGTCTGTTGTAAAAAAGTTCACAAAATTTTGCGCTTTTCACGCATATTAAGAAATTTGTTCAGGAGATTGTGTAGTCATAGCCAGCTATAATTTCAAGTTTATGATTTAAGTAAGCTCAAATATTGAAACTTTGGAAATTTGTAGGGTTGCCCTACAAAAATTACTTTTTTTTTGTACTAATTTTATGTGAGGAGCAACCATCATCAATCATATTGCAACATGTTAAGTAATTTTGTATTGTTTTCAGTGAGTATCCCACTGACGTAGGTACTTACTTATTTTGTAAGCATGGACTAAATAAGCTCTCATTTATTGTGGGGAATTTTATTGAAAGCAATTATTAGAGGCCTAGACCATAAAAATTCTTTAATCTGTTTTTTTAGATAAAAATTAAGCAATTTCTATTTGTTTTTCCCCGAACGTGCTTACAGGAAAAGAGAAAAAACACAGTTGATTCATTGTTATCTAAAAACTGTTCTCAAAATGCGATTTTCGAAGGTGAAGCATTTTAACAGATTCAAAGATGTGTCGACCCATAAATGTAACGACTTTGTACTAATGACATCTTCTTTTTCAATTATTGGATTGGACACCCACGTATAATATTAAAAGTTTTTTTGAATTTTGCACATCCACCTGTCCGTTTGTTTCTCTGTCTGCCTGTCTGCTCCTCCGTCTGTCTGTCCGTCCGTCCATCCGCACGCTAACTTGAGAGTGCTGAAATTTTGCATACGGGATTTAAAACAAAAAACAAACAAAAAATCGAAATGGGATAAATCGGGTAACTCTTTCCTAGGGTTTCCATACAGAAATTTCGTAATTAACAGTATATTTGGGCACCGTCCGAGAGCTCGTTGACGTAGAGAGCTGAAATTTTGCAGACAGCGTTTTCATAATAATAGTAAATAAAATTTCAAAAATAAAATGTGCTAAATCGGGCAACCTCTTCTTGGTGTTGCCATACAAAACTTTGGTTTTTTACTATATATGTGGATACTGTCTAAGAACGCTTCGACGTTGAGAGCTCTAATTTTGTACACGGCGTTTTTATAAGAATCGTAAATACAAGTTAGAAATGGAATAAAACGTGCAATGCTTTGTTGGTGTTGCCATACAAAACTTTGGGTTCTCACAATATATTCGGATACTGCCTGAGAAGGCGTCGACCTAGAGAGATGAAATTTTGTAGACAATTTTGATTTTTCTAGAGCAGATGTTGATTCTTCTTTATTGATATTCTATCAGTCAACATTTAATTGCTTCTTTACGTTGTACATATTCGTAAAGCTATGAAAGTCGATGACAGCCTATATAGTAAAAAGTGAGTGGCAACAAGTGTCACAAAGCTTAGGTATTTTTCGATAAGGTTAGGGAAAGCTCCACCTTGGAAAACGTAACTTAGGTTTTCATCCCGTAGCTTAGGTTTATCCCTAAAATGTAGGAAAAATTCCCTAAAATGTAAGGAATTTTAAATTTTTTTTTATTTTTCTTTTCCCTAAAATGTAGGGAATATTCCCTAAAATGTAGGGGATTCTCAAATTTGTTGTTGTGTTTTTTCTAAGATGTAGTGAATATTCCCTAAAATTTAGGGAATATTCATAAAATGTATGGAATAGGTGATAGTACGTGTACCACACCTTTAAAAAACATTAGAATGAGCTGAATAGCTCATTTCTTATATTCCATACTACTAAATAGTACGGTAGAGCTGGTGCGCTGGGCATGCTCGAACAAAATATCGAAAAACTTAATATGACTTGTTTTCAAAAACAGTATGTGAATTATATTAAAGAAAATATATTTGTAAGTATTCCATAAAAAATGTAAGATAATACCTAATTTAATAAATGATCTCTTCCATATATCCGTGAGAACTTAACATTTCGACAATTTTACGTACTATGTAGGTTTTCTGGTGCCAAATAGCTAAATTCATTGAATGTTCCATTGATTTTTTGAAATTAAACTGATTTCCCCTTGCTATCAGAGAAAATTACATTTATTTTTAGGAAAAAACGTATCTTGGAATTGTCCTACTTTTTTTTACAATGTATGTAAATTGCGTAATGCTCGTAACAAAGCGAACTATAATTCTAAATCTATAAATGATTATCACAATTATTCTTCTCTTGGAAAACAGTATAAGGATGAGGCTCAAAAGGCTTACAGTTCATATCGCACCCTCAATGCAACACCACCACAAGCCAATAATCTTGCATTTAAAATAAGGATAAGATATGATAAAATAATATAAGATAAGATAATTATTTATAATTATAAGTAATACTTTGGTAAACATAATTCATAAATTACATCATTACATTCATTAAACAGTTATATCGTTTGCAAATTGCGTACATCTTTTAAAAATCTGATAATTACTTTCTCTTTTTATTTCTAGTGGTAGTTCGTTAAATTTTTGAAATCCTTTATGTATTAGTGAATTTTGTGTCTTACTTCTATTAATTAAGCCTAATCGAATATTTTATTCTGCTTCTTTGAAGTTATATGGCTGAACATCTGATCCCATTCTAAATCTCTCCTGTAGATATCTCGGCATACAGCCCTTTTTAATTTTAATGATTAAAAGAAGACCATTAAGATGTATTCTTTGGCTGCAACTCAACAATTTTAAGGCTTATAGCATCATTCTTATTCGCTTGAACCTATTTCACCTCAGTATTATGCATATAGCCCTGTATTGAAACTTTTGAATTCCTTATAACTTTATCTTTGTTCACAGTGATAGTATTGAAGAGCAATACCCAAAATATGGTTGTATTAAAACATTATACAGGGTATCCCGTGAGTGCTGTGAAACCCGAAGCGTATGGATAGACGAGTAAAAAATTGTATGCGTGGGCGGAGGCAAATCCTAACGGTTTCCGAGATAACGGAACTTAAAGATATTTGGGTGTGTTTTCATAGATCACCTTGTAACTTCTCCACGTTACACCACACGGTGATAATGATGATTTAAAATTTTGTTAGGTTGATAATGGGTGAACCTTTCCAATGATCTATAAATTTTTGCCGTCCTCTTCTCCGTTTTGAAGCCATATGAGCCTTATGATTTATAATTTGAAATTTCAGAATTTTAGCTCTTTTTATAGTCAACTACCATTTTTATCAAAAAAACACATCATCAATACCAATTTTTCATATTGTACGTTTTTTGAACCACATAAGGTATTGCTAAATTATATATACCAAAGCTTTCAACATGGTTTGTGGACTACTGACTTGCGATTGTAACGGCAGATCAACATCAATCAATCAATCAAACATCAATTATTGCTAATACCCTTAAGAAGCGTTTGCAGACTGATTGTGTCTATACCGACTTCTGTAAAGTATTTGACAAGCTTCCCCATAGAGTGCTGCTGTTCAATCCATTAAAATAGGGCTTTCTCCGTAATTGGTCGATTGAATCTGATTTTATTTAAGTGACACAAATTGTTTTTACAGAGGTTCCTCAGGGAAGCCATCTTGGTTCCTTATTATTTATTTTACCTCGTATCTGTGATTAAATTCTCTGAAATTTTAATATATGCCGACGATTTTAATATGTTTAAACAGATTAATTCAAAAAATAATTGTGTACTGTTACAGAAAGATGTATGTATGTGCCTTAAATTTGTGGTTTAACCATAATAATTTATCTCTATTGCCTTTAGCCATAAGTGTTCTCCCTTTGTGTAACATACCAGTATCATATGGACAATGGTCCTTTAAATATAGTAAATGAGGTTAAGGACTGGACATTATCTCTGACTCAAAACTCACTTTTTCTTACCATTTAGATAATATTAGAGGGAGAACCTTTCCAAGGCTTTCGTTTTTTAGGAGCTGGGTTAAGGAATGTAATGATCCGTACGGATTGCGCTACTTGTATGATTAATTTGTAAGGTCTATACTGGAATATGATTGTCAAGTGATGAGTCCTTATTACAGTATACATATTTAGGATTGAATCTGTACAGAAAAATTTTTACGTTTTGCCTTTCATCGTTTTCCATGAAATAATTTAAGTTTCGACCTTATGCTGATCGCATGGTTTTAATTAATATGACGTCGCTTCATAAGAGGCGTGTGTGTTTTATTCACAAATTTTTGACTGGATTAATAGAGAAATTCCCAAATCTAGTTCGTAAAATGTTCCCGGTAGAATTTTGAGGCACCGCGAAATTCTTTTCGTCAAGAGTCATCGAACAAATTATGGATTTTATGAACCCTTCAGTTGAATGTGTAGAATTTAAAACAAATTTTCAAATTCTTCAGACTTTAATAGTGATATAAAAGCAATTGGAAAGGGGAATACCACCTTCTCATACAACTTTAGGCCCGACACTTCCAGACATTAGAGATGTGTTAAATAATGCAATATGATACTCTGAACATATTTTATTAGCAATTTTTATTTCAATTAAGCGGTGGAAAGTTTCGGCGATCGGATGTTGCTTGAACGACTTTGTTGAGTGAAAAAATGGACTTTTCTAATTCTCGTGATTGCGCGGAGTTGGTAACTCGTGGAAAACTACTATCAATGAGAAAACTATTCACAACAGAGCATAAACGGCCATGAAATAAATAATTGCAAAAATATATGCGAAATTCAGCACTCAACAAGACCTTTAAATTGATATACAACGTACGGTCCTGGAACCACCCCTCCCCCGCCGGGGTTACAACCACCACCCTAAAAGTATGCAGAGAAAAATTTTCTCATACAAGTTGTAGCTTGTAATGGGCTGAGGTGAACAGTGAAACCTGTTTTTCGATCGGATGCGAAAAATCTAGTATACCTAAGTTCGCCTAAAAAAGAGAGATTATACTAAAAAGTGAGTATGGGGATGGCTGTAAATAGCTATTTAAGCCTCCGAGTATAGGAGTGTGGGTACTCAAACTTCTTCTCAGGAATTCAATTCTGTAGTAGATTTTCCAAAATTTACTAGATCAAAGTTTGATCCCCCCGGCTGCTTCACCCACTAATTGAAATAAACATTGTTAATAAAATATGTTCCGAGCATCATTTATCATAATGCATCGTTTAAGACATTTCTCATGTCCGGAGGTGTCGGGCCTAAAATGGGCATACCCGTTTGAATGAAATGATTTCTAATTTATTCCAAAATGTTCTTTCTTAATTGTTGAATATGTAAACTATTGTTTTCTATAAGTATTTTATATATGTTGGCTAATAAACTAATAAATAAAGAGCAAATTTTATGACATCATATGTATTAAAATATACAATTTAAGAACTACGAAGAATTTTCCAACGAAACAGTTTATTTTCTTTCATGTATACAGGGTAATCTTGAATTGGTGGTCATAAAAGAAATAGAAGATAGGTTGAAGTGTTAGAAATAAAAAAAATATATGGAATGAGAGGCGAAATGTGTCCTTTCGGAATTATCTGTGATTTTGGTAACTCCAACACCCCGTAACTTCCTTGTTGTACAACTAATGAAGTTGACTTTCAGGTATGTGCTCGGAACGTGGAGGCCTTAAATAATTACACTAGTTTTGTTTTTGCGTTCAGATGATTAGGCTAAGATTCATTCTGTTAGTTAAACTTTGCTTGGTATTATTTGAAGCATAGGTTATTGTTCCTTGTATAGTGATTAGTGATCAGCCAAAAAATTTGAGGGAATTTCTGCAATTTTCTGTGTCAAAATGTAATAGCGAGTTATGTACAGTAGGCGGCCATAGAATCAGAAACCCTCTGAAATTTCAATACTTTCATTAATTTTAGATTAAAAAATAAGTACTTTAGTATAAATATTTATATTTCTTTAAAGCTTTATAATTAATATTTTGTAACTCCTCCGTTAACATTATCTAGTGCTTTTATACGGTCCGGCATACTCTCAATGCATTTCTGAATCATGGGGTTAATATCCTTGTCATTTTTTTCAAATATATTCGATTCTCTTTTTCAATATTTCAACCGTTGGATTTGAAAAGCTAGAAACTTTAGATAGCCCAGCTATTCTCTATTGGGTTTTAAATCCGGTGACCTCCCACATCAAGGAAATAATCGAATTTCATGCTCTGCGAGGTATATTTCATAGGTTTTGCGATATGGCAGTTAGCTCCATCTTGCATAAAGGTATATATATATATATATATATTTCGCCCAAGTAGGAAAATCGAAACAACCGTGATTTATCATCGGGTAAACTATTTGTCAAGATAACTTCATAGCCGTACCTACTGATGAGTATAAAGATTCTGCTATACGAAACGCTTGCTTTTCTTTCTTTCTTTTTTCAGTGCAATGCGGATTTAGAGAGTTTTAATTCATTCGAATTAATCTGATATTTTCAATTCTTTTCAAAATATTTTTTTCTGTTTTTCTCAATTATTTTTTACAATTTTTTCCGGTTTTATATTTTTGTCCTTTTTTTGAGTCACACCATTTCGCTATTTGGGACCTGTACATACGTAACCAAGACTTGAAACAATAAGTTGTGTGACAGGTGAAATAACGAATACAAAATAAATCACATCTGATATTATACCGGACAATCCCAACATGTAGCCATCTTGAACAAACATAAATTATTTGTGTAAACTTTTCATTATTACGACACGACATCTTTTTGCAGTTATCTAAACTACAGGTTTTAGTATTTAACAGACGTACTTTTACCATGCACACGTTGAGCGCTAATAATTTATTATTTTACATATAATGTGTACTTAGATGTAATTTTTAAATTAATTGCAGACATTGAAAGGGAAAACCGTCTTCATCCAAACTTGGGTGCACTTTCTCTAAAAGAGATTCAAAATTCAGATGAGCTAAAAACAGAATATTGGAAGGACCAGGCTCAGAAGTACATCAAGGAAAAACTTAGGCGTACTGTAAACAACAATTTGGCCAAAAATGTGATCATGTTTTTGGGTGATGGTATGTCCATACATACAGTTTCCGCAACTAGGACATTTATTAAGGACGAAAATACTAAATTATCCTTTGAAGAATTTCCATACTTTGGGCTATCTAAAACTTATTGTGTAGACGCTCAAGTTGCAGATTCTGCCTGTACGGCTACAGCCTATTTGACAGGAGTAAAGGGCAACTATGGCACCATCGGAGTCAATGCGAAAGTTCCCAGATATCACTGTACTAAGGGGTTAGATAACTCAACTTACACAGAAAGCATTGCCAAATGGGCTCAGAATGCTAATAAGGCAACAGGAATAGTAACAACAGCGAGAGTAACCCATGCTTCTCCAGCTGGTGTATATGCTCATTCTGCCAATCGAGACTGGGAGAACGATGCTGAAGTAGTGAAGAATGGATGTAATCCTGAGCTTAATATCGACATAGCACGTCAATTAGTCAACTGGCCCGTAGGAAAACGTCTTAATGTTGTCCTAGGTGGAGGACGCGCCGAGTTTCGAGACAAATCGCAGAAAGATGAAGAAGATGTATTTGGTTATCGTAGTGACGGCAGGGATCTGATAAAAGAATGGATTGAAGACAGAAAATCCAAAGGCAATGCATCGTATGTATGGAACCGAGATGATTTATTCAAAATCGATGTAAATCGTACAAACTATTTGTTGGGTCTTTTCAGTCCCAGTCATTGTCCCTATCATGGCGACATTAAACGCAACGGTTTGGAAAAATCTCAACCAACCCTTACTGAAATGACAGAAGTAGCTATAAAACTGTTGCAAAAAAATAAGGAGGGATTCTTTCTTTTTGTTGAAGGTGGTCGTATTGATATGGCACATCACGAAACTAAGGCCAGAAAAGCCCTTGAAGATACAGAAGAATTCGCAAATGCTATCCGAAAAGCTAAGGAAATTACTTCTGAAAAAGATACTTTGATCGTTGTAACATCGGATCACTCACACACAATGAGTATCAATGGATATCCGGTAAGTGAGATGATTTTTTTACAAAAAAAGGTAATAACGAAGTCTATAAATTTAGAAACGCGGCGAAGACATTTTAGGATTAAGTGGCAATAAAGGAGATGATAGATTACCGTATACGACGCTTTCTTATACCAATGGGCTTGGGTATTACAATACTTACACCGAGAATGGACCAAGGAGAGATATCAGAAATGACAACTTCAAGGATGCTGATTATCAATATTTAGCTACAGTCCCATTGAATTCGGAAACCCATGGAGGGGAGGATGTAGGAGTCTTCGCAGTTGGTCCAAGGGCGCATTTGTTTTCTAGAAACTTTGAGCAAAATAATATCCCACTGATAATGGCATATGCATCTGGAATTGGTCCGTATGCCCCAAATCATTATAAATATGAAAATTTATAGTTTTTGTGAGTTAAGCGTATTAAGGAAAAAAATAAATTAGGTTTGGTTTTATTTATATACAACTGATTTTAAGTGTTTGTTCTCCTATTTCCATTTCCAATGTAGACTGAGACATTTTTGTGTCGAAGTGAAACAATTTTAGGTACGTAAATACCAAACATCACGTTTTATACCCTAGATGCAGTCTTATAGGGTAGATTATAATTTTGCAACTAATATAGTAAATAAAGACAGTCCAAAAACGTTAAGGTCAAGTTGGTAGATGAGTAAACTCATGCAACTACTTCATCATATTATAACCATTTTTACTCTACCACAAACGTTTCTAGAAAGAAATCCAAAACAAAAACTTAATGATCTAACTTTGATATTTGCAAAACAGAAGAGTCGATATATTTACATTAAAATTGGTTTTAGACCAAGATCCCCAGTTGTTATGACCGCGTCAGTATTTAATTCCACATTTTCCCGAAAAGTTGTGTTAAATGAACAAATAATAAACAGTTTGTATTTGTCGTTAATAGTGATCTTTGTTTTTTTCATATGTTTTTTCCATACACTTATGTTGAATTCTTTTCAAAGAGTTCTACACCGGTGCAGTGCAGCTTTACGTGTTTTTGTTGTTGCATTACAAAAACAAAAACATGTAAAGCTGCACTCCACCGGTGTAGAACTCGTTGAAAAGAATTCGACATAAATTCGTTGCTAGGGAGAGGGATGACACGCCCTGCAAAGTAATTAAAAGGTTCGTATAAGAAAAAATAATTTAGGGATAGGATTTTCTATTATTTACTACTTACACACTCATTCACTCACTGTCTTAACATTGGATCACTGAGACCATACAATTGATCACTTAAACCATAACAATTAATTACTTGGACCAGAGCTAGGCAATACTTAAATACTACTTAAAATACATTTTCGTTACTTAAGACTTATTACTCAATACTTTTGAAATGCCCTTATTAGTACTTGAACATAATTACTTGTTTTTATTTACTTGTACTTATGACTTAGTTTTGTATTTAAGTACCAAGATTTATACTTAAGTATTTATCTAACTCTTCGTAGAAAAGAAAACACAATCTCTAGAGCAACTGCTTTTTTGTTGATTTTTAAAGCACGCAAAGAACTGTCAAACCTCATGTGCCGCACCGACAAACTAATAACATACAAACAGACACCGGCACCGACAAACTAATAACATACAAAGAAAACTGGGCAAGTAAAACAAAAACCAGTAACGTCTCGCTAGAATATAAAATCGACGATGCCTCCACTTGATGACATAACCAAGGATAAGCAAGCAGTACCTCCCTGAAATATAAATCAACGATTCGACCTGATGTAGGGAAGGTCTCAATTTTTTCTTAGAAATTTACTAGAAATTTTTTCCTTAGAATTTTTATGCATTATTGGGGCAGACCTCTAATATGAGAGGTAAAAGTTTTACTCTACCTGCAGCGCCTAAAACTATAAAAAACTATAAATAGTAGCCACTGGTTACTATACATATTACAGTTTTCAAAAGGTATTTATATATAAACTTCATTATATTACTGCCAACGTAAAAAGATTCTAAAAAAGTACTTTAAAAAGTACTCGAAAAAGTACTCAGTCCTTTTTATAGACTTAATACTTAGTTACAAGTACTTTTCATATATACGGTACTTGTACTTACGCTGAAGTACTTAGGCGTTCGGTACTTGTACTTGTACTTAAGTAGTTTTTCTTTGGTACTTGCCCAGCTCTGGTTAGGAGCTAAACTATAACACACAGTTACACAAAACAATCGATCATACAACTATAATAAGTCTATATACACATTAACTCCTTACAATTAAGATACACTAACACTAACTGCTGTTAGTAAAATATTAAACGTAACGAACGATACTACATATATCCACTCACAAACTTATTTCACTTCTCCAAATAGGAGGACTGAAGAACTAAAATGAAGAATCTCAGTTTCCATCTTTATTTTCACCTCAAATCCTTTAGCTAGTTTTGTGAACTATTCCCAGGAACCAAAATTAGTAAGGGCAAAGGTAATTACTTATACAAGCAGGCTCTCTTCACTGGTGCCGATCTATACAGATTTCTCTCCGTTCTTTTCTTTCAAGGACACCACAGGATTAATTTATTAGTTATTACTTCAAGCAAAATAATTACGCCTAAGAAAGCAAGCATTTCTTTCATATTATGTTGTTGTCGGCGTCTACCTTTTATGTTTTGTGACAGTTGATTCGTTTTTGTGATTTTAGTTTCTAATCCCTAATCTACAATGCATGGTAAAACCACGTCATCAAAACGATATCGTATGCTGAATAATGCATATAAATACATAGAATATGTAAGCAGTGGTAAGCTGCCACATCAAACAGCTGTCGGCCTGTCAATTATCATAAATATAATTGCTTTCTCGATTTCATTGCAGAATTACATCAATGGAAGTATTTGGTCTCAATAATTTATGCTATAAGATTATAGCAAACTAAAAAGTTATGTAGAGTGCAGTGGGACAAGACAATTAATATAAAACTTTGTGTTTAAGACTGAAAGTGCAAGTTCCACTTTACAGCTGTTTTATTCTAAATTCCCCTAGATGGTTGTAAATAATGCTGAATACACCTGAGGTATTACTACATCGTTTTTGCTGATTAACTACACACATAAGCTCGTACTCATGTCGTCAATTGAATGAAAGAGAAGAAATATTTTTGCAAGCATAAATTTTCAAATGCAAGAGTGGGAAGCAAACACAAAA
Organism: Dioctria rufipes; assembly: GCA_963924295.1. Taxonomy (NCBI): domain Eukaryota; kingdom Metazoa; phylum Arthropoda; class Insecta; order Diptera; family Asilidae; genus Dioctria; species Dioctria rufipes. Next base: position 78,701,820 of record OZ002742.1, on the reverse strand, counting down.
ATCCATGTCGTTTTAATGACGCGGTTTTACCACGCATTGTAGATTATGCCCAATCTGCAATGCATGGTAAAACCAAGTCGTCAAAATGATATGGATTTTTGTGTTGTTTGCTTCCCACTCTTGCATTTGAAAATTTACGCATGCAAAAACGTCCCTTCTCTCTCATTCATTTGACGACATGAGTACGAGCTTATGTGTTGTAGTTAATCAGCAAAAACGATATAGTAATACCTCAGGCGTATTCAGCATAATTTAGAACCATGGAGGGGAATTTAGAACAAACAGCTGTAAACGGGAACTTGTACTTTCAGTCTTGAAAGCAATGTTTTATATTATTCGACTTGTCCCAAGCAATTTCTTAGTTTACTAAATTTACTATAAGTATTATAGTATATATTATTGAGACCAAATATTTCCTTTGATGTAATTCTGCAATGAGATCGAGGACGCAATTACATTTATGAGAATTGACAGGTCAACAGATGTGTAATTTGGCAGCTTACCACTATTTACACACTTCGTGTATTTATATGCATTCTTCAGCAAACGATGTCGTTTGGACGACGTGGTTTTACCATGCATTGTAGATTGGGCATTAGGCATAAGCCGCTGCTTCTGTTATGTGGGGACCACACGAGTCAGTAGAACTGACACAGGGCGCATTTAGGCGAAGACCAAACCAGTTTTCGCACACTAGTTTGGTATGCATAAGGTTTCCATTTATGCGGTTCAGTAGCATAACCTCATTAAACTGGGGAATCGAAAAAAGATATTTCTGAAGGATTATGTTGACCGAAACTTACCACCAGATGAAGAAAACTTCAACGTCTGCTTAAATAAAGGTTGAACTGGCGTTTGGTCACCTCAAGCATCGTTGTAGAATATTAGCCAAAAAATGCGATATCGATTATCCTTCCATGCCTAAAATCGTTGCTTCAAAATGTAATTAAATATTCTCAAGGAAATTCATGCAAAGAAAGAAATGAAAAACTATAGTCTGCGATGAACAGCCTGGAAGAGAACAAATAAATATATGTAGAACATGCTACCCCATTGGCGTTTGAAATTCGTGACCATTTAAAGGAATACCTAAAGATGAGTCACGGAGAAAGGTGGAATTATCTATAAAACATCTTAAAGATAAAAAATAAAAATGTATTTAAAACAACAAAAAATGTTTCTTATATCACCATTTTACACTTTGACAGTAGGTACCTTTTGACTATACTATAGTAGTTGTACGAGAACTGAGATTTTAAGGCACAAAAAAATGAATTTAATATTAAAAACAAATGTTTCTTCTATACATACTATATAACAAAGTAATCCATTTTACACTTTGGCAGTAAGTAGCTTCTGACTCTGTATTCGCTACGAAAACTGAGAATTCAAGGCACAAAAGAAAGAATTCAATACTAAAAAAACGCACTTCTGAAAGTCTTGCTCTTGCTTTTGCATTCGCTCGTCAAAGGCCTGCTGTTGATGTATTAATTTTTCTTGCTCTTGCTTATATTTGCCTTGAAGATTCGCCTGCGCAGCACCCCAAACCTCAACAGCGTTTTCCAAGTCTTTCACGTACCGCCGCGACCTTTTGTTTGCTATGTCAAAGTACTACGTTCACCCTCATCTAAATTGGATATATCTCATACATCATCTGAAAATATTAATACTATTTTAGAGAGCAAATCTTATGATAATATATTGGTACTTTACCTGGAGTATCATCCTTTAGTCTATACTTCTTTCCATCCATTTGTTCTTGTACCTTTTGCTCAATACAAAAGTCCAGGAATGTTGCTGTTTCTTCAAAGCCCCAACAATTCATGTTACCTTTTTGTGTATTCACCCACCAAATGTAAAATTCTTATGCTTACTGTCAAGTGTTCGAGATGTATTTTGAGGTTACGTTTTGGTAATTTAAGTTGTGCAGTTTATGCGCACGTACCAAACTGGTTTGGAAGCGTTTGGTCACAACCATTTAAGAGTAGAAACCACTTCAGTATGGTTTGTAATTATGCAGAGGAAAAATCGGTAATTTTGACCAGTTTGGTCCCCGCCTAAACGCGTCCACAGCCTCATGTTAACCCCTACTGAGTAGTCTCTTTACTACCAGTCAGTACTAACTAGATTTCTGGCTAGTCAGTACTGAATAATCAGTAAATTTTCAAACGTAAAATTAAAATGGCGGAAACTGAAAATAAAAAGTAAATGCTAGTAGAAATTTGGGTTTATATTTTTCTTTTGAGTGGGAAATGACTGAAAAGAGTTTGATACACATTGTAATCTTTATTTTTATTTTAAAAAATGACGAAATAAGGAAGAAATCATTAGAAATGCATACAGAAGAGAAATGTCTGCACAGTTTGACGACATTTTTATAACGAACTCACTAGTCAGTTGATCGAACTCAAAGGGTTTGTAGTCAGTTCTATAGACCTGTATAATCGTGGAGTTATAAAACTAGCTTGAGCTCTCTGGTCATACAGTGAGCCGTGCAATACAGAACACAGGAGATTAAGAACTGATTTGATTTGTAAAGTGCATAGAAAGTAGAAAAAGTTGTGAAAATACAAAGAAAATAATCAAATTGCCATAACTTAAATGTCAAAACAGAACTTAATAAATTTCGGGACATAGTTTTGCATGGCAGGTTTTGCTGTTTCCAATTCAAGGCACCTTGAATATTTCTTCTACACTTTTAAAACGTGGTGAATTTCGCCTAAAATAGTTTACGCCACCGAGAGCCGGAAAATTCAAGGACGGTAAGTAAAAGAATTTTTGCGATTATTTTATAACCTCAAAGAGAAAATTGCTTTCATCATCACTAACCCGAGAGAACGCAAATCAGTGTTACGACTGAGATGTAGTTACAGGTTTTCACTATAAAATTCCATGCCCAAGTCATCGATATTGTGCAGTAGTCTGAATATTACAACTTAACTGTGAGACATCATTGACAATAACAACAAAACATGCGGTCACTGGCATCTTTTAGCGCATACCTTTGCAGGATCTCCAGGCTACTCGACTATTATCCTGAGTGTAGGCCAGTATCAGTACCTGTGTGCCCTCCTTGAAAAAGGGGGGACGGGTCGAATTGACGAATAGCCACGAGGTAAGAACTAAAGGAGATGCAAATGAGAAAATATTGCGTACCCAATAGTTATTACCTCGTTGCGAATAGCCATCATAGTGGTCACATAATCACTATTTTGGTGTGAGCTCAACATTGGATGAGGCCCAAACGAAAATGTAATCAGTATTAAATTAAAACATTGATATGACATTTATTGCAAAATAAGAAGATAGTTTCATTATTTTATTACAATCAGTTCATGAAAGTACAGAAAAGTAGGGAGACTCTGAGACTCCGGGTAGCGATGATTTGTCCCCTAGGAGACAAGATAGTAGTTTTCCAAATTGAATTACAAAAAGCATCACTTTGTGATTAGAAGGAGTTTAGTAAGATTAATAGTCCTTAACGATTGTATATATGTATAGGACTAACACCGTCAGTGTATCTTTGTGGCATTCAATAAAATTATGTTGTAACGTGATGACGGCTTAAGTTTCGCTTTCCTCACTCTCCTGGCGCCCTCTCTCGATGGCAGTGGTTCACTAGATCCGCTCCTCTACTCATTTCAGGTCACTGACATATATAACATGGACTGCCTGATTTTCTATTTCATATGGGTCAACTTTTTTTGGCAGGGTGTGACAATTATCTTAATTTCAAGTTTTACTTTCGTTTTAATATTCATATTAAAAGTTCAGCAAATTACAGATGCATTCGAAATTATTTCTATTCTTGGAAGCTTATCTTCTACAACATCAAATATTTTTAAAACTTGAGTTTTAAAGAAATAATTTTTTGCAATTTTTGTCTGCCTGTCCCTAAAAGTAGCTATGGGGGACAGAGAAAGGATTACAAATACTGTATTGCCATCTATTTCTATTCTATATAATCATTTGGAAAACCACTGAACTGAAACTGGACTATGGTGGATTTTGGATAGAACTTATGATTTATAGTTCAGCGAAAAAAAGTAGTTAAACCAAAAAGAGAGGACTATAGAAAAGTGATCCCATAATAATGTCAAATAATGTAAGCAATTTTTCTAGCGTCAGCAGTCCATTGTATATATGTCAGTGTTTCAGGTCATCCTAGAGACACTGTAATATATTGCCCGCAGTGTCATTGGGTGGACGGGGCACGACTTGAAGACACTACATCTATGTCCTTCAATGTAAGTAAAGGTAAGTGGTGTAAGGTTCCCTTCAGGACCGAATGGGGTGCGTTTTTTTTTTTTTGTGAAAAGCACGATTTTTTTTTATATATGGGATGTGACAGTGGCAGGTTTTGGGTAATCCACCCCACTAACTCTCCCGCAACAGCCGAGGTGCTAGAATGCCGCCCTGTGTCAACGCTCTTCACAGAGTGAGCTGTCACCTCAGTCTGACAGACTGCACTTCACGTCCAAAGTACTACTTCTACTTCTATGCACAATCTATCTACAAATCAATTCAATTCGCAATTCTCTATGCTCTGAAGTGCACTGCACGGAATAAAAAGAACAGAGCTACTAGCACCTATTGTTCAATCCGACGAATTCATGATTCTCGCCGCAAGTAGGATTCACTTCCGCTTCACGATGCGAATTTTTAATCCGCGTTGATCGCGTTATTTCTTAATTTTGACGACGATGAGGATACCGGAATTACCGGACTACGAGTCATTCGATTACTTTTACGTTTATTGTTTTGTTTTTTTTTTATAAATAGGTATATCTCTTTCCTTTCTTTAGGTTTAAGAGAAATTTTAGGCTTAATAGGCAAGCTTTCATGTTAAGCGAAACAAGTAAGGATATTGCTCATACATCAATAATTCTATTAGAATAATTGGAGGACCTAAACTCTCCAAATTCTGTTTCAAGGAAATCCACAAATTTCTTACACTTTCAGGTGATCGCGTGAATTTTCTTCTTCTGCTCCACAAGTCGGACAAATTGTTCTCGATTTGTTGTCTTCTTCTTATATTGGTATATAATAAGCACCTTTATAAAATTAAATAAATCAAACTTACACAGCACACTTAATTTTTCGTGCTTTTCACCTCTTTAATGTTTTACATCCGCAACTTTCATTTAACGAATCTTAAACGCCGCAATAAATTGACAGGATTCGTTTCATTTGTTTTCAATAATAATCAAGGGAAAGTCGATTTTTTCACTTCGAAAGTTTTCAATCATAAACTGACAAATTCGAAAACTTAGTTCTCATGGTGGACTCAACAATAGGGGCACTGTGTTGCTGCTTTTCCCTAGTGCTTGTAGCGTTGCAGTTTGGCCAACGTATATTATTCAAGAGAAATCTCTGTTCAATAGAAAGAGATTACCCAACAGAATAGGACGTCATTTGAAAAATAAAATAAAAACTGATTGCAAATTTTGAAAAAAAAAAGAATTGCATGAGCTTTAAGGAAATTGAACATATGTGTGACAGAGAGAAATATACTCGGTTTTCTCTTTACATTTTTCAATAACCAAGCATGTTGTTTTTTACACACTAGCGAATAAGGGTGTAGTGATACATTTTACACACTATAGTTTTTGCATGTATTTATGACAAAATTTAAATTGCCTACTTTTTTTTTAAAGATTTTGTGATACAAAACTAAATTAAAACTACCACAGGAAATATTGGGAATGGCATTTTAATTTATTTAACACAAAAAATTTAAAGACAAACACAATTTTCAGAAAATAATACAATATAATACTACTTGTCTATTTTACCAAGTGTTTAATTGGTTAAAAACGTGAAAATTAATTTATTACCAGATGGCTAGTAAGACCTAATAGAATGGTAGGTCTTACTGCCACACACACAAGCCTTGTTATCCTTTCCATGTGTTTTTTTAATTAGTCTTAAGAGTTGTGTTTATTACATTATTACAGATTCAATTAGCACCTAAGAAAAAACGTGCTTTGTGGTCTCAAAACAGCCTATCCGCTACTGTAGCTGCAGTTCAAAGAGTTCAGTTATCTATGTACCTTTCAATCAGTGGCGCGACATGGTATACCGCGAAGAACACTGAGAACACTTGACCAGTGCGAAATTTACGAAAGAATTAGGAAGGAAATCCACATTAACGAAATACCAGGAATATGATTTTGTTAAAAACTATTTAAATTTGCACATATAGCCATTCCAGTAACTCCAAAAGTTATTCGCAGACAAGCTTTTATTTTTTATTATTAGTATAACATACCTAATAATTTCGCGGCTTCAGAGCTACGGATCTTTAACCATTAAATTCAAATGCCATACCAGAAATTGCTTTTGTTCCTTCTGTGTTAAGGCTAAACTACAATTTACGTATACGTAAGTAATGTTATTTACGTAAAGCGAACTTGCCTTTTAAATTTAACAGACGTACACAAATTAACTTTGAGACATCAGAGGGAACTTTCGTTAAGTTATAATGTCAAATTGCAGTAAGTAAAGGTGCGGTAAGAATCGCTCATTCCGTAAGAACGTGATGTATCAAACAATTAAATTATTAATAAATGATTAGAAGTGCAATGTAAAAATTAAAATGGAATAAAAATGGTACTCCAAATTAATAGAAAGCACAAATCTTTAATTAAATCAACTTCCATTTGTTCCACTTTTACCACTTTTTAAAATTTAACACATTAAATATCAAGATAATAATCTTCACGGAATGTCATATCTATTTATGCTAAAAATATCAATTTTTCATAAGTAAACCTCAGTCTCGTTCAAATTTGTAAATTTCTTTACTTCAATTGTAGTTGAGCCTTTACCTGAAATACAACAGCTTGCTTCTCCAAGTGCAGAAACTCTTCGGACATCTCGAATTGCGTCCACCAGTCAATTGCAAGTACAACAGCTTGCTTGTCCAAATGCAGAAACTCGTCAGACTTCTCCAATTGCGTCCACCAGTCAATTGCAAGTTATACGACTTCCTGTAATATACAACACTAGCTCTGAATCTTCCGATGCTGAATCACTGAACGAATATATCCAGAGGTCTTTCGTAAAAAGATCTGGTCGAATTTACAGTTCATCATCTGACTCTAAAGATGATAATATTGAGAATTCAATTTCTGTTCGTTGTTCACATCACAAGAACAGAGTTGACCACCATATAAGGTTGGTAAAGCATGCTTTAATAAACCTTAACGAAGCCCCACAATTCAAAGCAGTAATCCCAACACCAGACTATAATCTATTTAAAAATAACGCAAAGGAGACGCAAAAGAAACAGAGTCATCAGAAGAAAAAAGCCAAAAATAAAAACCGAAATAATGAAGGAATATCGAAAGAAAAGAAACAGGGTGATAGAGAAAAGAAGAAAAAGAAAAGAGGGAATCTTGGAAGGTCGCTAGCTAGTTGGTACTGTCATGGTTGTGTCCAAGATCGAGTAGCTGACATGAGACTATCCATGCGCACAATGTTTGAAATATTATCATGAAGAGTGTGTTGGTCTTACTAAAAATCATAATGACAAATTTATATGTACATATGTTTTAGAGGGAGCCCGTCGGCGTTGCCCGACGATAATATAGATATTTAGAAGGGTGGGGGTGGCGTGGGGTGGTTAGAGATAAGTAATATCTAAATATTATCTGATTCGATCGCGCGATTTCGTACTCTAGGTTTTCACTCTATGTCTGTGTGTGTGTGTGTGTGCATGTATGACTGTGCTTGCATATATTCGTATGTGTGGGAAAGTGTAGCTCTCTACGTCGACGCGTTCTCATGCAGTGCCCAAATATATAGTAAAAGACGAAATTTTGGTATGGCAACCCTAGGAAAGAGTTGCCCGATTTGTGCCATTTTCGAACTGTATTTGCAATTTTATGAAAGCACCTTGTACAAAATCTGAGCTGAAAACACCACGTAGCAAATCTTTTGTATGGCAACCCTACGAAGGAGTTGTCAGATTGGTCCCATTCTTGAACTCAATTTAAATTAGAAAGTCCCGCATACTCTACGTCGACGCGTCAGGCAGTGTCCAAATATATAATGAAAACCTAAAGATTGTAAGATAACACCAAAAGTGGTCGCCCGATTTGGTCCACTTTTGAACTAGTATTTGCAATTTTCATAAAAACGCCGTGTACAAAATTTGATATTTCCACGTCAACGCGTTCTCGAACAGTTTCCAAATATACATATTGTTACGTGCAATAAAAAGAGACAACTGGTGACATCTACTGGCAATAGAGAGTAACCAACTTCAGGTTTGGAGAATCGGTGAAGGAATCTTCGAGAATGTTCAGGAATAGAATGAATAGAATAGACAAGAAGGTTCTGGAATAGAACATGCCAGAATCATCTGGAGAGTTTCTAGGGTATAAATATAACAGATGTCACCGCCAGAGCAAGAGTCTTATCTTAGAAGTTGCAGTGTTAACAAGCGAAAGTAATAAACGTGCGAAAGTGTTGTAATTATATTGCGATAATTGAAAGTATACAGTATTAAGAGATAATTAAAGTTGAGTTGATTAATTGAAAATTTGTGAATAATATAAGATTAGAGTGAAATAAAGAACTTGTATTTTACATATTTAATATTGTGTTTTAAATAACGAACCAAAAGGCCACGCTCGCAACAATATAATGAAAAATCAAAGTTTTGTATGGCAACATCAAGAAGAGGTTGCCCGAGACAGACCATTTTTGTAATTTGACCTACTATTACTATGAAAACACCAAGTATCAAATTTTAGTTCTCCACGACGAAGCGTTCTCATTCAGTGCCAAAATATATAGTTAGAAACTAAAGTTTTGTATGGCAACCCTATGAACGAGTTGTCCGATTTAAACCATTTTTGAACTTGTATTTGCAATTTACATAAAATCGCCGTGTAAAAAATTTCAGCTCTCCATGTCAACGCGTTCTCAGACAGTTTCCAAATATATAATGAAAAACCAAAATGTTGTAGGCAACACCCGATTTAGCCCATTTTTTAAATTTTATTTACTATTGCTATGGAAACACCACGTACCAAATTTCAGCTCTCTACGTGTTCTCGTTGTCCGGCAGTGTCCAAATATATATATACTAAAAAAAGGAAATATTTGTATGGAGTTGCGCGATTTAATCAATTTCTTAACATGTATTTTCAATTTTTATGAAAACGCCGTATACAAAAATTCAGTTTTCCACATCTATGCGTTGTCAGGCAGTTTTTTACGTCTCGACAACAGCGCCATGTATCGTATCCAAAATTATGCTTTCTTTCATTGAAATCGGTTGGGCGGTTTCGGAGATTAGCGTGTACACACTCAGTGACACTAGATTTTTATATATTAAGATTGCGATTAGAGGAATCAATGACCGAGAAAATAGGAAAATAAGGAAATTTTAATTAGAATTAAGTTTCAGAAATTATCAGTTTAAGTTTAAAATCGTTATTAAACTACCCTCGTGTAATAAACCCCAAAGTACTTATTTTTTGTATGTTAACTTTTTATATTTAGTTTGGGAATAAATGTTAATTTTTTTATGATCCTTTATTTGCAATAAAGCAAAGTTTATTATTCAGAACGTCTTTTATTGTATATTATTATTATATTTTCTGAAAAATACACATAGTTTTTAAATAAAGTAGGCCTTATTTGCCTTCGGTAGCTTAGGAAACCTTTTTTTATGTAACAGTACAATAATCCCACGTTCGTTATATACACTCTTTATTAAAAATATTCATGGAAAAAAAAACAGAATTTTTATATATGTATATTATTTGTGATCCATCCTGTTCAAGAACTATTTTGTTCTTAATGAATTGTTAATAAGTCAAGATGTTACACCTTGGCTTTTGATGAGATTGCAGCAGCTCTTGTACCACTACACCAAAATTAGAAAGCTGAAAGGGAGGCTTTGATTAAATGAACTAAATTGAAATTAAATAAAACAAATGTTTGCTAGTAAGTACAAGACTGGCGCTGTTTATTACTATTCACCTTCAATTTATTTACCTAAGCATTAAATTAAAATAAATTAAATCGATCAATAATTGAGAAATTAATAAAGAAATTGCAATAAATTCCTTGGGTGTACAAAAAAACGCCGAACAAATACAACAAGCAATCGATTATGTTGAAGTGAAATTCCTATCTACTTAAATTACAAATTACACTCAGGCGAAAATTTCCTGCGTTTTTATTTGCACCTTTGACTGAGTGGAATGCAAGAAATTTTCGCTGAATTTGGAATTGCGTCCACCAGTCAATTGCAAGTACAACAGCTTGCTTGTCCAAATGCAGAAACTCGTCAGACTTCTCCAATTGCGTCCACCAGTCAATTGCAAGTTATACGACTTCCTGTAATATACAACACTAGCTCTGAATCTTCCGATGCTGAATCACTGAACGAATATATCCAGAGGTCTTTCGTAAAAAGATCTGGTCGAATTTACAGTTCATCATCTGACTCTAAAGATGATAATATTGAGAATTCAATTTCTGTTCGTTGTTCACATCACAAGAACAGAGTTGACCACCAGATAAGGTTGGTAAAGCATGCTTTAATAAACCTTAACGAAGCCCCACAATTCAAAGCAGTAATCCCAACACCAGACTATAATCTATTTAAAAATAACGCAAAGGAGACGCAAAAGAAACAGAGTCATCAGAAGAAAAAAGCCAAAAATAAAAACCGAAATAATGAAGGAATATCGAAAGAAAAGAAACAAGGTGATAGAGAAAAGAAGAAAAAGAAAAGAGGGAATCTTGGAAGGTCGCTAGCTAGTTGGTACTGTCATGGTTGTGTCCAAGATCGAGTAGCTGACATGAGACTATCCATGCGCACAATGTTTGAAATATTATCATGAAGAGTGTGTTGGTCTTACTAAAAATCATAATGACAAATTTATATGTACATATGTTTTAGAGGGAGCCCGTCGGCGTTGCCCGACGATAATATAGATATTTAGAAGGGTGGGGGTGGCGTGGGGTGGTTAGAGATAAGTAATATCTAAATATTATCTGATTCGATCGCGCGATTTCGTACTCTAGGTTTTCACTCTATGTCTGTGTGTGTGTGTGTGTGCATGTATGACTGTGCTTGCATATATTCGTATGTGTGGGAAAGTGTAGCTCTCTACGTCGACGCGTTCTCATGCAGTGCCCAAATATATAGTAAAAGACGAAATTTTGGTATGGCAACCCTAGGAAAGAGTTGCCCGATTTGTGCCATTTTCGAACTGTATTTGCAATTTTATGAAAGCACCTTGTACAAAATCTGAGCTGAAAACACCACGTAGCAAATCTTTTGTATGGCAACCCTACGAAGGAGTTGTCAGATTGGTCCCATTCTTGAACTCAATTTAAATTAGAAAGTCCCGCATACTCTACGTCGACGCGTCAGGCAGTGTCCAAATATATAATGAAAACCTAAAGATTGTAAGATAACACCAAAAGTGGTCGCCCGATTTGGTCCACTTTTGAACTAGTATTTGCAATTTTCATAAAAACGCCGTGTACAAAATTTGATATTTCCACGTCAACGCGTTCTCGAACAGTTTCCAAATATACATATTGTTACGTGCAATAAAAAGAGACAACTGGTGACATCTACTGGCAATAGAGAGTAACCAACTTCAGGTTTGGAGAATCGGTGAAGGAATCTTCGAGAATGTTCAGGAATAGAATGAATAGAATAGACAAGAAGGTTCTGGAATAGAACATGCCAGAATCATCTGGAGAGTTTCTAGGGTATAAATATAACAGATGTCACCGCCAGAGCAAGAGTCTTATCTTAGAAGTTGCAGTGTTAACAAGCGAAAGTAATAAACGTGCGAAAGTGTTGTAATTATATTGCGATAATTGAAAGTATACAGTATTAAGAGATAATTAAAGTTGAGTTGATTAATTGAAAATTTGTGAATAATATAAGATTAGAGTGAAATAAAGAACTTGTATTTTACATATTTAATATTGTGTTTTAAATAACGAACCAAAAGGCCACGCTCGCAACAATATAATGAAAAATCAAAGTTTTGTATGGCAACATCAAGAAGAGGTTGCCCGAGACAGACCATTTTTGTAATTTGACCTACTATTACTATGAAAACACCAAGTATCAAATTTTAGTTCTCCACGACGAAGCGTTCTCATTCAGTGCCAAAATATATAGTTAGAAACTAAAGTTTTGTATGGCAACCCTATGAACGAGTTGTCCGATTTAAACCATTTTTGAACTTGTATTTGCAATTTACATAAAATCGCCGTGTAAAAAATTTCAGCTCTCCATGTCAACGCGTTCTCAGACAGTTTCCAAATATATAATGAAAAACCAAAATGTTGTAGGCAACACCCGATTTAGCCCATTTTTTAAATTTTATTTACTATTGCTATGGAAACACCACGTACCAAATTTCAGCTCTCTACGTGTTCTCGTTGTCCGGCAGTGTCCAAATATATATATACTAAAAAAAGGAAATATTTGTATGGAGTTGCGCGATTTAATCAATTTCTTAACATGTATTTTCAATTTTTATGAAAACGCCGTATACAAAAATTCAGTTTTCCACATCTATGCGTTGTCAGGCAGTTTTTTACGTCTCGACAACAGCGCCATGTATCGTATCCAAAATTATGCTTTCTTTCATTGAAATCGGTTGGGCGGTTTCGGAGATTAGCGTGTACACACTCAGTGACACTAGATTTTTATATATTAAGATTGCGATTAGAGGAATCAATGACCGAGAAAATAGGAAAATAAGGAAATTTTAATTAGAATTAAGTTTCAGAAATTATCAGTTTAAGTTTAAAATCGTTATTAAACTACCCTCGTGTAATAAACCCCAAAGTACTTATTTTTTGTATGTTAACTTTTTATATTTAGTTTGGGAATAAATGTTAATTTTTTTATGATCCTTTATTTGCAATAAAGCAAAGTTTATTATTCAGAACGTCTTTTATTGTATATTATTATTATATTTTCTGAAAAATACACATAGTTTTTAAATAAAGTAGGCCTTATTTGCCTTCGGTAGCTTAGGAAACCTTTTTTTATGTAACAGTACAATAATCCCACGTTCGTTATATACACTCTTTATTAAAAATATTCATGGAAAAAAAAACAGAATTTTTATATATGTATATTATTTGTGATCCATCCTGTTCAAGAACTATTTTGTTCTTAATGAATTGTTAATAAGTCAAGATGTTACACCTTGGCTTTTGATGAGATTGCAGCAGCTCTTGTACCACTACACCAAAATTAGAAAGCTGAAAGGGAGGCTTTGATTAAATGAACTAAATTGAAATTAAATAAAACAAATGTTTGCTAGTAAGTACAAGACTGGCGCTGTTTATTACTATTCACCTTCAATTTATTTACCTAAGCATTAAATTAAAATAAATTAAATCGATCAATAATTGAGAAATTAATAAAGAAATTGCAATAAATTCCTTGGGTGTACAAAAAAACGCCGAACAAATACAACAAGCAATCGATTATGTTGAAGTGAAATTCCTATCTACTTAAATTACAAATTACACTCAGGCGAAAATTTCCTGCGTTTTTATTTGCACCTTTGACTGAGTGGAATGCAAGAAATTTTCGCTGAATTTGGAATTGTTGTTCTGTTCTTGAACAATCACCTAATTACAAATTACAATAATTTTTTATGCTAGGTCATTGCCCGTTTGCCGAGTGTGCGAACACATCCTGTATTTGAGAATTTTTATAATTTTTATCTACCACAGCCGTGGGTATACGTTCCACATATGCATAATAAGACGCAAAGAAGTGAAATATTATACAAAACATCTTTTCTAATTGATTTTTAATGAGATCACACTGCATTGTATTTCATCTCGCGTGCTAACTTTTCCCCAGAGTTATTCAGTATTTAATGGTTAATACCAAATATTTAAGAATTGAAAGTTATCAGTAGATTAATACTCCTATATTAGAATTAAAATCTTACAGTACTATTCCAGGAATTGCAAATATGTAATATTTTAAAATGAGATTCCATTACAAAAATACTTAAGTTTGCTTTCAAAGGAATCGTAATCCAAGGGATGAAGACCACTTAATTTTATTGCGCCTCATAAATAGGAAAAAGCTTATTTTGCATAAAAATTAAAAATACAATTGGTCTAGTTTATTTCGTAATTAATATCATATTTAATACTGAAGTTTTCAAATTAATTAAGGAGGTATTGTATAAAATAATTCAAAGGAATTATATAGTAATGCAGAAAATACTTTTTAAGTACATTCGGGTATTTATACCTAAGTATATTTGTAATGGAACCTTAAATTTAATTACTTTCCTATATTTTAAAGTATTATTTGTTATTCTGGGATCGTACTGTATAATGTTGATTCCAATACCGGAGTAATAGTACTAGGAATTTTAAATTCTTATATAATTGGTAATGATAATTAGTAATGTTACTTGAATTTTACAGCCCTGCCTTCACCTAGGTAATCACTTTCGTATCACCAAGGAAATTAGTTAATTATATTCAGTGAAAAAACTCTTTTTACAAACGAAAAATCTTTAAAAAAAGACATTTTTAAGTGCATATATGAGGTCAGCTTGGCTATTAACTTTGGCGTAACGGCAGACAGGAACCAAGCCGTACTGATGAGTAATACATTTAGTGCTGATTCGAAACGCCGTCTTTTGCAAAGAAAAAAAAAAATTTTTTAAAGATTTTTCGTTTAATTCTCGCACTGGATTTAGCAACAAACTCGGTCATTTTTATTTTGACTAAATTCGCTATGAATTTATTTTATAGCAAAACTCTCTAAATTATCAGTTTGATTTTTCATCTCAACTGGATCTAGTTGTATGATTGGATTATATTTTTCGAAGATTTTTACTTTAACAAATGTTAAAGGAAGGGCTTTGTTGTACTTCGTATTTTCTTTTCTTTTCATATTTTATTTGTGGTGAATATAGGAAAGTAACTCGTCAAATACTTTAACTATATTATGTGAGATGATGTAACTAAGCTTATTAAATAACACGTGGAATTTTTTTTTTGGAATAGAAGTTGCTAAGTAGGGGAGAGGGGTTACACTGATTCCTTCGGGTTGAAATGATCCCTCGATTTTTAAGTTCGCCTTTTGTGCAAAATAAATGTAATATTAGCAACAGTGCACTAGACGGAGCGGTTAATCATAGACAATGATCGGAAACACGATTCAGTTCGAATTCAACAAGTCACAAGTTAACTTGGGGTTTTAACATTCATGATATAAGGTAAGGTATTTGGGTTATTCTGTACTTTTCCAAACGACGTCAATGACCGATCTTTTTCTTACCGTATTTTATTTAGAGTTGCTGAGTTGATTTGTGGTATTCGTTTTCAGTTAATATATGCAACTAAATTTATAATTAACAAAAAATGATGCATGTCATTTTGGGGTTAAACGATCCTGCTCTGAGAAGGGATCATTTTACCCCTTAGTTTTTCATTTATGAACATTGCTCTATGTTCCCTTAAGGCACTTTCACATCAAAAACAAGAACAGAAAAATGTAAACCGAAAAACTAAATTTATTCCACTTTAAAACAAGATTTTTGTTCCAATGATTAATAAAATCCAAGGAAATAAGATAAACTAAGAATTTTACTGAGAAAATTCAGATTTTGAAGAAAAACACAACTTTTATATTTTATCGGCCGAAAAACTTTGTCGGCTGAAAAATGTTATGGTCGTAGCCATTGCATATAGCAATATGCTACATGTAAAATGCTGATGCATGTACGCTGGCCTTAAAGTAAAACGCAGACTGTACGCACCCGACCGAGAGTAATCATAAGGCTGCCATATAGCTGCAAGTAATTTGCCGATGTACTTAACTGCCGGTTACTGGGCATTGCGTGGAGCAAATCTCATGGTCCACGGAGCTACAAACATAATTTTGTTGCAATTACAAAGAATTCACAGAGAAACGGCCACAACATAAACATGTCAATACGTTGACTCTTGCATATGATAAAAAAGCAAAAAGGTACGCCACATTATGAAGTTCACCTTTAAACCCTTCCAGTCAACTGTTTCGCAGATCGTTTTTGGTACGTACACAAGTAAAATAGATCATAATATACAATTATAAAAGAAAAAGATAGGAGTTAAAATTGGTTTTATCGTCAATGAAATAAGTAAATAAATGCAGAACGCAAGGTAGAACGTAAACCAGTGAGACAAGGTTTGTAGGTTATAGATGCTCTAAAATTTTATTAGTTAGTTGTTAAGATAATTAGTTGGAAATTCAGCAATTGATCAAGTTACAAATATTGCTTTGTATCCAGCTGAAAAGTTAATTTTTCCTACTGTAACGGACATGTAGGTAGGGTATATTAACCTGCCTAAATTTATTATTCGTTTTTTTTTGTAATGCTACCAAAAAGCACGAAGGTCCACCACTGCTTTTGACCCAGAGAGTTTTCGAACGTGATTGATAAGGACTACTTAGTGAGGCTATCTAGATCTGTGTAGGAAAAATAGGGCTGCGTGAAAAAGAGAACAGGTACAAGCTTGAATACTAAGCAACCGTAGGCAACACAGTAATTCAACCTTTTTGGTTAATGTTTTTCTATTTTCTATCGCATTATTTCCCACCGAGTACTCGAACTTTTACCAAAAATTTCAAATTCATAACCTTTTGGGTTGCTAGCAGAAGAAAAAACGAACAATTTTAATTTATTTATAAGATTTACATGAAAAGGAAAACATAACATTTCAGCGTCACATAAGCCCGTTTTACAGTGGTATTCAATGCAGATATTCCACCCTTCACATAATTTAAGAAAAATTGTCATTACTACAAGGAAGTCTTAAGAAATTTATTTGTTATTTTGTAAACAAAGCATTTACAGCTAATACTGGTAGGGATTAAGGTACTAGTAGTTTTAGCTTTAGAAAACTAGATTTTATTTTATTACTCGAAGAGTATGTAGCGCATAAATTATGAAATATATCATCTGTCAAAGAACGTAGCAATTAAAGGAATAAAAGAACAATTATAACGTCACAATGATGCGCTGAGGGTCTTTATTTCTTCCTCCGCTTTCCTGGAGCCCTCTCATATGAAGGTCGTCTAGGCGTGCTTAGTCTTTCTGCTTCTCTTTTACAGGTCAACAAAGGGACTTTGGACAATTGTGCCACCCAAAGTCAATGGGAGGATGGGGCTTGGCAAGGAAGGCAGACCATCTGCGCCTTCCACCAAAATACAGGTAAGTGACGTAAGGGTCTCTTCAGGACCGAATGTGTGCCGGCTTTTGTTCGTTGTAGGCACGAAGAATTTTTTTTGTATATGGCAAACGGCAGCGGCAGGTCTTTTTGTGGAACCCCCCACACTCTCCGCCAATAGTTGAGGCGGACTAGCGTGCCGCCCTGCAGTCAACGCTGTCCGTCGGGTGATCTGTCAGCTCATGCTGGCAGTGTGGACTTAATGTCCGAAGTACAGCACTCTCAACTTAATTCCATAACAAAGATTCGGCCGATAAAACATAAAAGTTGTGTTTATCTTAAAAATCTGAAATATATATACTATTTTATTAGTAAAAATATTAGCTTATCCTATTTCCCATGATTTTATTAATCATTGGAGCAAAAATCTTGTTTCAAAGTGGAATAAATTGAGTTTTTCGGTTAACATTTTTTCGATTCTTGTGTTTGATGTGATAGTGCCTTTAGAATTAGCCAGATTTCAGAGGAAGATTAAGTTTTAATAACTATCTTGATATTATAATGTCAGAATATCATATCTAAGTTGCTTGTAGAAGGGATCATTTTACCCCCAACTTGCGGGTAAAGTGATCCCTTTGTCTTTTTTTTTTTATTTTTAATAAATGAATAAATATTTTTTTCAAAAAAGTGATGTATTGTTAAGAGAAATGACTCTTTTAGGAGCTTATCCTATTAAAAATAAAATTAAAAAGACTTTTCCCCATTTTCAAGTTGTTTTTTCTTAGAGGGATCATTTTACCCCTCTCTCCTATTATGGCAACATATAGCTGTTGTCGTGTCCCAAAGCAATCAAATAGCGGAAAATCGGATAATTAACAACGCTCGAATTTCAAATATGTAAATCCTTATTTTACTCAAACAAACTGACCTATCTTAATAATTTAAAACAATCTAACCCGAACCGAACGGTAACTTGACACCTCAAACAAAAGTTACGACGCGACTGAACAATTAACAGCACTAGCCAGACCAGTCATGGTCTTTTATGTCCGATATTCGAAAATAAACTTTTACTTGCAACGCGGATGTAAACAAACGACAAGAACCTTGTCGTTTGTTCTACCGGTTGCAGCATCTGAGTCGCTCAGTAGTAAACAATCGCTTTACATAACAATTACCATGCGAGGTTAATTGTTATCGTAATCGTCGATTGTACCACTAAGCGCTCATCGCAGCCAGCTGTTGAGCTAATCAGCGAAATAACCGACAGTTGCAGAACAGTACCATGCGAGGTTACTGTTTAGCAATTACTAATTATTTCACTAAAATGCGCCCTTGGCGGTTGGAAGAATCTTCCCTATATTGGGCCATAACACTGTTACAATGGACACCTATTTCTTAATTGCTGAAAAATATTAGACTGACAAAACATGTTTTATTATATTTTTTATCTATGTACGCGGTAAATATCTTAAAATGTACATAAATCTATTTTTTCAAAATATTTCAGACGTGGAAAAGGAAAACCGCCTTCATCCAAAACTACATGCACTTACTTTGGAAGAGATTCAAAATTCAAATGAACTAAAAACAGAATATTGGAAGGACCAGGCTCAGAACTACATCAAGGAAAAACTTAGGCGTGCAGTAAACAACAATTTGGCCAAAAATGTGATCATGTTTTTGGGTGATGGTATGTCCATACATACAGTTTCCGCAACTAGGGCATTTATTAAGGGTGAAAATACTAAATTATCCTTTGAAGAATTTCCATACTTTGGGCTATCTAAAACTTATTGTGTAGACGCTCAAGTTGCAGATTCTGCCTGTACAGCTACAGCCTATTTGGCAGGAGTAAAGGGCAACCAAGGCACAATCGGAGTCAATGCAAAAGTACCCAGGTATCACTGTACCAAAGGGTCAGATAGCTCAACCCACACAGAGAGTATTGCCAAATGGGCCCAGGATGCTAATAAGGCAACAGGTATAGTTACAACAGCTAAAATAACCGATGCTTCTCCAGCTGGTGTATATGCTCATTCTGCCAATCGAGACTGGGAGAACGATGCTGAAGTAGTGAAGAATGGATGTAATCCTGAGCTTAATATCGACATAGCACGTCAGTTAGTAAACTGGCCCGTAGGAAAAGGTCTTAATGTTGTCCTGGGTGGAGGACGCGCCGAGTTTCGAGACAAATCGGAGAAAGATGAAGAAGATGTATTTGGTTATCGTAGTGACGGCAAGGATCTGATAAAAGAATGGATTGAAGATAGAAAATCCAAAGGCAATGCATCGTATGTATGGAATCGAGATGATTTATTCAAAATCGATGTAAATCGTACAAACTATTTGTTGGGCCTTTTCAGTCCCAGTCACTGTCCTTATCATGGCGACATTAAACGCAACGGTTTAGAAAAATCTCAACCAACCCTTACTGAAATGACAGAAGTAGCTATAAAACTGTTGCAAAAAAATAAGGAGGGGTTCTTTCTTTTTGTTGAAGGTGCTCGCATTGATATGGCACACCATGCAACTAAAGCTAGAAAAGCCCTTGAAGATACAGAAGAATTCGCAAATGCTATCCGAAAAGCTAAGGAAATTACTTCTGAAAAAGACACTTTGATCGTTGTAACATCGGATCACTCACACACAATGAGTATCAATGGATATCCGGTAAGTGAGATAATTTTTTTAGAAAAAAAAATTAATAACAAAGTCTATAAATTTAGAAACGCGGCGAAGACATTTTAGGATTAAGTGGCAATAAAGGAGATGATAGATTACCGTATACGACGCTTTCTTATGCCAATGGGCTTGGGTATTACAACACTTACACCGAGAATGGGCCAAGGAGGGATATTAGAAATGACAACTTCAAGGATGCTGATTATCAGTATTTAGCTACAGTCCCATTGAATTCGGAAACCCATGGAGGGGAGGATGTAGCAGTCTTCGCAGTTGGTCCAAAAGAACAACTTTTTGCTGGGAACTACGAGCAAAATAATATTCCGCTGATGATGGCGTATGCATCTCAAATTGGACCCTTTGCTACGAACAGCATAGTCTAATTATAATTGTCATTCGTAAAGAAATACGTATGTGTGCATAAGAAATAAACGTTAAATTTAAGCTATTTACATATGTTTCATTCATTAGGTTGTCTAGTACAATATCAATTTAGCGCTTTTATTCTAGTACTTATTACTTTTCTAGTATATATTGTTGCGAGCGTGGCTATTTTTCGTTATTTAAAACAGTATCGTTCGGATATAATTCACAAGTTCTTTTGATTTCACTCTACTCTGTTTACTTTTATAAAATTCACAAGCAATTACCCATCAACTCTACTTTGCCTCTTATACCATGCTGAATCCTGTATACTACGTCAATAATTTAAGTTCATACTGAACGCTCTCGTTCCCAGTGTTGTAATTTTTGAGAACGTCCCTTATATTGGGGGACACACATATGGTATTGATACCATTATGTAAATTAATACTATGTGAAAGCTTTACCACATAGTATAGCCGACCCCTGACACACGGTGGTTTGTAGTATACACCCTTATTATCGTTGTCACTTTAAGTGAGAAATGGCGTTACGACACAAAAAAGCTATTATGATTGTCGTTTAAAGTGAAATTTGTCGAAAACATGCAACTTTGAACATTACTGTTGTCGTTTTAAGTAGACAAGTGTAAGTGATAATTAAGTGACAATTTCACTCACTTGGTATTTGTAAGTGACAGATGTTAGGTGTGTGTAAGGAAAAGGAAAATGCAAGCGGAAAAAGATAAATTTTAGGGTGGCTTTTTAAGTTGTTCATTAAAACATAAAATTCAATAGTTTTTCATAAATTAAATAATTTTTTTTTTTTAATTTTTAGTGTAAAAATTATAACAAAAAAAAAACAATATGAAGTCATGAGAGATGATTTTATGGTGAGACATCCTTTAATAGCTAAAGGGCTGAAATACACAGAATACATCGCGTTTATAATTTTTCTAATTCTAACAATTTTTTTTGCAAAATTATATTTTATATTTTTAGTGTGTAGTAGATTTTGATGGGCCAGCAACTGCCGGAGATGGTCCTGTCGCCGAAGTTTTTCTAGCTGAAAATGATGGCCCACCTGATGATGATGACACTGGGGTAGAGCACTGTACCCATGACTCGGACGTGGAAGATTCAGCTCAGATGGAGACCCTCCAGACGTTCCAATTATTTCTTATTTCTTTCTCTTTTCTAATGAAACAAATGTATATTAATTAATATATATATATATATATAACTTCTTCCACAGCCAACACAATCCCATTATGCTCACCGGGAAAATACCCCGGAGCTGAGACAAGCGAAGAAGTTTATAAAGTATTCGCAACAGAGGACAAAAAAATTCCTCACACTCAGCAGAAAGGAACTTGGGATCATAACGGGCCTACTTACTGGGCATTGCCCACTTAGATACCATATTAAGAAGATGGATAAGGTCGATGATGAGACCTGTCGATTCTGTATGGAAGACGATGAAACCGTGAACATGTCCTGTGTGACTGTAAAGCTCTGTGCCACATAAGACTACACATCTAGGAAAGGCATTTCCACTGCCAGAGGATATCGGAAAAATGGCCCCGAAGAACATTATAAGCTTCATCAAAGACCTTAAGATCGAATAGGCGCCCTAGGGCATTTAGGGGTAATCTCACAAAAGATCTTATAGGTCGCGGTGACAAGATGATAGGCGGGAATCCTGTTGCCATTTCCTTTAAAATGTTGCTACTTTTTCGTTGTCCCCACAATTCGCCAGACTTCTATTACTTTTGGGGTCTCGCTGCTCGACATTATTTTCCTCCTTTTATTAAAACTTGCACTCTCCATTTTTAACACAAATTTTTGATAGAATCAAAAATGGCATGTCAAAAAAATGACACATTTTGTTGTAACTTTTTCCCGCTATGTAAAATGGCAGTGGTACTAGTAAAGGGTTTTCCAATAAGAGGTGTTATTTTGATATTCAAAGAAAAATTCCATTTTTTGAGATAAATGATCGGATCTTTATTTCATTATAAAGAGGAAGGTATGCCGTTAATAATAGAAAATAACATCAGCCAAATGACCACCACGACCACGCCTACAGGACCATATCCTTTTCATGAAATTTTCCGTAACCGAATCGCAAAGTAACTGCCCTATGTCCTCGATAGCCTCACGAATTCCATCTTTGAGGGCTTGAATCGACGCTGGGCTGCTGGCGTAGACCTTCTCTTTCACGTGGCCCCAAAAGAAGAAGTCGCAAGGTGTTAAGTCACAAGATCTCGGTGGCCAATTGTGATCACCTCTTCGAGAGATAACACGGTCCGGAAACTTTTCCCGTAAAAGATCAATGGTTTCGTTGCTTGTATGGCACGTAGCGCCGTCCTGTTGAAAGTAAACGTTGTCCAGATCAATACCATCTAATTCCGGCCATAAAAAATCATTAATCATCTGTCGATAGCGCAATCCATTCACCGTAACTGTTGCTCCAGCCTCATTTTCGAAAAAGTAAGGTCCAATGACCCCGCGGGACCATAAACCGCACCAAACAGTCACACGTTGAGGATAGAGAGGCTTTTCAACAATTACTCTTGGGTTTTCCGAGCCCCAGATGCAACAATTATGCTTGTTGACGAAGCCATCGAGGTGGAAATGGGCCTCATCACTCAATATGAGTTTTCGATGGAATTCCGGATCATTTTCATGCATTTCAAGGACTCAATCAGCAAAGACTCGACGTTGTTGATGATCGACCGGCTTGAGTTCTTGTGTTAACTGAACTTTATAAGCCTTAAGACCCAAATCTTTATGCAAAATACGGTGTAATGACGTTTGTGGAATGCCTAATTCCAAAGAACGACGAGGAATGGACAAACCTGGGTTTTCTTCAACACTTTCGGCCACAGCAGCAATATTCTCGGCTGTTCTTGAGCGACGTGTACGGGTTTTATTCTTCACATCACTAACTTGTCCCGACAACTCGAATTTTTCTACCAATTTCTGAATTGCGGTCCGACAAGGTGCTTCACGACGACCCAAAAATGTTCGAGTTTTACGAACTGTCTCTGCCACATTTTCACAATTTTTATAGTGAATTTTAATAATTTCAATGCATTGTTGAATCGTGTATCGTTCCATTTTTATTAATGGCGTAGTTTCTACTTGTCAAGTGTCAAAAAATGACAGGTCCACAAGTGACATCTACCGAAATAGCGGGCTAATTAAAATAACACCTCTTATTGGAAAACCCTTTAGAAAACTGTCTTTACTATGTAGGTTTGAATATTAGGATACCAGCAAAAATTGTTATGTTTCATTACTTAACGTCGTTTCGGGTTATACAGCTAAACTAGACGCATTCTTTTTTTGTGACGGTTATAAATTTACATGGTTTTCTAAATTCATAAGAAATCATCACATTGCCATGCTTTTGTAGGGTATTCAAAATTTGAACCAAATTTTATTCACTTTCTATTTTGTCGTTCTGTGAAGATTGAAATCATGGCAATTTCCCTCACAGATGTTTTTTATGATCAAATCAACTTCAAATTTCCAATGAACCGGATCAATATAAAAAAAAACGCAGCTAATATTACCTTAACTAGATCATGCTAAATTTGCACGTAAGTCATAGCGGGTTTTAATCCGATCGGTATTTACTGCTAAATTCGCCCTCGTGGCCTCGGGTACATCAGCTAGTCGTTGTCTGATACATAATATTCTGGTAACTTTTGTTCAGTTTTGGGTGTACCAAATTTGTGGTCACTAGGTAAACGCATCTCCCTTCCGAAAATTACCTTAGCTGGGATTTGTCTAATAACTAATATTTAACTGTTACTGCTATCTGTTTCTGGAAATAGTCCAGCGATGTCTACAGCTAGGATAGCTCTCACATTATACTTATGCGTGTCTCCTTTGCTTCTGTGGGTCGCCCCTTCGGAAGATGCACAGATAGTACATCTACCACCCCACTCCTCCGCATACTTTCGCATATGTAACCAATCAAACCTTTCCTGTTTTTTTCAAATTGTTTTATTCACTCCCAAACATCTTCTAGAATATCATTGACTTTTGATGCTTTGATGATGGCAGAGCTGGGCAAGTACTTAGGTACAAGAACCGAATGCCTGAGTACTTCAGCGTAAATACAAGTACCGCATGTATGAAAAGTACTTGTAACTAAGTACTAAGTCTATAAAAAGTACTGAGTACTTTTTGAAGTACTTTTTTAAAATATTTGTACGTTGACAATAATATAATGAAGTTTATCGAGTTCAGTTAATAGATATTAATAAATCTATACCTTTTGAAAACCATAGTATGTATAGTAACCAGTGGCTAATATTTATAGTTTTTCATAGTTTTCGGTGCTGCAAGTAGAGTAAAACTCTCACATCTCCTTGCTACAATCACAAAAACTATTAGAGGTTCGCCCAAGCACCCAATATCGCCTCCAATAATTCATAACAATTCTAAGGAAAAATTTCCAGTAAATTTCTAAGAAAAAATTGAGGCCTTCCCTGCATCAGGTCGAGGCATCGTTGATTTTATATTGGAGCGAGGCATTGCTTGCTTACCCTTAGTTATGTCCACTGACGTATGTATATAATACGGACTGCTTACGTTTCTATTTCACGTGAGCACAATTGCTTGCGTCAAAAAGAGTTCTTACGTCGGTGCCAACATTGAAAAAATCATTTGTGACCACGCAGCTCGGGAAGTGATTTTAGTAAAACATTTAGAAATTCTACTGCGTATCTAATGAATACATTGTCTTTGATAAAACAGTTTTTATGAGTAATAACCCTAAATGATTAATTTAAAAACATTTATTTCAACGAATTCACTAATTTATTTGTTGTTTTCAGTTCTCTCTCAGTTGGTACTTGGTGCTTAGGACGAAAGAGTCAGGAATATAGAAGTAAGCCCACCTTTTGCAATCCATATTATATCATTGAATAAATAACTAATAAGGAAACGGCATATCGGGTAAAAACGTAAGCATCTCAGCGAAATGTATGTGTGTGCTCTGTATTCGTTTCGTCATGGCAGTAATTACATTCTGACATTCTGAAAGGGCACATTTTTCATAATCCAAATTCCTATGTAAAATAAACAAATTTTTAGCTCCCCCTTATTTTCAGATAATATTTCTTGGCGTTGGCTTTGTATGACTGGAATAATTTAGGCACCAACTGACAATTCAATTGTAAACAAATAAACCGGCATTGGTAAAATGTTAAATCTTTTGCCATGGCTCTTTATTTTTATAGATATTTCACTTTTATTTTGTTTAAAGCAATATAATTAATAAGTAAAGCTATTAGGCTTACTTGAAGAATGCTTTCCCACGACAATAACTCCGTTCGTTCCTGCAGTACAGCACAGCGCACTTCATTACGGTTTTTTAAGACTCCGGAGTCTCTATTACATAAATAATCGTTCACAAAAGAAATATTCCGCACTTATTTCATAATACTATTCATAAAATCACGTTTAATTAATTATTTTTCACAATATCGCGAATTGAAATCCGAAACTTATTTTCAAATAATATGAAATGTCAGAATGTTGAACTGACACAAAATAGCGACGACGCCCTCTTGCCATTTCTCCCCCCCAACCATAGGTCACACTGTCATTGAAATGCTTAAACACGTACACTGTATTCGCACGATACCCCACTTCCTTATTAGTTATTTATTCAATGTATTATACATGTCAGTGGTTATGTCATCAAGTCGAGGCATCGTCGATTTTATATTCGAGCGAGATGTTACTGGTTTTTGTTCTACTTGCCCAGTCTTGTGTGTATGTTTTTAGATTGTCTAAGGTTTTGCTTTGACGCGTGAGTCCGGTACATTCTTTGACAGTTTTCTGCGTGCTTTAAAACTCTACAAAAAAGGAGTTGCGCTAGAGATTGTGTTTGCTTTTCTACGAAGAGTTAGATATTTGTAGGTACTTAATAGACTCAGAAATATCTAAGTAAAAATCTTGGTACTTAAGTACAAAACTAAGTCTTAAGTACAAGTAAATAGAAGCAAGTACTTATGTTCAAGTACTAAGTAGGGGCATTTCAAAAGTATTGAGTAATAAGTCTTAAGTAACGAAAATGTACTTAAGTTTTTTTTACTTAAGTATTGCCCAGCTCTGGCTGGCACGAATATTAACATGCGAAATGATTCACCATTAGTTGTTTCCCACTTGCGTTTTAATATACCGCATTCAACGTGAAGAGAATTCCATTGAGGCCAGTAGCTTTTCAGATTCTGGCCTCTCCGAAATACCCTGCCATTCTGGTCTTTCCATGTCTTCTTTCCAAGCAATAATACGCGATGTGTCTGGATTTTCTCGTTGTACTGTTCGCAAGTCCTCAATTTCCCAACCTGTGGATGGTTCCATGGTTACTAACTGTATAGTAGTTGCTGTTGTTTCTTTTTATTTCTCCCGGACGCAATGTCTGTAATATTCAATTTTGGATTTTGACGCCCCCAAAATGTCATTCAAATAAGCGACACAAAAATATAAGTCCCGCAAATCATATGAATAAACCTTTGAAAGCTTTCAGCTTCATTGGATATCCCAAAAGGCATTTGACTGAACTGAAGACCAAATGGAGTGCAAATTGGAGTTTTTGGACATCCTTGGGATCAATGGGAATTTGGTGATATGCTTTTATTAGGTCTAAAATTGGAAAATAGGTACAGCCTTGTAAGTTGAATATGAAGTCGTGAATTAGGAGAATTGGGTAACGATCGGGAACGATTCAAACGTCTGTAATCAACACATGGTCTCCACTCATCATTTTCTTTTTTAACAAATGTAAAGGTAAAGACACTATCTGAGGGTCTACAGATGCCCTGTTTTAATAATTAATCGAACTTTTGAGGAAATAGTAGGACCGTTGGTATTTATGTGGGAGTGACCGTGGGCCTCTTAGTTTAATAAATGCGCTTTCTACTAATTATATTCACGCAGAAAATTTTGAATTTTTGAGTCGTTTTAGAATTGATGAGTACAGAGAGGCTTGAATGTTGGCGAATAATATATTGTAACGAAGACTTCATTTTGGTAATTGGGTCGATTAACGATTTCATTTTTATGACGACTATCAACCCATAGAGGCGTAGAAAATCTGCGCCTAAAACAGGCTTGGGGATGTCAGTGGCAGGTGAAAGATCTTCGTAAACCCAAATCCAAGGAAAAAACTTTGTTAATGAATTTTCGGCTGCCAATTGTAAATTTTCGTTCAGAAACCGATTCAAAATGACGTGTAATGTATAGGAAAGCACGGTACAGAGAACACCATACTCTCCCTGTCTTTTCTATATAAATCTATATACATTAGCGGGCAAAATTACGTCACCGCACGTGTGATGAGAATACCTTGTATCACGGTATAGAAATACAATGTATTCTCTTTGAATTTTAACAAATAAGCTGTGACCAACTTTTGTCCACTAACGTATATACATTTCAATTGAAAAGACAGAGAGAGAGGAGAAAAAGTGTTGTGTTTTCTGTACCGTGCTTTCCTATACATACAGGACATTTCGTCCACTAATGTTGCAAAGTGGGCCGTAATGAGAATACCTTGTATTCTCTGTGCCGTGACTCCAATGTGGAATAAATAAAGAAAAAGATAAAAAATTGTTAATTTTATATTGACATATTTTTGTAATAAAATACCTTTCTTTGCGATAAGAAAAACAGAAGAAAACGATATAAAAATGTTAGAATATTAGTTTCCTTACTTACACGTAAGAAAACGTGATAAGTTGATTCTCCAACAATTCGTTTTCCCCATTCACTTTTTTTTTTACTAAATTTTCGTTAAACGTTGAAATCTCGCGTTTTATGTTCACTGGGTAGAGTATTGGCAATCATAAAACAATTTAAGTGCATTTTATCTCAATACGCAATTCTTATACTTTCCGTATTATGTACTATTCGTATTTCCTGCTTTCCGGATTTTTAATATATGCATTTTGTACTTCCGCGTGATGTCGCCTCCAATCCTTATTCATTTTATAAATGCAGAGTACCAACACTTAAAATTTTAGGATCACGATTACTCGTTTAACAATTTATGGGTCGTCCCTTAGTTACTTCCACGTAAATGATAGCGCTGCTAGCTTTAGATCATATGCATTTCATATTGCGTTCGAATTACACCAAGTATTGTCTCAGAAAAAATTTTAAACGCAATTGATTTTTTTTTTTCAATAATTTTATTATTTAATGTCAAATCATAAGTAATTTTACTCCCTTTATAAAATGAATTTGTTGCTTAGAATTATTTTAATTTCTTATTAAAATCTCACTAGGGGAAATTCAAGTTGCGATTTTATATAACCCAGATTTATTAAAGTTCCAAGTGTTTTCACGCCATACCAGCCACGTTCACTATTATCTGCAGTATTTATTTAAAGAAAAAAAAATCGATTTTAAATTACAATGGAGCGAGTGAAATTATTGAATGGCGGTCCACTTTCCAAAAACACCTGCGCTTTAACTTTAAATCGTTAAACGTAAAATTATAATTGAAAGATAAATAACCTACAAAACTAAAAAATTATATAAAATTCTTTAGCAATAAATACAGTTATTCAGCCAGCAGATGCTCAGTTCTCATCGTAAAGCGGTGTTGCATCACCTAGAGTCATTGAGTGCGGTGAAGTGTTTGTCCTTGGTGTACTACGAACTGAGCGAGGACTCTTGTGATAATCTCGACTATTTCTGCTTAGAGGTCTTTCATCGTATTGCGGAGTTTTTCGAGCGTAGTCATCATACCTTGGTGTACGATTGGAACCTCTGGGCGTTGTTCTACCCATATCACGAGGTGTGCCTGATGAAATTTTCGTGCGAGCCCAAGCCTCGGCCGCTTTCTGCCAGTCCATATTCTCTTGATGGGCAGAATAACCTCTGGGATGGGAATTCGACATTCGTGGTGATCGACCATACGACTGCGGAGAAGAGTGTACAGAACCTGTATGACGTGCTGAACTAATTGGGGCTCCTGGCCGTAAAAATGGGCCATTCATATGTGAAGGTGAAGGAGTACTATGTCCATATCGGGGCGTTTGTGAAGAATGCGGAGTATGGTACGGCGTCATGAACGGCGTTTGTCCACTTGGGGTATATGGAGTATTGATATAAGCACTTTGATAGCCAGGTGTATTAGGATAATGTGGCGTCTGTCCAGTTACTTGTGACAAGTGCATCATATGTGATGAACTCTTGTGAAGAATATCTGAAGAATTCATCGAAGGTGTGGAATAGGATGGAGTTCTTAAAGACGACCCTGGGCGAGGGGTTACAACTGGGGTATTACCAGGTATTGGATCAGCAAAGTGTTCTTTAAACCATTTCAAAAATGTGTTCAGGGACTCAAAGACTTGACCTCTATAACGGAAACCCTCCGGAGTGACAGTGACATATTCATGTCTACATTTGCCTTTAGGTAAATATGACAGAAGAAATTTTCCAGGATAATTTTTCGATGCTGATAAGAAATAATGAATTTTCTTCGGATCTTTTTTCTTTTCTTCTTTAAGGATATCTTCCATTTTGTCTTTAAGGCCACCACCTGTATCACGGTAGTATTTGTAATTCAATAGGTCCCTAGCATACGCTGCCATAGGATTTACATGACGTGCGATAATTTCATCTAAATCCTCAAATTCTTCATTCCCAATCCACAAACTTTGTCCTAAGCTAAATGCGTTTTCTTTACCTTCTTCTCTAACGTCAATATGCTGATAAATATCGTCAGCTACCTTCCAGGTTGCAGTTAAGTGATCAGCACCTTTACTAGATGGACGAACTATGACTTCACCTTGCTCCACTCCTTCCATCAGCTTCACGACTTCCACGTATGATTTATTATGAAACGCTGGATGAACAATTACTCTTTTGATGTATTGCTGCCTAGCCTTGACCTTTTTGCTATCATCTTCTTTGCGAGAGTCTTTATCTTCTGCATCTTGATCGTAGTAGTTATCTTTTCGTGGACGCCATTCATGATTCTTATCCATTAGATCGGAGCTTTTTGAAGAACAATCGACTGAAAAACGTTCTACATCTATCTTCGTTATTCTAACATGAATTGTTTGTCCAATTTGCACGCGTTCTTCAGGATTTTTTACATGCTTATCTGAGAGATTTTTTATGTGAATAAAACCTGAAAGGCCGTTATCTAAACGCAATTTTACTCCAGTAGCCTGCCCTGGACATGCACCCGCATCAAAATGATTCCAAACTTCTGAAAGTTCTGGAAAATCGTCCTTTAAGCAAAATGGACATTGCCAATGACCAGTTTCGTCATTTCTCACAGGATTTGCTTGATCAAGCTGTTCACCTTGAGGTTTTCGGTGTGAAATCCCAACAACACTAGCCAAAACCATTTTACCAACATAAAATGTTTCTGGAGTTTCTTTTGTGAGCATATCGAATAATTCTTCTGGATTAGCTGATCGAAAAACAGTCCTCAAATCTTTGTACCTCCAATTCAATTCGGCTCTAATGTCGTACAAAGTAATACTCTTGTTTCCGAATCCCTGTCGCTCCAATTCTACAGCAAAAGCGTCCAAATCTAAATCTTTTAAACGCTCTGGGGACTCTAAGATCTCTTCCAAGGCACCAGCTGGATTAGCTTCTTCGTCATCATATTCAAGGGCATCAACAGCCATTTTTCTTGCCCATTCATATGTTTCCGGATGAACACGTGATCCATCTAATACTTCCACATAAGCTTCTGTACTATCTCCAAGCGAATTAGTGTCGATTTTAATGAAACCAGAACAATTTATAAAAACCTTAGGACCCATATGACACGCAGTAACTAACTGAGTTCTGTTCTCAAGCCGCTGATTTGTTTGTTTCAAAATTTTTATTAGAGCCTGACCTTTGCGCGGTCCAAGCCCACATATAAATTGCACTAAGTTGACTGTCAAAGAATTTTGCACCGCTAAATTTATATCAACACCAACTTCATTAGTGCGATTAATAAACTCTAAATATAAATGCTCAAGGAGCTCTTCTTTTGGTAGCTGATCCTGAAGAGTATGATATCTAAGACAAAGAATCTCTTCATCGGCTGTGCAAAGCTGAGAGTACTCAACCAAAGGATCTTGCATTTTCCTCGCTAATGAAACAGCTTGCCTTAGTAATATGGGATACTCGCGGAAATCTGAAGTTCCCTTATTGGAATTAGAGTATATTTTAGCAAGCTCGTTGTCAATAATTTCCACTGCAACGCTTGGAAACTGATCTTCCTCGCCCAACTCTTTAATAATCTCTTGTAAATCCTGCTGAATCATAAGAGCTTCGCGAGACTCTCCACCGATTGCTATAACATGAGGTTTCTTTTTGCGAATAAAATTTTTAAGGTTGTTTATGTCAGCTTCTTTGAGGAGCTTTTCATCTTGTCGGTAGGAATTTTTTCGCTTTAAAATATGAGGGATCCGTAAATAATCTGTCACGTCGCCTTCAGGACTGGTAATTGCACAAAAAGCAGCTTGCGAATAGTCTGGTACATAGGCAACACCCATTGCTCTTATTCCTTTTGTTGTTTCCCAATCATATTCTTCTTCCTCCGTAAAAGTGGGCGTGTAGGGTGCAATCTTAATCCAATTATATAACTTTCGGCAACATGCTTTAAGTACAGCTTCTTTAGCTTCTGTCACTAAAACAGACTTTAATTCCTTTCTCATATCGGGGTATACCATTTTTGTAAGCGCTAGCTCTACACACTCAGACCTTAGAGCATTCCAGTCTTGAACATTTTTAGAGAACTCATCTTTTTGGTACAATTGTTTAACTTCTTCCATATATGAGCTTGAAGTATTGCCTTCAATCTTTTCCAGTATTGTCAACTCAAGGAGCTTATCTTCCTCTGCCATTGCCAAACGTAAAAATTGCTCTCCAACGAGATCACGTACTGGCTTGTTTTCCAAGTATTTCATGCCATAGCAGGGATGGTTTTCATCAACTTCTTTTAGTCCTTTCTTAGTGGGATTCACACTCAATTTAGCGCGTTCAAAAAATATTTCTCTCACACACTTTCTGAGAAGGGGTTCCTTTGAAATTTGCCGAGCAACTACAAATTTGGCAGCATGTAGCACTTCATCTACTGTCATAAACTTAGGACATAGAAATTGTTTAGCTAATTCCGATGGCTCTATTGCTTCTTGATCAATGTCATGCCTTTGATAATTGTCACGTAAATTTTCGGCAAATTGTTCCGGAGAAAAACCAAATCTTTTTGCTAATCCACAAATACCTGCTTTTCTGCACATTGCATATGGTCCCGAGTCACCAGCCTGTTTTATCTGCTCTTCTGGTTGATTATCCTCCTCTTCGTCTAAGTCAAAATCTTCTGGTGGTGGTTCAGCTCCTTCTTCTAAATTTTCAAGAGCTTTTCTTCGTGCTTCGATGCGTTCCATTTTTTTCTGTTCCTTTTCCTTCTTTTTCCACGTTTCTTGCATTTTAGGAATTTCATGGGAATAATAAAGAAGGAAATGCATGTGAACATCTTTAAGTTCTTCTGGTGTTTGCACAGACTTCAACCGATCAATGTCTTCTTCCTTTATAACTCTTACATCCTCAGGAATTGGTGCATCTGGATTACTCATAATTGCATCTAGCTGGTAATTTCTCATTTTTTCGAAAAGCAACAGGAGACTATTCTTCCGAGCTAACAGCTGGCACCAACGAGAATCATAGCGGTAGACTTTCCAAAGATCATTAATATTGAGCTCTGGTTGTACGTACTCTTTTCTGTAGAAGGCTATGAATGGTACTTCTAATTGTTGATTTCGCATAAAATCTAGAGCTTGCTTAATTTTTCCTATAGCACTTGATGGCTTACGACTTCCCCGGGGTCCACCGTCATTGAACTCTTGCTTTGAAACTGGCGGCTTACAAAATGCTTGTTGGTAAATCCATTCAGCTTCTTCATCAAGTTCTTTAGAACCTTCTGGAACACTTGTTACTGGTACTTCTCGAAGCTGCATACGCTCAGGAATATCAGTTTTTCGAATTTCATTATCCAAATCCGTAAAATGCCCTCGCTTTAATTCACTGGGTTCATAAATTTCAAATATAGACTTTTTGGTTGTTTTCTTTTTCGGCTTCTTAGGCCTTTTTTCTCTTTCAACGCCATCAAAATCTTCTTCATACTCATCAGCTTCAGATTCCTCTTCGTATTCATCTTCGTCATATTTGGCAAAATCTTCATAATCAAAGTCAACTCCAAAAATATCTTGACCTTCTTGAAGAGATCTAAGAAAACAAAGACAATAACGTGTGTAAATTTATTGTTAAATTATACTTACGCATCTGAGAATATTAATCGTCGTTTCTTTTTCTTTTCAGCAATAGGGCGACCATCATCATCAACGATGAAGTCATCAGCATCAGATTCTTCGTCTTCTTCCTCATCTAAATTATCTAAGTCGGGTTCTCGTTGACTGCGTTCCGATCGCCTTTCTGCTTCCTATTTGAATAGTTGCATTATAAAATTTCACATTTATCGACAAATACTCTCATCAATCAACCTGAACTTCGTGCTCCTTCAATTATTAGTTGAGTAGCAAAGAAAGAAAATAAGAGGCATTTAAAAACCAACATTAAATAAAGCAAACATAAATATTTCAATTCATATAATCATGCGTACTTCTTTGGTCAATCATTCCCAAGATTCTTACATTTTAATCTACAAATGAAATTCTATGGAATTTTGCAAAGCATCTTACAGACCCTGAATCAAATTTTTGTCATGGCGGTAGCATATAAGTATGTTAAACTAGGTTACACCTCAGTGTTCAATGAAAGTTTTCATACAGCAAAAGCGATTGTCCACTTTTTATACAGCTTTAGGCCCGACACCTCCAAACATAAGAGATGTCTTAAACGATGCATTATGATAATCTGAACATATTTTATTAACAATATTTATTTCAATTATGTGCGGAAAATCTTTGACGATCGGATGTAGCTTGAACGACTTTCTTCGATGAAAAAGTGGACCTTTCTACTTATCTGATGAGGAAAATGTTCACAACAGAGCACTATTGGCAATGGAAGGAAGAACTGCAAAAATATATGCGAAATGGAGCAGCTGGGGTGTATGTGACCCAAGTGCATTAAAATTGGTTCGGTGACAAAGTTTTCTGAATCCAGAAAAAAGTACACTAAGGTGCAAAAAAAAAATATAATACCTCAGTTCGAATAAAATGGAGGGAAATACTAAAAAAAAAGTATGTGGCTCGCTATAAATACCTATTTACGCCTCCGAGTATAGGAGTATGGGCACTCAAACTTTTTCTCAGGCCTTAAGGAATTCCATTCTGTCCTAGATTTTCCAAAATGAACTAGATCAAACTTTGACATGCCCATTTAAATACCGCTACTCGGACCTCATACATTTCCAGTTTCCTTAACAAGATATATCTATCCAAAGTTTTAAATGCACACTTGAAATCCAAAAACTAAAGTGTTTCTCCACACCAACAAGCAGTTTCTCATTGTCTTACAAAATTTCGCTCTCTACGTTGACGCCTTCTCAGACAGTGCCCAAATATATAAGGAAAAACGAAATTTTTGAATGACAACCCCACGAAGGAGTTACCCGATTTGTCCATTTTCGTACTTAACTTAACCTTTTTTTTAAAAAAAAAACCTGTGTACAAAATTTCAGCTTTCTAAGTACACGCGTGCTCGAGTAATCGTTAGGACAGAAAGACGAACGGACGGATTGAAGAACAGACAGCATGCAAAAATCAAATAAACTTTTAATATTATCCGAGCATGTCCAATCCATTTTGCTCTACTATCATTATTTCTAGGTCTTACAAACAGAATGAGAAAAAAAAATTATATTTGAAATTTAAGAAATCAATCAAATTTATATTGAAAAACCATAGATAGTACTCATCCAAAAAAGGATGTGGTTGACGTCTTTTAAAATGAAACAAGTAAAAAAGCTAGAATTGGTCTAAGACCAATTCTTATGATACCCTAGATGAATGCCCGTATTAAATTTCGTATATTCACCGATCTATTCAAGTTTGATTTTGAAGTTGTTTTTCGCATATATTTCTAGAAAGGTTTGTCTACAGAAAAAATGATTATAACGAATTTTATAGGATTTCGTACTCTGTAGAAGTTTTTAGTACAATAAAAATGTCTTGGACTTGGACGGACATGCAAAAATCAAAATAACTTTTAATATTATTTTAATCCAATCCATTTTGCTCTACCATCATTATTTCGAGGTGTTACAAACGGAATGACAAACTTAGTATACCCTATAGATTTCATCTAGGGTATAAAAACGACTAAATTAGC
This sequence comes from Dioctria rufipes, assembly GCA_963924295.1. Taxonomy (NCBI): domain Eukaryota; kingdom Metazoa; phylum Arthropoda; class Insecta; order Diptera; family Asilidae; genus Dioctria; species Dioctria rufipes. Next base: position 78,666,238 of record OZ002742.1, on the reverse strand, counting down.
TCGATGTGTGTAAAAAAGAGCAAATAACACGGAGACAGAAGGAATGTGGAACATTAATTCGTTCTTGGAAATCTGTCGCTTGAGTGATCTTATTTTTATTAGATACTGCTACGTATCTGCGTATTTGGTCGTAAATACGCAGATACATACAGTTTAGTGTGCCCTGTTTTCGTCAGAGAGCTTTGGCAAGTATTCAACCCATGAACATTAAGATAAAGAGAATATTTACATGGACCATGTTTAAACGGGTCAGTATAAGGTGCGCTTTGTGGCGACTCAAAATGATTCATGATTACATCAGTCAACTTTCTGCCTTACAATCAGTGGAACAAATAACATACACATACACTGCAATGCTTGAAACTGGAATGATCCATTGACTCATAATAGTTAACAAAAGACCTCAAGAGCTGCCTTAGAATTTTAAGTAGTTACACTTTATTCGCAATGTTCCGTAGGCATCATCCTACCAACAAGTTTCGTACAGCAGAGGCAGCGCACTGTCATGGGTATTTAAGATTTGTTGGAGACGTGCAACCATTTAATCTCATGAATGTAAATGAATTTAAATTAAATAATTATAATACAATAGGAGCGTAAAATACACATCTGTATAAAGTGCTGAAAATGTATTGCTTAACTATTGCAGAAATGATGAAAATTTTGGGCAAAAATTTAAAAGGTGTTGCATTAAATTTATGAAAACTAATTAATAGTTAGATATCGTATTGGCAAGAAGTTATTTGTAAATTACTAGATTGTTTTTTTCTAATTTTTTTTTATATTCTATTTACTGCCATCGATTTAATGAAGCAAATCATTGGAATATACAAGCTAAATAAAATTTATTATTATTATGTTCTACCTTCTGACCGAGCAAACCCTTCTGACCGAGCAAACCCATTCTTACATACAGGATTCAACTATGTGGACCCACTTCAAGATCGTTATAGACTAGGTAGAGGTCGGTCAACATAAAACGTACTATTTCTCTGCATGTCAAGAAAGGCAGTTCACCTTTAGCTAGTTTCTACCTTAACAACAGAACTGCTCTTAAATCATTTTCTCGAAGTGGACACTGCAGCAAAATTAATAGTGCCAATGCTAAAATCCTTTTGGGGGCTGATGGCTAATTTAATTTTTTTTTTATTTCTAGATAAGAATCAGCTACCAGAGCAAGATGACTGAATATTTAAATATGATCGAAAATGGTTTAGCTAGCTTCGAGACTCAAGACCCTGATCCAGAACGATTTCCGAAAGTTTCAAAATCTGTGAATGATGCTATTGCTTGCTACACTATAATTTACGAAGAAAATAAAAGGGCTACAAGCCAAACAACACTGTACCAGTATTTTAATAAGTAATTTATATTTAAGAGTCAGTACTCAGCAAAAGTTTCAATTTAGATACCAGCGAGCCTGTAGGCAATAGAATTCACAATATGTAGTAAGTTTGTGTCCTGAAAGTGAAAAAATTCATATAAAATTAGCCTAGACCTTGATCACATTAGACATCTAGCGTAAAAGACAAACCCAATATGCGACAATTTAAGGCGAAAAATCGATATTTGCAGTTCAAATAATTTGAAAACTTTTAACGAGAATTAACTCCCCCAATTTTTTTTTTTTTTACATAATTGTTATATATACTATTTTGCTTTGTATTTCAAAAACTTTCAACGAAATATTGCAATTTCTCTTCGATGAAATATCGAGAGGAAAAACGAGTACTATTAGAGCCAAATAATTAAAAAACACGCAACTAAAAATGAAAAACTCGACGTTATTCACTAGTCTAGGCTTCGTCTTTCTAATATAGTCACAATTTAAGGAAATTAGAATACCTACTAATAGGAATTTGATTTAAAAAACTTCAATTGTTACCATTTTTCAGCAGTTTCCGAACTAATATCTTCATTCCAATACATTTTTTTTATTTTTCCCGGCGTTATTCACTAGAACTCTTCGTTATCTTTGATTTAAGGTATAAATCATTATTCTGCTATAAATAGTTTGCCAGAAATTCGCATTGAAAAATGTATGAAACTTGCGAATCTTGATACTGAAATGTAACTACATATGTACGCAGAAATGATTATATACATATCTAAATAAATCATAATTTCTGTAAATGCATAGTTTTATTGTAAAAATTTATGTAGATCTATTCTATTATCACTTATCTTTTGAAACTAACGCATATGTATTAAGTATATCACAAACTTTCCAAAATTATTTTTTACGGTATCATAAGAATTGGTTTTTGACCAATTCCAGCTTTTTTACTCGTTTCTTAGAGATTTACTGGAAATTTTATGCATAATTGGACAACTGGTGCTTGGAACAATTTTTATGAGCATAGATATTCATTTCTTCTTAGAATGCTTACACAAAAATGTTTCGGTAGAATTTTTATTCACTTTGGTGCCAGACTAGTTTTTCAGATACAATATTTTCATGTGCCGTTGTCGGCTTCTAATAATGCATAAAACTTCTAAAGAAACATTTCCAGTAAATTTCTAAGAAAAAAATTGAGGGCTTTTTCATATTGCAGCAATTGCGATACATTTTTTTCATTTCGTAGCACTCTTTGTAATCTTCTTCATGAATACCGGTGCGACATCTGAAGTCTGAACGTTTCAATACAAAATTTATTATATATGGATTATTTCCAAAGTTTTGGTGTGATATTTAAGCAAAATAGGTCAAAATCTCATGGGAACATTTTTCTAATGAACATACATTGGGGTTTCATCGCACTTATTTAATTTGAGCATTCTGGGGAAAATTACATTTTCTGCAATAGCTGACGCAGCTCCAGCGTCCTGTCGCCATCTTCTTTTTGGACATTTTGGACATTTCATCAAAATTTATATATTTAAACTAAATAAATGTGGACAATTCTCTGTTCGCTTGCAGAGGCACACTAGGAGTCTCATCAGGGTGCATTCACTCATTCACTGCCTTCCGCGGACTGGCCTCTTGAAGAATTTTGGACTAGGACTCCTTGGATTATTTAGAGAGGGCTCACCAACTCTGGGCAAAGCTGGATGGCAGTATATCTGCCTCATTGCAACGTGAACTGGCAGGATACTATTATTAGAAAACATCAAAATCGCACGAGTTCTTTGTTTGACTGGACAATCCAGCGTAGCCGCAAGAGGTTTCGGTTTGACTAGCGAAGATTTTCAATTACAAAAGACACTGATACTCCCAGGTCGTGCATAGACTGGGCGGCAAGGTATCTGCTCCGGAAAGTACACCATCACGGGAGTTAGTTTCACAGCTTCACTTAACTACACCGCATCAAGTTTAGTATTATCACAAACATATTTACTATTAATTAATTAGTTATTTAAATTAAACAAGACTCGGACTCAACAATTGTTAGATATAGATAGTAGTAATAATACTATCATTTTGAAGTAGTACTAACATATCGAAGTAGTGAGTGATCAACCAGACAGTGCTAACTGGTCAATTGTAGCTCACAGTTTTACATATATTCTTTTTCTTAAATTTAACCTTAGTAGATCTAAAGATACAGACATTGATGAGACAGTACTAACTGGCCAGTGATAGCTCATAGTTATATGCATTTTATTTTGTAGGATTTAAGCTTAGTAGATCTAGCCGACGAAGATTGGATTATTTACACTATATTGGTCCATATTTGATAGTTAAAAGTGAAAATTGACACCTAATTAAGGTTGAACAAGACTTATCAGATTGTTGCTTGCACTCGAAATTATTAGATATTGATAATAGCAATAACATTGTAGCTCACAGTTTTATATATTTTTTATATTTTTATATTTCTATCGTTTTGAAGTTTATCCTTAGTGGTTCTAAGGATACAGACAACCTGTAAGGCATTATCTTATATTAAAGTAGTGTGTGATGAGACAGTACTAACTGGCCAGTGATAGCTCATAGTTATATTCATTTTATTTTGTAAGATTTAAGCTTAGTAGATCTAGCCGACGAAGATTGGATTATTTACACTATATTGGTCCATATTTGATAATTAAAAGTGAAAATTGACACCGAATTAAGGTTGAATAAGACTTATCAGATTGTTGCTTGCACTTGAAATTGTTAGATATTGATAATAGCAATAACATTGTAGCTCACAGTTTTATATATTTTTATATTTCTAACGTTTTGAAGTTTATCCTTAGTGGATCTAAGGATACAGACAACCTATAAGGCATAATCTTATATTAAAGTAGCGTGTGATTAACGAGACAGCTCACAGTTTTATATATTTTATATATATTTTATATATTTTTTCTTTCTGAAGTCTTACCTTACCTTATTGGATCTTAGACACAGACAACCTATATGGGATTACTGTAATAGCGGTAAAACTTATTTGATTATACCTCACTTGGATACCTGGTTACTCTCGGGTCACTAAAATAATATAACCTAGAATTCTGGGGTTTGATATGCCAGGTCTCCAGACTCGACTATCTGGTACACTGAATGCTTCGATTTCCTCAACGAAGAAAAAAAGATCCAACAAAGCGACTCGAGGCAAAAACGGCTCAGAAAAAAAATTGAGGAAAAACTCGGACAAATTAATTAAGCCTGCATCTGTGGATATTCCAAGTGTGATTGCGGATAATCGTATAAAGAGCACTCACAATCGAACTCTAACTCGCTCTGACAATCCGGAATCAATCCCTTGCACTGCCTGCAAATCAATTGAGGATCCTCCTAAAAAGTTTCCGAAAGAAAAGGTGGTCTTGTGGATATCGTGTCTGTGCTGTTTGGATTGGTATCACGTGCTGTGCGGTGGTATTTCATACGCCACTTACTATCCCTGTTACGGACGCCATAAGGAGCTTGACTGGGTTTGCATCAAGTGCATACGGCGTGCTAAGTCACTGATAGCGTCGGCTCCTCACTGTATCGTCCAACCGCCTGTGCACTCTACTGCGACATTGAGAGCACCACAAACAGCTTCAATCCATGACCCATCTTCTAGGAACAATCTGGTGTCCCCAAATAAGCCTTCAAACAACCGATTATTGAACAACGAATTGTTCAATTCAAGTGAAAGCGCTACTTCACCTGTTCCAGAGTCACCTACTAGCAAGCTGTCAGCTGTTTATGGCTCGTTCGATCTGACAACTCAAAACATAAAGTCTAAATTAAGTGCGCGGGTTTGTAACTCCACAGCTACTTCGTCATCCAATCTGCTACCAGGCACTTTTGGCAGATTGATCTCCCCGATTAACACCAGTTCGATTATTTACGATACCAGTGGTGAGTACACTCCCAATGAACAATCACTAACTGGGGCAGGTAATGTTAAACTGAACAGCGACAACCTGACTAGCATAAGTATCAACAAAACTAACGTCTGCCTCCCGTTAGGCAACGAAAATACACGTGAAGTGAGCTACTCTCGGACACCTTCTGTCAGTCCCACTACGTCTAATTCAGCCTCTTCACACACCCCCCATAGAAGTGGACTGAAACAGTCTCCACTACAAATTAAATTGACTGATCAAACATCAGGAGAGGGGACTGTCAATAGTATTAGGGCACTGCTCCAACAGCTGACCGAGAGGGTTGATGCAATAACTGCAACCTACCCCACTGTTGGTGGGCACTCTGTTGATCTTGACGTACTCTCGCGCCTATATGTGAAAAATAGATCGCTTGTAATTAGTAATCTGCCTAGTGCACTAACTGGCAGTGGGATCAGGGACGTGCTGCTTCCGGCGCTGTGCAGAGGTATAGATCTGGAGAGCTCTTTTTGTAACAATGTCGAGCTCATTGCACCATTCCAACCGAAGCTAGGTACACCCTCCCCAATCCTTCCTAAGGTGTGCCTAAGATTCTATAGGGAGGAGGATTGCTCCTCTTTCTTCCGAGCCTATCTGGCGAAACTTAAAACAAAACCGCTCACCCTGAATGTGATCTATCCTCAAGGAGCAAACACTAGAATATACATCAACGAAGATCTGTTGCCGCAGGACCTATTCCTCTTGCACACTGCTATTCGCCTCAGGAAATCAAACCTAGTGGAAAAGGTATACACCAGAAACCGGAGAATATACATTCTGCATAGGTCGGCTGAATGTGCACCTAATCAAGTTGCAGCTCGATTCACTATTGAACTTGCGCAACGTCTCTCTAAATCCTCGGCTTTACCTGACAAATCTACTCCTCCCCCCTGCAATGTCCAATATAACTAACATCCCGCATCATAATCTATTAACTCAGGCTGATTTGTCTAATGTCCTGCAGCCGAATAATTTCAACATACTATCATTTAACGCAAGATCCACTTCCAAAAACATAACAAATATCAGGCATCTGGCTGAGCTTGGAGATGTCGGGGCTCTGCTGGTATGTGAGACGTGGGCTAAAAGGCATCACACTTCCAGAATGCTTGACATTCCTGCATATAGACTGCATAGGCTCGACAGATCTGCCAAAAAAGGCGGGGGTGTCGCGGTCTATGTGGTCGACACGATGAGGTCAAGGGTCTGTTTTCGTTTCATCGACGACAGCTGGGAGATCCTGGCTGTTCAGGTGGAGGGCTGTGATGATAATGTGGAGCCTGTAACCTTAGTGGTCATATACAGATGCGCAACAACGTACACGGATAATGATATGTCGGTCTTGTCCAACGCTCTCGAGCAAATTACAAGTCGCACGTCACGTGTCCTGATTGGCGGTGATTTTAATGTGGATGTTGGAAGCTTGTCCACTTTGTCTCGCTCACTGAAAGACCAATTGAGCGAAAGAGGACTTGTAATCATCAATAATCTACCTACGCGTCATGGGCACGGCACTGCAACAACCCTTGATCTACTCATCTCGTTCACGCATTTCAAGCCTGTCTTCTCTGGTCAGTGCCCCGGCATCTCCGACCATGAGTTGCTCTTTGCCTCGTTCAATTTTCGTTGTCTTCCTTCTAACCTATGGAGAACCTTCAGAAATTTTTCAGCAATACAAACTGATGCTCTTCAAGCGGACCTTTCTAGGACTGACTGGTCACCCATTTTTAACCATTCCGACCCCGGCTTTGCTGCACAACATTTTTCAAACTCGTTGTGCTCCATATTCATGAGGCAAGTGCCCCTGAAAACCATCAAAGTTTGCACAGTAAAAAAAATTATTTTTAAGCACCCTGAGATCTTGCTCAAATGTCAACTTCGCGATCTTGCCTATAGGCAGTGGAAAAATGACAAAACAGCGCAAAATCTGGTAGAATTTCGTAGCTTGCGTAGCCAGGCTGACTATCTAATCAGAGCAAAGATGAGAGAAGACACATTGAGAGGCGTTAAAGAGGGCAGTGTCATAAATTGGAATAAGGTCAACGATCTTGGCTTGGGCTCGAAATCTAGAGCTCAATCGACTATAGACCCTGAAGAATATGCTGACTTTCTCTGTCCCAGCCCCTTACTGCTGCCAAACACTACAAGCGACAGACTAGATAATGTTCAACATATTCTCACTGATCCACGCTCTACTGTTGCTGATGATGCCTTCAGCTTCTCAAATGTGTCTGAGGTTGAGGTTGTGAACGCCTTCCGCAGACTTAAATCGAATGCTACTGGATACAATGACGTGCCTCTCAAGTTTTACAAAATAGTTCTTCCCTTCATCCTACCTATAATCACGCATCTGCTTAACAGATTAATTTCATCCTCACACTTTCCTGATCACTGGAAGACGGGTCTAATCACTCCCATCCCCAAAGTAAATTCCCCATCTCATATTTCTGAATGGAGACCAATCTCCATATTGCCAACGATCTCCAAGGTCCTGGAGATTATCATTGCTGATCAGATCACAGAACATGTAGGCTCTCATAATCTACTATCAAAATTCCAATCAGGCTTCAGGAGGCTTCACTCTACGGGCACAGCTCTTCTTGAGGTGACGGCGGGCATTCGCGAACTGTGTGATAGGGGCAAAGGCGTAATTCATGTGCTACTAGACTTCAGCAAGGCCTTTGACTCGGTCCCACACTCTATGCTGCTTGCTAGGCTGCGTTCCTATTTTGGGTTCTCCGCCACTGCATGCAGACTGATTGACCGCTACCTAAGCAACCGATATTTTATGGTGAATAGCAATGGCACATACTCGTCCATGAGGCCGGTGGTGGAAGGAGTCCCTCAGGGGGCTGTTTTGGCACCGCTCCTGTTTACACTCTTCATGGATGATATCACCACTGTGTTGAGTGATGTACACTTCCACATCTATGCAGACGATCTTCAAATCTACTGTGGTGCTCCTAGAGACAACCTAAGTGAGGCAGCAATGGTCATTAATAGGACTCTGGCGGGGATAGCTGAATGGTCAGCTAATAACAGACTATCTCTTAATCCCACTAAAACACAAGCTATTATCTACTCCATTCGTCCCTCGAATGGGTCCAATTCTTCAGACTTTCCAGCATTGAATTTATTAGGACACAATATCGAGTTATCTGCAAATGCAGTGATCAACCTGGGCCTGCTCATGGATCCTGGTCTGACATGGGAACCACAGATTAATAAAATCTGTGCTCGAGTGTATTACGGTTTGCGATCACTTTATGCAGCGTCACAACACCTTGACGGGGACACTCGTACTAGACTCTTCTCTGCTCTGATCCTACCACATTTCTTCTATGCAGACGTGGTACTGTTTCCTATCTCCTGCGGCAACCTCGATAAGCTGGGCCGTGCTTTCATGGCTTGCGCCAGATATGTTTTCGGCTTTAAGCGTGGCTCACGTGTGCCTGCTTGTCTCCTTGAAATGCTCATCCCATGCCAGCTTGCCAAGATGTACGAGCTCAGTGTCTTGAAATTGATTTTCAAGGCTAGACATGGTCTATTGCCTGACTACCTGATGCGTCGGATAAAATGGAGCACTTTGAACGGCTTGAGAGTCGTACTCCCAAGAGTGCTGTCGCAGTATGGTGGAAGAAACATTTTTCTGCGTGGGGCGACCATCTGGAATCAGATGACTGATGAAGCCAGGGGCAGTGACTCACTAAACTCATTTAGGTCAGCGGCTATCGACTTTCTGAATGCAGGTTAGAATTTGCAAACTCCTATAATACCTTCTATAACACCATCTCCCTCACGTCACTCATCAACCAACCCCCCTTTAGTACTAATTCTATTTGATTCATCAGAACCGTATAAACTAAATTTACTCTGAGGGGCCTCTCTCTATATTGTTTATTGTCTTTGCCCGATATGTTTAATTGCATAACCAAACTAAATCAAATCAAATCAAGTCAAATAAAGACAAGTCAGTCTTACAACTAATGTAAAGCAGCAAAAGCCGTGGGGATGGTTCATTTTGTTCATTTTGTTCTATATATAAAGTCGATGTACATATTTAAGTTAAATCTGAATCTGAAGCTAAAGTTAAATGTCAGGTGTTACCTCTACCAAGGATGATTCTTGTCATTTGGTGTATATAGTTAGTATTACTTTTAAGTTCAACCTTAAGTTGTCATTAGTTACCTATACTATAGGTATAACCTAGTTGCTAATATCCTCTAAATGCTAATTCAAGCTAAATGTGCTGTGTTTACCTCTAATAAGAGATGATTCATGTCATCTGATGTATATAGTTAAGCTTATTTTTAAGTTCAGCATTAAGTAGTCATTAGTTACCTTTACTATAGGTATTGCTTAGATGCTATAATCCCCTACTACTTGTCGCTGGTCTGTTAAGTCTTTCTATTTGCTATTATATTGTAATCCTGTTATATCAAACTATAAATCACACCACAAATATTATATTTTTTGCTGTAATTTTTAATATTGTTTATTCTTAATGAATTAGCTACTATGGACGCTCTAGCCTCCACTGCTCTTACTTGTTTATGTTTCGTTTTGCTGTAATGTGTATCTACTAATGTAACTTGCTATGATGTGCCCAGCGCTCTGCGTGCCTTTGGCATGGGTGCTCAAATAAATGGATGTTTATGTTTATGTTTATGTTTAATACTGCAGAACATCACTTTCACCCATAAGCGCTGGACATGTTATTACTCATCTGTGTTAATATTAACAAAAAGTCAGAACTCATTAATCTATAGATAAGAGATTCCAGTGTGTAATATTTATGCAATAATGCAAATCTGCATTTTCTTGCTTCACTAGTGTGAAATTTTGGTCAAGAAGAATTTTTTTTTTTTTTAATCGAGCTTGTCTGAGAATTGAACAGACAAATATATCGATAGAATCAATACGAGTAGAGAAGCCAAATGCGGCACAGATCAGATTTACACAGAATGAGATGTTTAAAATAAAATGGAATTTTCACAATATTTCTTTAAACCGAAGATAAGAAACAGCAAATTACACTAAGTATTGTTCAAGCATTTTACTTCTCGGCGCAACTATAAAAAATTAGCAATGAACAAAGCTTAACTTAGTATGTGCTAAGAGTACTTTGCAAAGCATTTTACTTACATCATCACTTCCCTCAAAAAGTTGGCCAGCAATAGCATCACGATCCATGCCCTCATCTTCCTGTTCTTCAGCATCACTCTCTTCATCTTGAATACGTCGAAGACGTTTAAATCGCTTCTGTAATTATTAAAAATGTATCTAAAGCAAACTGTTTATTTATACTTACTCTTCTTTCGACTTTCACTCCCAAATTTTCTTCAATAAGGTCATAATCTTCATCTTCTAAGCGATCGTCGAGGTCATCATCATCATCGCTTTTTTTACGTTTAAGAGTTCTATCTGATCCATCAGAATCACCATCACTACCCTCTTCAATTGGATTGTCGTCAATCAGATCTTTCAGCTCTTCACGAATACGTTCCTCATCATCTTAATAATAGTAAACTCAATAAAATTGGAAGTCAAACTTTGATTACACTAGAAAACTACCTTCTTCATCTTCCTCGCTACTATCCGGAACCGCTTTCAACTTTTTCAGTTTCTTCCGCTCATGTGGTTCCAATTCTTCCTCATCCTCTTGCTTAAAAAATCAGTAAATAATGCGTTTTAATAAAAATTATTTTTTTTTTTTACAAACTAAATTTAATTAAAAATTTATTATTATTAGATAAAGTATTTCTAAAATTTATTATGAAATTAAACAAGAACATCGTGATATCTTTTAAATTTACCTCAGACTCTTCAGCTTCAGAATCCAAGAAGTCTGCCATTATTTATGTCCTTGCAACGGGATCTTTACATTTAATCAAACATGAAATTTATATTTTTATATGTAGAATGCTTTAAAACTCATTAAACTATTAATTATTTATGTTACTGTATATGTTAAAGTACTTAAATTAAAGAAAAATTATTAAATGTGCCACACAACAAATTCAACGCACCTCCGGTGACATTTTCTTCAAGAAAGAGACAGTGATTGAGTCAAATGGAGATAGAAATAGGATGGGTATTTAACGGCTGCGTTCTAAAATAGATTTTATGAGTCTGTTCAGAACAACACGCTATATCTAGGAAGCAAACGTTGCAGCATGCTTTACTTTTCATCGTTGATCACTGACATATAATATGAATGGACTGAGCCATCCTATCTAATGGCTGATTTACATTATTCGATCATGCGATTTTACTGAGAAAGTGAGTGAGAGGGTCTTATTACTTTGCACTGTTAGAAAAAAAGGAAGAGGTGATCGACTGTCAAAGCATTATTTCCCACTCTTTTATAGCGAAGTGTCACTTGTGGCATTTCATCAATTTGTCAGTTGCATAAATTAGTTGGACGTTTATGCTGTAGTTCAAAATCGTATAAAAAAAGGGCACTATTTTCAAGAACAATACAGATACAGAATACAATAGGGAATACAAAATATTCCCTTTAAAATTTTGACACATTCTATATTTAAAAATTGTTTAAAAAAATTTATAATAACTTTATAAAAAAAATTTTAACAATTTTTTAAAAAAATTGTAAAAAAAATTTTAAATTTTTTTTACAATTTTTTTAAAAAATTGTTAAAATTTTTTTTATAAAGTTATTATAAATTTTTTTAAACAATTTTTAAATATAGAATGTGTCAAAATTTTAAATTTTTTTAAAAAATTGTTAAAATTTTTTTTATAAAGTTATTATAAATTTTTTTAAACAATTTTTAAATATAGAATGTGTCAAAATTTTAAAGGGAATATTTTGTATTCCCTATTGTATTCTGTATCTGTATTGTTCTTGAAAATAGTGCCCTTTTTTTATACGATTTTGAACTACAGCATAAACGTCCAACTAATTTATGCAACTGACAAATTGATGAAATGCCACAAGTGACACTTCGCTATAAAAGAGTGGGAAATAATGCTTTGACAGTCGATCACCTCTTCCTTTTTTTCTAACAGTGCAAAGTAATAAGACCCTCTCACTCACTTTCTCAGTAAAATCGCATGATCGAATAATGTAAATCAGCCATTAGATAGGATGGCTCAGTCCATTCATATTATATGTCAGTGATCAACGATGAAAAGTAAAGCATGCTGCAACGTTTGCTTCCTAGATATAGCGTGTTGTTCTGAACAGACTCATAAAATCTATTTTAGAACGCAGCCGTTAAATACCCATCCTATTTCTATCTCCATTTGACTCAATCACTGTCTCTTTCTTGAAGAAAATGTCACCGGAGGTGCGTTGAATTTGTTGTGTGGCACATTTAATAATTTTTCTTTAATTTAAGTACTTTAACATATACAGTAACATAAATAATTAATAGTTTAATGAGTTTTAAAGCATTCTACATATAAAAATATAAATTTCATGTTTGATTAAATGTAAAGATCCCGTTGCAAGGACATAAATAATGGCAGACTTCTTGGATTCTGAAGCTGAAGAGTCTGAGGTAAATTTAAAAGATATCACGATGTTCTTGTTTAATTTCATAATAAATTTTAGAAATACTTTATCTAATAATAATAAATTTTTAATTAAATTTAGTTTGTAAAAAAAAAAAATAATTTTTATTAAAACGCATTATTTACTGATTTTTTAAGCAAGAGGATGAGGAAGAATTGGAACCACATGAGCGGAAGAAACTGAAAAAGTTGAAAGCGGTTCCGGATAGTAGCGAGGAAGATGAAGAAGGTAGTTTTCTAGTGTAATCAAAGTTTGACTTCCAATTTTATTGAGTTTACTATTATTAAGATGATGAGGAACGTATTCGTGAAGAGCTGAAAGATCTGATTGACGACAATCCAATTGAAGAGGGTAGTGATGGTGATTCTGATGGATCAGATAGAACTCTTAAACGTAAAAAAAGCGATGATGATGATGACCTCGACGATCGCTTAGAAGATGAAGATTATGACCTTATTGAAGAAAATTTGGGAGTGAAAGTCGAAAGAAGAGTAAGTATAAATAAACAGTTTGCTTTAGATACATTTTTAATAATTACAGAAGCGATTTAAACGTCTTCGACGTATTCAAGATGAAGAGAGTGATGCTGAAGAACAGGAAGATGAGGGCATGGATCGTGATGCTATTGCTGGCCAACTTTTTGAGGGAAGTGATGATGTAAGTAAAATGCTTTGCAAAGTACTCTTAGCACATACTAAGTTAAGCTTTGTTCATTGCTAATTTTTTATAGTTGCGCCGAGAAGTAAAATGCTTGAACAATACTTAGTGTAATTTGCTGTTTCTTATCTTCGGTTTAAAGAAATATTGTGAAAATTCCATTTTATTTTAAACATCTCATTCTGTGTAAATCTGATCTGTGCCGCATTTGGCTTCTCTACTCGTATTGATTCTATCGATATATTTGTCTGTTCAATTCTCAGACAAGCTCGATTAAAAAAAAAAAAAATTCTTCTTGACCAAAATTTCACACTAGTGAAGCAAGAAAATGCAGATTTGCATTATTGCATAAATATTACACACTGGAATCTCTTATCTATAGATTAATGAGTTCTGACTTTTTGTTAATATTAACACAGATGAGTAATAACATGTCCAGCGCTTATGGGTGAAAGTGATGTTCTGCAGTATTCATGAAGAAGATTACAAAGAGTGCTACGAAATGAAAAAAATGTATCGCAATTGCTGCAATATGAAAAAGCCCTCAATTTTTTTCTTAGAAATTTACTGGAAATGTTTCTTTAGAAGTTTTATGCATTATTAGAAGCCGACAACGGCACATGAAAATATTGTATCTGAAAAACTAGTCTGGCACCAAAGTGAATAAAAATTCTACCGAAACATTTTTGTGTAAGCATTCTAAGAAGAAATGAATATCTATGCTCATAAAAATTGTTCCAAGCACCAGTTGTCCAATTATGCATAAAATTTCCAGTAAATCTCTAAGAAACGAGTAAAAAAGCTGGAATTGGTCAAAAACCAATTCTTATGATACCGTAAAAAATAATTTTGGAAAGTTTGTGATATACTTAATACATATGCGTTAGTTTCAAAAGATAAGTGATAATAGAATAGATCTACATAAATTTTTACAATAAAACTATGCATTTACAGAAATTATGATTTATTTAGATATGTATATAATCATTTCTGCGTACATATGTAGTTACATTTCAGTATCAAGATTCGCAAGTTTCATACATTTTTCAATGCGAATTTCTGGCAAACTATTTATAGCAGAATAATGATTTATACCTTAAATCAAAGATAACGAAGAGTTCTAGTGAATAACGCCGGGAAAAATAAAAAAAATGTATTGGAATGAAGATATTAGTTCGGAAACTGCTGAAAAATGGTAACAATTGAAGTTTTTTAAATCAAATTCCTATTAGTAGGTATTCTAATTTCCTTAAATTGTGACTATATTAGAAAGACGAAGCCTAGACTAGTGAATAACGTCGAGTTTTTCATTTTTAGTTGCGTGTTTTTTAATTATTTGGCTCTAATAGTACTCGTTTTTCCTCTCGATATTTCATCGAAGAGAAATTGCAATATTTCGTTGAAAGTTTTTGAAATACAAAGCAAAATAGTATATATAACAATTATGTAAAAAAAAAAAAAATTGGGGGAGTTAATTCTCGTTAAAAGTTTTCAAATTATTTGAACTGCAAATATCGATTTTTCGCCTTAAATTGTCGCATATTGGGTTTGTCTTTTACGCTAGATGTCTAATGTGATCAAGGTCTAGGCTAATTTTATATGAATTTTTTCACTTTCAGGACACAAACTTACTACATATTGTGAATTCTATTGCCTACAGGCTCGCTGGTATCTAAATTGAAACTTTTGCTGAGTACTGACTCTTAAATATAAATTACTTATTAAAATACTGGTACAGTGTTGTTTGGCTTGTAGCCCTTTTATTTTCTTCGTAAATTATAGTGTAGCAAGCAATAGCATCATTCACAGATTTTGAAACTTTCGGAAATCGTTCTGGATCAGGGTCTTGAGTCTCGAAGCTAGCTAAACCATTTTCGATCATATTTAAATATTCAGTCATCTTGCTCTGGTAGCTGATTCTTATCTAGAAATAAAAAAAAAATTAAATTAGCCATCAGCCCCCAAAAGGATTTTAGCATTGGCACTATTAATTTTGCTGCAGTGTCCACTTCGAGAAAATGATTTAAGAGCAGTTCTGTTGTTAAGGTAGAAACTAGCTAAAGGTGAACTGCCTTTCTTGACATGCAGAGAAATAGTACGTTTTATGTTGACCGACCTCTACCTAGTCTATAACGATCTTGAAGTGGGTCCACATAGTTGAATCCTGTATGTAAGAATGGGTTTGCTCGGTCAGAAGGGTTTGCTCGGTCAGAAGGTAGAACATAATAATAATAAATTTTATTTAGCTTGTATATTCCAATGATTTGCTTCATTAAATCGATGGCAGTAAATAGAATATAAAAAAAAATTAGAAAAAAACAATCTAGTAATTTACAAATAACTTCTTGCCAATACGATATCTAACTATTAATTAGTTTTCATAAATTTAATGCAACACCTTTTAAATTTTTGCCCAAAATTTTCATCATTTCTGCAATAGTTAAGCAATACATTTTCAGCACTTTATACAGATGTGTATTTTACGCTCCTATTGTATTATAATTATTTAATTTAAATTCATTTACATTCATGAGATTAAATGGTTGCACGTCTCCAACAAATCTTAAATACCCATGACAGTGCGCTGCCTCTGCTGTACGAAACTTGTTGGTAGGATGATGCCTACGGAACATTGCGAATAAAGTGTAACTACTTAAAATTCTAAGGCAGCTCTTGAGGTCTTTTGTTAACTATTATGAGTCAATGGATCATTCCAGTTTCAAGCATTGCAGTGTATGTGTATGTTATTTGTTCCACTGATTGTAAGGCAGAAAGTTGACTGATGTAATCATGAATCATTTTGAGTCGCCACAAAGCGCACCTTATACTGACCCGTTTAAACATGGTCCATGTAAATATTCTCTTTATCTTAATGTTCATGGGTTGAATACTTGCCAAAGCTCTCTGACGAAAACAGGGCACACTAAACTGTATGTATCTGCGTATTTACGACCAAATACGCAGATACGTAGCAGTATCTAATAAAAATAAGATCACTCAAGCGACAGATTTCCAAGAACGAATTAATGTTCCACATTCCTTCTGTCTCCGTGTTATTTGCTCTTTTTTACACACATCGAGCTAATTTAGTCGTTTTTATACCCTAGATGAAATCTATAGGGTATACTAAGTTTGTCATTCCGTTTGTAACACCTCGAAATAATGATGGTAGAGCAAAATGGATTGGATTAAAATAATATTAAAAGTTATTTTGATTTTTGCATGTCCGTCCAAGTCCAAGACATTTTTATTGTACTAAAAACTTCTACAGAGTACGAAATCCTATAAAATTCGTTATAATCATTTTTTCTGTAGACAAACCTTTCTAGAAATATATGCGAAAAACAACTTCAAAATCAAACTTGAATAGATCGGTGAATATACGAAATTTAATACGGGCATTCATCTAGGGTATCATAAGAATTGGTCTTAGACCAATTCTAGCTTTTTTACTTGTTTCATTTTAAAAGACGTCAACCACATCCTTTTTTGGATGAGTACTATCTATGGTTTTTCAATATAAATTTGATTGATTTCTTAAATTTCAAATATAATTTTTTTTTCTCATTCTGTTTGTAAGACCTAGAAATAATGATAGTAGAGCAAAATGGATTGGACATGCTCGGATAATATTAAAAGTTTATTTGATTTTTGCATGCTGTCTGTTCTTCAATCCGTCCGTTCGTCTTTCTGTCCTAACGATTACTCGAGCACGCGTGTACTTAGAAAGCTGAAATTTTGTACACAGGTTTTTTTTTTAAAAAAAAGGTTAAGTTAAGTACGAAAATGGACAAATCGGGTAACTCCTTCGTGGGGTTGTCATTCAAAAATTTCGTTTTTCCTTATATATTTGGGCACTGTCTGAGAAGGCGTCAACGTAGAGAGCGAAATTTTGTAAGACAATGAGAAACTGCTTGTTGGTGTGGAGAAACACTTTAGTTTTTGGATTTCAAGTGTGCATTTAAAACTTTGGATAGATATATCTTGTTAAGGAAACTGGAAATGTATGAGGTCCGAGTAGCGGTATTTAAATGGGCATGTCAAAGTTTGATCTAGTTCATTTTGGAAAATCTAGGACAGAATGGAATTCCTTAAGGCCTGAGAAAAAGTTTGAGTGCCCATACTCCTATACTCGGAGGCGTAAATAGGTATTTATAGCGAGCCACATACTTTTTTTTTAGTATTTCCCTCCATTTTATTCGAACTGAGGTATTATATTTTTTTTTTGCACCTTAGTGTACTTTTTTCTGGATTCAGAAAACTTTGTCACCGAACCAATTTTAATGCACTTGGGTCACATACACCCCAGCTGCTCCATTTCGCATATATTTTTGCAGTTCTTCCTTCCATTGCCAATAGTGCTCTGTTGTGAACATTTTCCTCATCAGATAAGTAGAAAGGTCCACTTTTTCATCGAAGAAAGTCGTTCAAGCTACATCCGATCGTCAAAGATTTTCCGCACATAATTGAAATAAATATTGTTAATAAAATATGTTCAGATTATCATAATGCATCGTTTAAGACATCTCTTATGTTTGGAGGTGTCGGGCCTAAAGCTGTATAAAAAGTGGACAATCGCTTTTGCTGTATGAAAACTTTCATTGAACACTGAGGTGTAACCTAGTTTAACATACTTATATGCTACCGCCATGACAAAAATTTGATTCAGGGTCTGTAAGATGCTTTGCAAAATTCCATAGAATTTCATTTGTAGATTAAAATGTAAGAATCTTGGGAATGATTGACCAAAGAAGTACGCATGATTATATGAATTGAAATATTTATGTTTGCTTTATTTAATGTTGGTTTTTAAATGCCTCTTATTTTCTTTCTTTGCTACTCAACTAATAATTGAAGGAGCACGAAGTTCAGGTTGATTGATGAGAGTATTTGTCGATAAATGTGAAATTTTATAATGCAACTATTCAAATAGGAAGCAGAAAGGCGATCGGAACGCAGTCAACGAGAACCCGACTTAGATAATTTAGATGAGGAAGAAGACGAAGAATCTGATGCTGATGACTTCATCGTTGATGATGATGGTCGCCCTATTGCTGAAAAGAAAAAGAAACGACGATTAATATTCTCAGATGCGTAAGTATAATTTAACAATAAATTTACACACGTTATTGTCTTTGTTTTCTTAGATCTCTTCAAGAAGGTCAAGATATTTTTGGAGTTGACTTTGATTATGAAGATTTTGCCAAATATGACGAAGATGAATACGAAGAGGAATCTGAAGCTGATGAGTATGAAGAAGATTTTGATGGCGTTGAAAGAGAAAAAAGGCCTAAGAAGCCGAAAAAGAAAACAACCAAAAAGTCTATATTTGAAATTTATGAACCCAGTGAATTAAAGCGAGGGCATTTTACGGATTTGGATAATGAAATTCGAAAAACTGATATTCCTGAGCGTATGCAGCTTCGAGAAGTACCAGTAACAAGTGTTCCAGAAGGTTCTAAAGAACTTGATGAAGAAGCTGAATGGATTTACCAACAAGCATTTTGTAAGCCGCCAGTTTCAAAGCAAGAGTTCAATGACGGTGGACCCCGGGGAAGTCGTAAGCCATCAAGTGCTATAGGAAAAATTAAGCAAGCTCTAGATTTTATGCGAAATCAACAATTAGAAGTACCATTCATAGCCTTCTACAGAAAAGAGTACGTACAACCAGAGCTCAATATTAATGATCTTTGGAAAGTCTACCGCTATGATTCTCGTTGGTGCCAGCTGTTAGCTCGGAAGAATAGTCTCCTGTTGCTTTTCGAAAAAATGAGAAATTACCAGCTAGATGCAATTATGAGTAATCCAGATGCACCAATTCCTGTAGTTCAAAATCGTATAAAAAAAGGGCACTATTTTCAAGAACAATACAGATACAGAATACAATAGGGAATACAAAATATTCCCTTTAAAATTTTGACACATTCTATATTTAAAAATTGTTTAAAAAAATTTTAACAATTTTTTAAAAAAATTGTAAAAAAAATTTTAAATTTTTTTTTTAAAAATGTTTAAAATTTTTTAATAAACGTTGACACATTCCAGCTGATGTGCTGTGACTTTCTTCAAATATTTTTAATTTGTGCGCGTGTAAACAATTATATTCGTACCCGCTTGTAGTTATATGTATAAGTTTGCTGCCATAATAGCAAAATTTACTGCCATAAAATATACTTCTGGCTAGAAATTTTTATGGCTAATTATGGCAGTAAAAATTTCCCCTTAGTCGGGGAATTTGACATTTAACTCAGTAAAATTTTGCTGGATTATCTTTTGTCCTTATCGTTCTAAAGTATTTTCAGATAAGGGGAAACTACTTACTCTGTTTTCTAGCAATGTTCGAGTAATGTAAATCAGCCATAATTCCTATAGTAAAAAATGCACTGACTTAAGCCTGAAACACATTCACTGCAGTAACTTTGACTTGAATTTTGAATTCATCGACTTCACATGGTATCTTAATTGGTTGAACTTTAAGCTGCCACAATAAATGCAGTTGCAGCAGCAGTGAATGCGACTTCAACTTCGACTTTGAGAAATTTCAAAGTTGCTGCAATTTTTACAGTACTGACAACTTAAAGAATTGTAAAGTGCATTGCTGGAAAAATAAGAAAAATAAAATGTTTTCAATCTGTCATTTTTTAGTTAGCGTCGATTCTGGCTGTGTATTTTGTTGTGATAATTCTGTGAAAAAATGGAAGAAAAATTAATAAATGCCATGCGCAATCATCCGTATTTATACGACAAAGCCGCTGGTAGGTATAAAAACAGGATTTATAATAAAAATGGACTGAGCGTTCCTGCTTCAAAAATGCCACAAATATTGAACAGGCTGTGAAAACACTTTATTTCGTACAATTGCACACCGATTTATAATTAGTTATTATTTGTCGATTGGAAACAGTAAAGATGTTTTAAAATAGTATTGCATTAAATGAAAATTGTTTAGGAAGTTAAACTCGTTTTAATTAACACAAAAATTCATTTTTAATATTACTGAAAAATGTGTTCATCTGCAGATTTGATGTCAAATATGCTTGAGCTTGTAAGAGATAGACGTATATAAGCAATATATTTGTCTCAATTTTTAAGTCAATTCCGATGTATTCCAATTAATACAGCCGTACTGTTTTCAAAATTGGTTACAGTTCAGTGTACATTTTGAGGTTGAAAGAGACAAATAGGTTCACTTCACTTTAACTGCAAATTTCTACTTAGGATTAATTATTAATACCCTAAATTGCAAATTAATTAAAAAAATTCCAGATCGTTTTTTGACACGTTTTTGTTCACTCAACCACTTGTAATTCCTTCGTACTTTCATACAGTATTTTAGAAATTCTAAAATTACAATTCTTTGCATGATCCGTCTGTTAATATCTACAAAAATAACTTCAAACGAGAGCTGAGTTTAAATTGATAACTGTCAATAGAAAGATTTCTCTCTGGTCGATTTAATCCAGTCCGTCGCATGTGAGCATTTGGTACTATGTGAATTAGGAATATTCCAGTACAGTTCAGTCCGCTTCATGTGAACGAGGTAAAAGTCTTGCAGGAAGCATGCTGCGGGGAGTGGGCTCTAACTAAGCCATAACCCACACAGGGGAGGATATTGGCACTTTTAACGGGTGAGAAGTATTCGGAGGTAGGAAAAAGGCCGTGCTACCAAGTTTAGATCGGAAGTACGGACAGCATACCAATACTACAGCAAGCCGGCTATTTGGAAATTGCGAAATTTCTGAAATTATTCATTGGACGGCTGTACAGATGTTTATTTGCGATTTGAGGTGATAATATAATTATTTAATAATCATTACCTGTTGTGAATTTGTGAAACAGTAATTGTAACACGCACATAATTAATTTCGGTAATCATATAAGGAACTACGCGAAGCAACATTATTATTATGGCACGTCTAAGTCAAGGGAAGGAAAATCCTTCCTTCGCTAAAAAGTTCTCGTTGGGCCTAGGTCAAATATTTTTCGAACTGAATGTCGGGAGTGCTTCGAACGCGACCACTGATATTCTCGTGTATTTACCAAGCTACAACCACAGTATATTCTCTACAACCACAAACTACAGGCTTTCTACAATAGTTTGAGAGGTTGACGTTTCTTGCTATTGGTGTTAATGTTAAAGCTGTCTGACTTGAAAATATTTAGGTAGTATTTAGGGCTTTGTGGCCCTAAATTATAAGCTAATAAAAAGTAAAACAAAGCAATATATTTTGGGTTGGTGTTTAAACTTAAATGTAAAAGAATAAACACTAAAACAATAAAATTAGGACGACAACAATCCCTGAACCGCTCATTTAAATGTAAGTAGATTGTATCAACACATCACGAAATTTTTTTTATATACATAGTTCGAAAACTTTTTTGGGTGAAGCCGCTCCGTTTTTAAGA
Source organism: Dioctria rufipes (assembly GCA_963924295.1). Classification (NCBI taxonomy): domain Eukaryota; kingdom Metazoa; phylum Arthropoda; class Insecta; order Diptera; family Asilidae; genus Dioctria; species Dioctria rufipes. The sequence continues at coordinate 78,644,334 of OZ002742.1, read as the reverse complement.
AATTCATATTTAGTTTCACATGGAAAAATTACCATAATTTATAATGAATAACGTTTTTAAAAATGATGCCACCGGTGAGTGATTTGAGTATATAATACGTTTTGAAACAAAATGTTTACACAAAAATGGAAATTGACGTCCTTATTGCGTAAAATGGCAAAAACTATACTTTTGTTTCTTGCCATAAAAAATTTCGTGGTTCCAAATTAGGAAACACATCGGAAAATTCAAAGTGGTTAAAGTCACGTATAGCGCTAGGCACCGCGATTATTGTTTATTATGCTTAGAATTTCACTTTATCCCATTCTCTCTTTGGACTTACCCAATAATATACATAGTCTTAAACAGGCGTACTTAGATAGGTTTTCCAAGCTTTTGCACTCACTAGTTTGGTTCCAAAAATTTTTGGACAAAGTTACCCTGGGTCATTAGGCATAGTGCACCCATCAATTTAAATTGTAAATCATGCGTCGATTAACTAAGTATTTACTGTTATTTAAAACAAAAAGATTATTTAATTTTATCCTTTTTCTCTAATATCTCTTAAGATTTTATTGTATATTTACCAATATTTGGTGCTACGCTATCTACCAAGGCTCTCTGCGGGAAGTTCGTAGCCTTGCAGTGCTTTCTGATTAAGCCTGGACTGCACAATATGGGTCCTGATGAAATGAGTAGCTTCCTTGCTTCTGTGGAAACAGACTCATCAACTTTCGTATTGGGTACTAATATCACTGAACACGAGGACTCTTTTTCTAACGTTGATATTTTTAATTTTTCCTCCGCCTGTACATTTGTGGGTTAAATAATTTGCAGTTGGTCTAGATGACATCCCTTTAAAATTTCTGAAGCTAATTTTTCCTGCCTTATCTTGCCATATTCTTCATCTATTTAATACCATCATTACCACTTCAATCTTACCTGCTGCTTGGAAATCAGGCAATGTAATTCTCATTCCCAAGTGCTCCAATCCATCACAGCCCTCTGATTTTAGGCCTATAACTATCTTGCTCACACTCCAGGGTTTGGAAAATTTTAATCAGAACCAAATAACTTGCGCGTCTGCTGTTCGTGATCTTATATACACCAAACAATCTGGCTTTCGCAAAGATTACAATACCACGAGTGCTATCTTGGCCATTACGAAGACTGTAAGAACATGAAGCGGGAGATGGCTAGCGTACTCTTGTTACTCGACTTTATCAAAGCTTTCGACAGTTTAGATCATTCTATCTTTTGCCAACCATTTCAGAGCCTCTTCCGATTTTCCCGGTCAGCCTGTAATATAATTTCCTCATATTTGAGCTTGCGACGCCAGTGTCACATTTTAGGGAATCGTACAACAGAATCCCAGCTCCAGTTAGATTTCCTTGTTCATATCTTTGCAGATGATGTGCAATTACTTTTCCGCGCCGCTGGCATTGATAAGTCAATGTTTCGCAGACATTAATGGCGGCCTTTCCTCTGTTTTTTCCTGAGCCTTGAATAATAAATTAACTCTAAACCCAGCTAAGCCTTAATCAATTGCAATTGTTTTTGTTTTTTTTGTCATCCAATCAAGCACACCTTTGATCCTATCTTCCTTATTAGGGTTTCCGTACCCTTTTGTAACCGAGTGTCCAGCCTTGGCTTCATTTCCTTATCGCCTCATATTAATAATTTAATCGGCAAGCTTTGGTCTTCGCAAACTGTATAGGTAGTATTAATATATACATATCTGCTGACCTTTATAAGGAATATAGGGCGGAGATATATATTGAACTTTCGCAGGCAACATTAACAGACTACGCATTTCCTTTAATTCAGTTATCAGGCATGTGTACGGTCTTCCAGGGCGGGTTCATGATCTGCGTGCTTACGCTGGATTTTCAGATTAGAGTTTATTAGGTTTCACGTTTCCCTCTTAATCTAATTATCCCTCGTCGTTCATCCAACGTTCTGAAAAACTTTCTTTGTTCGTGTTATTCCCATTTGGAACCGATTGAATTTCGCTCACTCCTTGCTAGTTTAATGGCATTTAAATTGCGGCATCTTGATTTTCTGAATGTCTCTCAACTTGAAGTCTTAACAGATCCTGCTGGTCTCGCTCTTCATTAGCCTAATGCTAATCTAATCTAATTTTTGATGTTCTTCGTAGTATGTTTTTATTGCGCGCATAGATGCACCAACATTATACTGCTCGGAGTGACAATAGGTAGTGCACCTTTACCCTCAGTTCTTTTTCACGAATTATCTCTTTGTACAGCATGGGATGGATATCGATTGACCGGCATAATTAGAATTAATTAAGTTAATCTTAGTATATTTTTCTTTTTGTTTATTTTTTGATCACTCTGCCACTCCTATTATTTGCTGAAGTAACAATGTATACAATGGACCTAACAGGCTAAGTTGCTTATCTATATAAATAAATAAATATTGCTACTATATGTATAATCTACTCTTTCCTTTCGTAGTGCCTAACGTTGTACGTAACTTAAGCAGAAGTAAATGTTTTCTGATTTGAATTGAATTCCACATAATAACTTAATTATTAAGCTCAACTCTTTATTTGGATACATCTCAGCTTATTTCCAGTTATCTTAATGATAAAACATAAGGGTATACGCTACAGGGAAGTCCCGACTCCCATATTGTTCTTAATTTACATTAATAATAATAATATTAATTAGTTGCATGAACTTCTAAAATTGCTCTTTACACATGAAAAAATAATTATAAATTTGAAATTGTCGAAATAACTACACAAATTATTCAACATATTCTATCAAATTATATTTGAAAACAATAATTCTAATCTGTAACTTCAAATCATTAGTCAATCTATTGAAAAACTGTAAGCTCTTACACTATCTTATTTTACTATCAAACCGGATAACGTTTACGTATAAATTGTACAATTTTCAAATTGTTTTCATTTTTGCGTTCACTTGGTATACTATTTTATAATTAATCTTTTATACCTTACTATATTTTGAGCCCTACTCTTTCTCAGTCAATTCAATCTGCAGTCATCCAAGTTAAGCAATCGATAAGGTTGCATATCCACTACATACTGGAGTTCTCGGCATAAATACTCTGGTAGAAGATTATTTTTTATTTTGAACACCCATTTTTAATACATTAAGAATCGTTCGCTGATTAACTGACATTCATTTGAGAATATTTAACATTGTTCTTTCCTAACAACATAATATACTCCTCATTGCCCTGTTTTGTAGTTTTTGTAACATCTGTTCGTTCGTGCACATAACAAGAATTGATTGGCAATACTCGAAATGGGGCATAATTATGCTATCATGAATATTAATTACATTCATCTTAAGTTTATTCATTGTTAATCACACATGCAGTCTTCCTAAGTCTTTATTCAACTTAACAACATTCATTTAAGCTCTTTCTCGATATAAAAATTAATGTATCGTCTATAAAAAATCTTATTTCCGAAATCCTTATCACGCACACAATATCATTTATATGTACTATAAAAAGAAGAGTTGCTAGCACTGATTCTTGCGGTACTCTCAGCGGATTTACATTATCATTTGATATTTCACTATCCACTTTGGTCCTTTGTGTACGATCATCTAAAAAACTCTGAATCCAGTTTAACTCTTTTCCGCGATTCCCAATCTTTTCAAGTTTATTCTTTAAAATATCTGTCGATGTTCTTGAAGGCTATTTTTAAGTAAAGAAACACAGCTACAATCATGTCTGCTTTATCAATTTTTTCTTTCAATTTCACGATCAACCCAGTTGTAGTAGATTCGCATGAATGGTTAGATCTAAATCCCGACTGATATTCTGATAAAATCTTATTTGATTCTAGGTATCGTGCACACTGCATTTGTGTGGCTTTCTCTAAAACTTTTTCTTCCGTAGGCAGCATATTCACAGGCCTAAATTCTTCGAAATTTTTTGTTTTCCCCACCTTTGGTATTGGTATCCACTAGTCAGAACTGGGCAAATACCAAAGAAAAAGTACTTAAGTACAAGTACCGGAGACCTGAGTACTTCAGCGTAATTACAAGTACCGCATGTATGAAAAGTACTTGTAACTAAGTACGAAGTCTGTAAAAAGTACTGAGTACTTTTGAAGTACTTTGTAAGGTATTTTTTTAGAATCTTTGTACATTGGCAGTAATATAATGAAGTTTATAAAGTTCAGTTAATAGATATTAATAAATCAATACCTTTTGAAAACTATAGTATGTATAGTAACCAGTGGCTACTATTTATAGTTTTCAATAGTTTTCGGCGCCGCTCATTGCTACACTCATAAAGACTATTCGAAGTCCGCCCAAGCACATGTTATCTTCCAATAATGCATAACAATTCTAAGGAAAAAATTGAGGCCTTGCCTACATCAGGTCGAGGCAGATTGATTTTATATTGGAGCGAGGCATTGCTTGCTTACTCTTGATTATGTCCACTTGCATACAACATTAAAAAAATATCATTGGCGGGAAGTTAAGAAGTGTACACGCAGCTCGGAAGGTGATTTTAATAAAACATTTAGAATTTCTTTTGCGTATCTAATAAATATATTGTCTTTGGTAAAACAGTTTTTATCGGTAATAACCTTAAATGATTAATTTAAATCACGTATTTCGACGAATCCACTATTTTATTTGTTTTCAGTTGACTCTCAGTTGGTACTTGGTGCTTAGACCCAAAGACTCAGCAATATAGAAGTGAGTTCACGTTCTGCAGTGTATTTCTATGAACGTAGTCAGTTCATATTATACATGTCAGTGGTTATGTCATCAAGTTGAGGCATCGCCGATTTTATATTCGCGCAAGACGTTACTGGTTTTTGTTCTACTTGCCCAGTCTTGTTGGTATGTTACTATCTTGGCTTAGGTTCTGTCTTGACGCGTGAGTGCGGCAGAACTGTCAAAGCTCTTTGCGTGCTTTAAAACTCAACAAAAAAGGAGTTGCGTTAGAGATTGTGTTTTCTTTTCTACGAAAAGTTAGATATTTGTAGGTGCTTAATAGACTCAGAAATACATAAGTAAAAATCTTGGTTCTAGTACAAAACTAAGTCTTAAGTACAAGTAAATAGACGCTAGTACTTATGTTCAAGTACTAAGTAGGGGCATTTCAAAAGTATTGAGTAATAAGTCTTAAGTAACGAAAATGTACTTTAAGTAGTACTTAAGTCTTTTTTTACTTAAGTATTGCCCAGCTCTGCCACTAGTGCATTTATAGTAGTTTCTTCTCCATCTTTAATGATTTTAGCACGATACAAATCCCGTTTCTGACCTATTTTCCCCAGTATGTTGTATAAATCTTATAACTCACTAAGTAAAATACAAATTGGCTTTCAATGTTGCAACACTGCAGATAAAAAAGTCATTGAACTCGGTCACTATTTTCCTTTTATTTTGAAGTATCTTATTCCTGAATCTAACTTCCTTTATTTCTGTTCTACCTTGCTTCAATACTAGTGATTTTATTACTTTTTACATAGATTTTGGGTCATCGATGTTCACGACTTTCTGTTTGATGCTATTCGCTTTGGCTTTTTTTTTAAAGATTGTATATGTTACGAATTTCCTTATACTGCTCCAAATGACTCTCTTCTTGCAACAGAGTTGCTTTCCTATATGATTTTATTTTGTAATGCTTCATTTTACGAAGCTCATCATTAAACCAATGATTCATTCTTTCATATATCTGTCGTTTTACCACGAAGGTGTCTGTTACTCTTTTTATTTCTTTGGAAAAAATTTCAACTTTGCTGTTTACACATTCAACCTTATACTTCTGATCCGACTCGAGTTTAATTCCTGCAACTTTCTGTTATATTTCAACTACTCAATCTGCTTAATATCGGTTCTTACAGCGTAATAAGTTCTATTTGGTAGTACTATCTCAATAGCTTCATGGTTACTAGTTTATATATTTTTTTTTATATTCGCTTTAATAACAGTACAGTTCGAAACTACATAATCAATTAATGTTCGCGTATTCTGAGTAATTCTAGTTGGTTGATCTATCTACTGCTTGCATGCGTAATCTCCAAATGTCTGTTTCAGTTCTTATCTTCCTTCTCAAGCGAATTTATATTGAAGTCACCAACCAACACAAAATCTTCTTGCATTAATGTAGCAAGGTTATCACAAAACAATCTCTTACTGCCTTGTGATTTATGTAACACAACGACGTTAACTTTGCAATCGTTTACCGCCAACCTTACTACCAATCACCACATATCTTTGTTTATTTCCACTTTCTTCAAAACTTCACCATTCCATCCCTTTTTGAAATAAATTGCCACCCCTGCGGTGCGTTTTGAAATATTATATATATAGTATATTATTAATGAGGCCCTGTTTGTTCATGTTCATATCGACTCTCCGTATTTCCTTTATTTGCCAGTATGCAATCCTATCTTTTTCTGGACATTTTGTAGCTCTTTCATTATGCCTAGTATCTAGTTTCATATTTAATTTTACATTTGCCACTAAACGGTTTGCACGCATGGTTTTGTTTTGCAATAATTGAAACCTTTTCTTTACTTCGTTCTGACTTGCATATAATAACGTGGAAGCACCAATAACATATGTACAAGTAGATGTGAAATCTTCTATTTCAAGCCCCGGCATACTTCTTAAAGTTTCAACGGCGAGCTTTTATAAATGACTTCTCTATCCAGCCGAAAATGGTGCGAAAGTGGGAATTAAGAGAATTAATACTTGAAGCTTTTCTGCCGCCGGAGAGTTCCTAAAACTCACTCAACAGTTTTCTATTCATATATTCATTGTGCTCCGATTCAATATGAATAACTCATCACAGAAGGACATGTGCACTGTGCAACAAACTGCAGTGAGTGTCATCTATGCATGATCTGACTGATGCAAGGTACATTGGATTTGTTTTTTATATAAGAAAGTGGAAATACGTTTCTTTCTCTTGTTCCAGCATCTAAACTATGTAATTTTTCCCTCGCTTTATTTTGCTAAAATTCAAACATCAGTTAGTCAGCCCTGATAGATTGGTCAATTTCCTACCAGCAGCTCGAGCTAGCATATCGTCCGTCCAGTATTATCCGCAAGTCGTGTTGGTCAGAAGAGTAGTAAGCGCATGCTCCTATCCCGTACACATGCCGTGTTGTTATAAGCAAGTATCACTGACATATATAATATGGACTGATTAACTTTCTATTTCATGTGGGCTCAATTGCTTATGTCAATAAAAGTTCTTACGCCGGTGCCAACATTGAAAAAATCATTGGCGCGAAGTTGAAAAAATAAGCGCGCAGCTCGAAAAGTGATTATAATAAAACGTTTCGAACTTCTGCTCCATATCTTATGAATATATTTTCTTTGGTAAAACAATTTAATCAGTAATAACCCTAAATAAAAAATATAAAAACATTTATTTCGACGGACCCATTTATTTATTTGTTGTTTACAGTTCTCCTCAGTTGGTACTTGGTGCTTAGACGGAAAGAGTCAGCAATATAAAAGTGAGCCCACTTTTTGAAGTGCATTTCCATTAACGTAGTCAGTCCATATTATACATGTCAGTGGCAAGTATAAATCAGTGAGTGAATATAAACTAAGTAGTGTGAATTAGTTAGCGCGTTCCTCTTAATGGCAATTTGAGTTGGTCGGCACGGCATATCAAACTCGTAAACCCACGTCTCGTCAGTCGTCACCAGTTATGATGCGTTTGATGAATGTGGGGTCGCTATCTGCGTTGGAAATCATCTCTTTAGCCACAGCAATACTGTGCATTCGAGAGAATCGGACGTGTGATATATTGAACAATCTATAAAATCGCTAAAATTCGGTTATAAATATTTAAATACTAATAAATTAAGGCATGAAATATTGTTAATTATTGTGGCGACCAGAAACATTGGATTAAAGCAGTGAACTCGGCGCAAAAACTAAAATATTGTGATTGAATTGATTGAGATGCACAGAGGTGTTTTGAGGGAATTCAATTTTTTTTTCTCGCTTTCGATCGACTTGCAATTGTCACATAGAAATTCGTTTTTTCTTTCTTTTTTATTCTTTTATTTTATTATAAACTTAGGTATACGAAAACAAAGAAAAGTGAAAAATATCGAACAAAGGGCAATGACAATTTTAAATCTGTTACTTAGCGGTAATTGAATAACTAAGTATCCATAGAAGACTGGGTTAAATTACAATCACAAATGAGCGAAGCGAAAACATAAACAAAATGAATACAGTATGCGGCAGTTGTGATATTGTTGTTAGAAATAGAAAAGATATACTTTGTCAAGGAGGTTGTAATAGAAATTTTCACATAAAATGTGTGGGCTTAGTACAATATGATATAGACCACTGACATATATAATATGGACTGCTTAACTTTCTATTTCACGTGGGCACAATTTTTTGTGTCAAAAATAGTTCTTACTTCGGTGCCAACATTGAAAAAATCATTGGCGGGAAGTTGAAAAAGTTAGCACATAGCTCCAAAAATGACTTTAATAAATCCTTTGGAATTTCTTCTGCGTATCTAATGAATATATTGTCTTTAGTAAAACAGCTTTTATCTGTAATAACCCTAAATAATTAATTTAAAAATATTTATTTCTACGAACCCACTTATTTATTTGTTGTTCACAGTTCTCTCTCAGTTGGTACAGGACCGAAAGAGTCAGCAATATAGAAGTGAGCCCACTTTCTGTAGTGTATTTCAATGAACGTAGTCAGTCCATATTATATATGTCAGTGATATAGACCAAATAAATGAAAAAAGAATCTGCTGTTTATGTGCGATCTACATATGCATTGAGTATCGAAAAAAAATTTACTGATCAGTTAGAAGTGATATTAAAGGAAGTCTTAGAAAATAAAAAGAGAATTATTGACCAAGAAGTGTTTGAACAAGTAAAGAAGCTAAGTGATGAAAAGGAAACAAGTGAAGTTGCAATAGTTCCAAGTGTGGACAGTGGGAAAAAAATCGTACGCGGATGTTTTAAAAAATGAACCAACTGTCTTGATGAGACCTAAAAAGAAGCAGGAGGTAAAAAAAAAACGAAGGAGGATCTTAGGAGAGAAGTTGATCCCACTGATTATAAAATTGTTGAAATGTCAACTAAACAGAATGACAATGTAATGATTGAAAATGCTAATAGGGATAGTCGAAAAAAATCAAATCTGCGGTGGAAAGTAAACTAAGTAATGAATAGGAGGTTAAAATACTGGAAACGAAAAAACCTAAGGTGCTTGTAGTTAATTCAAAAAATGAAATTACAAAATTAATTTATAAAGGTTGGTGAATTGAAATGTGTTAAAATAAGGGAAGTTAAAGGTAAATACGAAAATTATTACAATGCGATGATAGAAGTGGACATTGAAAGCTTTAAAAAAACTTTTAAAGGAAGAGACTATTAATGTAGGCTGGGATCAGTGAAAAGTTTTGGATGGAGTGAGCGTGATGAGGTGCTATAAATGTAAAAGATTTAATCATGGAGTGAAGGTTTGTAATGGTGTAGAGGTCTGTTGAAAATGCAATGGAGCACATGTACGAGTGAATGTAAAGAAATAGAAATGGTTACCAAGTGTGTTAATTGTGAACAAGCCAATAAAAAAATGAAACTAAATTTAGATACTAATCACAGTACATATATGGGAGCAATGCCAATTCGAAATCCTAAAAAAAGGTGGGGATAATTCCTTATGGTATATAGTTATAAAGTGTTCAATGCTCAATAATTTTTGTGTTACTGTCGTTGTTTTGTATAGATCACCAAGTGGTTCAGAAATTCAATTTTGTAATCAATTTGAAGAACTTTTAGAGTATCTGGAAGATAGGGTTGAAGAAGTGTTAATTGCAGGTGATTTCAATATTGATTGGAAAACTAATAATACATATAAAAGGTATATTGAAAAAATCTTCAAGGATAATGCATATAAACAGAGAGTTGAGGAATATACTCGATTGACGCAAACTTCCAAAACTCTAATCGACTACGTAGTGAAAAATATAAATAATTTAAATGCTAAAGTGAAACCAAATTTGAAAATAAGTGATCATGAAAGCATACAAATTGGAATTGAAATTAATACGAATAAAAAATGTAAAATGAGAAAAACGTATGTGTGAAATATTCAAGTACAACCAGGCAGATTTTAACAGGGAATTAGTTTGTAAAAATTTAATGAAGTTGTAAGCTTTGAAGAGGTTTCGGATTGCGCGAGCGAGATAGATAGAAAGTTAAGGAAGTTATTAATAAATACACAGTAAGGAAAGTGGTAGGAGATAGAAAATGTGAATGGTATAGTCAAGAATTAAAGAGTTTGAAAGAAGATAAAATTATTCAATATTACAGAGCCCGAATGCTAGATAGTGAACATGAGTGGATAAAATATAAAAAAATGAGGAACATTTACAAAATAAGTATAAATAAAGCAAAAAGCAGAAATATAGAATGCAGAATAAGTAACGCACATGATGCCAAACATATGTGGAAAGAAATTAAGCGAACAGTGCTAAAAGATACAAGCAATACGATACAATGTATAGAATTTGGAGATAGTAAGATAACGGAGAAGAAGGAAATTGCCGATAATTTCAACGAGACTATTAACAGATCTATACCATCTAAGGCTTACGAGGATGCAATTCATATGCAATTACTAAATGATAGGGAAACAATTAAAATATGTAAAAGCCTCAATCAGAAGAAAGACTATAACAAACTTAGCCCCAGAATTATAACTGAAAATAGGGAATTAATATCGGTTATAACTACCATAGTTAGTAAATCTTTATCTAGTGGAGTATTTCCAAAATGCTGGAAGGAATCTGGTGTGATTCCAATTGAAAAAGTTAAAAACACCGTTAAATGCGAAGAATACAGACCAATCAACATGTTACCATTAATTGAGAAAATATTAGAAAAGCAGTGCAAGTACAACTAGAAGAATATATGGAGACTAACAACTTATTTTTAAAGACACAGTCGGGTTTTCGTAAAATTCATCCTTGCGAAATGGCATTAAATTTGGTCATTACACAGTGGAAAGAAGAAGTGGACAAAAAAAAAAGTTGTCTTGACCGTGTTTCTGTACTTAAAGCGAGCTTTTGAGACGGTTGAATCATGTATATTACTAAATAACCTAAACAAATATGGGGTTAATAATAAAGAGTTAAATTGGTTTGTTGATTATTTAAGTGATCGCTGTCAAAAAAAAAAGTTGATAATATCTTGTCGGAATTAATCTATAACAGACTAGGTGTGCCGCAGGGTTCGGTATTGGGAACTCTGCTTTTCTTGATAAATATAAATGATATTAAAGATGCAGTGGTATATGATGGGATTAAGCTCTTCGCAGATGACGCGCTTATATATATTGTTGGGACAAATGTGCAAGACTGTAAGGAAAAATTAGAGCAAGATTATAAAAACCTCAACAAATGGTTTGAAATTAACAAACTTAAATTGAATGTAGTAAAACAAAATTTATGACTATTAATTACAGGCAAGATTTAGATATAAAAATTAACAATGAGACGATTAAAATGTGACTAATGTGAAATATTTAGGAGTGATAGTGGATAGAGACTTAAACTTTAAAAACTATATAGAGTATAATTGTAAAAAAATCGGTAAAAAGGTGGGATTCTTTAGAAGAATCAGGAAAAATATATCAATGAAAAGCGCAATTGTAATACATAATGTAATTATAAAACCTCATTTCGAATATTGCTCAACGATACTATTCTTAGGCGCACAAGGGATGATTGAGCTGCAGAATAAAGCAATGAGGATAATTTTAAGATGCAACAGATATACACCAATACAATGTATGCTCGATACTTTAAATTGGTTGAATGTCAGACAGAGACTGCAGTTTAATATGCTTCTATTTATTTACAAAGCGAAGAAACAAAAACTATCGAGATACCTAAATGTGGGGGATGTCCAAGCATATCAACTAAGAAGAAACAATGGTATAAGACTGCCGAGATGTAACACACGAGCTGGTCAGAACCCACTGATATATAAAGGCTTTCTACTCTTTAATGAGCTATAAAAAATGAAACAAGATAACAATTTTTATAAAAAAAATGTATAGAATTTGTTATGAATATTAATTAAGTGAATACTGAACAATTATCATGATTATATAGATTACCAAGCCTTGAATATTTACATAATGTAATAGATGTGTAAAGAGAGTATATATCATACTAATAAAAAAGTAATAATAATAATTGGGAGCTGTTTTTGCACAAAATTCAATGTTTTTGGGACGGGGCGGACAGCGACGCGTATCATGCCCAAAACATCTGTCAAAATGTGTTCTGCCGATCCATATAAGATGTTCAATAACACAGCAAGCCCTCGGATTGGTACACATAGATTTGCTTTACCGGTTCGATGTTTTCTTCGGTAACTGACGTTGTTGGGCATCACCCAAGCATTCACGACCGTCTTTGAATCTCTTATACCATTCGTATGCCCGTGTTTTCCACATACACAATTCCCCAAAGGCTTTTTTCAACAGTTTCAATGATTCGTTATACGAAATTTCATTTGCAACACAAAGTTTGAGGCACGCTCGTTGCTCGTGCTGCCAACGTTACTGCAACAATTTTTTACCGATTGGTGCAGCGCGTGCATTTCAAATTAGAAATTTCCGTTTATTTTGATCATAAGGTATAAACTTAAAAATTAGGTTCGACTAACAATAAGATTTACTAAGGTACAGAATGGTAAATTGAATAAGTTTTCTCCTGTTATCTTTTGAAGTCTTCTATGTAAATTTGTTTTATTATTACTTACTTACCTTGTCCTTTTCAGATTATTACATGAAATTATGGCATCCTCATCAGAGGAAGATGAGTACAATGATCAAACACTTTCTATATCAGCGGAGGATAGTGGCGATGGAGAATCATCTGCATCCTCATCAGGAGAAGAATCCCAACCGAAAAAAATTAAGACAGAATGGGAGAGCAATTACTCTGGCAATGCAATGCGGATGATGCAGAAAATGGGCTTTCAAGGAGATAAAGGTCTTGGTAAGTTAGGCCAGGGAAGATTGGAACCCGTTGAAACATCAAAACAAGAAGGCAGACGTGGTCTCGGTTTGAAATTGGAAGATTTAGATAATGCTGCCGTGAAATGGGATCCTACTATGGAACAAATTGAAATTCCAGAAAAGATTGATTGGTTAAAGAATAATTGTAACGATTTAGAGCAAATACTTATGGACGATTTAGTAGATTGGATAAAAATTGGGAAAAGGAAAACAAAAATTGATGACGAAACGCAATTTTGTGACGCAGAAATTCTGGAAAATGTTCTCAGCTCAAAAAACGTTTTTGATAATTTAGATCCGAATGATATGAGACGAGCTAGGACTAGAAGCAATCCATTTGAAACTATTAAAGGAGCAATATTTTTAAATCGAGCGGCGGTAAAAATGGCTAACATAGATTCCCTGTGTGACTTCATGTTCACAAATCCAGTGGATGAAAATGGTGTGTCTTTGGTAAGACAAAATGACTTGCTTTATTTTGCCGATATATGCGCAGGACCCGGAGGATTCTCGGAGTACGTTCTTTTTCGTAAAAATTGGACTGCAAAGGGATTCGGTTTCACATTAAAAGGAGATAACGATTTTAAATTGGATGATTTCTGTGCTGGACCTCCTGAAACTTTTGATGCGTATTATGGGGAAAAAGACGATGGTAATATTTTCGATCCTGCCAACATGAAATCATTTGCCGATTACGTAATGAGACAGACGGAGACAGGAGTACACTTTGTAATGGCTGATGGTGGTTTTTCAGTGAAAGGTGAAGAAAACATTCAGGAAATTCTTTCAAAGCAGCTATATCTATGCCAGTGTGTAGTTGCTCTATCTATTCTTCGTATCAAAGGCCATTTTGTATGCAAACTATTTGATCTTTTCACTCCATTCAGTGCTGGCCTATTATATTTAATGTATAAGTGTTTTGAGGAGATTTGTATTTGTAAGCCAAACACCAGTCGTCCAGCAAACTCGGAAAGGTACTTAATTTGCAAATGGAAAAAGCCTAATACAGATCATATCGAACGTCATTTATTCCAAATTAATGTAGAGATGTGGGAAAACCAAGAACGAAATATCGACACAAATCAACTTGTTCCTTATGAAGTAATGTATCAAGACACGGAATTTTTCGAATACCTTATTAATAGTAACAATCGATTAGGAAAGAAACAGATCGTTGGCCTTATTAAAATAGCAGCCTTTTGCAAAGATGTCAACCTAAAGGAACCAAAACAGGCGGAAGTTAGAAAGCAATGCCTTCAATTGTGGAATATTCCCGACAAAATGCGTCAAACACCCGAAAAAATGTCTGAAGAAGCACTTCTCACGGAGCTTCTAACCCCAGAATGGAGTGATAAATCATTTTTATCGGGTACCGGAATTGAACTTAATTCACTTGAAGATTTGGAAAATAACTTTAAAAGCATTTATGATAAATACTTTGTTGCATTCGGCCGGTGCGAAACAGAAAAAAACAAACCCACATTTTTTTTATGTAAAGGAAGAAGTAATGTGCAGTGTTTCTCATCAGGAAAGTGGCAAATGGTTGATTGTAATTTGGAAATACCAGCAAAGACTCTAATATATGGCGAAATAGTAACAGAATATATAGGAGAAGGTCGCTCTCAAAACAAAGTGCCCGCCCTGCATATAATAGATGGAATAGTTTTGGGTGGTGAAGATATTCGCCGAAGGCCTTTGAGAGAACGATTAAAAATTTGCGATAAATTTGCAAGAGCTCTGAACAAACCCTATAAAATTATAGATATTTGCGATGGAATGAAACAACTTGCTGCACAGATTCGTTGCAAAAAATTATTTCCGTTAAGTGATTTTGCAAAATTCTTTGATCAAATGAAACCGTATAAACTGAAAGAGGGTCCCCCTCGCTTAGGATACCGTGTTCGATCTGATGAAGGCAAGGAGCGATTTTTTGTTCCAGGAGGACTCTTATTCTTCACTGAGACTTGTTCTACCTTTTTGTATTCTCGTTCCAAAAGCTCTGGAAAATTTTACTACTTTAACACCAAAACGAGAGAATCGTTTTACCTTCAAGACGCTTTACATCGAGCTGATGTGTATGCTTCTTTTCGTAACAGTTTTGTATATAGGTTGTTATGGAAATGGAAAGAAGTCCTTCAAGTGCAGGAAAATTTGAGTGAAGCCGACAAAAAAGATTTCTATCTTTACCGAGTTGATTTTAATAATTTTATTGAAAACGCCTACAGAAGTTAGCAAGTTTATGCTTAGATTTTATTACGTATGCTACCATTTCTTATGTTATTTTTATTCGAATTGAAAATACTTATCAGACTGTCGGTCCATCTGTTCCTGATAAGATTTTGTATTTTGATGAAGGATGTAAGTGCTCCTTTTAACTCTTATAGTATAAAATAAAAATATTAAAAGATATTCTTTGACAAAATATCCACTTTTCTTTATAATTTCTCTTAAAGGATCTTGCATTTAAATTACAAAAGTTTGTTTATTAAATCTACTCATTTTGTTGGGTAAGAAAAGTGACTATTAGGTACTGTACCCATGTCGTGTACCTGACTATCATTTTTAATCATTGGCCAGACATGTGAAGGCATTGAAATCTGCATTCCTCAGTTCAGATTTGAGTATTGCGCCCACTTAAAAGATACAACAAACAGGAATACTGATAAGCTAAATTAAGTGAAACCGGAACAATATTTGTTAAGTTTTCTAGTGAGAACACATTGCAGGTATAAACAACTAGCTGAACTTATGAAAGAGCAGTCAACTTATTCTAAGAAGCTTACAATGTTGTTCACATTTCTATACGCCGCCATTCATTCATTATCTAATCTAGTAGTATTCTTACTATGTTATTTTCCGTCCGTTATCACTAACCCCTTCGCGCCAAAGAAGGTAAACTGAGCTTAGCCTGGTCGTACGCGCTACACTTTTTACGGATGATAGGCGAAGGGGAAGAGAATAAATTCCGTCCTATTTCTATTTATATCAATAGTTTGTTGCCTTATATCTTTTGAGCACAATTAAACTCTGTAATCATATCTGGAACTACACCGTCACAAAATTATTGTGATGAAATCTCTGGGCACAAGTGTAGCAAGATGCGCGTACTTCGTGCTTCACCGTGTGCCTTGGCCCATAGAAGTAGTAAAACAAAATTATTTGGGTTTGATCTTCGAAAGCTATATCTGTTTTCTGTGTTATCCGCATGGCGTGAGTATCGTATTGTTACGAGCGTGGCCTTAGTTCGTTATATCAAATATAACTCGAAAGTTCTTTTTATTCCACTATACTGTTTACTTTTATAAAATTCGCGAACAATTATCAATCAATTTTACTCAATTATCGCTAGTACTGTAATTCATATTATTCAAATAGAACACTTTCGGCTGCTCACTACTTTCATTTCACTGTATGAGACAAGACTTACAGCTGGTGCTGAAAAGTGCTGTATTTATTCTCTACTAATTGCGCAGAACCTTGGTGTATATATTATAGTAATCTCTCTTCGCTATATGACCATCGTTGTACCTGTTTGAGAATATTGAGTTTTGTTATATAACTTTTATCATAAAGTAGTAAAGGCGAACGAGATGACAAGATTAACTTTG
The DNA here is from genome assembly GCA_963924295.1 of Dioctria rufipes. Lineage (NCBI taxonomy): Eukaryota > Metazoa > Arthropoda > Insecta > Diptera > Asilidae > Dioctria > Dioctria rufipes. The sequence continues at coordinate 78,627,686 of OZ002742.1, read as the reverse complement.
CTTTGGGAACCAATATTTAAAAGCTCAATCTGAAAGTTTGGATGCAATCGTCAAAGCTTTTCTTTCAGAACTCGCATCTTCTGTATTGAATTTGCAGACCACTGTACCAGCAGGCATCACATCAAGTCAAGGCATGATGTACTGAATGGAGTAAATCCCCAGTAAATGCAACAATACCAAAGTTATTAATACGCATATGTATGTATGTGTTACTTTTGGAAGCTCTTTTGATACAAAATATTATTGCTTCAGGCCGTAACCCCCGGAATATAATACAAGCCATGAAGTCGCCGAAGGCACCGACACATTAAAAGCCCTTAACGTGCCGGGTACAGCATGCAGTAAGTTCTCACTCTCACTGCATTTTTGTATAATCGTCATAGAGAAAAAACTAAAATTTCATCTTAAACAGGTCCAAAAGCCCAAAACAGTCGCTCCCACAGCAAAATGAAGATAAAAGAAATTGCTGTCAAATATGTTTTCTTTCTAATAGTTTAAAAAAAAAATAGCATGTAGAAAAAATTTACGGAAGTTATAGCGTTTGAACAAAATACAAGGAACTTTTATATGAAAAACTCCTTCAGTAAGACAAGGCAAGAACACTGTGGATGTCACCTGCTGACCGGCCCGCTGTTCTTTTTTCGACTTTGTTCATGGCTTGTATCTTGCGGGGGGTTACGTTCAGGCGGAAGAAATATTTTGCGATGATATAAAACTCATTTGGAGGTATTAGCTGCGTTTTTTTTTATACTGTACTGGTTCATTGGAAATTTAAATTAATTTCATTCTATAAAACGTCTATAGGTAGCCATAATTTTTTTTTTTATGGGGGCAAATTATCCAAATTACATTTCAATATTCACAAAATGCCAAAATAGATCTAATATATTTGGTTCTAATTCTCTTCAAAAGCTGGCAATTTGATTTTTATTCATTTATAAATCCGAGCATCTCCTTTTATAGGGATCCACGCTCGCAACAATATATATTAGATTTGCAAAGATCACTTAATATAATTAATTGACTTCTTCTTGATTCCTTCATGCATGTGTGGTAAAATACACGGAGATATGCCACAATGTCGCACTAGTGCTGAGCAAGGTATATAGAAAAAAGGATTTCCCATTAAAATTTCGACACCTTGTAGCTGATAGTCTGTGACGTATTTCTGTGACTAACGTATATACATTTTTATAGGAAAGACAGAAAGAGGAGAGAGAGTATTGTGTTCTTTGTACCGTACTTTCCTATACATTTCACAATATTATGTCATCTAATAGGGGAACATGGTTCATAATGGGAATACCTTGGTGCTGAGAACTTTTTTATGGCATATCTTAGCCTTTTTCCCATAATTTATGGTACATTTTCGACATAAGTTCGCGTACTTTTTCAAGTAAAAACATGAAAAGCGTCAAAATGTATGATAAATAAGAAATTGAGAGTGACACTCACAAAGTACGCGAACGACATCGAGTAAACACTAGCAAATAGTATTCGGGATCTGTAATGACGACGTGAAATTTTTATAGCACATGTACAATAAACAAAACTGATATTTTCAAAGTTTTTACTCGACGATTTTTCTCAAGTTAAATCAAAGGTTTGTTCGCGTACTAGCTTGAAAGTACAAACTTGTAAAAGTTTTTGCAAGTTTTTACTCGAAGGCGTTCGCGTACTCGAAAATTGAGAGAGAAATTGTTTACGTCACTTTTCCCCTCCGTGCAATCAGAGCTGGGCAATACTCAAGTAAAAAAGACTTAAGTACTACTTATAGTACATTTTCTTTACTTAAGACTTATTATTCAATACTTTCGAAATGCCCGTACTTATTACTTGAACATATGTAAGCACTTGCTTCTATTTACTTGTATGTACTTAAGTACCAAGATTTTTGCTTAAATATTTCTGAGTCCTTTTTATTTGTTGAGTTTTAAAGCACGCAAAGAACTATCAAAGCATGTGCCGTACTCACGCGTCAAGGCAGACGCAAGACTGGGCAAGTAGAATAAAAACCTCTCGCTCGAATATAAAATCGACAATGCCTCGATTTGATTACATAACCACTGACATGTACAGTTAATATGGACTGACTACGTTCATAGAAATACATTGCAGAAAGTGGGCTCACTTCTATATTTCTGATTCTTTCGGTTTAAGAACCAAGCACCAACTGAGAGAGAACTGAAAACAACAAATAAATTAGTGGTTTCGTCGAAATTCATGATTTTAAATTAATCATTTAGGGTTATTACTGATAAAAACTGTTTTACCCAAGACAATATATACCTATACATTATATACACACAAGAAATTTTAAATGTGAATTATTGGAGGTGATAATGGGTCATTGGGCGGACCTATAATAGTAATTGTAGCAATGAGAGGCAAAAGTTTTACTCTACCTGCAGTGCCGAAAACTATAAATAGTAGCCACTGGTTACTACACATATTATAGTTTTCAAAAGGTATGTATTTATTAATGTCTATTAACTGAACTCAATAAACTTCATTATAAAGGGTTTTCCAATAAGAGGTGTTATTTTAATTAGCCCGCTTTTTCGGTAGATGTCACTTTTGGAGCTGTCATTTTTGGACATTTGACAAATAGAAACTACGCCATTAACAAAAATGGAACTATACACGATTCAGCAACGCATTGAAATTATTAAAATTCACTATAAAAATGGTGAAAATGTGGCAGAGACGGTTCGTAAAACTCGCACATTTTTGGGTGGTCGTGAAGCACCTTGTCGGACCGCAATACAGAAATTGGTAGAAAAATTCGAGCTGTCAGGAGAAGTTAGTGATGTGAAGAATAAAACCCGTGCACGTCGCTCAAGAACAGCCGAGAATATTGCTGCTGTAGCCGAAAGTGTTGAAGAAAACCCAGGTTTGTCCATTCCTCGTCGTTCTTTGGAATTAGGCATTCCACAAACGTCATTACACCGTATTTTGCATAAAGATTTGGATCTTAAGGTTTATAAAGTTCAATTAACACAAGAACTCAAGCCGGCCGATCATCAACAACGTCGAGTCTTTGCTGATTGGGTCCTTGAAATGCATGAAAATGATCCGGAATTCCATCGAAAACTCATCTTGAGTGATGAGACCCATTTCCACCTCGATGGCTTCGTCAACAAGCAAAATTGTCGCATCTGAGGCTCGGAAAACCCAAGAGTTATTGTTGAAAAGCCTCTCTATCCTCAACGTGTGACTGTTTGGTGCGGTTTATAGTCCCGCGGGGTCATTGGACCTTACTTTTTCGAAAATGAGGCTGGAGCAACAGTTACCGTGAATGGATTGCGCTATCGACAGATGATTAATGATTTTTTATGGCCGGAATTGGATGGTATTGATCTGGACAACGTTTACTTTCAACACTTAAGTACATTTTCTTTGGTACTTGCCCAGCTCTGCGTGCAATTTATTACTTGAATTAGCTCGAGAAAAATCGTCGAGCAAAAACTTCGAAATTGTCAGTTTTGACAGTTCGTCACCGGTTTTCAGTTATTTTTCAAGTTTTTAGTTTTAAGAAAATGGAAAAACCTGTTACTCCTCCTCCAGTAGAAGTAGAATGTTCTCCAAAAACATTTCAACGTGTTCAAAGTGGTAAATTAAATTTGTTTATTGTATTATGTGCTAGGAAAATTTGACGTCGTTATTACAGATCCCGAATATTTGCATGATTATACTCGAAGCCGTTCGCGTACTTTGTGAGTGTCACTCTCAATTTTTGTATCATAGGGTGTGTTCAGCTCAGCTCAACTGTTGAGTTGCTGACTAAGCGGTGGCGTTCAGTCGAATCGCTGTCCTTTCGCTGACTCTCAACTGTTGAGTATAGTAGGCAGCGGCGATTATCTACGCTTAATTTGTAAGCGCTGTCAAATCTTCTTTCAAATAAATATCATACGATGGAAATGTTATTAAATATGCCAAACTTGACAGCAACAAAACGTTTGCTGTTTTTGGTTATTTTGTCTTTGGTTATGTTTTGATTACAGTCAGCAAAACGTTCAGATGAAACTCAACGGTTGACTTCCAGCATACTCAACATGTTTTGTGATTAGTGGCAACAGTTGAGCTGAGCTGAACACACCCTTTTTATCATACATTTTGACGTTTTTCATGTTTTTACTTGAAAAAGTACGCGAACAGACCTCAATCACAGTGGCGGCGCAACCTGCGCTCCGTCGATAAAGGCCGTGACACATTAAAAACAGCAACAGAAGCAGAAATCCGACATTTCTGCTTTTCCAACCACATTGAAAGCAACTTGTCAATTACACATGTCAGATGTTATAATTTTTAAAAAGTTTATATTAATTAATTTGTTATTTTTAATAAAATTAATTAATTTTTCCTCCATAGACATTTTGTTTTTCTCGCATTAATAGTTCAGAAGTAAAGACGCCAACAATGAAATAGAAATATTAGCCCTCTTTGTATTACTAAGAGAAGCAGAAATTTTTAGATTTGATCAAATTTCAAGTTCTGGCTCTGCTTTCAATTTGTTAGTGCTCGAACAGTTGGTTTCGAAAAAAATGCTGCTTTTATCGCAGCTTTCTGCTTTTAAAGTGTCACGGCCTCAAATGTCAGTGATGCGTGATCTGGAGCATACTGTTTTGTGTGGGTTGAGACCATAACACAATTTTCTGGGAAAATCCTCTTTTTTCTTTTTTAAAAAAATTAGGTCTACTACTCTTGATACTTCACGCATTTTGTTCCTTTTCCACCGCTCTATTGACAGGAAGTGTTCCGCCTTTTTGAAAGAAAAGTCGAACTTATTCTCTCAGCCAGATGTCAGTGGCATCATCAGTTATCAGTGGCACAGCGTGAAGAAACACAATAGCATACCGCCCTGTGTTGCATCGACCATAACATTTTCGAACAAAAGAGAATGAGTGATCACTTATTGCAAAAACAACATGATCTAAACTTGCCTTTCCGTTACTTTTTTAGAGGTGGCATTCGCTTATTTCCTTCCACGTAACAATCTTAATTATTTGTTTAAATGTTTATTGTTGTTAGTGCTTTTGTGGTATACGGGACTGGCCTTTTCATTGCTAAATAGAAAAAAATACTTTTTATGATTTATAGAATTTATGCAAATCATCATGACAGCCCATTTTCACAAATAGATGACGACAATTTACCTTGAATATGGATTCATATCATAGCACCGTGATGAAATCCAATACAAAGTGGGGGAAGTTTAGTGCAGCAACACTAGTACAACGTTTCACAATTTCATTTTGTTTTTCTAGTCATTATTCTTGGTTTCAAGCTGTCATGTAAACGTGGTATTGAATGTGACCTTAAACGGACCTAAACATCTGCATTGATAGAATCTTGTCCGTGCCACGGATGTTCATAAAAGAAGAAAGTTTAGTCTAATGGTCTAATTTCTGAGTAGAGGTGGTAGAATTTTGTAGCTTCGATGAATATTATTATTTCTTTCTTCGGAGGTGATAAAATTGAAAAATAAAGAGGCCAAGGGTTTGTTTGGGAAATGATTAATCCGTGTGTACCATTATGCATATAAAACAGGTAAGCATATGATTGTTAAATGGAACGAAAGGCTCCACATCTTTTGTGTTTTGTTTACGTTTCGCGCTAAAATATTTGTTTTGTATTATAGATTATTATTCAGGGTTTTAAAAGTTACAAGGATCAGACTATTGTGGAACCATTTGACAAAAGGCATAATGTAGTCGTGGGAAGAAATGGTTCTGGGAAAAGTAACTTTTTCTATGGTACGTAGTCAGAAAACTAAAATTCTTGTTAAAATCTTGTCACTTTTAGCCATTCAATTTGTTTTGAGTGATGAATTCACGCACTTGCGTCCAGAGCAACGGCAGGCATTGCTGCACGAAGGCACAGGAGCTCGCGTTATATCAGCTTATGTCGAAATAATATTTGATAATTCAGATAACAGAGTTCCAGTAAGACTGCAAATTTTCATGCAATGTAAATGCTTTTATGATATTTGTTTTTATAGATTGATAAAGATGAAATTTATCTTCGTCGTGTCATTGGGGCCAAGAAGGATCAATATTTTCTTAATAAAAAAGTTGTACCCCGAACGGAGGTTGTTAATCTTTTAGAATCGGCTGGATTTTCTAACTCGAATCCTTACTACATTGTAAAGCAAGGTAAGATCAATCAAATGGCCACTGCGCCAGACGCTTACCGTTTGAAACTCCTTCGGGAAGTTGCTGGAACTCGTGTCTATGATGAACGTAAAGAAGAATCTATGAATATTCTGAAAGATACTGAGGGAAAGGTAGATAAGATCACAGAATTTCTTAAAACTATAGAAGATCGCCTCAAAACACTAGAAGAGGAAAAGGAGGAGTTAAAGGAGTACCAAAAGTGGGATAAAGCAAGACGTACACTTGAGTATATTATACATGAAACTGAATTGAAAGAGACGAAACGTGCTTTAGAGGAATTGGAAGAACAACGAAAAACTTCTAGCGATAAGCAGAAACAGTACAATATGGAAATACAAAAAGCTCAAGAGAAAATCAAAGAAATACAAAAAAAGCTAAAGGATGCAAAGAAGGAGGTTTCTTCAACAAAGGATGAACGTTCAGTTTTAGTTACAGAACAGCAACAACTTTTACGAGAAAAAACAAAGCTGGATCTTACTATTGTTGATCTTACTGATGAAGTTCAGGGAGATAATAAATCTAAGGTAAGTAGTTATCACGTCAAATGTATTTTAATGAAAAGAAATCATCCAATGTAATGATTATTTTAGGAGCGCGCTGATCAAGAATTGAAACGATTAAAAATAACAATTGCAGAAAAAGAAAAAGAATTAGAAGATGTGCGCCCAAAATATGAATCGATGAAGCGAAAGGAGGAAGAATTCTCTCGTGAGCTTGCATTAAAAGAACAAAAACGAAAGGAATTATATGCTAAGCAAGGTAGAGGTTCGCAATTTTCATCAAGAGAGGAACGTGACAAGTGGATCCAGAATGAATTGAAATCCCTTAACAAGCAAATTAAAGATAAAATCAATCATCAGCATAAATTGCTGGAAGATTTAAAAAGGGATGCTTCTCTAGAAAAAGAGCTTAACAAGAAAATTGAAGAGCAATCTGTTGAAGTTGAGCAACTTCGCTTGCAAATCGATGAACATAATAAACAGTATTATGAGCTGAAAAAGAAGAAAGACCATCACCAGTCTGTAAGAAAGTATGTATACACATTGTCGCCATTTTAGTTAATTAACAAATCACGACGTATTAAAATATCGCCGGGAATACTTGCTATAACAAGTAGTACCACACCAACAAGACAAAACAAATCACATTGTCAATATTATTTATTTTTTTTTTATTTATGAAATTTGAATCAATATACATATTTCCATTAAATTATAATTAGTACATCTCGCAATCTTCTTGAATTGAATCTTATTACAATATGTCTGAGTCAACCACGAAATCTAAATTATGCCAATTTACTCTATGTACAATACAATACAATATATTTCTTATTCCAATTGCAGTACACTCCACTCAGTCAGCAAAGCTGGTATAAGAGTTGGGGACAAAATAATATAAGCAATATATAGTTGAAGAAGAATGAAATTATAATATACTATATTATGAGAGAAAGAAAGTGATAAAATAAAAACCCAAACTGCAAGGACTACGAATTCAGAAAACTAGCCATAGTTGCATTATATTACATTCATTCTTCCTAGATTCTAAATACAATGACCAGGCAAGCAAAACCAAAAGTCCAGAAAATCAAGGTACCCAATATAATGTTGCAAATTGCAGGAAATGCGAAGCTATTTCAATAAATATTTCTTTATTTTTTTTATGAATATTCGGCAATGCATTAGAGATTTGTGCAGCAGTGGTTAATAGTCCCTCTCACCTTCTTTCTGTTCTTGGCCTGACTTATATTATTTCTATTCCTTGTAAAGTGTTCATGTATATCCTGTTGCTGTACGAGTACTAGATTTGATCTTATTAACCTGTTCAATATGGCATATATAAACTTCGCCTTTTCAACTTGTATAACTTGCATCAGGGTAAACTGCCCTGTGAACTGATAAACAAATAGAGAACTAGTGTCCCACCGCAATCGGTACAGTGCTTTTAATGCCCTGTTCACAAGTATTTTTACATTATCTTTCAACCTTAGCGGCCAATGCGACCAGTTGATGATGCTGTAACGAATGTGCGACAGAAAGTAAGCACATTGTAAACCAAGTTCGCTATATGTCTCTGCAAGTTAAAATCCCTTAGGATTCCGATCAGGGAGTTATCTTTCTTTTCAGGTTCCCTATATGCTGTGACCAGCATAGTTTATCGTCAGTCAATAATCCCAGGTAATTGACTTCTGCAGTTGACATCAGATATTCCGTGCCAATTTTGATAATATTAATATCTGTTTGTTCGTCTGCCTGAAAATCATATACTTGGTTTTCTTCTCGTTTGTTATTAACTTGTTCCCCTCAGTCAACTTCCCAAAAACTTTCAAGTTATTATTCATCACGCGTTGCAGGTCAGTCGCATTTGAGGCTTTAAACAAAATTCGTGTATTTCAGGTTATTTATGTATAACCAATACAGCAGTGGGCCTTAGATTGAACCCTGGGGAACGCCATATGTTAACATGAGAGAGCCACTAATTGCACCATTGAGCCTTGTCCTAACGCGCCGTTAAATAACTACCCTAATATGAAAATAAGTTATCAGCAGCATAAACTAGAGAGAATCGTCCAGAATTGGAACGTAACTAGAAACATTTCAATCCAAGACAATAAATATATCATTGAACTTATTGCAAGATATTAGCGAATAGTGTATGTAAAAGTTTAAGAAAGGAATGCAAAAAATTAGATAAAACTTTATACCTAAAGCTAATCTTGAGTAAGAGAGTATTTCATAGGATACTTTTTTTGGCAATAATGGCGTCATATGGTTGTCATTTTTTTTTATACTATTAAAATAAGCTTAGGGGATACCTTTCCAGATAAAACAAAACCAAAATCTCAATTGTTTCATCCACTTTATATATATAAATTTGTTGTAATATTTTTCAAGTGAGATTGCCGATTAATTGAAATACCGCCCTTGTTCTCTTAATGCGTTCTTTTGTATTGTTCTCATTCTACTCTGTGCAGCTGACACAAAAACTAATTTCTGTATTAAAAAGCAAACAATTTTTGCTTAAGAATATGCCGCCTATATTCCAATTTTAAATATTCTACTATGGTCACGGTTGGTATTACTTCTATAGTTAAAGGAAAATCTTTTAACTTTTCTTAACTCTCAAAGAACGCACTGAACTCATTTCATCTCCATTTATACCACACAAAATCTTGTTCTTTGGAACTCCGCTATAACACGTCCTTAACCTCGTGCATTAGTGCATCATTTATGCAGATTATCTTGGGTGTTTTTCATTATAATTTACAATATTGTTCTACTTGTAATGAAATTGCATAAAATCATTTAAATTTTGTTTAGTTTTTCATTCCGTTCGATGTTCATTCATTTTCTTGAAACTCATATATAATCAAAAAATTGTGTGAACATTTATTTTTCTCTATTCCGCGTAAAATCCAATTTTCTTGTAACGTGACCCTTGAGTAATACTTTCTCAAAAAAATGTATAGTTGACAGCCACATATTTGAAAGGAAATAATTGTGCACGTGCAGCAACAAGTGTGATTCCGATGTTTGTTTTGGGTAATTTCTTATTAAAGCTAATTTTCACTTGATATAAGAGCTGCATTTTATTATAAAATATAACGTGATTATCCAGTCAGTTTTATTTTTCATTGAATCGTCAACGTCTACTTGCATCCATATGCACCTTGATATTGATATATGCAGATAGTTTAGTTGCATCCTTGAGAAAGAACGTTAACTTAGATTTCAATGTGTTAAAGAGACGAACAATAATCAAATAGGGTCGCGGATGGACATGAAGAGGAACAGGATGCTTTTTAGTGTTTTTCGCTGCTGGCAACAAAGTTACATACAACTACAGATGGAAGTGCACAAGGGTGAAATTAGGGATCAATGATATCAGATGTTGCTGTGAGTCATCTAGTTGCACCGATGAGCATGTCATTTAATGATTTTGAGCCATGATTTACAGCTCTCTCAGAGGAGATGTTGATTAAGATTACCCTTTATTATAGCGAAATGGGTTAATTCCAGTGAATGGCGGAGGGATGAGGGCGTTGATGTAGGCTTAATTCAAGATCCATGTATAAGTAATTATATCAACTAAATTGCCATCTTGCTCTTTGGAAGAACTTGAAAAGGAGTCGATGGTAATTGTGATTGTAGCTCAGTAAACAGATTCTTTGTAACTTTTCCAAATAGCACACATCGGATTGCTCTTAGCTTCAACAACCATGGATTTAACACAATCCGAAGCTTTCAGGAGAGTAAGCTTGGATAAAGTGTGGTGGACATTTTGTCGTACAAATCAAAATCTCTTGGTGTTGACAATATATTTCCACGTTTTGTCAAACTTCCATATGTTAGTACATTCAGCACCTTTTAATTTAATTTAAATTTTAGTCTTACATAATTCTACTTTCTCTTGAGTTTAGAAGATGGCGAGAATATATCCCATTGTAAAAAATTCATACTCAAATTTTGAACTTGTTTTGTTCTACAATTTAAAACTACATACACTTTTTTGCAAGTAATGATAACTTGAAGGTTCCATAACAAAAAAGTGGAATATTTTAGAAATTAAACTCATAATTAATGCACAAAAATAGTTAAAAGCAAACGATAATAACGTACGTGTAATCTCCATAAATAATGCGTTGGTTTTCAATATTTCAGCAACACAGAAGCCAAACAGATTAAATTTTCCTTGCTTTTGAAAAGAATTAATTATATTAGAAAAATCTTTATGTACTCATAGTAACAACAAATTGAAAAATGGAGCTAATCTGTTTGGTTTTTGAATGGCATTTGTTAGAAACTCTCTTCATCGATCGCTGGATTTCGTTCTTAATCGTAGGCCACTAACTTCCTTTTTTGAGTTTTTGCAGTTACGCAAATCGGCTTACTTCTTAATTTTTTGAAATTTTGACAATAAATAGGACATCGTTTTTTTCGCGATGTTTTTCACAGGTCTTTTTTGTTTAAATCACCCGCTTATGAAATACCTTTCCAATAACTCTCATACTGTACATGCAATTATGCAACCCTATCTTTACTTTGTGAGCTTATGAGCAGATCGGCATACAGTTTTGCACCATCCTGTTCCTTTCTATGGTTCTTCGCCATTCTTCTAGCATATTCCTTCCTTTTCAAATCTCTAAATCTAAGCAGTTTTGATTACAGAAGAATATGCGATCTACTTTAACTTTGAACTCTTCATTTTTTTTCAGCGAGCTGTGGAGGAGAGAAACTCAAATGACACAGCAACTGCAGACGCATAAAGAAGAATTGGCGAAGGCAGACCAAGCGCTTAGATCAATGGCGGGAAAGGTATAGCTTTTGCTGACAATTTACAATTTTTTAATAATAATTGAATAAATCTCTTAAGCCAATATTGAATGGTAGAGACTCTGTGAGGAAAGTCTTAAATATATTCCTAGAACGTGGTGGAAGAGATGCTGATATAGCTAATGCATATTATGGACCGGTAATTGAAAACTTTAATTGTGACAAAACAATCTACACCGCAGTTGAGGTCACTGCAGGTAATCGCCTATTTCATCATATAGTAGACACAGATAGAGTGGGTACTGCGATTTTAAAAGAAATGAACGCACAGCGACTTCCTGGAGAAGTTACATTTATGCCGCTCAATCGGCTGCAAGTAAAAGTACATGATTATCCTGATGATCCTGATTCGATTCCAATGATATCAAAATTAAAATATGAAGAACAATACGACAAAGCACTGCGATATATTTTTGGAAAAACTCTTATTTGTCGAAATTTGGAGAGGGCCACAGAGCTTGCTAAAAGTACTGGGCTGGATTGCGTTACACTTGAGGGTGATCAAGTGTCTTCAAAAGGATGCTTGACAGGAGGTTACTTTAACACATCACGTTCTCGTCTCGAAATGCAGAAGAAACGCAGTGAGTTCAGCGAACTTATTCGCGACTTTGAGGAAGAATTGGCAGCTCTTAGAAATGAGCTGAAACAAACAGAATCTAGCATCAACAGCGTAGTTTCAGAAATGCAAAAAACTGAAACTAAACAAGGGAAATCAAAAGATATCTTTGAGAAAGTTCAAGCTGATATTCGACTAATGAGGGAGGAACTTTTAAGAATCGAGAAATATAGAGCCCCGAAAGAAAGATCTGCAGCGCAATGTAAAGCGAACTTGGAGGCTATGAATAGTACAAAAGAGGGCCTTGAAAGTGAATTACATCAAGAGTTGATGTCGTCGTTATCGGCACAAGATCAGAGAGAAGTTGATCAATTGAATGACGACATAAGACGCTTAAACCAGGAAAATAAAGAAGCGTTTAGCTCTCGTATGCAACTGGAAGTTGTAAAAAATAAACTAGATAATTTGCTAACAAATAATCTCTTCCGTCGGAGAGACGAGTTAATTCAGGCACTGCAAGAGATTTCTGTAGAAGACAGAAAAAGGAAACTCAGCAACTGTCGTAATGAACTTGCAGCTACTGAAAAGCGTATTAAAAAAGTTAATCAAGACTTGGAGGAAATGGATAAAAAGTAAGTGGTTCGCTAATGTAATCATTATTAAAATAGTTATGTATGTATTTTGTATTATAGGGTTCAAGAAGCTGTAAAAATGCAGAAATCTCTACAGAAAGATCTAGAAGTATGGACACAGAAAGATAAAGACGCACAAGAAAAAATCTCAGACGATTCAAAAAAATTGGAAAAGTGGGCAGCAAAGGAGAACCTACTTCATCAGAAAATTGATGAATGTACGGAAAAAATTGCTAGTTTGGGTGCTCTCCCACAAGTCGATCCGGCATATACTAAGATGTCTTTGAAGAGTTTATTCAAGGAACTTGAAAAAGCAAATCATCATCTTAAAAAGTATAACCACGTAAACAAAAAGGCTTTGGACCAATTCTTGAGTTTTTCCGAGCAAAAAGAAAAATTATACAAGCGAAAAGAGGAACTTGATATTGGCGACCAAAAAATTCGAGAACTAATGCAGAGCCTAGAGATGCAAAAAGTCGAAGCTATTCAATTCACTTTCAAGCAGGTTGCACAGAATTTTACAAAAGTTTTTAAAAAGCTTGTACCACAAGGAGCTGGATATTTAGTTTTAAAAACAAAAGATAATGATGGGGATGTCATTGACGAAGTTGCGAGTTCTGATGAGTTCACTGGTATCGGAATTCGAGTATCATTCACAGGTGCTGATGCCGAGATGCGAGAAATGAACCAACTTTCTGGTGGACAAAAATCACTAGTTGCACTTGCACTTATTTTTGCTATTCAGAAATGTGATCCAGCTCCTTTCTATTTATTTGATGAAATTGATCAGGTAAGGAACATATGACTACAATATGAAGACAGAGATTTATATAATATGTTTTTGTGTCAGGCCTTAGATGCGCAACACAGGAAGGCTGTAGCTGACATGATCCATGAACTCAGTGATAAGGCCCAATTTATTACAACAACATTCAGACCAGAGCTGCTCGAAAATGCACATAAATTTTACGGTGTACGCTTTAGAAACAAAGTAAGTCATATTGATTGTGTTACAAAGGAACAAGCTAAGGATTTCGTAGAGGACGATACCACACATGCTTAAGTTTATCAATAAGTTTACAAGAATCACATTTTTGTAATATTTTTAACCTGCTTAAGAGATTTATAAAATAATAGTGTCTTAAATAATATATGTGTTTTAGTTTGTTCAGGCATGAAGGCCAAAGCGACCCAGTATACTATTCTGAATAGTCTACTCAATTTGTTGTTTTAAGGCTCAAAGGAAAGAAAGAATTCAGAACTGCCGTCGTCATAATTACTGGTAGCAAGATTGTGTTCATGAAGCAAGTGCTTTATAATTACCCCATATTTTTGAGCGGAACTTCTGTTAGATTTATTTGATGCCTATTTTGACCAGATATGAGAATTGTATTCCATTCTAGGTCTGGTATAGGACTTCTAGAGAAGCGCTAAATTTGACTGCTTAGTGAAGGTGTATCGGAAATCAGTGCTTCATCAAAAGAAACGGTAGTGGTAAAATAATGATCTTTTTAAAAGAAGAGAGAGCTTTGGGCCTTAGACGCATTGACACGATTCGGTCTGCTTAAGCGAGGATCAGATGAGTATGCGGAATGAAGGTTATGTACTGTCATCGACGAAGCTATGGACGCTTGAAAGTAAGGGAAAGCAGATCATTATTGAAAATTAAGAAAAGAGAAGGAGAGATAACAGAGCCCTGGGGCGACATACCAGCATTCATAGGGTGAGGTTCGGATTAACACCATCTAATAATTTGGCGACCAGATGAAAAACTTTTAATCCATAATAGAAGTTTCCGTTAGAAACCTTTGCTGCTCTTGCAGCTTGCCAAGTTTTTTTGCCTAAAATTCTGGTCAAAAAGAAATTTCTCTTTGCATAATGGAGCTTGCAGGTGTTCCGTATTGTGGTCTTGTTTCAGCTCTGGGAATGGATGCAATTCATAGGCGCGAAAAGCAGACTTTATTGCTTGGTTGCACTTATTGTTAAATTTTGCTGTTGTTTAGATCTGCTGTTGGAATACTGAATGTATTCACGCATGCCAAGATTTAGAATGTTATGTTCTAATGTTCTAATATGTATTCATCAACATCTTTTAAAGCAAAATAGACCGACCAATCAATTTCTTTAAGACTGAGACTTTTACAATCAACAGTTTTCTAGTGTCATATAAGTGTAGGTGGAGAATTAGAACGGCACAGGTTTGAGGTAGTAAATTGAGCCATGATAAACAGTGGTCTGAATTACCAAGAGGGGACCGACTGAGATGAAATTTTTGTCGGGGTGAGATATCAGATATAAATCTAGTAAATTAGCTCTCTCCAGCTGTATCAGGAATTCGCGTGATGGATGTACCCACCCTAGCTGTTGCAAATTAAAAGATTCACAGCAGAGTTCAAAAAATCGGCCCACTGAGCTTGTGGCGAGAGAATGTCTGAGCCACGGTATGTTATGGACATTAAAATCGCCTGCCAGAACGATTTTGGATGAGGGGGAGACAGGAAGAAAATGATCAATGTTGTCGGAGATATTAGCTGTTCTTTTGGTTCTGTGCAGTGCACGGCAAAACACGAAATCGCGAATTCAATTGATTTGTAGAGTGCATAGAAGTAGAAAAGGTTTTGAAATTGAAAGTATAGTAAAAATAATCAAAATAACTAGAATTCTCGCAAAATCTCAAATAGAACTTGATAAGCTTTGGGGAAAAATTTGCGAGGCTTTTTGTTCTGATTGTTTTGTAAGAATTAAGTCATGGCGCCTAAATTATTTTCTCTATACTTTCAAAAAAATTTCTACTTCTATTCTCCCTAAAAGCATAGATGGCACAAGAACTAGATGTCGCATGGCATACTAAAACAGAGTATACAGATTGTGAAATGGGTAGTGTATTCTGAAATGGACCATAACATATTTTAGAGCATGCCAAAAGCAAATATTTTTATAATAGCAGTTTTGTAAACATTTAACCGACCTCCTCAATGCTTCAGATACGTAAAAATATGAATCACTCGACGCATACATCGTTTTAAATCTTGTGGTCCATTCCGGAATGGACCACCCAGCCATATAAATTTTGTATACTTTTTTGGTACTGTATGCGACATCTAGTTCTTGTGCCATCTATGCTAAAAGTCAATTGAATTCACAAAAGAGCATACTTGATTGGTGGAAGAAATATCTCTAAAGAAGGTAAGTGCGACATTATTCCGTATATATAAAGCGATTGCCATATGTGGAGAAAGAAGGGGCACCAAGCCAGGAACGTGATACTGACTAATATCAGCATCAGAAACGACTTTGGATTCACATAGTACAAGAATTGGCGGATTTTTGCATTTAGGTGGCAATACACCGAAAAGCGATTAGCTCTCACTCAATTCACGAATGTTGCAGAAAGCCAAAATAAAATTCTGCATGCTCAAGGTAAAAACCAAAAAGCAAAGAAAGTGACACAACAACACAAATATAGCAGCAACAGACACAACGAGGTAAAAAAAGAAAACAATAATAGTGTTATGCATATTTGGTGCTTTCTATAAATCTGACTATGCAGTTCACTAGCCACAACTAGGCGTACCCGCAGTACAGATCAGTAACAAAGGAGATGCACTTTCACTGATCACGGACGGATAGATGAAAAAAAAAAGAACATCATCGTAGTGTGCAGCTGGTTTTTGTGATGATAGATAGGACATAAAAATTAATGAATTATTTAAAGCGCACCGGATTGCATTTATTAAATTTGGTTTGTTAGTTTGCCACTCGAATAGAGCTTAACAGCTTATAAATATGGTATTATTGCTGAGCCATCTTACTTCCTGTACCGCAGCAAAACAAGAATATTACATCAAATCGGCGGCATACCTTCCTTCATTGCGCTCCGCAAATGCTCCAGGTTGTCTAATACATATAATACTTTCCTTATTCGAAACTTATATCTGTAAAGAAAAGTATGTAGTAGAGGTTTCAGAGGATACAATGATTGTCATAATAAACTCTTCCCGGTATTTTCCTTACACATTATTTTATTACTAAAAATATTAATTAAAAAAATTACAACCACAATTTTCGTTCTAATATCACGAAAGCAGACTAGTGCGATTCCTTCATCAAATCGACTGCATACACACTGTTCCAATCACGTTCAAAAATGCTAGCTAATTCTGTACGGATCGTTGTTTCATTTTCGGAGCGATCATAATTAACGTCACGAAGTATCAACCCTATACCAGCTGTATCTGTAAAATAGTCTCCAGCCCAATTAGATGTCCCAATGTAGGCAGTATTATCTGTAACCATATATTTGTTGTGATTTACTCGTCCGAACGGTATTTTGGCTTGTTCTTCTGTTGCAGTTACAATAAAGCGTTTCTAAATGACGAGAGATTCAAGGTGTATTTAGTTCTGTTTTGACAAGAAATTTCTCCACTTACCACTTGCACGTCCACTCCTTTGTACGAATTAGATAGGGTCTCAAGTGAACGCAGAAAATAATCTTCTGCAGGCCTTGAGTGATTCCACCATGATATAAGTAACTTAACCGAGACTTTGTTCTCAACGGCAGCAGTTCTTAATGCATCATCTATAAAAGGCCAATACCTGTGCGATCGGAATATATATTTAACAATAATTACTTCATAATGAATTTTACTTACTTAACTTTTGGTGTATATATTGTAAGTGGGAAGTAGTCCATCAGAGCAATATGAACAAACTTTTCTGCATGTAGAATAGTTTCGACTATAGCGCTTAGGTCATCTGTACGGCTCCTTGGGCATAGGGGTGGAGGCGAACTCTGTTATTAAAAGTAAAAAAAACTTAACAGGACTTTTTTTACATTTAATATTACTTCAATGGAATGGATCGTAAGACATTTTATTAGTTCAGGAGATAAAAGTTCAAGCGCTTCCAGTGGAGCAGTATCTCACAATGAATACAAAAACATTGGCACAGATGGTCGGTAGAATTGCACTTAAATTCGCATTGATTAGTCGGTAGAATTTATCTGATATGAGTTATGATTATGTAATATTGGGAATTGTTATATCGAGTCTGGTTTCGACACGAATTTGGTTTAATTAAGATATAGTCAGTGGTGGCGTGAATTAAAAAATATTGCAGTGGTGTAAAGTTATTGTGTTTATATACAAATATAAAAATGAGCGATTGAAAAATTTGCACCTAATTAAATGCATCCCTGAATCTCCTGGTGTATTGTTCGTACGGTTGAGAAGGCCATAAACCCTTGACTATATCTTAAGCTCATATAATACTGTCGCCAGATGGGATTTGTAAGGCAACGATAATTACAGAGCCTTTCATTTATTCGTCAGCCTCGTCTTAAGTTTTCCTGTAAGGCTGTTGACAGAAATTTTTATTGGTCTCGAGCCTTTACAGTTTATACTTTTTCAATTTCCACTTGAGCTTGTTTGACTTTTGAAAATGCAAATTCAAATTTACTGCGGACACTTTCGAATGAATGATTGCTCTCTATTTTACATGATAAAACAAATTCGAACATTAGAAAATTTTAATCCTAAACTGCCTTTATTTTGCAAAAAAAATACTAATGACATTTTTAATTGCGTATAAAAATTGATTTGTTCTGTTTTTATCAAATAATTTATTAATTTTCGTTAGTTAAAATTTGCATATATCAGTGCGACAGCTGTTATATTAGAGTGCAAGCTTGATAAAAGGAGAGAAAAT